>OY997266.1:105815010-106440010 GCA_963921465.1 Triticum timopheevii
TAGGGGTATCCGGACAGCCGGACTATATACTTTGTCCGGACTATCGGAGCGTGAAGATACAAGACTCAAGACTCCGTCCCGTGTCCGGATGGGACTCTACTTTGCATGGAAGACAAGCTTGGCGATCCGGATATTGTATTTCCTTCTTTGTAACCACTCTGTGTAAACCCTAGCCCTCTCCGGTATCTATATAAACCGGAGAGTTTTAGTCCTTAGAGACAGAATCATAATCACCATAGGCTAGCTTCTAGGGTTTAGCCTCTACGATCTCGTGGTAGCTCAACTCTTGTACTACTCATATCATCAATATCAATCAAGCAGGAAGTAGGGTTTTACCTCCATCGAGAGGGCCCGAACCTGGGTAAACATTGTGTCCCTTGCCTCCTGTTACCATCAGCCATAGACGTACAGATCGGGACCCCCTACCCGAGATCAGCCGGTTTTGACACCGACAGAGGGCGAGGCAGCGAGAGGGATGGTGCGGGAGAGCCCCATGCGGCGCTGACGAGCTCGGTGATGCGAGAGAGCCACTCTTCGTAGAGGTCGTCGATGGGGCGGTAGTGCAGGAGCTCACGTGCCAGGACCAACGTGGCCTGCGCGTCCATGGGGGCGCAATGAGCGTGAGACGATGAACCAGCTGGGGTCAGTGACGGAGTGGTGGTGCGGCCTTCCCGCCGCACCGAGGGATGCAACGAAGATGCTTACTGCTTGTTCCCTGCCGAGCCGGTGGCGGCGTTGGCGGCAGGCGACGGCGAACGACGAGGAGGCCCACCGACGGGAGCCATCTGGGCGACGCGAGTGGAGAGAGCAGCCCGACGCTCGGCGCGGGCTCGGCGAGCATCTACCATGGATGCGATGAAGCGATGGGACGCAGATCAGCGGAAATAGATTTCGGCGCACCCCTACCTGGCGCACCAAAAGTCGGATATCATGTTCCGGCAAAACCCTTAAGGTTCGAACTCTGGGGTGCGCACGAAGATCTCTCCCTACCGAAACACGCCCTCAGCCTCGCCGCGATCCCTAAGCTAGATTGATGAACAACACAAGAGACGCAAGATTTATACAGGCTCGGGCCACCGTTGTGGTGTAATACCCTACTCCTGTGTGTGGTGTGGTGGATTACCTCTTGGGCTGATGATGAACAGTACAAGGGAAGAACAGCCTCGCGAGGAGAGGTTTGTGCTTGGTGGTGTGTTTGGGGGAGGAATCAATCCGTCCTCTCTATGGTGGTGGCTAGCCCTCTTTATAGAGGCCCTGGTCCTCTTCCCAAATATTGAGCGAGAAGGGATCCAACAACGGCCATTTTGAAAGGGGACAACTAGTACAAGCTATCCTGACTAAAGGTGGTCTTCGCCTGCCAAAGGTGCTGGTGGTGACGCCGTCTTGGTCTCCACGGTGACCTCTGTCCTGCCGTCCTGCTGGTCTTTGTCTCGTTGCACCGATAAGGAAATGTTTGCCTGATGCCTTGGTACTCCGTGCCTGCACTTGCCCCCTTTGCACCAAAGGGGAAACGAGGACACTGCGCGGGCTGGCGCCCGCCTGGCGCCAGCCTAGTCTTGATCATCATGGCTTGCGTCACGAGGACCTCGTGAGGTATCCCTTGCCTTGATCTCTCCGCCTCCTCGCGAGCCTCCCTGGTGAGGCCGCCCCTGAGGAGGCCTTGCGTCGTCCGCCCCGTGATGCTTGGCCCCACGCGAACGTCTTGAGTGTTTGGTTGATCAAGACGAGCCATACTGGGCCACTGGTGGAGCCACGCCGCAGGCCACAGGCAGGTAAGTTTGGGACCCGCATTCCCAGAACGCCGACACATATAACAACCCCTCAACATGCAACAAAGAGTCACTCCAAAGTCACTAATAACGGAGAACAAACCAAGAGATTATTGTAGGGTACGAAACCATCTCAAAGTTATTCTTTCTGATCCATTGGGCTATTCCTATAAGTGTCACAAACAGCCCCAGAGTTCGTAGTAAAATAACACCTTAAGACATAGATCAACCAAAACCCTAATGTCACCTAGATACTCCAATGTCACAACAAGTATCCGCAGGTGTGATTATATGATATCCATCACACAATTTAAGATTCATCTATTCAAACCAGCACAAAGAACTTCATAGAGTGCCCCAAAGTTTCGACCGGAGAGTCAAGACGGAAATGTGTGCCAACCCATATGCATAAGTTCACAAGGTCACTGAGCCCGCAAGTTGATCACCAAAACATATATCAAGTGGATCACGTGAATATCCCATTGTCACCACAGATAAGCACATGCAAGACATACATCAAGTGTTCTCAAATCCTTAAAGACTCAATCCGATAAGATAACTTCAAAGGGAAAACTCAATCCATTACAAGAAGGTAGAGGGGGAGAAACATCATAAGATCCAACTATAATAGCAAAGCTCGCGGTACATCAAGATCGTGCCATATCAAGAACACGAGAGAGAGAGAGAGAGAGAGAGAGAGAGAGAGATCAAACACATAGCTACTGGTACATACCCTCAGCTCCAAGGGTGAACTACTCCCTCCTCATCATGGAGAGCGCCGGGATGATGAAGATGACCATCGATGATGGGTGCCCCCTCCGGAAGGGTGCCGGAATAGGGTCCCGATTGGTTTTTGGTGGCTACAGAGGCTTGCGGTGGTGGAACTCCCGATCTAGATTTATTTTGGGGGGTTTCTGTATTTAGAGGAATTTTTAGCGTTGGTTTCACGTCAGGGGGTCTTCGAGTCAGCCACGAGGTAGGGGCATGCGCCCAGGGGGTAGGGCGCGCCCTCCACCATCGTGGATGACTCAGGACTCTTTTGGCCTAACTCTTTTGCTTCGGGGGCTTCTTCTGGTCCATAAAAAATCTCCGTAAATTGGCAGGTCAATTGGACTCTGTTTGGTATTCCTTTTCTGTAAAACTCAAAAACAAGGAAAAAATAGAAACTGGCACTGGGCTCTAGGTTAATAGGTTAGTCCCAAAAATCATATAAAATAGCATATAAATGCATACACTATTAGGGAAAAGCCTATACACAGAACTTTAGCAGTAGCGCGTGTTAAAAAAGGGTGCTACTGCTAGATAGCAGTAGCGCGCGCGAGAAAACTGTGCTGTAGATACACATATAGCAGTAGCGCGTCTCGCCGTAAAAGCGCTACTACAAAAATTACCACCGCTAAGCCGATCGGCTACACATAGTAGTAGCGCTCTTTTATAAATAGCGCTACCGCTAACTTTGTTGTAGCATCGCGTTTATGTGTAAGGTGCTACTGCTAACGAAAATAAAACAAAATGAAAAACAAGTAGAAAAGTAAATGAAAATGAAAGAAATAGAAAAAGGAGAAAGGAAAAAAATAAAATGTAAAGAAAAATAAATGAAAAAAGGGAAAAAAGGAGAAAGGAATAATAGTAGCGAGTTTCAGGAAACGCGCTGTAGCTAACTTAGCTATAGCGCGTTTTCGGAAATGCGCTACCGCTAAGTTTTCACTTAAACAGCGGTTCCCTCCCCTGGCCACCACTTCTTCCCCAAATCCCTCGCCCTCGCCGCCATCTCCCCAATTCGCTGTCGCCCCACTTCGCTGCCGTCTCCTGCAGGCGTGGACGCCCGCAACCTCACCGTCTCCCCCGACGCCGCCGTCATCCTCACCGCCGCTGCCCGAGGCCGCCCTCAACGTCACCGTCGCCGCCCTCCACCTCACCGCCGCCCGAGCCCACCCAGGACCGCCGTTGCCCATGCCCGAACCCGCCCTCTTCGCCCCTGCCTCCATCACCGAGCACCTCCCCGCCACCGTCTCTCCCCTCTCTGTAAGTCCCCCACCCCTCCCCCCCCCCCCCCGCTCCTCTCTCTATGCATTTTAGAGCAAAAATTACTAGAGCAAAAGTTTGTTTATAGCAAAGAATTTAGTTTAGAGCAAAGGATGTTAAGTAGTAGATGTTAGAGCAAAAATTAGTTTAGAGCAAAAAATTTGGTTTACAGCAAAAGTTAGTTAGGGCAATAGGGTTTAATTAGGGTAGATGTTGCTTGTATAGTATATAGTGATACTAGTAGATGTTAATTAGGTTAGGGCAGTAGTGGTACTAGTAGATGTTAATTAGATGTTTTTTAGTTAGGGAAGTAGAGTTTTGCTGGGTTAATTAGGTTAGTGGTGCTGCTAGTAGTAGTGGTATAGTAGGTTAATTAGGTGAAGTTAAATGAATAGCCTAAATGAATGGAATTAGTAGTTAACTGAATTTTTTTTCCTTTCATTATTATAGAGCACTAATCTTAACTGAATTTTGTTCTATTAGTAGTTAAATGAATTTTCTTCTACACTTTGTTTTTGAATTAGCTTGTGAAATTTGGACATGTGGTTGCTCGTGTATATTTGGACGTGTTGCGGTGTCGAAGAGAGATATTTGAACACTATTTATAGCGAATGAATCTGAGTGGCCTATGTTTTGCCGGAATGTTGATTCATTTCTATTCCAGCAAATTTCAGGTTCTCGATTTGTCCACTTTTTAGAAAAGGTCATGCCGAAATTTTCTGTGAATTTCGGCATGACTTGTGCTATAAACTAGGACATATCGAGTGCCCTGGATTTGCCGCACCAGGAAGGAGTCAACGTTCCAACAAAACAATAGACCTTTTTATGTCATTATTCATTTTATTAGGTCTAGAATTAATTGACTAGATTTAATCATAGGAGACATGTCTAGCAACGATGAAGGACAGGGTTCTTGTGATTGCGACGACGTATACCGGGCGGCAGACGAATTTTTGAGCCTTGCCGACGATCAACCGATGTTGTTGCTGGGCCCACCAGTGGCATCGGGGACTGAGACCGACACGCAGACTGCTGCTGAGACGAAGATCGGCGCTGAGACTCAGACCGGCATCGAACCGGCGCTGAGACTGAGACCGGTGCTGCCTCGGGGAGCGGAGCCGGTGTAGAACCGAAAGCAAAGAGGCAACGGCTTCCTAACAAGCTCAAGACTACTAGACTGGTGGTCATGGAGGTGGACGACGGCAATTTTGAGCCAAAGGCGCCCGAGGAAGCGCGCAAGTGCTACGGCAATCAAATTGGCTGCATCGTACGGACAACCGCCACCATCAATGATGAGAAACTACAGAAGATAGATAATATGAGGCCCTCCCTCCTAAAGAAGTTTCACCAGATATTGTTGTTCCCGGGCTAGAATGAAAAGGAATATGAAGATCCAGATAAGGACCCGGCAATGAAGAAGATAAACAAACACGCCATGACCAAGTTTAGCGACGCGTTGGCCGCCTGGAAAACAAGGGTGAAAGCAAGAATCATCGACAAGGAACCCTACTCCGAGATTGTAAAGGATAATCCGACAATCATGGTAGAGCAATTTCAAATATTCAAGGAGGCTTGCGAGGCCAAAGCTGCCAAAAAAAGTCTAAGTACATGAAGGGGCTTCAAGAGAGGAACATTGGGAGCCACCACCTCGGAAGTCCTGGTTACGACGGAAAGAGGTCCAAATGGGCGACGCAGCAGCCGCGAGTCTGGGCATCCCAGACCCCTTCGCGGAGTTCACCTCCCGCAGGAGTGTGACGTCCTCAGGACCCAGCACCGTTGGGACCCAGTGAAGAAGGTTTACGAGACAAACCTGGTCATGACGAAATTCATGAGACTGCTGGTAATTTTAGTTTCTGATCAATTCGACTGCACACGTTAGTCATATTTGTAAACGATCCTTGTGCCTTTTGCACAGAGAGTAGCTCAGGATTGCGGCCGAAAGTGACTCGCCGTCTGAGGCATTGGCGAGGCCCAAGTGGGACACTCCATTCAACCAGGCGTTGAACATATTGAAACGACTCCCGGTGGATACTCGACCGTCATATGGACACGTGCACGGTGTCGAAGATGGCACCACGTGGAAGAAGTACTACCGTGAGACCACGGAGGAGAGAAAGGAAAGACGGAGTTAACTGAAGAAAACATCGACAAGAAGGTTGAGATTGCATTTGAGAAGAAATCATCTCAGACAGTCACAATAGCAGTAGCTGCCGCAAAAACGGGTGGTTGCAGATATATCTACTTCCTTGGTTCTGGCCGTTTTCACTTGGACCAAGCAAAATCCAGAAAAAAATGCAGCGGACTTTCCCCTTGCTAACTTCTTGGGGAGCAGCTCGACTAGCGTTGCACCAGCACCTGCTCCCGCACCGGCTCCGGCATAGGACGTGCTCGGCGGTGCTTCGTCTTTGGCTGAGCTGGACGCCCTCACGGTATCTGTCACACCGGCCCCCTTCAATAAATGTATAATCTCCCGTTTTCATTGCCTTTCGGATGTCTCACGTCACAGACTTTTATTTGTAGGCCGACGAAACCCCGTGCACTATATTGTACACAATCGGCGACCAAAAGGTGGACGTGGGGAAGGGAACAATAATGGAGCCGAAGGAACCATTGTTCCACAGCCGGCCGATCCCCCCGAACATCTTCAAGGTTTCCGTGGCCAGTGTCAAACCGGGCCATGAGAATTTGCCTCCTCTGATACTAGTGGGGTATGACGACGAGACCCCACGGCGGCTTGGTGATTGTTGCAATGGGTGGGTCCTGTTGTGGCCAAAGAGTCTACTTCGTCTGGAGGCGGCCAGGAGCACACCCACGAGCACGCAGCCTCAGCAAGGTATGAACATCAACACCCCACCTACCCAATTAGCGTCGGGTGTTGGGTTGGGTGATAGCGGACGGGGTAAGGAGGAGGCTCCATTAGTCGCTGATGACGTTGCCATGGATGAGGATGAGGATGACAATGGCACTCAACAGTATGTCTATACTGGCGCCTACTCAGGGTTTGAGCGTCATGAGTTGGTGCCTGAATTGCCGTCTCCCGAGGCTGAACGTATTATGGATGACCTTCCGGTAGTAAAGAAGTCTAGGAAGAGAGCGAGGAAAGGCAAAAAGCTGATTCTATGATCCAGTCGCCTCAGCAACCTCGGCTTCAGGACCGTATAGATATCCCCCATGCGGATAAATGGCATATCCCCGGTCAATCAATCCTACCTGCAATAGCGCTACGGGCCAGATTCGGCGATCTAAGGAGACTTCATGACGATGTGCTGCGGATAGAGAAAGGCCTCATCGCCTCGAAAGATCCAGGATACCCACTCTACGTGGTTAACATTCCGTGGCAAATGTCATACGTCGACTGCTTCCCCGCGGATAAGTTCTTCCTTCGATTCGATTACATATTCGACATGTTTCACATGAAGAAGCTGGATTTTTTGTTTGTCCGCCTTTATGCCTTGCACATGAACTACATCATCGGGGTTGAGCAGATACATCATATCTGTGTTGCTGACCCGTACTACATGCATGAGGGCTTCTTGGGAGTCTACGCAAAGCACCGTGAATACGCGAGGGAATACATTGTCAGTTTCATGCTCACCAATAAGGACAAGGAGACGATTCTCGTGCCTTATCATCCCGTGTAAGTCATCTGCGCTGCTATCCTTCCTTCGATTTCAATCATTCATTTGCATGGTGGAGGCTAATTAATTTGAGGTGTACTTATTTTGCGCAGCGGCGGGCGCGCCGTCCTCATCATCCTCTACCCCCGATTCTCCCACGCTCTTTACTTGGACTCGTCGAAGAACATTCACAAAAAGGATTACACCCACATCAAGGATGTTCTCGATAGTGCTATGTTTTACTACCAAGCACGGGGTGGAGAGGTCAAGGACAAGAAGAGAAGGGGCGGCAAGCTCGCCTTCAGCCAAAAGACCAACTTCTGCTGCATCCAGCAACCAAGCGATTCTCTTAATGATGGATTCTATGTCCTACACCACATGCTGGAGTACAGATGGGATCACTATAACCTTCACATGTCACCTAGATCCGGCGATGCCCATATTCTGCAATGGGCAAAGGACATAGGAGATATCGAGGATCATCGACTTCGAGCTGAGTTCTATAACATCCAGTGCGAACTTGCGCAAATCATCATGAAGGAGGTCGTTGGCAAAACAGGGATGTTCTATGGAGAAGGACAAATTTCGCGGGAAGACATCCGAACATGGGTAGCCTCTCAGCGTCTCGACATGAAGCCTTTCACTAAGCTCGGGGACTATCTCCCTGACATGGATGGATGGCACGACATGGTGGAGTGATTGTCGATATATGACAATGTGTCTGTTTAGTCCAAACTTTCTGTATGACAAAACTTTGAGTTATGCACGGCGAAATTTTATTTGTGATGTAATTAAACCGTCCTCCTCCTCGACTAGCGAAGATCACTCTATTTAGGGCATTTTGGGTACGATGAACTTTGTTATTTATGCTTATGATATGTTGTTTCTATTTTTGCCAAGTCTGTCTCTTTCTGTTGTTCAACTATGTATGTTGCATATCATCGACTCATGTGACGATGCAGGTGTATATATATGACGAGTGGCCGAAGTGTCAGGCCCAGGTGTACCGGTTTCGGTTTCCGAGCGACAGATAGTAGTTAGTTTAGGTTCATGCTAATGCGATAGAGGGATAAGAACTCATGTAATGCATAGTTCCGCTCTCACTCAAAGTGATAGCTCTTCTCGCGTATATCATTGTTTAGATGGATGACGATGTATTTGCAAGTAATCGAGACTTGTATCGCTATTTTTGAGATGATGACGAGAGACCACTTTGTGTTGGATATCATTATGATGATGACATGATTTGATGAGACTAGTTGTATGTATATGCTATGATTACATTTGTATGTGTATGATATGGTAAATATTATTGTATAAAGCCTATTCAAATACAAAACAAATATGCAGAAAAAAATAAAACTAGTAGTAGCGAGGGGAAAAAAGTTAGCAGTAGCGCAACCTTACCAGTAGAGCTTCTCTGTAAAAAGCGCTGCAGATAATATCAGGAGCGCTCTTCTCTGAAGCGCGCTACAGCAATCCATGTATAGCAGTAGCGTGGGACAACAGGCGCTACTGCTATACGTTAGCTGTAGCGCCTTATCAGTAGCGCATCGTCCCGCGCTACTGATAGGCCTAAAACCCACGCTGCTGCTAGGCTTTTCCCTAGTAGTGATATAAAACATTCAAGATGGATAATATAATAGCATGGAACAATCAAAAATTATAGATACGTTGGAGACGTATCAAGCATCCCCAAGCTTAATTCCTGCTCATCCTCGAGTAGGTAAATGATAAAAACAGATTATTTTGATGTGGAATGCTATTTAACATATTTATCAATGTCATCTTCTCTATTGTGGCAAGAATATTTAGATCCATAGGATTCAAAACAAAAGTTTAATATTAACATAAAAACAATAATACTTCAAGCATACTAACAAGGCAATCATGTCTTCTCAAAATAACATGGCCAATGCAAGATATCCCTACAAAATCATATAGTCTGGCTATTCTCTATCTTCATCACACAAAATATTTGAATCATGCACAACCCCGATGACAAGCCAAGCAATCTTTTCATACTTTTGATGTTCTCAAACATTTTCAACTTTCATGCAATACATGAGCGTGAGCCATGGACATAGCACTATAGGTGGAATAGAATGGTGGTTGTGGAGAAGACAAAAAGAGGGAGATAGTCTCACATAAACTAGGCTTATCAATGGGCTATGGATATGCCCATCAATGGATATCAATGTGAGTGAGTAGGGATTGCCATGCAACAGATGCACTGGGGCTATAAGTGCATGAAAGCTCAAAAAGAAACTAAGTGGGTGTGCATCCAACTCGCTTGCTCACGAAGACCTAGGGGTAACATCCCAATTTTTTCAATTTGGATGTTATACATAGATCATTCATATGCATCCATGATTTATTGCATTTGTTGTTTAGTTTTGGTTGCATTTTGATCCACGAGGCCTTAAGCAACTCAAGGACCAATTTGAGAGAGTTGGAGGTTTCACAAATATCCAATTTTAATTTATCAAAATTTGGTAATTGGGTCAAATTGTTTTTCAAAAAAAATTCCAATTTTTTTTTAAAATAATGAGGGAAGATAATATGACTTCTTCAATTTAGTAGAAAAATGTTGGAAATTGAATTTTGCATTTTTGGAGAGTTTATTGGATTTTATTCGCTAGTTTATTCATTAGTTAGCTAAGTAATTAGTATTGTAATTTTTTTTTAGTTTAGGCATTTAGGTCGAGAAAAATGTTCACGAGGTCACAAATAAGGCCGTTTAGCTACATGAATCTTTCTTGAATTTTTAGGATTATATTTATATTTACTTCGAGTGTTTTTAGTCTCTGGAAAATTGTTTAAAAAAAAGTTCCGAGCTAGGCCGGCCCGGCTCAAGCCAGGTCGCGGCCCAGCTCTCGCACCGCCACTGCCGCCTGCTCGGGATGGAGTCCCGAGCGGATCCCGCGCCGCCGCCGCCGGACTCCGGAGGAGTCCGACTCCACCCCGCCTCGTGCCGCCCCCTCCTCCAAGTCGGAGCCACCCCAGGACCCTCTGAAATAGCCAAACCCCCACCGTCTCTCCACCCCGTCCCGAAGCCGCCGCCGCTGAGGGAGTCCCGGACTATGGGGTGTCCGGATAGCCGAACTATCATCTTCGGCCGGACTCCTGGACTATGAAGATACAAGATTGAAGACTTCGTCTCGTGTCCGGATGGGACTTTCCTTGGCGTGGAAGGCAAGCTTGGCGATACGGATATGTAGATCTCCTACCATTGTAACCGACTTCGTGTAACCCTAACCCTCTTCGGTGCCTATATAAGCCGGAGGGTTTTGGTCCGTAGGACGAACAACAATCATACCATAGGCTAGCTTCTGGGTTTTAGCCTTTCTGATCTCGTGGTAGATCTACTCTTGTACTACCCATATCATCAATATCAATCAAGCAGGAGTAGGGTTTTACCTCCATCGAGAGGGCCCGAACCTGGGTAAAAACATCGTGTCCCTTGTCTCCTGTAACCATCCGCCTAGACGCACAGTTCGGGACCCCCTACCCGAGATCCGCCGGTTTTGACACCGACATTGGTGCTTTCATTGAGAGTACCTCTGTGTCGTCGCTATCAGGAAGGATGCCTCATCCCGTCTTTAAAGACGGCACTGTTGATAAAGGAGCTTTGGCTATCGGCCGAACTCTCCGGCTAGGCGGTTTCCTTATGACCACCTGTCCGGCCGCCACGCCGATGATGACTTCTCGGATCATCAAAAGCAATCTTCACGTTAGCTCGGAACTCACCGAGTAGTTGGATCCGATGAAGCTCTCTTCCTTAAAAGAGCTCTTGGATCGCATCGCCGCCCTGGGAGTCGCTACGGACTACGATCAGATTGGGCCTAAACCCGATCTGAGAGAGATTAACTCTCCCCAAGTTACCCACCACGTTGCTGTGGTAGAGGAATAATACGGCGACCCTTCTTCTATCTTAAGGACTAGCTATGTCCGGATTCCCGATCCCTCCATGCCGGATTCCCGCAGAGGGGAGGATGTTACTCAAGCCCTGAACCTAAAGTCAGGCAGCGGGCTAGATTCATTGGACAACATCCAAGAACACAAGCTTCCGAGTTCGGAAACTACTTGGCCCCTGAGTTTTAAAGTGGACGGGGTTCCAAATTTAATTCCACCCGCCCACCCAAACATAAGCGATCTATCCCTAATCCGGCAAGATCCCGCAGAAATAGTACACCATTACTGGGTCAGATTCCTCCTGGTTATGAACAGGATAAAGGACTACCGCGAGGAGGTAGCAATTTCATTCTTCTGCAATAATTGCACGGACAAGGGAATCCTCAACGTCGTAAGTCGTCGTGAAATTACACGCTTCACTGACTTAGCGTCTGTAGTACGAAAGTACTGTGCGATGGAAAGCGCCTGGAAAACCGAAATCAATTTTTGGGACAATCCGGCCCTGAATACAACCCAGTCTAAAATAAAAGGGTGCATTATCGCCAGGCACCTGGGTTAAACACCAAAAAGCGAAAACCCTCTATAGGGCATGGAACCGCACTGGAAGGAGGGCTCAATGGACCCTACAAAATTCATAGTACAGAGGGTGCCACTCCAACTCACAGCCTTAGAGCATGTTGGATACTACGGCAGGTGGCCAAAAGTGGCGAAGAGCTTCTAACTCTAGAATACCAGTCCAAGGATACCAGTACGGTATTAACAGTCTTCGAGACTTACGCATCAAATAATATGCGGAAACGAACACTCCGCAGCCTTGCCGAAGTCTACCAAGTAGCAACAGTAAACCCATGGAGTGACACGGCTATTACCTGTAATGCTAGTGACGAACCTAAATTCCGAAGAGCCCGAGCACCAGCCGCATTGGTCCTCAGTCCAATAGTGGACGGCTTTCGCCTTACCATGGTACTCATGGACGGTGGCAGCAGACTGAACCTCATTTACGAGGAAACCCTCCGAAAAATGGAAATAGACCGGAGCCGCATTGAGCGAAGCAGCACAACCTTTAGAGGAATAATCCCAAGTCGGGAAGCATGCTGTACAGGAAAAATCACACTGGATGTGGTGTTCGGCACGCCAGATAATTACAGGTCCGAGGAGGTCACGTTCCAAGTGGCCCCGTTCAGCAGTGGATATCACGCTCTATTGGGGCGAGAGGCATTCACAATTTTTCAAGCTATACCCCATTACGGGTACATGAAGCTCAAAATGCCCGGGCCCAACGGAATCATCACTCTTGCTAGTGACTCGGACATAGCACTCTGCGCCGAAAACAAGACAGCCGCACTGGCCCTAGAGGCACTATCCGAAGCCCTAGCGGGCGAGGAACTCACTACGCTGCGCTCCATGGTGAACAAGGATGATGTGATACTCGATAAGAGATCCAAGTCCACATCCTTTAAACCAGCGGACGAAATAGTCAAATTCCAAGTCCATCCAATGGACCCTACAAAAACTACCTCCATTGGGGCACAATTAAACCCTGATGTAGAAGCCACACTAAGAGAATTCCTACGCGAAAATTGGGACATCTTTGCCTGGCACCCTTCAGACATGCCAGGAATCCCACGCCGGCTGGCCGAGCACAGCCTAAACATCATAAAAGGATTCAAGCCAGCATACTCCGGCTACCACCAAATTAAGATGGCAGAGCCCGACCAGGCCGCAACAGCATTCATCACCCCATACCGCTCATTCTGCTTCAACACAATGCCCTTTGGGCTCAAAAACGCCGGCGCAACATATCACCGCATGATTCAGACATGTCTGGCAAACCAGATCGGCAAAACAGTGGAGGCATACATAGATGATGTGGTCGTCAAAACCAAGCACGTCGAAACTCTAGTAGACGATTTGAGGCTCACGTTCGATAATCTCCGAACATATGACATTAGGCTTAACCCGGAAAAATGTGTTTTTGGTGTACCAGCCGAAAAGCTCTTGGGCTTCATTGTATCCGGTAGAGGAATTGAAGCAAACCCAGCCAAGGTCTGAGCTTTGTCACAATTGGCTATCCCAAAGGACCTCAAACAAATACAAAAATTGATGGGATGCATGGCGGCTTTAAGCCGCTTTATCTCCCGTTTAGGAGAAAAGGCATTACCCCTTTATCGCCTCCTCCGACGCACCGAACACTTTGAGTGGACGGATGCCTCCACGGCCGGACTCAAAGAAATAAAAGCCATATTGGCAACAAACCCGGTCCTGGCCGCGCCCAACATAGGTGAACCAATGCTATTATATATCGCGGCAACTCATCAAGTGATGAGCGCGGTGCTCGTTGTCGAACGAGAAATGGACGGACACAAGTTCCCCCTTCAAAAACCAGTTTACTACGTGTCCACTGTCCTGACTCCATGCAAGTCACGGTACCCGCATTATCAGAAGATAGCGTACGCGGTGTTCATGGCATCCCGGAAGCTGCGACACTACTTTCAAGAGTGTTCGATAACAATAGCCTCCGAAGTACCTCTTAATGACATTATAAACAACCGCGACGTGACGGGCCGGATTGCCGAATGGGACATTGAGCTCTTCCCGTTCAACATAACTTATAAGCCACGGCGAGCTATTAAGTCGCAAGTTTCGGCCGACTTCATCGCCGAATGGACTGAAGCTGAACTCCCTAAAGAGCACGGCGCATATTCCAACTGGATCATGCACTTCGACAGCTCCAAAATGCTGGCTGGTCTGGGGGCTGGCGTCGTCCTGACATCCCCAACCGGAGATACGGTTCAATACATACTCCAGATAATGTATACGGACTCCAACAACGCAGCCAAATACGAGGCCCTTCTACATGGCCTCCGGATGGCAGTCTCCATGGGCATTCAACGCCTAGAGGTGCGCGGGGATTCGAACCTCGCGATATCCCAAATAAATGGAGACTTCGATGCCAAGGATCCGAAAATGGAAACTTATCGCAACGCCGTCCTAAAAATGTCAGCTCGGTTTGAAGGGCTCGAATTTCACCATATAGCCCGGGATAACAACCAGGCAGCAGACGTATTGGCACGCATTGGTGCAAAGCGCGATGCCGTCCCTCCCAACATCTTCCTAGAGAGGTTGTTCAAGCCATCCATACTATGGGAGGGGGAATCCGGAAATAATAACCCGGACCCAACCGCACTGCCCGACACCGAACATTCTGACACAATCGGCGGTCCTGCCAACGAAGTAACATCCTCAGCCCACGTAATAATGGCAGTCATTGCCCCGTGGACGGAACCATTCCTAGCCTACCTAACCAGGCAGGAACTTCCCGAGGACCAAAACGAGGCCCGCTGCATAGTGCGGCGATCTAAAGCCTATAAGGTCCATGAGGGAGAGATTTACAAGAAAAGCACAATCGGAGTCCTTTAAAGGTGTATCTCCGAAGAGGAAGGGCGGAACCTTCTGGCTGAAATTCATGCCGGACTTGGCGGGCACCACGCCGCAGCCCGGGCCCTTGTAGGCAAGGCCTTCCGTATAGGATTTTATTGGCCGACGGCCCGGGCAGATGCTCAGGACTTAGTCCAACGATGCGTCGGTTGCCAGCTCTTTGCTAATCAAAGCCACATGCCACCCACCGCCCTCAAAACTATACCCATAACCTGGCCCTTCACGGTCTGGGTGCTTGACATGGTTGGACCCCTTAAAGGAGGAACCCACAAGCAAAGATACCTACTGGTCATGGTGGATAAGTTCACCAAATGGACAGAGGCCAAGCCTGTCAAGACGGCCGAATCCGGACCAGTGATAGACTTCATATCAGGGGTCGTACACCGTTACAGCGTCCCCCATAGCATCATCACTGACAACGCCACAAATTTCACGGCCGACAAGGTTAAACTCTGGTGCAAAAACATGGGCATCAAAATCGACTATGCTTCAGTCTATCACCCTCAAACTAATGGTCAAGTCGAGCGAGCAAATGATCTAATCATGAGCGGCATCAAACCCCGATTAGTGCGGTCCCTTAAGGAATCTAACATGCACTGGGTAGAGGAGCTCGACTCCATACTCTGGGGGCTGCGGACCACTCCAAATCAGACGACTGGATTTACACCATTCCTTATGGTATACGGCGCAGAGGCAGTTCTGCCCTGTGACATAATTCATGACTCACCTCGCGTGTGCATCTACGAAGAAAGACAAGCTGAGCTCGATCGGCAGGACAGTTTGAACGCATTGGAGGAGGAGCGTGACGTGGCAAAAGCCCGTTCCGCATTCTATCAACAGCAAGCTTGAAGATATCAAAGCAGAGAAGTATGGGCCAAAACTTACAACATTGGCGAGTTAGTTCTACGCTTGCCGGACAAGAAAAAGGACAAACTCAAGCCCAAATGGGAAGGTCCCTTTATCATCGACCAAGTCCTGACTGGTGGAGCGTACCATCTGCGAGATGCATCGGATAACCAACTCGAGCCGAACCCATGTAATGCAGCCCGTCTCCGAAGATTCTACACCTAGCGCTGGATTCTGAGTTCGTCTCCTTCCTCCGTCTATATTTTACATATCAGCTGTCTTTTGTTTCCCCCCTTCTCCCCCCTTTTTTCTATTACAGCCTTTGAAAGCTTATTCGCGCATTGTTCGCACGCACTTGATGCACTATCCGCGCTCATTATACATGGGGGCTTCTTTAACAGAAGCTTATTTATACGGGCTTCATGCCAACACATGTGTCACACTTCCGCATGTAACTTTTATTCGCCATTATATGCATCGATATGACTTAAATTTTGGCCAAGCTGGATTGCCTGGCTCCTGTGCTTACCCCTACGTTCCCGATTGTTCGGCTAGGCGGTAAAGGGAGCACCTCTGCGATTGTTACTGCCGGGTCAGCCGGATGTGTACCTCAGACTGGGTGAAGCCGAAAGCTAGCGTTCTTAAGGGAATATTCGGTCGGTGAACTAAAAGACGATTTCCTACCTATTTATTCATCTGCCCCCAGATGCTTTTCTACTTTTTTCGCAGTCCGGACATGCACTTTAGGGCATGCCTCCCAGGGATAGGAACCCCTAACGGAACTATTCTCCCTGGAAGATGTTTCTTACTAACCATGTAATATAACATAACTAGTTGGGCACCTGTCTGATAAAGCACTAATGACCCCTACGCCTGGTCTCCATGCATGCCCCGGTTCTTATATAACCGCGAGGGTATTCGGACACACTCCAGACTATTGGGTCCCAAGGTTGAAGCGAAAAGGTCCGCTATGACAAACGATCTACAATCCGGCTAGAAGGCATTTTACATGTCATCTTAGATTACATAGTCAACTTGACTGGGCATATTCCCCTTCAATTCCATCCAGCAGGCTGTCTAGTTTACAGTCCTGCTGGGAATACTTCGCGGCCAATTATACTTGGTCGTACACTAAGCTCACAGGGATCTCCTTCCCATCGGGCCCCGCAGGTCCGACCTCAGCCATGTGGTTTGGGTCAGCCTTCGTGTACCGCATCTTCACCATGGCCCAGGCCTCCCTGGCGCCTTGACGGCAGGCCGATATCTTCCATAAGCAGAAGCGCTGCCGCGATCCCTGAAGCCTCTCTGCAAGCTCTCCTAGGCCTTCGGGCAGGGAGACAGATGGCCACAATACCTGGGCGACGCCTTTCATCACCTGCCAAACTCGTTCGTGCAGTTGCAAGAGCTCGGGAAGAAGATCACCCATAGAACCGGGCATCTCCTCTGCAGGACGGCCTGTGAGCATACCTACAGACATAACTCTGTTAGACGACTTCCTCTCCGAACTCTTTTTCAAAAGTTCGTTGAAGCACTTACTAAAAATGTCGCGTCGAAGCCGCTGATTCTCCTTAACGGAGTCAGATAGCTGGGCACGAACATCCTTTAGTTCCTCACCCAGCTGGGTGTTGGCATCTTGGAGATTATTTTTCTTCTGCCTCACCCTTGTAAGCACATTCTCGCTGGCCTTTAACTGGCACATGAGCTGTTGCTTGTCCGGATCTATCCCGGCGCCATCTGCAATATTATTGTCAGACTTATACACACGCCTAACTTCACAAATTACTTATCTTTTGAAGCATATATTACCAGAGGGGGTCTCTTTGGCTTACCCCACCGCGGCTAGTGCGGCCTCAAGTTGTGCTGTGCACTCCTCCAGCTCCTGGGACAGTTGGTTATTCTTTTCTGTAAGATCATGCACAATAAATGATCCTTAAATCAGTTATTCTAACTATTTCAAGTCTCGGGGCTACTGGCACATATAACTGTCAAATTTTCTCACCTGTATGTCTTTTACATACTTCTCTGTGGCTCTGGCTAGACCATTTTGAGCGGCACGGAGGTGCGCATCTCCCGAATTAAAGGCATCCAATGCCTCTGGGAGAAACACGCGTCACGAAGAACTGTCCGGCGGCGCCTGTGATTCATGGCACTCTCCACCTCAGAATTGGTGGTAGATAACCTATCGGCATCCTCTGTCGGAGGAACATCCGACGCATGCCCCGTGTTCGCCTCTGCTTCTGGACCTGGCTTTGGAGCCTGGCGAGCGGAGGATTGATTGGCAACCTCTCCGGATACAGTCCGGTGAGCGCTCTTCTTCCTAAAAAGGCACGAGCATTAGTATGCCTCCCAGGAATAAAACCGGGGAGTAAGGTGACGTGCCATACCGTTGCGCCCGAGTTTTGATCCGGACCGCACTTCTTTTTAGCCTGCTGGGCCGTGTTGCCCCTTGTTGGCCAGCCGCTGCGGGCTCGGCCTTCCGCCCCAAGGGCGCCTCCTGCGAAACACCATTGGAATACGGTGGTCAAAAACACGCACGGATGGGTCATTTTCAAAGTATTGGGACTTCGGTCTCAGTTACCTGCGAGGCGGGAAGTATTCCGGGGTAATCGGCCGTAATGGCAACCAAGGCATTATCGATGCTCAGTTGGTGAAATACCCCGTCGATCAGCTCCACCGATATGTCCGGACCCTCTTGGGAGGTCGGATCGAGGGACCGTTCTGGATCCTCGGGTTGTGGAGGCAGGCTGTTTATATCCTTTACGGCCCGGCGCAGTTCCTGCGCCAAAATCACAAAATGAGATACTTGACTATGGGAGTACGGACCGGATAGGAAAAAATGAATGTTCGCTTACCCAGCTTGGAGGATTGTTCATAGAAAATCCACCCTGCAGATTGATGCGGAGGAATTCCTCCTCTTCTCCCTTGTACAATGCGGACAAGATGTTCATCAGATCGGCGAGTGATCCCGTCCCCTTACGGCCGCAGCGGGTGGCATCATCCTCCCCGTTGAAATCCCACATGGGGTGGCCTCTATACTGGAGCGGCTGCACCCCCCGCATAATGCATATGGCCATGACCACGATCATGGTCAGTCCGGAATGAGCTAACAACCTTATCCGGCTCATCAGGTAAATGATGTCCCTGTCGTTTTCCCTCTGAGGGCTCCGTGGACACCAGCTTAGGCGTTTCTCCAAAGGAGCGTTATTAAACTCAGGGAGGCCGACCCGGACACGGTCCGGCAGGGGGAAATCTTCTATATAAAACCATGCCGAAGGCCAGTCTTCGGACGCCTTCTTCTGGGTTCCGGATAGATATCCGGTCCCGGCGATGCGCCATAGTTCGGCTCCGCCCACTTGAAATATCGACCCCTCTTGAGAACGGGGCACAAGACAGAACAGCTTCTTCCACAGTGCAAAATGACGCTCGATGCCCAAAAAAAAGCTCACAAAGGGCCACGAAGCCCGCGATATGCAACATGGAGGCAGGTGTAAGGTTGTGCAAATTGAGGCCATAGAACTCCATGAGCCCCCGGAGAAATGGATGAATTGGAAATTCGAGCCCTCTTATCAAATAAGAGATAAGGCATACCCGCTCTCCTTTGGAGGGGCTGGGGACGTTCTCCGCTTGCTTTCCGCCCTTATAGGTGGCGAGTCCGGCTCGAACCGGGACCATGAAGGCTAGGGGAAGAAATCCCTTGGTTTGGAGCGCCAATAGCTCACTGTGCGGGACGGAGCATCTCTCCCAAAAATCCAGGCTTAGGGCTAAGAGGGCGAGAGGAGGAGCCGCGTCGACTGTCCATGATGGAATGGATTTCTGTCAGATGCGCTCTGATGAATGCTCGTGAAGGGAGGATGGTGTGATTCGGATCTAGATCCTTGTCTCTTTTATAGACAGCTCATTTTCGCAGCTAGGGGGGTAAATGTAAAAATACCCTGACTTTTCACATTCGTTCAACACGTGGAAGACGGCCATTATTGGGCGCGGAAGCCGAGGAGCGCAGTATTCACAGGAAGCAGGACGCTATTCAACAGGTACACAGGATTTGGAGAAGAACCCGCCTTACAATGCCGAAGATAATCTACGCGCCGGACTCATCACCATTGAAGCCTAGTTCGGGGGCTACTAAGGGAGTCCCGGACTAGGGGGTGCCCGGATAGCCGAACTATCATCTTCGGCAGGACTCCTCGACTATGAAGATACAAGATTGAAGACTTCATCCCGTGTCCGGATGGGACTTTCCTTGGTGTGGAAGGCAAGCTTGGCGATACGGATATGTAGATCTCCTACCATTGTAACCGACTCCGTGTAACGCTAACGCTCTTTGGTGCCTATATACACCGGAGGGTTTTAGTCCGTAGGACGAACAACAATCATACCATAGGCTAGCTTCTAGGGTTTAGCCTTTCTGATCTCGTGGTAGATCTACTCTTGTACTACCCATATCATCAGTATCAATCAAGCAGGAATAGGGTTTTACCTCCATCGAGAGGGCCCGAACCTGGGTAAAAACATCGTGTCCCTTGTCTCCTGTTACCATCCGCCTAGACGCACAGTTCGGGACCCCTTACCCGAGATCCGCCGCTTTTGACACTGTCAGCCGCCCTCGCACACCGTCGCCCGCGTCGCGCCGCCGCATCTGCCACCACTGCAGCCCGCGCCACCGCGCCAAGCCCCGCCGCCGAGGCTCTGCCTCGTCGCGGTTAACCGAACTAGCGAACGCTATAAACTGATCTGCCGCCGGGTTTTTTCGGTTTTTAGTTTTAGATCGGTTATATTTATTTTAGTTTGTTTAATTAGCGAATGTTCACCAATTTAGATCTGTCAACAAACGTTTTCGTTCGTTAGTCTCTGTTAGCGGACGTTCGTCCGATAGATTTTTCTTTTTTTTGTTTATTTTCGGCCAGGGACCTATCCGTGAATAGTTTTCTCGCAGTTTAGCCCCTGATCTTCAAGCTAGCACAACTTTTACTCGTTTGTCCAAATTCGATGAATCCAACGCCTAAACCTTCAGAACGATCCCCTCTGTCCATTAAAGCAACTTCAACATGATTTTGACAATTTAAAATTTGAGTTTAGTTCATATTATTATTTGATCTTGTTTTATTTGTATCTTGAGTTTTGTAGCTCCGTTTGAGTTGATTCTTTTTGCAAATCATAGCTAATCACATGTACCTACCATTAGGATCTAACCCACATAAAAATAAGGTTGTTAGAAGTTGTTTTCTGTTTAGATTAGTTATTTGCTTGTTTCGAGTTTTATTTGGATCTTCTCTTGATTTCTCTTTGCATCATTTGTTTGATTGCTTATGTATGCTATTGCTTTTCTACGCTAGATTTTCCGAAGTGCGAAGCTTGTTACTACGATTCTCCAGAGTTTTCCGATTGTCAACAAGGCAAGTTATACTTTGATCATACTCTTCTATACCTAGTTTTTACTATGCATTAGTTTTGCCCCTCAAAATTTTGCATGAGTAGGATTGGGAACATGTGGTTTAGGTTGTAGTGCTTGAGGTAGGAACCTATTACCTTTGATCACCCCGGGAATATACGTTATGCTCAATTATTGCTTAGCCATGCTCGTAGATGGGGATTGGATCGTGATGTACATGGGAGTTGTGAGAGATAATAATTTTGGATAACATTAAGGTGGCAACTTTAATACACATCTGGGTGGATTGGTTGGGGCACCTGGAGAAACTAGTGCTTGCCCATTGTGAATCGCGGAGTACCCGTGTGATTTTTCCTTGGTTGGCCACCCAGGCTCAAAGGGATCATATGATATTTCATGCCTAGAAACTTTCGTGTGCAGCCATAAGCCATTATGGGTTCTGGCATAGTTGAGTAAGTTGTGTGAGCTCTTGAAGAGGTGGACTAGCAGATGTAGGGGAAAGTAGGTGTACCGGTCTACCCAGAGTAGAGATTTAATGCTTGAGACAGACTATGTCTCGATCTTCCGATCATGGATGCGGTCGAGTCTTGTGGGGAAAAGTGTGCAACCTTTGCAGAGTGTATAAACTAATCATGGTTAGCCGTGTCCCCGGTTATGGACATCTTGAGTATCTAGAAGTGGATATTATTGTTGATCTCATCACTCTTTAATTAATGAATTGGGTTTAATGATGATACTTGATTAATGTTGGGATTTGAGTTGGAGGAACCTTCTCAAATATTGGTATAAACTTTGTAGTAAATAAAATTTATTCCTTTATTGTAGGGAAAAATTAGTTTTATGCAAAAAATTAAACTTAGAGCCTCCACCAGCCAAATATGCATGTAGATATAGTTTCTTGCATTCCTTTGCTCTACAGTGTAACTCTGCCAGCATATTCCATGTGCCGACGTACACGGCTGCAACGTCTCATGTTGTAGACTTTACCAGCGTAGAATAAGGTGAGATAGGTCGTTGTCATGCACTCAGCTACACCGTTCGAGTTGATGGACTCATTTATCTTTGATGCTTCCGTAGTTAATTTGCTTAGATGGCCTTTAGCCATATTATTTGTGTAACAGATACTGTTTATGAGGACCTCAATGTAATAAGTGTGTGATTGAACTCTGTTATAATTCCTCGAGTACTGTGTGTGTCAGCATACCGATCCAGGGATGACACTTAAGCACAGAAACTTCGGTCCATTGGGATCGTGGTTTCTACAAGATGGTATCAGAGCACACGTTGACTGTAGGACGCGACCACTAGGAAAAGCCACAGGATACTCTTCTCTGCTCATTTCTAATTCTCCTCTATTTCTACTCTATAGATGGCAGACCCCAGGAACAAGTTCACTCAGCCGGATGACGACACCCCTTTCGGACGACACTTGAAGGAAGTCACGAAATACCTGAACATTGGACTACCAAGCTTCACTGGAGCCTTCACTGCAACTTTACCGGAAGTGGAGTGCTGGAGCATCAAAGTTCAAGTACCTGGGAGGACGTTTGCACTAGCAACGGAGCCCATTGATTTTACCTTGGATGCACCAAGTTGGAACTTGGGAAAGAGCTTGGCAGCCCACATCACTTTTGGACGCATTTGTGAGGTGTACCACAAGGATCTTGAAGACACCGTCTATCAGATATGTGGATGCCGAGACGAGCAACGGGAGATGATTCGTACCAGGAAGGATGGATCAATTGCAGCATACATTCAGGAGATGGATCAACACATTCATCGATATGAGAACCAGATGTGCGCTATCATGAAGAAGACTAAGAAGCTAATGAAGAAGAATATTGAGCTAGAAGAGGAACTCAAGTCAACACGTGATGGATATTAAGAAGAAATCATTGTGCTACTTGAGAAGCATGAAGACCTGAAGAAGAAGCTAGTAATACCCGTGGTGAACCCAAAGCAAGAACCTGAAGTGGATATTCGATCGGAGAACTACATCATATTGGATGACACCGACACCGACAGTGATGCAGATGATGACAGTGATGATGATTATGAAGACGAAGATGGATCTAACATTATGGAGTCTTCCACCGATCAAAATTTCTAGACGACCACCATGTTATTAGTAGTATTCTTCCAAGTAGTTAGATCGATCGATTTGTAATCATAGTTAGATCTTTTGTGTGAATCTTGTTTGATGTTGAGTGGTGTGAATTGAATGTACTTGCCTCATATGCATATGGGTAGTGAAATCTCTCTTAGACCATATTCTATTCTATTTTCTCATCCCCTCTAACCCATTAGATGCCTCTGAGATGTGACACCGGATTCGCTTTTCTGCCGGAGCTCACCCAGTCGATCCAGCAACAGAATGCCTTGATGCAGATGTCAGTCCAGAACCAGAACCAGAACCAAGGCAACAACAACAACAACCCACCGCCACCACCCCCTGTTGAAAACCTAGCTCGTTTTCTAAGGCTGAATCCGCCAGTGTTTTCTAGTAGCACCGAGCCGATTGTTGTAGATGATTGGCTCCGCAAGATTGAAAGAGAGCTGACCACTATTGGATGCATGGATGCGGAGAGAGTGCACTTTGCCGCACATCAGCTTGATGGACCCGTAGCCTCTTGGTGGGAAAATTTCACCACCACTTACCCCATAGCTACTGTTACATGGGATCAGTTTCAGCAGCCCTTTCGTACTGCACATGTTTCAGTTGGAGCCATGAGTTTGAAGAAGCGTGAGTTTTGCAACTTACGCCAAAGGAGTCATACAGTGCGACAGTATATGGATGAGTTCAGCAAGTTAGCATGCTATATGGCCACAGATGTCGCAAAGCAGGAGATGATTCTTGAGGGACTCAATGATGAGTTAAGCATGCAGTTGATGGTGGCAACTTTCAACAACAACCAGGCGCTGGTAGACAGGGCCCTCATGATAGAAGGCAAGCAGCAGCAGATTGATAGTCGCAACAAGAAGTACGGACAGGGGAGGTACACATCTGGAGCTCAGCAGAAGCCTCGCTATTCCCCGTACTCGGGAGGGCACACTCATAACCATGGAGGGCATAACCATGGAGGACATTCACACAATGGAGGAAGTTCACACAACCACAGTGGCCCTAAGAATGGCAACAAGAATGGAGGAAGCAATAGCCAGAACCGTTCCAACCCCACGACACCCGCCAAGAAGGATCTGAGTCACATTACTTGTTTCAAGTGCGGCAAGACCGGACACTATGCCACTGAATGTTCAGAAGCAAAGAATGGTAATGGCAATGGAAGTTCTGGAAAGAACCCCAACCCCTTCACCAGAGGTTAGGTGAACCATGAAGTGTGGAGGAGATTGAGGAGCAGCCCGACGCAGTTTTTGGTAAGTTTTTTATTAATGCATTTACAACACTTGTTCTTTTTGATACTGGTGCATCTCATTCATTCATATCAAGGGGATTTGTGGACAAGTTTAAGTTTCCAACTGTAGCTCTTAAGTCACCTATGTTAGTGAGTTCCCAGGAGCAGAGTATATGGCTAGTCGGGGATGTTATCAGTTGCCAATAACCATAGGTAGACATGTTTTCCCCACCGACCTTATTGTCCTGGAGTCACAAGGATTGGGCGTGATCCTAGGCATGGATTGGCTATCCAAGTTTGAGGGAAACATTGATTGCACCAGTAAATCAATTCTTCTCACCACCCCGGAAGGAAAAAGGATCAAGTATGTGTCTAGGCATGTGCCGAGGAGGACTCAATTGAATTCCCTATCGGGAGATCTTCAAGAGGAAGTACAAGTGGTGAAGGAATACCCCAATGTATTTTCGGAGGAGTTACCCGGCATGCCACCAGATCGAGATATTGAGTTTTTGATTGAGTTATTGCCAGGCACCGAACCAATATCAAAGAGACTGTATCAGATGCCCGCAAATGATCTGGAAGAAATTAAGAAGTAGATTAAGGAGTTATTGGAGAAAGGTTATATTCGACCAAGCTCATCACCTTGGGGAGCCCCAGTGCTTCTAGTTGAGACGAAGGATGGATCTTTGAGCATGGTTGTTGATTATCGTGCGTTGACTGAGGTGACGATCAAGAACAAATACCCTCGGCTGATGATCAATGATTTGTTTGACCAGCTGCAGGGAGCTAAGGTTTTCTCCAAGATCGATCTTCGATCAGGTTATCACCAGCTGAAGATCCGAGAGCAGGATATACCTAAGACAGCTTTTACCACGAGGTATGGGCTATATGAGTATATAGTTATGTCATTTGGTTTGACTAATGCCCCTGCCTATTTTCTGAGTATGATGAACAAGGTGTTCATGGAGTTCATGGACAAGTTTGTTGTGGTTTTCATTGATGATATATTGGTCTACTCAAAGAATGAAGAGGAGCATAAGGAACATTTGCGCTTGGTTCTTGAGAAGCTCAGGGAATATCAGTTGTATGACAAGTTCAGCAAGTGTGAGATTTGGTTGAAGGAAGTTGGATTCCTCAGACATGTTATATCAGGAGAAGGGATAGTAGTAGACCCTACCAAGGTTGCATCTGTCACTGAGTGGTTGACACCCACCTCAGTTGGAGAGATCCAAAGTTTTCTTGGACTCACAGGTTATTATCGGAGATTTATTGAGAATTTTTCCAAGATCACGAAGCCCATGACGGAGTTATTGAAGAAGGACACCAAGTTTAAATGCACTGAGGATTGTGAGTCCAGTTTCCAGGAGTTGAAGAAACGTTTGGTTACAGCCCTAGTGTTGATTCTCCCACACATACGCAAGGATTTCCATGTATATTGCGATGCTTGTCGTCAAGGACTTGGAGGCATTCTTATGCAGGATGGAAGAGTTGTTTCATATTCCTCATGACAGCTTCGACCTCATGAGTTAAATTATGCTACGCATGATCTGGAGTTAGCAGCCGTAGTGCATGCTCTCAAGACATGGAAACACTTTCTCATTGGTAACCATTGTGATGTTTACACAGATCATAAGAGTTTGAAGTACATATTCACGCAGAAGGAGTTAAACCTCAGGCAAAGGACATGGTTGGAGCTCATAAAGGATTATGACATGAGATTGCATTATCATCCAGGAAAGGCCAATGTCGTAGCTGATGCGTTGAGCCGCAAGAGTTATGTCAACACGCTCATAACCGGAGGATTACCTCAGGAGTTAGCCGATGACCTCCAAGAACTTCGCTTGGAGATAGTTCCGAGAGGTTATGTTATAGCATTGGAAATTCAATCCACTTTGCTGGGAAAGATCCGAGAAGCCCATAAGATAGACAAGGAGATTGCAGAGATAAGGAAAGGATGAGTAAAGGAAAGGCTAAAGGTTTTCGTGAGGATGAGCATGAAACTTTATGGTTTGAGGATCGTACCTATGTGCCTAATGACCCTGAGATCAGGAAGATAATTCTTCAGGAGGCTCATGATTCGCCTTATTTGATTCATCCAGGCAACACCAAGATGTACCTGGATTTGAAGGAGAGTTTTTGGTGGACAAGAATGAATAAGGATGTTGCAGAGTATGTAGCAGTATGTGATGTATGTCAGGGAGTTAAGGAAGAGCATCAGAAACCAGCAGGGCTACTTCAGCCTTTGTCAGACTCGTTCAGGCTATTATTCTATCTGGGTTGTAGTCGACCGCTTGACGAAGGTAGCCCATTTCATCCCTGTGAAGACAACTTATATGAGTGCTAAGTTGGCAAAGATACACATTACCAGGATCATATGTCTGTATGGAGTTTCGAGGAGCATCATATTAGATAGAGGAACACAATTTACTTCAAAGTTTTGGAATCAGTTGCACAAAACTTTAGGTACCAGGCTAGAGTTCAGCACAGCCTTTCATCTGCAGACAGATGGACAGACCGAGAGAGTCAATCAGATTCTGGAGGACATGTTGAGAGCTTGTGCACTAGATTATGGATCTAGTTGGGATGATAATTTGCCCTATGCAGAGTTCTCTTATAACAATAGTTATCAAGTGTCAGGACCGCGACTCAAAGCCACACCAATCTATCATGTAACACCTCATATCACTTTGCGGCCTCAAGCACGGTATTCCCACGGGTGTCACCTTACCTTGCCTGGGACCGTTTGCGCCTTTTGGCACACGTATATGATAGTGTCGCTAGCATCCATATGACAAGGAGCCCGGGCTGACATGGCTAGTCGTGAACCCAAAGTGGCACTAACTTATAGGGATAGGCATACATCACCAAGGAACGAACGTGTCGGTCATCAGCGAGTGAATCCGGGTTGTAGCAACTAGGCTAGCAGGACTCCGGTAAACCGGGCTGTAGCAGGCTAAAAGGACTCCGGTAGACACCGCGTGACATTTCCCTGAAGGGACAGACACAGGAACAAAGAAGGCTGAGAAGCCTAAGTGTTCCAGAGCAGTAGCAAGCTACCAAGGCTCAGTGGAAGCACTAGGAGACATTTCCCGGTAAGAGAGGCTACCAAGGATAAACAACTAGATAGTCAGATCCCACACATACCAAGCATTTCAATAACATACACACAATATGCTCGATATGTGCAAATACAACATGGCATCACAACATGAATCCACAACTCAAGTATTTATTCAATAGGCTCCGAGGAGCGAGATATTACAAACATGGGTCTCACGACCCAACATTCAGAGCATACAAGTCAAAGCACATGCGGAAGCTTATCATGTCTGAGTACAGACATCTACACATGAAAAAGGCTGAGAAGCCTGACTACCTGCCAGATCCTGCCGAGGGCACAAGATCGTAGCTGAGGTAATAAGCTAAACGTTGAAGTCCATGCGGAACTACTAATGAGACTGAAGTCTCTCTGCAAAAACATAAAATAGGCAAACGTGAGTACAAATGTACCCAGCAAGACTTACATCAAAACTATCTACATATGCATCATTATCAACAAAGGGATGGTAGGGTTTAACTGCAGCAAGCTAGCTTTGACTCAGTGGCTAACCTGAACTACGACTGCAAGTAACTCTTTTGAGGTGGCACACACGAGTCCACATATTCACCATATCAATACACCACTATGGATCCGCTCTCGCCTCCCTACGAGAACGCCATCCATAGCACTCACACTTATCTTGCGCATTTTAGGGTATCCACTTTCACTTGTCTATGAACTGTACAGGTAACCCAGAAGTCCTTTACCGCGGACGCGTCTATTCGAATAGATAATGTTAACCCTGCAGGGTTGTACTTCTTCACACACGCTCTCACCACTTATCGCCGTTTACACGACATGTACTCGGCAACCTTCAAGCGGAAGCGCAGCGAGGGTGTCGGCCACGACCTGACTAACCACACAAGTCTCTCGTCCAGGTTTATCGCCTATTCGGGTTCCATCCGCAAGGAGATCCAGCCTGGGTGTCGCTCACGGACCCAAACGATGTGTGCAGGGTTCCCAAGCCCACCATCCGGGTGCCACTTGGTACACCGGGCCACTGTGCCTAGTCTGTCCCAAGCCCACCTGTACCGGGTGCCACTTGGTAGACTACTAACACTACCTACAAACACTAGAAACTAGTTGCAACTCCTGGACAGAGATCAAGTTGATTAATAAGTCGAGAGAGCTTGGAGTGCCCGGAGCCCAATGTGTGGTAGTAACTGTTCATGGATCACAAACACAGAACTCAGTTCCTGAGGGCGGTTTCAATGAGACAACCCAACATGTACTCCTACATGGTCTCTCACCGCTACCTTTTCCAAATCGTGTTCACACACTTAGCTCTCAACAGTAGGACATGTTCCACAACATTCCAATTCATCCCAGATGAATCAGACCTGACACAACTCTAAGCAATAGCAGTCATGACAAACAAGCATGAATGAGTAGGAACATCAGGGCTCAAACAACTCCTACTCATGCTAGCGGGTTTCATCTATTTACTGTGGCAATGACAGGTCATGCAGAGGATAAGGGGTTCAACTACCGCAGCATGTAACAGATGTATCATTGTTGTCCTAATGCAGTAAAAGAGAGCAGGAGCGAGAGAGTAGGATTGTATCGGAATGAACAAGGGGGTTTTGCTTGCCTGGCACTTTTGAAGATAGTATAGTTCTTCATCGGTGTCATCAAACTCATTGTCGGAACCACGTCTATCGAGAGGGGACAAACACCAGCAAACAAGGAAGAACACAATCAATGCAATGCACAATATGATGCATGATCATGACATGGCAATATGCTGTGGTTTGAGCTAATGCAACAGAAAGTCATTTTGATTGAAGTGGAATTCAAAGCTACATCAAATTCCAACTCCAAAACTATTATCAAATTTGACCTAATCATGTTTCATCCTAAACAGTGAGGTTAACTTGCTCAAACATTCATGAAAATGGTACAGATGGATAGATTGGATTTTTCTGATAATTGTTTATATATAAAATATTTCATTTGGAGTTATGTTTAATTTTCTATGAATTAATGAAGTTTTAAACAATTTCCGGAATAAATATATCATTTAAGATTTATTAAATTACAGGAAAGGGTTAATGCATCAGCATGACGCTTGGGTGACGTCAGCAGGTTAGCGTGGCCGCCAGGATCAAACCTGACGCGTGGGACCCAGCAGTTAGTAACTCAGGGGTTAATTAAGGTTAAAACTGATCTCAACCATAACTAATGGGGCCCTGGGCCCACTGTCAGTGACCAGAGGGGTCGTTTGTGCCTAAACTAATTAGGCCACGTCAGCCGGTCAGAGATTAGCCGGCGACGACCAAAGTCGGCGGTGGGGGTTCGCCGGAGTTGCGCCAGAGGCGACGGATCTACGCTCCGAGGGAACCAGAAAGTAGCCCGTGCCCGCGCGCATCCAGAGAAAGCAATGGGAGGGCGTGGGGTGGACGGAGTTCGCCGGAAGCAAGCTCGTGGCGGCGGCCGGAGTGCGGGTGGGGTCGGGTTTGGCGCTACGGTGCACGGGAGGAAAATCTGGTGGGTGGAACGTGCTCCTGGTGGTGCACGGAGCGTGCTTACGGGCTCAGACGCGGGTGGCGGCAGCTGTGGCCGCGGCGGCGCCATGGACGACAGCGGGGAGCTTTCAGGTGCGCTAGGAACGGCGGCTACGGAGGCCAAACGAGCACGGGAGCTAGGGGTAGAGGAAGAGGAGCTCACAGCGAGGTCACCGGTGATCTCAGCGCGCTCAGGGACGGCTTGGAGATGACGGAACGTCGGTGGAGATCTTCGGCAGCAGAGGAGGAAGATGACGAGGTAGCAGGCGATGCGGGGCGCCTGGCGTCGCGTGGCTCTTCGTAGATGATGAATACGACGCTGCGGTTCTTCTAGGCGGGTCGGCAAGGCGAGGGAGGGCAGGTGGCCGTGGTGGCAGTGGACGGCGGAGATGAGCTCCGCTCGGTGGTTGCGTGCGAGAAATAGAGGAGGGGGGAAGGAGCGAGGAGAGTGAGAGAATGGTCGGGGGGTCACATGGCATCGTCTAGAGCCGTCCAGAGCGAGAAGGCAGGCTGGAGGTGGCCGGGCGCGTGCCGGCGGGCGTCGGCTATGTGCGCTCCAGTCCTTCCCACGTGTGCTGGAAGAAGACAAGGGAGAGAGATGGGCTGGGCCAACAGTGTTGGGCCAACACAGTGCAGGCCAGGTAAGTGGCTCAGGTACTCTCCTTTTCCTTTCTTTCTGTTTTTGTTTTATCTGCTGTCTGTTTTTGATTTAGTAGGAATACTAAACCAATTTATTTACTTCTATAAACTATTGTATATGGACTAGTGGTATTATTCTAGAGCCCCACAATAATTTCCAAAATTATTGGACATGTATTTCTTTTATAACAGAAATAAAGCCAATTCAATTACATTATGATTTAACTCAAAGGCCCAAAATAAATATTTTTAAGCCTCCAAAAATATTGGTTTGAATTTTATTCTTGCCAATATTTTTCAAGGTTTAACAGGAACATTTTCTTGGGCTTCTTTGATGAGATTTTAATGTTCATTATTTCTGAACTTGTTTCTGAGGGTTTCAACTAACCTCAATTCAACTTTCATAAAATAGACATGATGCAAGATGCTCACTCATGTAACTGATTACAACCAACATTCTAGGGATGTGACAACTCACCCCACTAAACAAGAATCTCGTCCCGAGACTCAAGCGTAGGGTAAGATGAAAAGGGGGACACAAACTAACACAATCTTCACGATCTAGGGAGCACTTCATAAGAACGTTGATTCGATCACCATCATTGTCTCGATGGCTTGCTCTGAGAACTCCAACTAACATGACAATGAGAGGAAACGGAAAACTCTAAAATAATCGATCTTCTCGGAGATCAAGCAACTTAGGATCAACTCACGGAGTAAGACATAGCACATCTCTCGAGCTGGGACATGAAACACACATCCAAAGGGATGGTGTGAAACAGATGACGAGAGTTCACTAGGTAGACAATAATTCCATACTTAAGAGGGTGGTGAACGGTTGTCAACGTAGCGAGGAGTTGAGTTGCCATGATACCTTAACAAGACATCTTAGAGGAGGCGACTCATGGAATCATCCCTTAAGTGGCAAAAAGAATTACCTTTGATTCAAAGATTATTGAAACTCTTTATACCAGCTTAAGGCAAATCACAATCTATCATTTGGAGGAGTTCGGTAGAATGACATACTCGGACTAGAATGGATGATGTGGATTACCTTGTTGAAAACAACACAAGGGATGATTTTAGTAACTGGGGAGAGGCTCAACAGTAGAGAGTGGGTCCACTATTTGAAAAGTTATAGCCTAACCAAAGAAAACTGGGAGCAATCCCAGTTAGTGCCGGTGCTAACACCTAGCGCTTGTGTGTGGTCTCAAGAACTTGGGCATTTCCATATTCATCAAGGTTTTACCAATATCCGTGTCAAGGATCCTGGCAACACAACGTACTACCATGATGAATACAGGTGGAAGATGCAGATGCAAAGGAAGATAACACCTTCTCAGACTTCACCTTGGCGGGGCCAAGGAAACAAAATCTGGATGATCGACCGAGAGACATTTAGCACTCCGCTTCTAATGTTCTCCTTGATGTGCTAGCATAACCCATTCATAGAAATGAATTGATATCTAGAACATCAAGTAAAAGGTCGGAATTCGGGAACACAAAAATCATAAGGCACAACTAGGGAATAAATCCTGGGAAGTCCTTATGGGGAGGTGGCCAACTTCTTCAATCAAGATATTACAATAACAGGTCTTCCGGCTGGGTGTGTTGGCCATGACATTCTCTTTACCGGGTTACAGAGAGACCAATATTATAGTTCTTGGAAAACATTCCAACCATCGTATCAGCCTGAGATTCAAATCTGGTTGGTGTCAGGATATTCCAGACTCATCAAGTCTGGAAGGAAAAATGAAAGTTTGCAACACAAATCGACGAGATGACGTTGCGAGATTCTCAGGGGATGAACTACCATAGCAAGCTCCAAAACATGAGCTGGTTCTGCTACACACATGTGAGCATGCAGTCCCAGACAGGCATGGCCACCTAGTAGTCTTATAGTAAAATACTACTGAGTTCAGGTGGGGAACCATCATCGAGGATATCAAAGTCCTTTCATAAGTCATGCTCTTAAGAAGGAACTTCTTCTCCCTGAACAAATCAATCAGTGGCTTAGTATTCTAGGGATACATATGGAATGAAGGTAGCTAGTCTCACAAACCAATGTATACTTTGCACATGCATGACTGACTTGGGATGATTCCAAAGGAGGCAACATTGACTTCTCGAGGTCACGGTAGCAACTTGCATCAGATGCACATGAACTGGAGAAAGTCACTTCTTACATCCGAACATAAGCTTCATGAGCTAGCATGAAGAGACGCTATCAAAAGTTTCCAACACTAACTTAATCTTCAATCAAAATCATGGAGGAGATCGGGATGTTGTCGATGGGCTCAACAACAATTCATCCAGGTTTCCATATAAACGGGATTCCACAATTAAGTGAACAAAGTGATAGCATTGGTCAGACCAAAGGATGTAATGGTGTATGCCCGAGGAATCAACCAGAGGAATCAACCATGAGTAAGAGAACATTACGAATATCGTTGGTTCTGACTTGATTTGACGATAGCCCATATGCAAATCAAAGGTTTGGGTAAGACAATAAATCCAACAATTGGTCACGGAGATCAATCGATGAAGATATCATCTTTCTTCAGCACACATAAACAAAGAGATATCCCTTTGGAATGAACTAAGTCGGACAAGCTTCCATCTTCCAACTCTCCAAGTTGTCGTTCAGCTTAACCAACTAGCTCAGGGGTATCAAACATAGACTCTTGGAGAAGGGGTGGTTTACAGGGATAAACCAACTTGCTCACGAACTCAACATAGCGGTCAGGTGACAACCTGGTAACACTTCCGAGAAGATATTCGGAAAATCATGAACCACCGATATGTTACTAAGCTCGAGAACAATCTTTCTTTTCACGGCAAGACAATATGATCAAAAGAGCGAGGAACCGATACAATCCTGACTCATTGATCGAGGAGTGCACCCGGAAATAAGGACTAGGTAGCACGATCAACCTTAGGGCGATGATTCAAAAATCAACATGCTAAGTATGAGGTTATTGTCCATTTAACTCCCAAGCAACAAAGTTGCTAGGAGTATAGATTTCACACATCAAAATTCACTTGTTGGTGTTCCGGTTACAATAACATGGAACGGAGGAATGAATAATGATGGCGAGAGGTATCACTGTATCAAGAATTCATAAGAGTTGGTGCAATTATCATGACATTCCTGACATCAAGAGGGCAATACTTTAGGGTAGAACAGAATCAAAAGCTGGATTGGCATTTGATCTGCGGAATACAACTGTTTGACCCAATCCTGGAAATGGACAAGGTACTGGAGTTTGTTTCTCCTAGTCATTCTAGAATAGAATGGCTTGATGGACCACAAGAGTAATAGGCATCGATGAACGAATGCACGCATACTCTTGACTATCAATTGATAGACGAGGGTCAGCAGACGGCTAAGGGGGACAACTCAAAAGAACACACGATTTTCTAAGTTGTGGATGCATGGATTAGAATGTCGAACGAGTTCAACATATTTCTTTTGGACAATCCAGGCAGAGAGGTAGGTTTGGCAGAATCGTAATATAGAAGGGGAACTCATCGAGAGCACTCTTGTCGTGATCTTTTGGTTCCCGGACTTCTGCCATATTGGTTCATGGTATTGGAAGAAGGATATACCATGAATCTCGAGGACTATCGCAAAGGTTACTAATATCCTAAAGGAACTAGCCAACACCAACAACTTGAAGTAAGTAGGGAAATCTCGGGTTCAGAAACCCAGGAGTAGAATACCTACTACTAAGTGGCATCACGGGATGCTTTCAAGAATGGTGGCCAGAATCATCACACTGGGAGCACAAAGCATGACTAGATTACTAGGTGATACTCTAGACACCTAGGGTCATAATAATAGCTCCAACATAAATGCCGAGGCAATGAAGTACCTTAATAGACCGTTTAGTGTGCTTAATCTGGCCCAAAAGGACATCGGAACTGGGAAGAAGGGATTTGTAAATGCATCAGACTAATTACAAACCTGGGATGACTCAGACAGCATAACGGCTGTAAATGCTCAGGAAAAGATTTGAGACATTAACAAGGTTTGGCATAGTCACTTAAAAACATCATATCAAGGTTCTGGTTCAGCTGACAACATACTAAAAGTAGTAGAAACTGAACTGAGGCCTGAAACCAACAATCCTAAGATTCTATGGATTAGTAACATGTGATCCTGATAGAAAGAAGAGAAAATCTAGTTTCTTAACCCCGTAGGAAGATAAGATGACTCGGATCAGAAGTGCATAAGGTATAAGGAGTAAAACGAGCCTTACGTTCCATCCCACAATCAATTCCCTTATATAACTAAAGAATTTCTAGACTCAACTTCGACCAGTTTGGCTTGGTAAACCTACAGGCAGTCAGGCTCTGATACCAAAGCTGTCAGGACCCCGACTCAAAGCCACACCAATCTGGCATGTAACACCTCATATCACTTTGCGGCCTCACGCACGGTATTCCCACGGGTGTCGCCTTACGTTGCCCGGGACCGTTTGCTCCTTTTGGCACACGTATATGATAGTGTCGCTAGCATCCATATGACAAGGAGCCCGGGCTGACATGGCTAGTCGTGAACCCAAAGTGGCAGTAACTTACAGGGACAGGCATACATGACCCAGCAACGAACGTGTCGGTCATCAGCGAGTGAATCCGGGCTGTAGCAACTGGGCTAGCAAGACTCTGGTAAACCGGGCTGTAGCAGGCTAACAGGACTCCAGTAGACACCGCGTGATATCTCCCCGAAGGGACAGACACAGGAATGAAGAAGGACACATGCCGGTCAGCCTAATTGTTCCAGAGCAGTAGCAAGCTACCAAGGCTCAGTGGAAGCACTAGGAGACATTTCCCGGTAAGAGAGGCTACCAAGGATAAACAACTAGATAGTCAGATCCCACACATACCAAGCATTTCAATAACATACACACAATATGCTCGATGTGTGCAAATACAACATGGCATCACAACATGACTCTACAACTCAAGTATTTATTCAATAGGCTCCGAGGAGCGAGATATTACAAACATGGGTCTCACGACCCAACATTCAGAGCATACAAGTCAAAGCACATGCGGAAGCTTAACATGTCTGAGTACAGACATCTACAAATGAAAAAGGGTGACAAGCCTGACTATCTACCAGATCCTGCCGAGGGCACAAGATCGTAGCTGAGGTAACAAGCTAAACATCGAAGTCCACGGGGAACTACTAATGAGACTGAAGTCTATCTTCAAAAACATAAAATATGCAAACGTGAGTAGAAATGTACCTAGCAAGACTTACATCAGAACTATCTACATATGCATCATTATCAACAAAGGGATGGTGGGGTTTAACTGCAGCAAGCCAGCTTTGACTCAGTGGCTAACCTGAACTACGACTGCAAGTAACTCTTTTGAGGTGGCGCACACGAGTCCACATATTCACCATATCAATACACCACTATGGATCCGCTCTCGTCTCCCCACTTATCTTGCGCATTTTAGGGTATCCACTTTCACTTGTCTATGAACTGTACAGGCAACCCAGAAGTCCTTTACCGCGGACACGGCTATTCGAATAGATAATGTTAACCCGGCAGGGGTGTACTTATTCACACACGCTCTCACCACTTATCTCCGTTTACACGACATGTACTCGGCAACCTTCAAGCGGAAGCCCAGCGAGGGTGTCGGCCACGACCTGACTAACCACACAGGCCTCTCGTCTAGGTTTATCGCCTATTCGGGTTCCATCCGCAAGGAGATCCGGCCGGGGTGTTGCTCACGGCCCCTAATGATGTGTGCAGGGTTCCCAAGCCCACCATTCGGGTGCCACTTGGTACACCGGGCCACTGTGCCTAGTCTGTCCCAAGCCCATCTGTACCGAGTTCCACTTGGTAGACTACTAACACTACCTACAAACACTAGAAACTAGTTGCAACTCCTGGACAGAGATCAAGTTGATTAATAAGTCGAGAGAGCTTGGAGTGCCCGGAGCCCAATGTGTGGTAGTAACTGTTCATGGATCACAAACACAGAACTCAGTTCCTGAGGGCGGTTTCAATGAGACAACCCACCATGTACTCCTACATGGCCTCTCACCACTACCTTTACCAAATCGTGTTCACACACTTAGCTCTCAACAGTAGGACATGTTTCACAACATTCCAATTCATCCCCGATGAATCAGACCTGACACAACTCTAAGCAATAGCACGCATGACAAACAAGCATGAATGAGTAGGCACATCAGGGCTCAAACAACTCCTAGTCATGCTAGTGGGTTCCATCTATTTACTGTGGCAATGACAGGTCATGCAGAGGATAAGGGGTTCAACTACTGCAGCAAGTAACAGATTTATCGTTGTTGTCCTAATGCAGTAAAAGAGAGCAGGAGCAAGGGAGTGGGATTGTATCGGAACGAACAAGGGGGTTTTGCTTGCCTGGCACTTTTGATGATAGTATAGCTCTTCATCGGTGTCATCGAACTCATCGTCGGAACCACGTCTATCGAGAGAGGACAAACACCGGCAAACAAGGAAGAACACAATCAATGCAATGCACAATATGATGCATGATCGTGACATGGCAATATGCTGTGGTTTGAGCTAATGCAACAGAAAGTCATTTTGATTGAAGTGGAATTCAAAGCTACATCAAATTCCAACTCCAAAACTTTTATCAAATTTGACCTAATCATGTTTCATCCTAAACAGTGATGTTAACATGCTCAAACATGCATGAAAATGGTACAAATGGATAGATTGGATTTTTCTGATAATTGTTTATATATAAAATGTTTCATTTGGAGTTATGGTTAATTTTCTATGAATTAATGAAGTTTTAAACAATTTCTAGAATAAATATATCATTTACGATTTATTTAAATTCCAGAAAAGGGTTACTGCGTCAGCAGGACGCTTGGGTGACGTCAGCAGGTCAACATGGCCGCCAGGGTCAAACCTGACGCGTGGGACCCGGCAGTTAGTGACTCAGGGGTTAATTAAGGTTAAAACTGATCTCAACCATAACTAATAGGGCCCTGGGCCCACTGTCAGTGACCAGAGGGGTCGTTAGTGCCTAAACTAATTAGGCCACGTCAGCCGGCCGGAGATTAGCCGGCGACGACCATAGCCGGCAGTGGGGGTTCGCTGGAGTTGCGCCAGATGCGACGGATCTACGCGCCGAGGGAACCAGAAAGTAGCCCATGCCTGCGCGCATCCAGAGAAAGCAACGGGAGGGCATGGGGTGGCCGAAGTTTGCCGGAAACAAGCTCGTGGCGGCGGCCGGAGTGCGGGCCGGGTCGGGTTTGGCGCTACGGTGCACGGGAGGAGAATCTTGTGGGTGGAACGTGCTCCTGGTGGTGCACGGAGCGTGCTTACATGGACGGCGGCGGGGAGCTTTTGGGTGCTGTGGGAACGGCGGCTACGGAGGCCAAACGAGCACGGGAGCTAGGGGGAGAGGAAGAGGAGCTCACAATGAGGTCACCGGTGATCTCAGCGCGCTCGGGGACGGCTTGGAGACGACAGAACGTTGGTGGAGATCTCCGGCGACAGAGGAGGAAGATGACGAGGTAGCCGGTGATGTGGGCCGCCTGGCGTCGCGTGGCTCTTCGTAGATAATGAATACGAGGTTGTGGTTCTTCTGGGCGGGTCGGCAAGGCGAGGGAGGGCAGGTGGCCGTGGTGGCAGTGGATGGCGGCGATGAGCTCCGCTTGGTGGCTGCGAGCGAGAAACAGAGGAGGGGGAAAGGAGCGAGGAGAGTGAGAGAAGGGTTGGGGGGTCGCGTGGCATCGTCTAGCGCTGTCCAGAGCGAGCAGGCAGGCTGGAGGTGGTCGGGTGCGTGTCGGCGGGCATCGGCCACGCGCGCTCCAGTCCTTTTGGTGTGAGCTGGAAGAAGACAAGGGAGAGAGATGAGCTGGGCCAACAGTGTTGGGCCAACACAGTGCAGGCCAGGTAAGTGGCTCAGGTATTCTCCTTTTCCTTTCTTTCTGTTTTTGTTTTATCTGCTGTCTGTTTTTGATTTATTGTATATGGACTAGTGGTAATATTCCAGAGCCCCACAATAATTTCCAAAATTATTGGACATGTATTTCTTTTATGACAGAAATAAAGCCAATTCAAATACATTATGATTTAACCCAAAGGCCCAAAATAAATATTTTTAAGCCTCCAAAAATATTGGTTTGAATTTTATTCTTGCCAATATTTTCCAAGGTTTAACAGGAACATTTTCTTGGGCTTCTTTCATGAGATTTTAATGTTGATTATTTCTGAACTTGTTTCTGAGGGTTTCAACTAACCTCAATTCAACTTTCAGAAAATAGACATGATGCAAGATGCTCACTCATGTAAATGATTGCAACCAACATTCTAGGGATGTGACATCAAGCCAGTTTGAAGATGGCCCGTTTCGAAGCTTTGTACGGAAGGTGCGGGACACCATTGTCATGGGAGGAAGTTGGAGATCGACAGTTGTTCGGATAAGACTTAATCAGAGATTCTGAGGAGAAGGTTAAGTTGATTCGGGATAGACTCAAAATAGCCCAGTCTAGGCAGAAGAGCTATCTCGATACTAAACGCAAGGAGGTAGCCTAGGAAGTCGGATACAGAGCATATCTTCGTGTGTCCCCACTTTGAGGAGTTAAGCGATTTGGAGTCAAAGAAAAGCTAGCACCATGATTTGTGGGACCCTACAGAGTTTTGGAACGTATGGGAGAAGTTGCCTACAAGTTGGAATTACCCGAAGGTTTGTCAGGACTTCACGATGTGTTTCACGTTTCCCAGTTGAAGAAGTACCATGCAGAGATGTCTGACATTCTTCTGAGAGATACAATGCCACTGGAAGCGATTCAATTGGATAGTGGTCTGACCTATGAAGAGAAGCCAGTTATGATTCTCAAGTTTTCTAGTCGAGTTAGTCGCAGCGAAGTCATAAAGTTTTGCAAAGTTCAGTGGAGCCACCATACCGAGGAGGATGCTACCTGGGAGCAAGAAGAAGAGCTTCGCAAGGACCACCCACACCATTTTGCCGACCAACCCGAATCTCGAGGGCGAGATTCATCTTATGGGGGGGTAGGTTTGTAACATCCCATTTTATTCAATTTGCATGTTATACATAGATCATTCATATGCATCCATTATTTATTGCATTTGTTGTTTAATTTTGGTTGCATTTTGATCCAAGAGGCCTTAAGCAACTCAAGGACCAATTTGAGAGAGTTGGAGGTTTCACAAAAATCCAATTTTGATTTATCAAAATTTGGTAATTGGATCAAATTGTTTTTCAAAATTCTTTTTCCAAATATTTTTAAAAATAATGAGAGAAGATAATATGAATTCTTCAATTTAGTAGGAAAATATTGGAAATTGAATTTTAAATTTTTGGAGAGTTTATTGGATTTTATTCGCTAGTTTATTTATTAGTTAGCTGACTAATTAGTATTATAATGTTTGTTTTTAGTTTAGGCATTTAGGTCCATAAAAATGTTCACGAGGTCACTAATAAGGCCATTTAGCTACGGGTGTCGGGGGTTGCGTGCGACATATGCCAAAGGATGGCTTATCATGGTGGGAGCGAGTAGAACGTCGCCGGTCCCTGGAAACGGGATAAGGCGTAGACACGTACACCGACGCACTTTACCCAGGCTCGGGGCTCTCCTAGGAGATAACACCCCTAGTTCTGCTCTGCGGGGTCTCCGCATGATCACTAAGGCACAAGTGATACAATGGTGCTCCTTGAGCTGTGTGCTAGAGGCAGGAGGAGGCAAGGCTAGCTCTCTTCCTGCTCTAGGGGAGTGGCTAGTTCTAATGGAGTGGGAACCCTTTGCATGGGTGCCCTGGCGGGCTTATATAGGCCTACCCCAGGGGTACAATGGTAATCTGGCCGGGTGCTGGACCCGGCTGTCAGTGTCTATGGTCTCCAGCTTCTCCGCCGACTACTGGGGCCCGCAACCTGGTGGGCCCCACCGGCTGGTCCGGTATGGAGCCGACAGGCCGCTCCCGCCGCTGGCAGGTCTGGTTGGTGGCTATTCATTATAGTTGTGCTGCTAATGACGCGGGCTTGGTCAGCTGAGTGTGGCTACACTCCCGCCGCCTGGTGGGAGATCACTGTAGCCACACCACGTCTTATCTGGTTGATGGCGCACGGGCCCCGAGGAACGGGCGGGCCACCTGACGGAGGCCGGCCTCCCTCAGGTCTGGCTGGTCTGGCATCTGCCGCTTTCTGGACTCTCGCTGTTTGGTAGGGCCCGCCGCCTGCGGGCCATACCGACAGGCCATCGTGGGAACAGGGCTCCGCCTGTCAAGAGTAACGTCAAGGGGGAGTGGCAACAGTGTCGCGCCATGTGGAGATCTCCGTCTGTACGGGGCACTGTGGCCACGCCAAGTCCAGGATTCGGGGGTGAGGGACCTCACTGTTGCCTCACCCTGTCTTGTCCTCTTGATGAGGGTGCAGACTCTGAGGGCGCAGGGTGGCCGCCTGCTAGTCACCGGCCTCTTCGGAGGCCGTCTGCTAGGAGTCGGCCAGTCTTGGTGCCGTCTGCTGGTGCTTGGCCGTCTTCGAGCAGCCGGCCGTTTAGCCAGCCGGACATAGGAAGGCGGCGCGTTAGTAGGAGGTCTCATGGGGCGAAGCCGACCCAAAGTCTTGAAAGGCTCAGGGCCTCGGGTGAGGCTACCTGTGGCCCATTACTCCGACAGTAGTCCCCAAAGATGGTGAGGCGCTGCGGCCGAGGGGTCGGGAAGTCTCAGCAGCTTCCCCTCTCTCCGTGTCATGAGCAAGAAGCTTGATCCGCCTTGCGGCGCACCAACTGCCAGACTCGGTTTCGTCCAGGCAGGATCATCTGCTGATTTTGAATTGTCAAGGTGGGAAACAGGTGGCGTGCCTGCTAATCTTCCCAGGCCTGCCGCCCATCACGAGCACGCCACACGGCGCACGCCAGCCCGGCCGGCCTGCCACCCCACGCTCCTGATGGGACGTGATAGTGGGTCGGGCCCACCACTACCGGGCCTCGGCACGCGGGCGGATCCACTGCGGCCGGGGTGAGCGGTTGCGATTCCCGTGGGCGTTAAGGAGTAGTAACCCCGCGCGGTAAACGGGGGTCTCGTGGGGTCGTGGGCGCAGTTAATCCCACAATCCCACGCCCCGCCCCCTCGGCTTTGCAGCCTGAGGGCTATAAAGAGGGGGAGGCAGGGGAGCGGTGGAGCCCGCGCGCCCTCCTCCCCACACTCTCTTCCTCCTCTGCCGCTGCTGCTGCTTAGTGCTAACCGTAGCGCCGCCGCATTTCGCCGCCGCCGCGCCTCTTCCCCCCACACAACTCCGCTCGAGGCCATGGCGCGCGAGAAGGCGGCGACTGGGACGGCTCGGCGGTGATAGAGGATCACCTCACCTTCCTCCGGAACACGCGCCGGATGCCCAATGCGGCATTCGTCAAGGTGCGGGTGCCGCCGTCGAAGGAGATTTCGCCGCAGCCGACGGGAGACGAGCGGGTCGTCTTCCGCTTGCACTTCCTCCGCTCTTCGGCCTCCCGGCGAGCGGCTTCCTCCGCTCGTTCATGGACTTCAACCACCTCCAGCCGCATCACCTGACGCCCAACACCGTGACGCTACTCTCCCTCTTCGTCACGGCTTGCGAGGGCTACCTCGGCATCCTCCCCACACTCGAGCTGTGGGGAGCGTTTTCCTACGGCAAGCTTGGCACCTCCGCCAAGGAGACGGCGGCTGAGTGCGGAGGATTCGTCGCTGTGCGCCGATCGGCGAAGAGGAATGCCTTCCCGGTCATCAAGCTGTCACAGTCGGTGAAACTGTGGCAGCAGTCTTATTTCTATGTTGAGAACGTCGACCCGGCTATCGACTTCATCAACCTGCCGGCCTACGAGGCTGGCCCCCCTGTCGGGCTTCGGCCCAACTGGGGCTACAAGCCGAAGCCGGTGTCGACGGACGCAGCTACTGCCATCGGCCGACTCCGGGTGCTCCAGGAGTAGGAGGGCCACGTGGCCTCCGACCTCCTTATCGCCTTTGTCGAGCGTCGGGTCCTCCCGCTTCGAGGCCGCCCTCACATGATCTGTCGGATGAGCGGGCACCATGACCCGAGTAGGATGTGCATGAAGGAGATGTCGACTACTGAGGTGGCGAGGATAGTGAATGAGATCTCCAACCTCAAGGTGTCGGAGGGAGCCTGGCGGTTTGGGAAATGGCCGTACTCCCGCGACAATCCGCCACCTGCCGTAAGTCTCTTAACTTCTTCCTTTTTTGGTTCTGGCTTTAGTCTTGTTCCTGGTGTGAGACAACTTCTTCTCCGGAGCGCAGATTTACATGTCTGCGGCGACGGCCGCCATCGTGGGGCCGGGTGGTGACTACCAGCCGGACCGGGAGGTGAGCGATGAAGATGACCCCGACTTGGGGGCGGCCGCCTTGGAGGACGACACAGCAGGCGGCAGCGACGGAGCAGGTGGCTCCGAAGAGGGTGGAGGCATGGAGACCTGGCCCAATGATGACGACGACGAAGACGAGCCGCGTCCCTCCTGGAGCACTGCTAACACCGATGCAGGCCCCTCTACTGGGCCGCCCGTGCGAGACGGCAAGCGCAACCGGAAGCAAGGCGGCGCCCTGTTCGGCACCGCGCCGAAGAAGCCAGAGAACCCGGCCGCGGCGACCAGGCGGAAAGAGGCCGCGGCGAAGGTTTCCAAGTTCTAGAGACAACTGAAGGTGCCGCCCATGGAGTCAGCGTAAGTACTCTTCTTACGCTTCCACCTCTTTGCCGATCTGGCCTAAAAACTTCTTTGTCTTGCCTTCTTATCTCAGGGCCCCGCTTACCCTCAAGAAGTTGGCCGCCGCCTCGGTCATCAGGTTAGCGGAGACCTCCACCACCAGCCGGGGAATTGACCCAGCCACCAACCTCCGGGAGGCGCAGGAGCGGAACGTGCGGGAGAAACAGGAAGTTGACCGCTTGGCGAAGGCGGAGGCGGACAAGGCCGCAGCATCTGCGGCGAGGAAGCTGGCGCAGGCGGAGGCTGATGCCGCAGAGACGGAGTGGCTCGCAGAGGCCGCGCGCCGCCAGGAGCCACTACTTGTGACTCCCATGAACACCGTGCCACCTCCGCGGAGTTTGTGGCGACGACTAGGGGAGCCGGCGACGAGCAGCCGGTCATGGAGAGGAAGGGCAGCGATTTGGCCATGCCAGACGTCATCGTGCCGCCGCCATCGCCAACCGGCGGAACGCGGGACGAGCAGTCGGCCGCCCCGCCAGTGCCACCAGCCGGAAACGAGGTGGTGACGGACCTGACTCCTAAGGTCCGCACACCCACGCGCCGCCGTCTTGCAAAGGCGGCCTCGGCACCGTGGCCGCTGGAGGCCAGTGCCGTGACCTCATCGGTCCCCGACATCAAGGCGGCCAGCACCGTGCCACTGGCTGGGTACGCGGAGGCAGGACGGGCACCTTGAACCAGGCGGCCCTCGACGTCCAGGCCAAACTCCGGGCCGAAGCCGAATCCCACAAGCGATGCAACGAGGCGTTCTTGGATTCACGGGCGGCCATCCGCATTAGTTTCTTACTTCCCTTTATTTTGATCTTCTTGCTTCCTTTGTGGGGGCGCGCCAGCGCACCCGCTGGGTGTAGTGCCCATGTTTCGGGCCGGCTGCTGAGCAGGCGGTCCAGAACTTTAACTTGCAAGTGTCGAATGCTAACTTTATCTGATATCCCTCTTGCAGGATTACTACAATCTTTGCACGGCCACCTTCAACTCCGGAGTCGGGCAGCTAGAGAAGCAGACCGCCAACTTGTCCAAGAGCCAGAGTAAGTTTCGACTTTCTTTCTTCGCGGGGGCGTGCTGGCGCACCCCCGGGCTGTAGTACCCGAGGTTCTGGCCGACTGCTGAGTAGTCGGGCCGAATCTTTTAGTGATTTTGTTTTTGTTGGTAACTTTTTCCCTGCGGGGGCGAGATAGCACACCCGCGGGCTGTAGTCCCCGAGATTCGGGCTGACTGCTGAGCAGTTGGGCCGGATCACCCCGGCAACTGCATCCCCTCTTTGTTGTTTGATTGACGTTCCTCCCTACCTCCCTTTTTACAGAGGCCAACGCTACCTTGCAGCAGCAGCTGGGCGAAGCCAACACCGCACTGCGCGGCAAGGAGGCGGAGTGTAGCAAGCTGGCTGAGCAGTGTGATCGACTGGTCACTCAGCTCGCGGAGCAGACGGAGGCTCTCAAGACGGCTCAGAGGGAGGCGAAGACGAAGGAGACCGACCTCCTTGCTGAGTTCGAGATCGAGCGCTCCTCCTGGGCCGATAAGGAGGCGCAGATGACTGCCTGCTTCAGCAGCATCGAAGACTTGGTCGATGGTGAGATTTGTTTCCTATTCTTTCTTGTTTTGAGTTGTCGGCCCTTATCTAGGCCGACTGCTAGCTTCTGACCTTTGGCTTTTCTTGCCTTCTATCCAAACAGACTTCTTCCCAGGCCACTCTGTCGCCGTGAACCAGATCATCGAGGCCCAACACCAGGAGCGGAGGGCAGAAGGCGGGAAGATTGCCACTCACGCCCCCCGAACCCTCAACGAGCAGCTCCTCAGCATCCAGGCCCGCCTTCGGCCTGCCCATCAGATGATGCGCCGCCTTCAGCACGTCGGGGCCCAGGCGATCTCCGCCCTCTGGCCAGGCGTGCAGGCTCCGCGCACCCCCAGTTGGACTGCCGACTGGCTGGAGGTGGCGGCCGACCGCCTGGAGGCCTCGAAGGGCTCTGCAGCCCGGGCAGGGGCGCGCCGAGCCCTGGAGTTTGTCAAGGCGTGGTACCCTTGGCTGGATCTAGCCCATCTGACCACGTTTCGGCTGGAGGCGCAGGAGGAGCTAGTGACGGTGGAAGCCGAACTTATTAGGAGGGCGGCGGCGATCGCCGACTACACTGACACCAGCGTCTTCATCCCGGAGGTGGTCGAAGAAGGCGCCGAAGCGCCGCTGGAGTGGCTCGGGCTGAACCCGAAGGACAGCGAGGATTCGGCTGAAGTGATCGACTCCAGCGATGAAGGGGAGGAGGAGGAAGAGGAAAGCGAGGACGACATGCCAGAGATCGGAGCGGATGGTCAGCCTCAACCTGATCGGGCCTCAAGCAACGATCCGCGCTCCAAAGCGCCGACTGCTGCTGGAGGCGGCCAGGCGGAGACCGACCAGCCGCCCATTCCACCGAAGGACGCCGCCGACTCTACGCTCCAGCCGTCTGCTGCCCCAACTGGTGCCGCCAACCATGCCGTCCAGCCGGATCCTTTTGCTGCACCAGCCGGCACCACCGACTCCACCGTCCATTCGGAACCTTCTGTTGCACTAACCGGTGCCACCGACTCCAACGTCCAGCCGGAGCCTTCTGCTGCCCCTTAGGATGTTATCTTTTTCTTTTTCTGCTCACTAGTCTGGACAACTTGGCTAAATTCGCACAATTCCACCCGCGGGGTGTATATATCAAACTTTGTTGAATGCTGGCCGATAGGCCTTTATCTATGTAAATATTTTATCGCAATTCATGCTTTGCTTTTGTAGGCTTCTAACTTTCCTTGCCTTATGCTCCTTACTTTTTCCCTTTGCCACCCTCCCTTGGCTATCCTCTTGCTAGCCAAACAACCGCTCTGCGGACTGCGGTAGGGTTGAGTACTTAGCTTTTTGCGGGAGAGCAAGTACTTAGCCGTTTGGAGTGTTGACAAGACAAGCAGAAGCCGGCCGAACTGGCGGGATGCCGGCCTCGACTATATGCATTCTTTCCTTAGCCATTTTTCATGTGGGCATTGTTTCAAAACCCCTGCCTGCCATTCAGTCGCTCTACAAGCTGCGGCTTCTGACAGGGGAAGTTTTTGGTGCCAACACATTACTTGTCCGGCTGCAGGAGGCGCCATACAGTAGAAGGCGGCGAGCCTCCGGGCCGACTGGTCGAACCCGGTGCCAGGCGGAATAATAAAATAATACACACACATAGGCATAACCCTTATCATACAGATAAAAAGAGGGTAGTCCCCGAGCTCTTCTCGGGGGACCCAGAGTCTTCGTACTTAATACAAAAGGTAGCATGATATATACTGCTTTCAACTATAAAATCTTCGGAGGAGGTTTGTGTTCCATGGCCAATCCGTCTCCTTGCCTGAGTCATCTCTTTTGCATGCTCTGGGCTTCTGAGCGTTGATCAGATAGTAGGAGCCGTTGCCCAGCACCTTGCTGATGATAAAAGGGCCTTCCCAAGGTGTCGAGAGCTTGTGATGGCCGGCTGTTCGCTGGATCAGCCGAAGCACAAGGTCTCCCTCTTGGAAGGATCTTGGCCTCACCTTATGGTTGTAATATCGACGCAGACTCTGCTAGTAGATGGCGGACCGGCTGAGTGCCAACAGCCGGCCCTCCTCCAGCAGGTCGACGCCGTTTTCTCGTGCCTCCTTGGCGTCCGCCTCGATGTACATGGTGACTCATGGGGAGTCGAACTCTATGTCCGTCGTTATGACGGCTTCAGCACCGTAGACGAGGAAGAAGGGCGTGAAGCCGGTCGACTTGTTCGGAGTTGTGGGAAGGCTCCAGAGGACGGCTGGCAGCTCATCAAGCCAGCAGCCGGCAGAACACTCTAGAGGCTCGACCAGTCGGGGCTTGATGCCGGACAGAATGAGGCCGTTTGCACACTCAACTTGGCCGTTTGACTGCGGATGGGCAATGGACGCTAAGTCCAGTCGGATGCCCTGTGTCGTGCAAAAACGAGCCAAGGCTCCTTTGGCAAAGTTTGTGTCGTTGTCGGTGATGATGCTGTGTGGTATGCTGTACCGAGTGGTGATGTCGGCAATGAAAGTCATGGCAGTCGCCCCATTCAGCTTCTTGATTGGTCTTGGCTCTATCCACTTGTTGAACTTGTCCACAGCGACAAGCAGATGAGTCATGCTGCCACGAGCCGTCTTGAATGGCCCCACCATGTCCAGCCCCCAAACAGCAAAGGGCCAGGCAATGGGGATGGTGTTGAGTGCAGAAGTCCGTAAGTGTGGCTTGGAGCGGAAATTCTGACACCCTTTACACTTCTGGACCAACTCTTTGGCGTCTTCTAGGGCAGTCGGCCAGAAGAAACCATGGCGGAAAGCTTTGGCAACGAGTGATCTTGAAGCCGCGTGGTGACCACATTCGCCTTGGTGAATATCTTTGAGGATTGCTTGACCCTGGTCCGGTTCCACGCAGCGCTGGTATACACCAGTGACACTGCACCGAACCAGTTCTCTGTTGACTATGGTGTATGTTGCTGCCCGCCGTTGCACTTGTTGGGCTAGGATCTCATCGGCCAGCAGCTCTTTGTTCACCAGGAAGTTGAGGATGGGTTGAGCCCATGAGGGTGCTGCTATCTCTCCAACTGCCACGACTGTGACTTGTACAAGGGCGATTGGGCTGGGAGGCGGCGGGTTGAAGTCAACTGCCACCTGCTGCCTGGAAGAAGTCCCCGGGCCGACTGCTGCAGTCCCCGGGCTGGGTTCTGAAGTCCCCGGGCCGGGTGCAACGGCTGAAGTCCCCGGGCCGCCTGCCAAAGTCCCCGCGTCGGCTTCTGGGGTCCTCAAGTCGGATCCGACTGCTTCAGGAGGGGCCGGCACGAAGATGGAGTCAGACTCTGGTGATGGCTTCACAGATGGCTTGAGGAGGCGCTGCAAGGCGATGCCGGCTGGTATTGCCTGCCGGGTGGAGCCGATCTGTGCCAAGGCATCTGCTTGCTCGTTATCATTTCTTGGCACATGGAGGAACTCGCACCCGTCAAAGTATCCACTGAGTTGCTGCACGAGGAAGCGGTAGCTTGCCATATTTGCATCCTTGGCGTCCCAGTCACCGGACGACTACTGGACCACCAAGTCAGAGTCACCATAGCAAAGGATCCGGCGAATGCCGAGTTCCTTGGCAAGCCGGAGCCCGTGTATGAGTGCGTCGTACTTGGCTACGTTGTTGGAGGCGGCAAAATGGATTTGCACCACATATCTGAGCTTGTTGCCTTTGGGAGAGGTGAGGACGATGCCGGCTCCCAGACCGGTGCATATTTTTGAACCATCAAAATGCATCCGCCAATGGGTAGAGTCTGGCGCTGGCGGCAGGTACTGGCTCTCGGCCCAGTCGACGAGGAAGTCGGCCAGTGCTTGTGACTTGATGGTGGTGCGAGGCTGGTAGTAGATGGTATAAAGGGCCAGATCAATAGCCCACTTGGCCACTCGGCCTGAAGCGTCTCGGCTTCCAATGATCTCAGCAAGTGGAGCAGTGCAGACAGCAGTAATTGGGTGCTCTTGAAAGTAAGGCTTTAGCTTCTTGGCGGCAAAGTGCACACCATAGCACATCTTCTGATAGTGTGGGTAGTTTTGCTTGGAGGCAGACAGTACTTCACTCAAGTAATATACCGGCCTCTGGACCGGCAATGCTCTGCCCTCCTCCTTGCGTTCTACCACTATGACTGTGCTGACCACCCGACTGGTGGCGGCGATGTAGAGGAGCATGGGCTCTTTCTCAGTTGGAGGCGCCAAGATAGGAGGGGTGGTCAACGTCTTTTTGAGCTGGAGAAAAGCTTCGTCCGCCTTGTCATTCTACTCAAAAAAAGTGGTCTTCTTCATGAGCTGGTACAGGGGAAGGGCCTTTTCGCCCAGCCGACTAATGAAACGGTTGATTGATGCCAAGCAGCCGGTGAATTTCTGCACGTCCAGCAGTCGGGTGGGCACCTCCATTTTCTCAATGGCCTTGATCTTCACAGGGTTGCACTCTATGTCGCGCTCTGAGACCAGAAAGCGGAGAAGCTGGCCGGCTAGTACTCCAAAGACGCATTTCTCCGGGTTGAGCTTGATCTGGAATCGACGCAGGTTCTCAAAGGTCTCCTTGAGGTCTTCCAGTAGTGTGTCGCGATTTTCCGTCTTGACCACCACATCATCCACATAGACATGGGTTTTTCTGCCAAGTTGCTTGAGGAGGCACTTCTGCATGCAACACTGAAACGTGGCGCCGGCATTTCGCAAGCCGAACGTCATGGTCAGGTAGCAGAAGGCTCCAAATGGCGTGATGAAGGCAGTCTTCAGCCTGTCGGCCGGGTTCAGCTTTATCTGATGGTACCCTGAGTACGCATCCAAAAAACTCAACAGCTCGCATCCGGCTGTGGAGTCTATCACTTGGTCAATTCTTGGCAGGGTAAAGGGATATTTGGGGCAAGCTTTGTTAAGGCTAGTATAATCAATACACATGCGCCACTGCTTATTTTTCTTCAGCACAAGAACTGGGTTGGCCAGCCACTCTGGAAAGAATACTTCCATGATAAAACCAGCTGCTAGAAGCCGGGCTATCTCTGCTCTGACAACTCTTCTCTTCTCTTCCGACAGGCGGCGCAAGGGCTGCCTGACCGGCTTGGTGTCAGGTCAGACATGTAACTTGTGCTCGGCGAAATCCGTCGGAACACCCGGCATGTCTTTGGGAGACCATGCGAAGATGTCTCGATTCTCACGTAGGAAATCGACGAGCTCGCTTTCCTATTTGCTGTCAAGGTTGGCACCTATGACAGCGTGCCTCTCCGGGTGCTCCGGGTCCAAGGATATCTTCTTTGTTTCCTTCGCCGGCTTGAACGAGCCCTCAACCTCCGACTCCTTGGGAATGGGTGACATTTCCGGCTTCTTGCCTGCCATTGCCACCACTCGGTCAAGGAGCCGCTTCTTAGCTGTAATCACAAGGGACTCGGCCAGCTGGCTACTGTCCGCGGTGCAGGCGGACGACTTATTGTAGTCTCCGACTACAGTCAAGATCCCCTTGGTACTCGACATCTTCATCTTGAGGTAAGCATAGTGGGGGACCGCAATGAACTTGGGCAGGGCAGGCCGGCCAAGCAGCGCACGGTAGGGACTCTCAAGGTCCACCACTTCAACCCAAACTGGCTCACGGCGGAGATGATTCTTGTCTCCGAAGAGAACATCAATTTGGGTCTTGCTGATTGGTGAGCAGGAAAGGCCAGGGACTATGCCATGGAATACAGTCCGACTTGGAAGGAGCTACTTCTACTTGATTCCCAACTTCTCCATTGTGTCACGGTACATGATATTGATGTTGCTGCCGCCATCTATCAAGACTCTGGAGAAACGAGCTACCCGCCTCTCCGTTGCAAAGGTAGCATCTAGGACCAGGGCGTAGGAACCGGGGGAGGGCATCACCTCCGGGTGGTCGGCCCTGCTCCAACTGATGGGCTTTTCAGACCCATGCATGAATTCTGGAGTATTTGAGGCCACTACTTGTACTTCTTGTTGTTGCTGCCGTCTGCTGCGTCTGTCATCGGGCATGCTGGTGAACACAACATAGGCTCCGTGCTCCTATGGATACTCATCTTGTATGGCGCCGACTGGCTGGGCCGCCGGCTGCTGGGGCAAAGGAGACGGCGGGCCGGCAGGCGGAGGAGGCAGGAGTCCATCTCCCTTGGCGATTCTGGTGAGCCAATGACACTTCCGAGTGGTGTGGTTGGACGGCTTCGCGCTGCTATGGAACTTGCATGGTGCATCTAGGGTCTGCTCATAAGAGAAGGCGGGCAACCAATTGGGCTTGCCGCCCTTCTGATGCTTGGGCGCTGGCTGCCCCTCCGGCTGCTGGTCCTCGACTGTCGCCGCCTGCCGGTTGGTGGAAGCCGGCTGGGTGGCCTTCTGCTTGTTGTCGCTTGGGTGATGTCGCCGACTGGTATCACCAGCCGGAGTCTGAGGTGCCTGAGGTGCCACCTTGCCAGACGCATCAACTAGGATTTCTGCCTTCATGGAGTAGTCGGCAGTGGCGTGCTTGTCGGTGATGATTAGCAGTTCGTCGAGCGTCGCAGGCTTGTCGCAGAGAAGTCGGTGCTTGAGGAGGGTGCCTTCTTGGCACCCGGCGGTGAAGTACTCGATTGCCTGCACCTTGTGCACGCCTTCGCAGGAGTTGCGTAGCTCGGCCCAGCGCGTGAGATAGTCGCGAGTCGATTCGTTGGGCCCTTGGACACACGAAGATAGCTGCCGGGGCTTGGGAGGCCGCTTGTACATGCTGTTGAAGTTGCAGATGAAGGCTTCAGTGAAATCAACCCAGCTGTTGATGTTGCGGGGCTTCAGGCTGTTAAGCCACGTCCGGGCTGTGCCTTGAAGCATGAGCGGGACGTACTTCACAGCAACACGCTTGTTGCCGTTCGCTATGCTGACGGTTGTGGAGTAGTCGAGCAGCCAGTCCTCCGGCTTCACGGAGCTGGTGTACTTGGGCGTATCTCGCGGGAGGGTGAACCCTTTGGGGAAGGGCTCGTCTCGGATTCGTGAGCCGAAACAAGGCGGGCCCAATGCGTCTTCTTCTTCTAGCGCCAGAGATCGGTTGAGGTGGTCGATCTGATGGCAGGCGTCGTTCTCTCCGACTCCCTCTCGGCGACCAAGGTGGTCGCCGAGTGTCGGGTGCATGACAGGCGGAGGAGTTGGATGCCTCGCTCCACGAGGCGGAGGAGGAGGTGGGTCACCTCTCCGCTCCACCGCTCGAGGGCGACCATCTTCGTCACGCTCGATGGAGAGGCGAGTCCGGCTGCGGCTGGCAGCCGGCTCGTTGCCTCTTCTTCCGTGGGCACCACTAGTCGGCGTCTGGGATGTCACACCATGGTCCTAGCGAGGGGGTGGTTCATCGTTCCGTTGGGCGGGCACTTCAGCGCGGCAGCCGGCTTCGTGCTGCGCGGCAGCCGCGTCTAGGAGCTACTGGACCCGCTCCGTCATGTGGCGTTGCTCGTCGCCCTCATACTTGTCTAGCTCATCTGTCACCGCCTGGGCGGCCCGGATGTTCTCTGCAGGCGTGGCGTAGACGGGGCATTCCGCCCCGAACTTGCTGGCGATGGTCGCGCCACGCTGCCGGATCGAGCTGATGCGGCTGGGGCCCTCAGGAACCGGCATGCCACCAACGGCCCGATCCATCTCGCGCCGGTAGGCGTCCGAGAGGCGTCGCACGCTGGCCAGTCGGCCAGCGCTCTCGAGGAGCTAGACGCGGCATGCTTCCAGCGTCTCAGCGTCTGCATCTTTTGGGATGGGCGCTGACAGGTCTCGCAGCGCCGCATCGAGTGGGTCTCGAGCGCCTTCGTCCGAGCGCTCGCCACTGTTGATGACAAGCACCTCCGTGACGGTGCTCCCACCGCTGTGCTCACGAGGAGGCGGCACATCGTAAACCACCACGTTGGTGGGGAATGCGTCAAACGACACCGTGTCGGAGTCGACAGTCATCGGGTCGATGGAGCCAACGGACTCCAGTTCTACAGGAGGCTCGTGGCTGACGTGAAGCTGATCGAGGAGGCCGACGAGGCGGCTCTCGGGGTAGCCGGTGCCCGCGTCGGAGGTCGGCTCGTCGAAGAGGTGGATCTCACCAACAAGGTCGGCGAGGCAGCTCGACGCGCAGGTGATCTCTGCGCCATGTAGCGCGTCGAGGCTGACGCCGTCGGGCATGCTGGGCTGGCTTCGCTCGCCAGGAAGGAACAAGGTTCCCGTCCAGAGCAGGTCTCCGGGAGATGGTGCACCTCGCCCCATGGTGGGCGCCATATGTCGGGGGTTGGGTGCGACATATTCCAAAGGATGGCTTATCATGGTGGGAGCGAGTAGAACGTCGTTGGTGCCTGGAAGCGGGATAAGGTGTAGACGCGTATGTCGGCGCAATTTACCCAGGTTCGGGGCTCTCCTAGGAGATAACACCCCTAGTCCTGCTCTGCGGGGTCTCCACATGATTACTAAGGCACAAGTGATACAATGGTGCTACTTGAGCTGTGTGCTAGAGGCAGAAGGAGGCAAGGCTAGCTCTCTTCCTGCTCTAGGGGAGTGGCTAGTTCTAATGGAGTGGGAACACTTTGCATGGGTGCCCTGGGGGCTTATATAGGCCTACCCCCCAGGGGTACAACGGTAATCTGGTCGGGTGCTGGACCCGACTGTCAGTGTCTCTGGTCTCCGGCTTCTCCGCCGACTACTGGGGCCCGCCGCCTGGTGAGCCCCACCGGCTGGTCCGGTACGGAGCCGACAGGCCGCTCCCGCCGCTGGCGGGTCTGGTTGGTGGCTATTCACTGTAGCCGTGCTGCTAATGACGCGGGCTTGGTCAGCTGAGTGTGGCTACAGTCCCGCCGCCTGGTGGGAGATCATTGTTGCCACACCACGTCTTATCTGGTTGTTGGCACACGGGCCCAGAGGAAGGAGCGGGCCGCCTGACGGAGGGTGGCCTCCCTCAGGTCCGGCTGGTCTGGCTTCTGCCGCTTTCTGGGCTGTTGCTGTTTGGTAGGGACCCGCCGCCTGCGGGCCGTATCGACAGGCCAACGTGGGAACAGGGCTCCGCCTGTCAGGAGTGACGTCAAGGGGGGAGTGGAAACAGTGTCGCGTCGTGCGGAGATCTCTGTCTGTACGGGGCACTGTGGCCACGCCAAGTCCAGGATTCCGGGGTGAGGGACCTCACTGTTGCCTCACCCTGTCTTGTCCTCTTGATGAGGGCGCAGACTCTGAGGGTGTCGGGTGGACACCTGCTAGTCGCCGGCCTCTTCAGAGGCCGTCTGCTAGGAGCCGGCCGGTCTTGGTGTCGTCTTCTGGTGCTTGGCCGTCTTCGAGCAGCCGGCCGTTTAGCCAGCCGCCCACAGGAAGGCGGCGCGTCAATAGGAGTTCTAGTGGGGCGAAGCCGGCCCAAAGTCTTGAAAGGCTCAGGGCCTCAGGTGAGGCTACCCGTGGCCCATTACTCCGACAACGTGAATTTTTCTGGAATTATGAGGATTATATTTATATTTATTTCGAGTGTTTTTAGTCTCTGGAAATTATTTTTAAAAAAAGTTCCGAACTGGGCAGGCCCAGCTCCCGCACCGCCGCCGGACTCCGGAGGAGTCCGACTCCACCCCGCCTCGCGCCGCCCCCTCCTCCCAGTCGGATCCACCCCCGACCCTCTTAAATAGCCGGACCCCCGCCGCCTCTCCACCCCGTCCCGAAGCCGCCGCCGCCCTCACACACCGCCGCCCGCGCCGCGCCGCCGCACTCCGCCGCCACTTCAGCCCGTGTCGCCGCCGCCGCCGCGCCAAGCCCCGCCGCCGACGCTCCGCCTCGCCTGAAGACCGCTGCCGCCGTTGAACCTCATCGCCGCCGTTGACCCAACCAGCCGAACGGTATAAACCGATCTGCCGCCGTTTTTTCGGTTTTTAGTTTTAGATCGGTTTTATTTATCTGAGTTCGTTTAATTAGCAAGCGTTCACCCGTTTAGATCTATCAATGAACGTTTTTGTTCATTAGTCTCTGTCAGCGGATGTTCGTCCGATATATTTTTCTTTTTCTATTTATTTTCGGCCAGGGACCTATCCGCGAATAGTTTTCTTGCAATTTAGCCCCTGATCTTCAAACTAGCACAACTTTTAGCTCGTTTCTCCAAATTCGATGAAACCAACGCCTAAATCTTCAGAACGATCCCCTCTGTCCAGTAAACTAACTTGAAGATGGTTTTGACAATTTAAAATTTGAGTTTTGTTCAGATTAGTATTTGATCTTGTTTTGTATGTATCTTGAGTTTCGTAGCTTCGTTTGAGTTGATTCTTTTTGGAAATCGTAGCTAATCACATGTATCTACTGTTAAGATATAACCTACATAAAAATAATGCTGTTAGAAGTTATTTTCTGTTTAGATTAGTTATTTGCTTGTTTCGAGTTTTATTTGGATCTTCTCTCGATTTCTCTTTGCATCGTTTGTTTGATTTCTTATGTATGCTATTGTTTGTCTACGCTAGATTTTCCGGAGTGTGAAGCTTGTTACTACAAATCTCTAGGGTTTTCTGCTCGTCAGCAAGGCAAGTTACACTTTGATCATACTCTTCTATACCTAGTTTTTACTATGCATTAATTTTGCCCCTCAAATATTTTGCATGAGTAGGATTGGGAACGTGTGGTTTTGGTTGTAGTGCTTAAGGTAGGAACCTATTACCTTTGATCACCCCAGGAATATACGTTATGCTCAATTATTTCTTAGCCATGCTCGTAGAAGGGGATTGGATCGTGATATACATGGAAGTTGTGAGAGATAATAATTTTGGATAACATTAAGGAGGCAACTTTAATACACATTTGGGTGGATTGGTTGGGGCACCTGGAGAAACCAGTGATTGCCCATTGGGAATCCTGGAGTACCCGTGTGATTGTCCCTCGGTTCTCCACCCAGGCTCAAAGGGATCATATGATATTTCATGCCTAGAAACTTCCGTGTGCAGCCACAAGCCATTATGGGCTCTGGCATAGTCGAGTAAGTTGTGTGAGCTCTTGAAGAGGTGGACTAGCAGATGTAGGGGAAAGTAGGTGTACCAGTCTACCCAGAGTAGAGAGTTAATGCTTCAGAAAGACTATGTCGATCTTCTGATCATGGATGCGGTCGAGTCTTGTGGGGAAAAGTGCGCAACCTCTGCAGAGTGTATAAGCTAATCATGGTTAGCCGTGTCCCCGGTTATGGACATCTTGAGTATCTAGAAGTGGATATTGTCGTTGATATCATCACTCTTTAATTAATGAATTGGGTTTAATGATGATGCTTGATTAATGTTGGGATTTGAGTTGGAGGAACCTTCTCAAATATTGGTATAAACTTTGTAGTAAATAAAATTTACTCCTTTGTTGTATGGGAAAATTAGCTTTATGCAAAACATTAAACTTAGAGCCTCCACCAGCCAAATATGCATGTAGATGTAGTTTCTTGCATTCCTTTGCTCTACAGTGTAACTCTGCTAGCATATTCCATGTGCTGACCAACACGGCTGCAACGTCTCATGTTGCAGACTTTATCGACGAAAAATAAGGTGTGATAGGTCTTTGTCATGCACTTAGCTCTGCCGTTGGAGTTGATGGACTCATTTATCTTCGAAGCTTCCGCAGTTATTTTGCTTAGATGGCCTTCAGCCATATTATTTGTGTAACAGATACTCTTTGAGGACCTCGATGTAACAAGTGTGTGATTGAACTCTGTTATAATTCCTCAAGTACTATGTGAGTCAGCATACCGATCCAGGGATGACACTTAAGCAGAGAGACTTTGGTCCATTGGGATCGTGGTCGCTACATAGGGCGATTTGAGGAAGACCATCATTGAAATATACAAGACAAATTCTATAATGAAAAATTACCACAAGTATATGAAAGTGACAACATAGGAGATTCTCTATCATGAAGATCATGGTGCTATTTTGAAGCACAAGTGTGGTAAAAGGATAGTACCATTGTCCCTTCTCTCTTTTTCTCTCATTTTTTTGTTTTTTGGGTCTTTTTTATGTCCTCTTTTTCTTTTATTTTTTTATTTTTCATCCGGAGTCTCATCCCGACTTGTGGGGGAATCATACCATCATACTTTCCTCACATGGGACAATGCTCTAATAATGAAGATAATCACACTTTATTTACTTACAACTCAAGAATTACAACTCAATACTTAGAACAAAATATGACTTTATATGAATGCCTCCGGCGGTGTATTGGGATGTGCAATGAATCAAGAGTGACATGTATGAAAGAATTATGAAAGGTGGCTTTGCCACAAATACTCTATCAACTACACGATCATGCAAAGCAATATGACAATGATGAAGCGTGTCATAATAAAAAGAACGGTGGAAAGTTGCATGGCAATATATCTCGAAATGGCTATGCAAATGCCATAATAGGTAGGTATGGTGGCTGTTTTGAGGAAGATATACGGTGGGTGTATGGTATCAGCGAATTTGCGCGACACAAGAGTGGCTAGCAATGGTGGAAGGGTGAGAGTACGTATAATCCTTGGACTCAACATTAGTCAAAAATAACTCACATACTTATTGTAAAAATCTACTAGTTATCGAAACGAAGTACTACGCGCATGCTCCTAGGGGGATATATTGGTAGGAGAAGACCATTTCTCATCCCTGACCGCCAGTCATAAGGAAGACAATCAATAAATAAATCATGCTCCAACTTCATCACATAACGGTTCACCATACGTCCATGCTACGGGAATCACAAACTTTAACACAAGTATCTCTCAAATTCACAACTACTCACTAGCATGAATCTAATATCACCATCCTCATATCTCAAAACAACCATAAAGAATTAAACTTCTCATAGTATTCAACGCACTTTATATGAAAGTTTTTATTATATCCCTCTTGGATGCCCATCATATTAGGACTAAATTCATAACCAAAGAAAATTATCATGCTATTTAAAACTCTCAAAATAATATAAGTGAAGCATGAGTGTTCATCAATTTCTTCGAAGTAAAACCACCGACGTGCTCTAAAAAGATATAAGAAAAGCGCTAGAGAAAATGTTAAACTACTCCAAAAGATATAAGTGAAGATCAATGAGTAGTTGAATAATTATGCAACTATGTGAAGACTCTCTAAAATTTAAGAATTTCATGTCTTGGAATATTATTCAAAGAGCAAGCAAAACAAGAAATAAAATGACGCTCCAAGAAAAACACATATCATGTGGTGAATAAAAATATAGTTCGAAGTAAAGTTACGGATGAACGAAGACGAAAGAGGGGATGCCATCCAGGGCATCCCCAAGCTTAGGCTCTTGGTTTTCCTTGAATATTGCCTTGGGGTGCCTTGGGCATCCCCAAGCTTAGGCTCTTGCCACTCCTTATTCCATAGTCTGTCGGATTTAGGGATCCGGCAACCCTTGAGAGGTTTGAACTCTGGGGTGCGTGCGGAGATCTCAACCTTGCCAGCCTGCCTACTCGCGATCCTCCTAAGCCTAGTGCGTCGAGCTCAAAGAGACACAAAGACACATAGATTTATACTGGTTCGGGCCACCGTTGTGGTGTAATACCCTAATCTAGTGTGGTGTGGTGGATTGCCTCGAAGGGCTATGGATGAACAAGTACAGTGGATGAACAAGCCTCAGGAGGAGAGGTGTTCTTGAGCTGGTGTGGTGGTCGGGTGAGAATGGATCTGATCCCCTAACTTTGGTGGTGGCTAGTCCTATTTATAGTGGCCTTGGTCCTCTTCCCAAATATGAGCAGGAAGGGATCCCACAACGACCAGTTTTGAAAGGGGACAAGTAGTACAGTCTATCCTGACAAAAGTAGTCTTAGCCTATGAAAAGCCTCTGGTCGTGACGCTGCGGTGGGCTCGTTGATGACCTCCATCCTGCCGTCCTGGCGGTCTTGGTGTTATTGCACCGGAATGGAAACCTTTGGCTGATTCCTCGGGACTCCACGCCTACGGCTTGCCTCCTTTGCACCGAAGAGGAAACTTACGCTCTGCGCCCGCCTGGCGCCCGCCTGACCTTGGTCGTCATGGCTCACGTCGGCTGAGCCTCCTGAGGTAACTTGCATAGAACTCTCCGCCCCTCAGGAGCCCTCCTGACGAGGCCACTTCCTTCGGGGGTCTTGGCGTTGCCTGCCTCGCGAGGCTCGGCCCCTCGCGAGGGTCTTGCGGTGTTAGTGTTGAAGCTGGGCCGTACCAGGACGTCGATGGAGCCACATGGTGGGCCGTGGGCAGGCAGGACTGGATACCCCAAAAACCAGGACGCCGACAGTAGCCCCCGGGCCCAAGGCGCGCTCGGACTTGGCTTCCAAGCGAAGCCAAAGGGCAAGTGCGGGGCGCCGCGGGCCCTAACCGCATGTGGCCTTGATGACGTGTGGTGATTGATTAGACATGGGCGACTCCGTTTCCCCATGTTGCCTCGACAACTGCTTCCGTCTGACAAAAGGGGTGCCTCCTGCCACCAGGCTTTCATTACCCCTCTTTGTCTTGCTCCAGATCCCCTTCTCCCCGCAGCGGAAGAACTCACCAGATCTGTCGAGTTTTCACCAAATGCTCTGCTCGATGGCCGCCGATAAGACCATGGCTCCTGCCCCGGCTGCCGGCCCCGCCTGGTACGAGCTATGGCTGCTAGCGCCCTGCGTGACCGGGTAGAAGCTCCAGACCATACTCCTCCTGACAGAGAGCGATGACAATGAGTGGAAGAAGACCACGCTCCGGGTCGCCACCGCTGCACCGGTGCCCGCGGGCAGCAACTTCTTCCCTTCTTCATGCACAGCATCTACTCGGGGCTGGTACCTCCATTCTCCCGCTTCTTCTTCGCCATCCTTCACCACTATGGTCTTCACATGCTCCACATCTGTGCCAACTCCATCCTCCTTCTGTCCCTTTTCGCCTTCTATTGTGAGGCGTTCATGGGGGTGATGCCCTCCATTGCCCTGTTCCACCATTTCTTCTTTCTTCGCATAACCGGTGACAATCCGGTTGGGTGCATCGGCTTCGTCGTGACACGGGGTGGTAACGCCATTTCCCGCGCCGAGAAGAAGGTTGAGGATGCCGTGAAGATGTGGGTTTTGATGGATGCCAAGAGCTCTCAGATCTTGCTGAAGCTGCCGACCGCATTCCCCGTCTCCAAGAAGTGGTGGCGTTCTGAGAAGATCACCGACCCTTCCCTGACGCCGTTCGTGAAGAAGATGGATAAGGAGCTGAAGAGCGTGAAGCTGACAGGGGCCATGCTTATCAGGGAGTTCCTGAAGCAGCACATCGTGCCACTTCAATACCGCCCCCGCCCCTTGTGGAAGATTGGTGGTGATGACGACAAAATCCGCCTGTGCCAAGATCCCCTTCCCGAGGAGGAGTTGAGCAAGGTGCTGCTCTACCTGACGGGGAAGGACCCGAGCGAACCTCCGGAAGATTGGCTTCCGTTGTACTGCCGTGATGACGCCGAGGAGGTTGTCGCGGTCATGCCTATATTCGACGAGCTTGGGTTCGTGCGGCTGGGGCCTTCCCCTCCGCCTACTGCCCTAGTGCACTTGTCCTCCGGTGATCATTCTTCCGAAGCCACCGTGGATGAGATGGTGGAGGAATCCTCTGCCCCGCAGCAAAGGGAGCTCCTGCGTGATCTTCCTGGCGATGATGATGGTGACGAACCCCCGGTGGTGGAGGTGTCGCACCCTTATGGAGTCACCATGAGGTCCGGGTGGCCTCTTCGAAGCAGCCCAAGCGGGCGGCCAAGAAGAAGAGTAGGATTGCGCTGATCCAACCAAGCAGCAGCCCGCCTTCGCCGACACCATCCTGGGCGGCGCCGACCACAAGTTCTCCTGCTCCCAAGAGCTCGGCACCAGCTTCTCCACCCCAGCGCCAGCTGCTGAGCATGAAGAGGAGCTATGCCTTTGTCGACAAGTAAGTCTCTCCCTTAACCTTGCTTGTTGGTTCTTGAAGCGATACTTAGCGTCTTCGCCTGTCGTTAGGCAGCAGACGTCGAAGAAGCAGAAAGAGGGCTCGGAGGTTGTCGTGGCCGCAGGCGCCGAAGTGGCCACCGCGACCCTGGTGAAGGAGAGTTCCACTGCCCCCGCAGCCCCAGAGGTGATGCCATCTTTGGAGGACATGGATGCCCATCCTCAGGAAGTGTCGGTGCCCTCGGTAGGCCTGACTCCTCTGGAGCCCAGCCCCGCCGTGGCTGCTGAGGTCGTCCAGCCTCCAGAGCCCCCGGTCCTTCCTGAGGCTGAGGTTTCTTCTGCCTTGGTGCCATGGGCGTCTCCTCCCGTGCCCAGCGCGTGGCCAAATTATGACACTCTTAGTACCTTTGGGGCCCTGCAGGAGGCAAGGGCGGCGCTGGACCTCCTCTAGGATGAGCTTCAGGGCCCGAATCATCGTTCGGCGCAGGGACGCCTGGGGTTGATCTCTGGTTGGCTCAAGGCTGATGCGTCTGTTCGCGAGGCCTGGGGTTCTGCGGAGGAAGCCCAGAAGGCGCTCGGGGTGGCCGCCATGGTGCACGACCTAGCGCGGAAGGCGGCCACAGAAGCTGAGGACCGGTGCCGTGCGATGGAGGCTGATCTAAAGGCTCTCCAGGATCGGCAGGCCGCCCAGGCCAGCCAGCTCTAGGAGCGTGAGGAGAAGCTGAAGGCCCAGGAAGATGTCATCGCCAACCAAGACACCAAGGTGAAGAAGACGGCCTTAGAGCAGGCTGGAGAGCGCGACCGCCTGATGAAGCTGAAGGAGGAGGCGGAAGCAGCCCAAGTGGCCCTCGCCGAGGCCAAGAAGGTGGCCGCCATGGAGCGCAACACTCTTACCTCCCTCGAGGCACAGTTCCACAAGGCCCAGAAGGCGCTCTTTGGAGATGATCCCTCGAAGAAGGCGGTGGTGACGACCCCGAGGGAGAGCCCCACTACTCTGCTTCCTGAAGTCGTGGCGGTGCTCGAAGATGCTGTTGACAGGTTTGCCGCCTTGGTGGAGAGCGAGGCGTGCTCACTTTCTTCCTCGGCTCTGACATGCATCTTTAGCCATCTTTACCTCCAGGATGCCAGCTACGACCTCTCCTCCTTGCTTACTCCGATGGACACCGACTCCCAGGATGCTGCTGCCACCGCCGTGAAGAGCCGCGTGGACGCCATGCTAACAAAGTTCCTGGTCGTTGGTCCTCCGACTAAAGCCGGTGGAACGAGTGACGTGCCTGGCGATGAGGCTCTGCTAGCGGGCAGTGGTGACGCCCAAGTATGAAGAGGTGGCCCGGCGATTCTGCCTTTCCTAGTCTATCCTGCATCATGCAACATGCCTCAGGGAGGCGTTTAAAACTATTTGCTTGGAACAACATGTCTTGTAATAACTAGATTATGCTCCTTTAGCTTTTCCGTTTGCTTTATTGTTCTACGTCGGCAGAGCCCGGCCCCACGCATACCTCAGCCGCCGTTGGGTCATCCGGATCACCAAGACAAGCCCAAGGGGTGAGGGGCTACGTGACCAGTTAGGCTCCTGAGATGCGATGCTCAGGAGTCCTCCTTGACGTGCGAACAACTTAGGAAAAGGTGCAAGGGCAAGCCTTGGTGTTCTGCGTCGGCAGGGCCCGGCCCCGCGCATACCTCAGTCACCGTTGGGTCGTCCGGATCACCAGGACGAGCCCAAGGGGTGAGGGGCTACGTGGCCAGTTAAGCTCTTGAGGCGCGATGCTCAAGAGTCCCCCTTGACGTACGAACGTCTTGGAAAGGAAGGGTGAGAGCCAGGTCTTGGCGTTCTACATCGGTAGGGCTCGGCCCCGTGCGTGCCTCAGCCGTCGTTGAGTCGTCCGGATCACCAGGACGAGCCCAAGAGGTGAGGGGCTATGTGACCAGTTAGGCTCCTGAAAAACGATGCCTAGGAGTCCCCCTTGACGTACAAACAGACCGTCATAGCTTCCCCTCGGCGAGCTCTCGCTTGGGAGGGGTGCGCGAAGACCAGGCCCGTGAGGCCTGGCAAGGTGGGGTACGCCAGGCGTGACCTGAGCATAGCCCCTGTGCCCGGCCCCCTCGCGCTACCTTCCCGAAGGAGAGCATCGTGGTGAGGCTAGTCACTGAACCCGGAGGCTCCCTGAGGTTAATGCGGCTGTGAGGCCACCCCTAGTTGTTTATCACCAGCACGGAGCATAGCGCTTCCGCTCCTGCACGGGCATAGCCGCTCCTCGGTAGTGTCGACGGCCAATGCAGAGCATGGTGCTTCCACTGGTGCGTGGGAGGGGGCCCTCTGAGGAGAGCCCCCGGGGCGTCTACAGCTCCGCCCTGACATGTGGCTTGCACGGCAGGGCTGGAGGAGGTGTATATGGGCACCCGTGAGCCAGCACGGCACTCACGAGGCCCTACCTCAAGGTGGGTTGCGCCTGGTCTTGATTGGAGATGCTTGAATTGGTCCTGTGAGATGGTTAGGCAGCCTGCGCCGAATGAGTTTTCTGAGGTTGTTGCATGAGAAGGCCAGACACCAACGACCCCAGGAGGTGACATGAACGGGACCGGCCCGCCAGACAGAGCTCAGCCGTTGGGTTTATCGACGCTGCACGGACGGACCCGAGCACAAACGCCGTGCCCAGTCTTCTCATGCAAAGATCCTGAATAAAAACAACCGGCGCGCGGTTCCCATGGCCACGGGGGCACCAGGTCGCGCGCCATCACTCATCCACCCACGATTAGCTCATGCGAGAACAAGGTAGCAAGCGCCATGGAAGGTAACGTACACGGGAACTGGCCCGTGAGCCAGAGCTCAGCTACTTGGGTTTAGCGACGCTCCAGGGACGGACCCTAGCACAGACATCGTGCCAGTCCTTAATCATGAGGCGGTCGTGGGAGGGTGTGCAAGGGCGCGAGACGTTCTTACCGACGAAGCGCCGGTCAGGCAGTTAATAATTCAAAAGTAGCTTGCAAAGGATTGTAACTGACTCTGAGAAATGCGGAAGGGATACATGCTGCAGGGACATACCCACACGGCCTGGGGATGATGCAGCCCGAGGGGCGCCCCCAAACTGAACAAACTAGAGAGATGTCACCTGGTACTGTTGATGAAGAGGTGTTGAAGTAGCCAAAAAATGCGTGCCGCTGGAGCCGTTCCTCATGAGCCGCTTTCGTGCTGAGCCTCAGGAGACTCGGTTGGACCGAGAGGCTCCTAAAGGTGCTCCTCCATCTCCGCCAGGACCGCCTGGTGCCCGGCCTCGCAGGCCGTCCGAGCATCCCTCATGTAGCGCTAGAATGTCTCAGCCACGCCCGCCAGGCCAAAAGGCATGTGGACGTAGCTGTGAGGCGGACCCTCGCATCGGCCGACACGAGACGGCCACATGAGCTACCGAGACGCAGCCCTGTTGAACCCGGGGTTGTCAATGCAGATGCGAAACTCCTTACCCTTGCCAAGGCAGTGAGCTGCGCCACGCGGCAAGCGACAATCGCCTTGCAGAACCCTTCCTTCCTGAATCTCCTCGATTTCCTTGCTAATGAACTCCTAAACGCCTGGTACCTCACGCCTGCTACCTTCTCTTGGGAAGCATGCTCTGAAGAGCGCCTCCACATGGTGCCCGGGTGCCACTCTCATGAAATTGGCTAGATCTGAGGGCCCCCAAAGGGGAGCCCCCGAGCCCAACCTGAGAGGAGCATCGGGCGCGCCTTCCTATGCGACGGGTGAAGGTGCCGCGTCTGGAGACGCGAGGCTCAGTGTTGCGTCCTCGAGTGATGCTTCCCCACGAGACCCATGTCCCAGCTGCAGCTTCTTCGTCTTGGGGGGCGACCTCAGGAGAGTGGGCATCGTCCTCATCTTCGGGGTTCTCAACTGCTGCAGTTTGGAAGGCGCGCTTGAGGGAGCACACTACATCCTTATCTTGACAGGCGACCGTGATGATGTCGCGGCTTCCTGGCATCTTGAGGACGTTGTAGCCGTGGTGTGTGGCGGTCGTGAACTTGGCTAGTGCTGGGTACCCTAGGATGGCCTTGTAGGGCAGGCGGATGTCGGCAACATCAAAGTCGATGAGCTCGGTGCGGTAGTTGTTGCGCTCGCCGAAGGTAACAGGGAGGCGAACCTGCCCGATCAGGTGTGTCGATCCGTCGGTCACTCCTGAGAACGTCTTGGTGGGGTGAAGCTGGTAGTATGGCACCTCGAGCCTGTCGAACGTCTGAACAGAGAGAACATTGAGCCCTGTTCCGCCATCGATGAGAGTCTTGGTGACAGTCACATTGCTGATGATGGGGGAGCAGAGCATGGGGAGCACGCCAGCGGTGGCCGCGCACTTGAGCCGGTCTAAGGAGTCGAAGGTGATGGCGCACTTGGACCACTTGAGAGGGCGAGTTGCTTCAGGCTTGGGGAGCGCTGCATTCACCTCGTGCGCAAACTGCTTGAAGACGCGGTGGGAAGCTGGGGCCTGTGAACCGCCCAAGGTGCAGGCAATGGCTCGTGGCTCCTGTAAGCCCCCAGCCCCCTCGTCCTCGTGGTGGTTGTCGGTGTCAAAACCGGCGGATCTCGGGTAGGGGGTCCCGAACTGTGCGTCTAGGCGGATGGTAATAGGAGGCAAGGGACACGATGTTTTACCCAGGTTCGGGCCCTCTTGATGGAGGTAAAACCCTACGTCCTGCTTGATTAATATTGATGATATGGGTAGTACAAGAGTGGATCTGCCACGAGATCAAGGAGGCTAAACCCTAGAAGCTAGCCTATGGTATGATTGTTGTAATTTATGTTGTGTCCTACGGACTAAAGCCCTCCAGTTTATATGGACACCGGAGAGGGCTAGGGTTACACAGAGTCGGTTACAATGGTAGGAGATCTACATATCCGTGTCGCCAAGCTTGCCTTCCACGCCAAGGAAAGTCCCATCCGGACATGGGACGGAGTCTTCAATCTTGTATCTTCGTAGTCTTAGAGTCCGGCGGACGATGATAGTCCGGCTGTTCGGACACCCCCTAGTCCAGGACTCCCTCAGTAGCCCCTGAACCAGGCTTCAATGACGATAATTCTGGCGCGCATAATGTTCAGCATTGCAAGGCGGGTTCCTCCTTTGAATAATCCAGAGAAGATCATGAACACCAGGATAGTGTCCAGCTCTGCAAAATAAATTCCACATTCCACCGTAGAGAGAATAAAATATACACAAGCTCAATCTGCTAACGTATTTTGCGGCATGACGTCACACCACTACCAAGCCTTTACTTGAATCGTTTTTCATTCTACCGCATCAGCGTGTTTAGCGAAGCGGTTCCCTTGGCACATCTTGTCGGAGCAGAGATCGTGTTCCCCTTATTCCGGGATCCTCATCAATACGGACGTGGGTAACCCAACCGCGCCATTGATGGTGGCGCTTGGGAGATAAGCGAGTTTTACCAGGCTGGTGGGGGACGCATAGTCTTCGCCCGCCTATATATAAGGGATAAGGATTCACCTTTTCACCCACGCCTTCTTCCTCCTTTGCTTATCCACTTCCGCGCACTCAAGCTCCAGCGCCCAAGTTCGCGCATCTCGTCTCAACCTTCTCCGACCATGTCCGGAGGGGGAGGCAAATGGTTGGCTTCCACCGTTAAGGAGGAGCACATCACAAAGCTGCGCAGCGCCGGATACCTTTCCGACGACATCGCGCACCGGCTGCCCGACGAGGGGCAGCTCATCCCTACCCCCGGGCCCCATGAGAGGGTCGTTTTCCTTCCCCACTTACTCTGCGGACTGGGATTTCCACTTCAACCCTTTGTCCGGGGGCTCATGTTCTACTACGGCCTGGATTTCCACGATCTGGCGCCGAACTTCATCCTCAACATCTCGGCGTTTATCGTCGTGTGCAAGGCCCTCCTCTGCATCCGGCCCCACTTCGGCTTGTGGCTCAAGACCTTCAACGTCAAGCAGAAGGTAGCGAAGGGCACGCAGGCGGAGTGCGGAGGCGCCATGTTGGGCAAGATGCCCAACGTCCTCTGGTTCGAAGGGGCCTTCGTGGACTCCGTCAAGGGGTGGCAATCGGGGTGGTTCTACATCACCGAGCCGCGCGACCCTACGTGGGTGGCGACCCCCGAGTTTAGATCTGGTATCCCTACGTAGCTCACCTCTTGGAAAGAGAAGGGCTTGCTATGGGGTAATTCGAAGGAGCTGACGGGACTCCGAGCCTGTATCCAGAAGCTGGTGAACAAGAAGCTCAGGCTTGTCGACGTGGTCCAAGTCATGCTCGTCCGCCGGATTCTCCCATGCCAAGAACGGGCATTCAATCTGTGGGAGTTCGATCCGGAACAGCACCAGGCGCTGAGCGGGCTCTTCGACACGACGTACGAAGGCGCCTGGAGGGTGCTGTTTAAGGGCGCCGAAGCCCCCGCATCCACGACGGAAGATCGCGGATTTCACTCGCAGCATCCGGCTGACGAGGTAAGTGATTCTACCCCTTTACGGGACACTTATTGTAAATAGATTGATTCTAAGAGGGTTTCAATCTCCCTTTTCCTTTGACAGGAATGGATGAAGAAGGCCGAGCAGCTCATCTGCCCGGCTCCCATGCCAGAAGAACCAGTGGATGCCCGTCTAGCGGGGCTGCTGGTTCCGGCACCGCATGTGGTGCCGGAGAAGAAGGCCAAGAAGGTGGCCATGGGCACTCGAAAGAGTTCCCGTTATCAGGCATCCGACGACGAGGCGGACTCCTCCCCCGAAGACGAGGAGGAGGAAGAAGACTCTCTCCCGGAGGGAGGAGAGAGGAAGAGGAAGGCTTCCCCAACAGGGGAGGCCGAAGGGTCCAAGAGGGGGAGAACTATTCCCCCGGACAGCTCTGCCAACACCGACATTGGCGGGGAGGAGTGGCCTTCAAGGGCCAGGCCTCCGGCGAGATCGTAAGTATCCGGATCCCTGAATGATCTGCAATTTCTTTTGTGTCACATAGTGTCCTACTAATGCCGCATATTGCCCGCAGTCCGGTCGATGATGATCTCCCCGGTTCATCGAGCGGGTCGTTGGCCCCGTCGGATGTGGATTCCCTTCCGACTGCCTCCACCCCCCGCGCCGACGAGGACGCCGAGGTGGGATCCCAGAAAGGGACCCATCAGGAGGAGGCTCCGGAGGCGCCGCAAGGCAGCCTCCCGGACTTTGCGCCGGACTCCACGCCGGAACCTAAAGCGGTTCCGTAGTCCGGCAAGAGGCCCCTTTGCAAGAAGGGCAAGACCGTGACGCAGGCGGCCTCCGTCCAACTGGAGGCGCCGAACAACTTGCTGGAGGCGCTCAAAGGCGCTTCCATCGAGGAAGAACACCGCACTATTATGAGTGCGGTGATTCAGAAGGTTTAGCTCGCCAAGAGCGGGCTGACCGAAGCCTGCAGTAGCCTTCTAATAGGCTTTGAGGTAAGAAGTTAAAATTATGTAATGTAATACCGCATAGACAGTAGCCCCTGATGCTCGGTTCGGTGTTCGGAAAAGAAAAGCCGGACTGAGGATCTAAAAAGATATTCGCAGGTTGCTAATAAATTATGTCAATATGGGTTTGCAGGCTGTGCTGCTGACCTCTGCCGCACTGACTGTGGAGGTTGGTGCATTAAAGCAAGATCTCGAGCGGTCCGAGTGAGAGCTCGGCCATGCCAAGAGGCAGCTCGAGGACAAAGAATGTGAGTATCACCACTTTGAATTTTTACCTTACAGAAAAGGATTTCGGTTGCAATAAGATTAACAAGGATAATACGGGTACTGTAGGGGCCACAACGAGGTGGCAGCCCTGAAGGAGGCTGTGTCCGCGGCCGAACGCAGTGCGGCCGCGGAACGGGCAGAGCGAGAAAAGCAGGAGGCACAGGTGGTGGAGGTGCGGCAAGAGCTCCAGGCTCTCGTGGAGAAGCATGAGAGTTTGGAGCGCGACTCAAAGACTCGAGAGTCTGAGCTCGCCTCGGCTCTCGAAAGTGCCAAGTCCGCCAAGGCCGAGGCCTGCAAGGCCCTTCAGGAGGTTGAGAATATGAAGAAAATAGCGGCGGGTAAGGCATTTTTCATGCAAAGCAAGCATGTTAATGTGAACTACCTAACACTTACCCGAATTCGGAGCTCTCCAGGGGCGTTTGCAGATCTGCCTTGCAGTGTATCCGATGCTGCCGCATTCTACCGTGGCAAGGAGGGGAGCTCAATGGAGAAGGTCTTCTGGTCTCAGTACGCTGAGGCCGGCCATCCGGTGCCCCCAAGCGACCAGCTGAAGCAGCTGGTCGAACTCCACAAGGTAGCTGAGGAGGCCATGAAGGGCCTTATAGTCCGGCTGTGGCCTGGATAGGCCATGCCTGGGAGCTACTTCGGCCTCGTGCGGCGGCTGGTGGATGCGTGCCCCTGGGTGGATGTCATCAAGCGCTCCGCCTGTATTGAAGGTGCTCGTCGGGCCCTTGCCCGCGCAAAGGTGCACTGGGGCGGGCTGGATGCGGAGAAGCTTCTTACTGACCCGCCGCCAGCGGGCAAGGAGTATCGTATGCCCGAAATGTACTATAAGACTGTCCTAAAGGGTGCCCGCAATATTGCGGATGAGTGCCCCAGAGATGTAATTATTGAGTGAAACTCGCTATGTATTATCCTGTGCGCTGAAAACTTTGTTCATATGCGCTACGCAACGCTTGTTTAATTTAAAATATTACCTTCTGTGCGGCCGTTTATAAAATCTGAGAGATGGCAAGTCGTTGGCTTCAGCCCCCAAGCCACTAGTGCTGGGGTGTTCGGGATAAACTTGAGCACTCTTGTTCCCATTTTTGGGTCCATCTAGGGAGGCGCTCAACACAACGAACAAGGCAACCGGACTTATAATGCTTGAACACTCTCACTTAGCCATAGAATTCTATAATTTTAAATTTCGGCGAAGCCCCTAGTATTCGGAAGACCGAATTCGGGGCACTATCCACGCCTTCGTCGGACATTATCCGGTACTTCGCTTGAAGCGGCATGGGTCTTTAGGGACCCGAAAAGACCTCTCGAACAGCGACCAGTCTCTCGCCTTATCATGCCGGTCAGTTTTAGCTTTCTCCACTGAGGCGCTCACCTAGCTCAACCGGGGCGCAATCGCAGTGGTTCTCCCAGTGCCACCTTAGCTGACAGAACGGAACGTAAGGCGCCAAAACATGGGAGCCGGGCAAACCCAACTATTGACCCAAGACATGATTCGGAGCCGATTCATATAATGCTATAAGTTCGGGGTGCCGCACTTGTGAAAGTGTTCGGACTTATCACACCATAATGCGGCGAACATAAGCCCCTGGTGTATTTGGCCTTACCAATAATATACGGGTGCGAGATGTCATTAATGAACATATGTGTAAAGTAATGCAATAACAGGCAAAAAATGCTGCGTTATTTATTTAAAGAATTCTGCTATGAGTGCGGAATGATACAAATAGTGCGGTAAGCAAGGGATTGGACTAATCAAACATGTCCCCCTCCAGGGATGGGCTGTGGACTGGTGGATATAATCAAATTTAATGCTCGTAATGGAGACCACCTGAGTGTTTATCGCAGTCTTCTTTCTTCCCTGGCTGTTGCATCATGAATTCGGCGGGTTCACCGCCGGACAGGGCCTCTCGTGATCGGAGTCCTGTGTACATAAAGAAAGAAAATAATAACAAAAAGGAGTGACACACTTGTGAGCTCCTGGTGTGGTCGAGCCACACTCTGGGTCTGTTGTGGTCGTGCCCCTTCCCCTAGGCCAATGGTATCTCCAGAGCGTAATGATGTACGCGGAGGGTTGGTCTTGCAATTATGCAAGGGCTGGGGTTGGGGCCGCATTGCTACGCGTGCTCGGAACATGCCAGGTGGTCTTGGTTGATGTTGCTCCGGGCGCGTTTGGTCGTGTCCAGCCGTTTAATGGCCGGACTCGAGTATTGCCTTAAAAGGTTGCTCTGTACTTCTGCCGCGAGAGCCGCTGTGTGTTCCTCCGTGCGGAGGGAGCGTTCCGTATTTCCATTGACCGTAATGACTCCACGAGGGCCTGGCATCTTGAGCTTGAGGTATGCGTAATGCGGTACCGCGTTGAACTTTGCAAACGCGGTTCGTCCGAGTAGGGCGTGATAGCCGCTGCGAAATGGGACTATGTCGAAGATTAACTCCTCGCTCCGGAAATTGTCTGGGGATCCGAAGACCACTTCCAGTGTGACTGAGCCTGTACAATTGGCCTCAACACCTGGTATGACGCCTTTGAAAGTCGTCTTTGTAGGTTTAATCCTTGAGGGGTCTATGCCCATCTTGCGCACTGTATCCTGATAAAGCAGGTTCAGGCTACTGCCGCCGTCCATCCGGACTCTGGTGAGGTGAAATCCATCGACGATTGGGTCTAAAACCAATGCGGTGAATCCGCCATGGCGGATACTGGTCGGATGATCTCTTCGATCGAAAGTGATCAGGCAAGAGGACCATGGATTGAACTTAGGGGCGACTGGCTCCATCGCATATACGTCCGTTAGTGCACGCTTTCGCTCCCTCTTGGGTATATGGGTTGCGTATATCATGTTCACCGTCCGCACTTGTGGGGGGAAACCCTTCTGTCCTCTATTGTTCGGCGGTCGGGTCTCTTCCTCATCGTCGCTGTGCAACCCCTTGTCATTGTTTTCGGCAATTAACTTGCCTGCCTACTTGAACACCCAACAATCTCTGTTGGTGTGATTAGCTGGCTTTTCAGGGGTGCCATGTATCTGGCATAAGCGGTCGAGTATTCGGTCCAAATTGGACGGACCCGGAGTGGTTCTTTTGAATGGCTTCTTCCGCTGACCGGGTTTAGAGCCTCGGAATCCGGCATTGACTGCCGTATCCTCCTTGTCGTTGCCGTTAATGCGGCGTTTATTTTTGCTTCGACGCGACCTGCCATTGTGTTCCTTGGTATCCGGACTGCCAGAATTTTTACTGAGGTTGTTGTTGCGAGCTAGCCAGCTATCCTCTCCCGCACAGAAGCGGGTCATTAATGATGTGAGGGCTGCCATGTGTCGGTGTACTAAAGTAGGGGTACCTTAGTACCCCGAACTTGTGCACGGGCAGTCGCAGCATCCCGCGGCAAGGCTTGCCGGGCGTCCGCCAAGATCCTCCACTATTCCTATTCACTGCCATTCAAGAACAAAGTGTCAACTAAGAAGACAAGGCCCCGGCAAGAGGAGCTTGCCGGGAAGGACAAAGACCCCGGCAAGAGGAGCTTGCCGGGAAGGCCAACCAAGGCACTTCAGAAAACTTGCCGCGACGCCCCGCGCGTCCCAGCAAGGCACGGCGAGCGGCAAGCTTGCGGGTGCGACAAGACAACGGCCGCGGCAAGGCGCTTGCCGCGGCAAGGCTGCCACTCTACACCTGAGCTCCAGCGCATCCAACGACGTGTCGCCACAGGATCGCTCCTGGTGCACGTGGCGGGTAGCTGTGCAGCCATGCGGTGCGAGGTGGCAAACGAAGATGACAAGGAGGCCATCGTGGCGATCGGAGGCGCCCCTAACGGTCGCTTCCTTGCACTGTTGGGGCGACCGGACGGGCATTAAATGCCCTTGTCCCCTGCCGTCAGAGTTAGGTAGGGGGCACTGTTGGTAGTAGTTGTACCAACCTGCGTTTTTACTCTTTTACCCCTCTTTCTACGCTGCCACCTGTCGGTGACCCCTTTAGCCTATAAAAAGGAAGCCCATGCGCACGTAGAAGGGGTTCCGCAGTTTTGGGTCGGTTCATTCGACTCATTCAACACCACACCCACGCTCTCAAGCAAGAACAAATACAAACACAAAGCAGCAGTAGGAGTTTTATCTCTCCGGAGAGCTCCGAAGCTGGGTAAAATCCCCCGCGTGCTCTCGCCTCGATCTGCTCTGCGTGCGCCCTCCGCTCCCTTGCCGGACAAGAAGGGGCCCCCTGCCCCATAGGTGCTCCTTCCCCCACGACACCATGGATTTTGGCTTTTCCTGTCCTAGGTGCCGGGCTAGCCACTCGTCGCGGATGTTATGCTTGAAGGCTGCGAGGGCCTCTACATCCGGACATTCGATGATTTGACTTTTCTTTGTAAGGAACCGTGTCCAGAATTGTCTGGCCGATTCGTCTGGCTGTTGAATTATGTGGCTTAGGTCATCGGCGTCTGGTGGTCGCACATATGTGCCCTGGAAGTTGTCGAGGAATGCGGCTTCCAGGTCTTCCCAACACCCAATTGACTCTGCGGGCAAGCTGTTAAGCCAATGCCGAGCTGGTCCTTTAAGCTTGAGTGGGAGATACTTGATGGCGTGGAGATCGTCGCCGCGGGCCATATGGATGTGAAGGAGATAATCTTCGATCCAAACCGCGGGGTCCGTTGTGCCATCGTAGGATTCAATGTTTACGGGTTTAAACCCTTCAGGGATTTGATGATCCATTACTTCGTCAGTGAAGCATAGCGGGTGTGCGGCACCTCTATATTGAGCAATATCAAGACGTAGCTCGAGAGAGCGTTGTCTGCTGTGTTCGGCCCGGCCGGAGTTATTGTATCTGGCGCGACGGTATTCGTCGTGGATCGTGGGGCGCCCACGTGATCCATAGATGGATCTGGATTGCCTTGCTTTGTCCTCCAATATATCTCGCAAGTCCGGCCCGTTCCCTCTTGGCTTCGTACTTTTGGAGCGATGCCGGGGTACGGTCTTGGTGGAGGGCCTAGATGCCTCTCTGTCTCGGCCACGGGGTGGTCGGTCGGCCGTATTGTGCGCTGGCGATGAAGGTATGTATGTTTCCTCCTCTAATCGGGGGAGCAACTTGCGTCTTGGGTAGCTTTTGGAGGGGCGTTCGAGTTCATACTCTTCGGCCGCGAGGACCTCGGTCCATCAATCGGCCAGCAGGTCCTGATCAGCTTGAAGCTGCTGCTGCTTTTTCTTTAGGCTATTTGCCGTGGTGATAAGCCTGCGTTTAAAACGCTCTTGTTCAACGGGATCCTCGGGCACGACGAATTCGTCGTCATTGAGGCTTGCCTCGTCTTCGGAGGGAGGTATATAATTATCATCCTCGACCTCTTCGTCTGCCGCCCTCTCGTGAGGGCTTGCTTCTGCATCCTCCTGCGCTGAATCTTGCTGGAGGGGATTATCTTCGGCACTCTCTGGGGTATTATTATCTCCTGTGCCTAAATCTCCATTCTTGTTGTGGCGGGACTTAGAGCGGCGCCGCTGACGTCGGTGCTTGGGCTGTTTCTTTGAGGAATCTGCCTCCGCTGCTTCTTCGTCGTCCCCCTCTTTTGGGGTGTCCACCATGTATATGTCATATGACGAGGTGGTCTTCTAGTGCCCTGTAGGCACTGGTTCTTGTTCGTCTCCGGCATCGTCGTCCATACCGTCGATGTCCTCGGAGTCGTAGTCTAGCATGTCTGTTAGATCGTCGACAGTGGCTACAAAGTGGGTGGTGGGTGGGCTTTGAATTTCATCGTCGTCCATATCCCAACCGTCCTAGCCATAGTCCGGCCAGGTCTCTCCGGATAGCGAGAGATGTTTTAGCAAATTTAGGATGTCGCCAAAGGGCGAGTGTTGGAAGATGTCCGCGGCGGTGAATTCCATAACCGGCGCCCAATCAGATTCGATTGGCAGGGGCGTGGGAGGTCCGGAGTCCGGCGGGGAGTCCGGCACCTCGGAGTCACGAGCTTCGCAAGGGACAAGGTTAGTGTTCGGCTCCATCGCCGTGGAAGTTGCAGCCCCCGAGGCGGTGTCCAACCACCGGTCCTCGATCTGGGCGATCGGCTCTGGACTAAGGGCCGGAGCGGATTCTTGTGCGGCCATCAAGGCACTGTTCGGCGGTAGAGCTAGATCATGCCCATCGTGACAGTGCGGCACGCTTGGCTATGGCTCGAGCCCGTCGAAGATCAAGTCCCCGCGGATGTCGGCCATGAAGTTTAGGCTCCCGAACCTGACCTGACGGCCAGGGGCGTAGCTTTCGATCTGCTCCAGATGGCCAAGTGAATTAGCCCGCAGTGCGAAGCCGCCGAATACGAAGATCTGTCCGGGGAGAAAAGTCTTACCCTGGACAGCGTTGTTGATTGAAGAAGCCATCGAGCCTATCGGTGACGACACAGAGGAACTCTCAATGAAAGCACCAATGTCGGTGTCAAAACCGGCGGATCTCGGGTAGGGGGTCCTGAACTGTGCGTCTAGGCGAATGGTAACAGGAGGCAAGGGACACGATGTTTTACCCAGGTTCGGGCCCTCTTGATGGAGGTAAAACCCTACGTCCTGCTTGATTAATATTGATGATATGGGTAGTACAAGAGTGGATCTACCACGAGATCAAGGAGGCTAAACCCTAGAAGCTAGCCTATGGTATGATTGTTGTAATGTATGTTGTGTCCTATGGACTAAAGCCCTCCGGTTTATATAGACACCGGAGAGGGCCAGGGTTACACAGAGTCGGTTACAATGGTAGGAGATCTACATATCCGTGTCGCCAAGATTGCCTTCCACGCCAAGGAAAGTCCCATCCGGACACGGGACGGAGTCTTCAATCTTGTATCTTCGTAGTCTTGGAGTCTGGCGGACGATGATAGTCCGGCTGTCCGGACACCCCCTAGTCCAGGACTCCCTCAGTGGTCTTCATTCCTCCGGGGTGGTGGAGGAAGAGGAGGCAAGGTTGCATTGCCCTGAGGTCGATCCTCACGAGGCTGCTCCCTCCAATTGCCCTCATGAGCAAGGTTGTCAGAATCGCGATTTTGAATCGAATCGGAGCTTCGATGGTAGGATCTCAAATCGTAGAATCTTCACTATCAGAATCGTAGAAACGTAGATTATAAGAACTAAAATCGTAGAATCATAGTGGTTAGTTTGGATCGTAAAGTCGTAGAATCTTATAATAGAATCGCGATTCTGACAACCTTGCTCATGAGGCTGGTCCTGCTAGCGGTCCTCACGAGGCTGGTCACACCACTCCTGACTACGGTCGTGTCCATCCCAGCGTCCTCCACCTTGGCCACCTCCGCGACCGTAGCCTCGATCATTGCGCTCGGGGCGTCAACCGAGGCACCCGTCACGGAGAGCTCTGAGCTCCTGGCAGTCACTGGTGTTGTGGCTGTAAACATTGTGGAAGGCACAGAACGGCCGCTTGCCCTTGGATGACTCGGGGTGGTCGCAGCCGCGCTTCGTCTCTGGCTCGGCCGCAAGCACGGCTGGCCCCTTGCGCTTCACGTCCTTGGTCTTGGTCTTCTTGTCTTCTGACTCAGCATGAGGGAGCTCGAGGAGGAAGAGGCGTCCCTCCTCTGCCCTTGCGCACTTGTTCGCCATGTTGAACATCTCCAGAGCGGTGCAGTGGTCCTCGTGGATGGTGAGCTCCTCCTTCATCTTGACATCACGGACGCCATCGGTGAACGCGGATATGATGGCCTCGTCCGACACCTTGGAAATCTTGAGGCGAACGTTGTTGAAGCGATGGATATACTTCTGCAGGGTCTCTCCAGGTTGCTGCTTGATGCGGCGCAGGTCACCCGCGGCCGGCGGACGGTCGCGAGTGTCCTGGAAGTTGGCGATGAAGCGGCTGCCCATCTCCTCCCAGGAAGAAACCAACCCCTCAGTCAAGTTCAGGACCCAAGAATGCATGCCATCCTGGAGGGCCATCGGGAACTAGTTTGCCATGATCTTCTCGTCGCCGTTTGCCGCCTCAATGCTCAGCTTGTAGAACTGCAAGAACTCGGCGGGGTCTAAAGTGCCGTCGTAACACGGAGGGGATACATCTCCAACGTATCTATGATTTATGAAGCATTCATGCTATTTTATTATCTGTTTTGAATGTTTATGGGCTTTATTACACACTTTTATATTACTTTTCGGACTAACCTATTAACCGGAGGCCCAGCCCATATTGCTGTTTTATTGCCTATTTCAGTATTTCGAAGAAAAGGGATATCAAACGGAGTCCAAACAGAATGAAACCTTTGGGGGCGTGATTTTTGGAACAAACGTGATCCAGGAGACTTGGAGTTGAAGTAAAGGAAGCTTCGAGGTGGCCACGAGGGTGGGGGCGACCCCCCTACTGGGCGCGCCCCCTGTCTAATGGGCCCCTCGAGACTCCCCCGACCGACTTCTTTCGCCTATATATTCCCATATACCCTAAAACCATTGAAGGACAAGATAGATCGGGAGTTCTGCCACCGCAAGCCTCTGTAGCCACCAAAAACCTCTCTGGAGACCATTCCGGCACCCTGCCGGAGGGGGGATCCCTCACCGGTGGCCATCTTCATCATCCCGGCGCTCTCCATGATGAGGAGGGAGTAGTTCACCCTCGGGGCTGAGGGTATGTACCAGTAGCTATGTGTTTGATCTCTCTCTCTCATGTTCTCTCTATGGCACGATCTTGATGTATCGTGAGCTTTGCTATTATAGTTGGATTTTATGATGTTTCTCCCCCTCTACTCTCTTGTGATGAATTGAGTTTTCCTCTTGAACTTATCTTATCGGATTGAGTCTTTAAGGATTTGAGAACACTTGATATACGTGATCCACTTGATGTATGTTTCGGTGATCAACTTGCGGGTTCTGCCCACGAACCTATGCATAGGGGTTGGCACATGTTTTCGTCTTGACTCTCCGGTAAAAACTTTGGGGCACTCTTTCAAGTACTTTGTGTTGGTTGGATAGATGTGTCTGAGATTGTGTGATGCATATCGTATAATCATGCCCACGGATACTTGAGGTGACAATGGAGTATCTAGGTGACATTAGGGTTTTAGTTGATTTGTGTCTTAAGGTGTTATTCTATTACAAACTCTTGAATAGATTGATCCGAAAGAATAACTTTGAGGTGGTTTCGTACCCTACCATAATCTCTTCGTTTGTTCTCTGATATTAGTGGCTTTGGAGTGACTCTTTGTTGCATGTTGAGGGACTGTTATATGATCCAATTATGTTATCATTGTTGAGAGAACTTGCACTAGTGAAAGTATGAACCCTAGGCCTTGTTTCGAAGCATTGCAATACCGTTTTCGGTCAGTTTTATTACTTGCTACCTTGCTGTTTTTATATTTTCAGATTATAAAAACCTATATCTAACATCCATATTGCACTTGTATCACCGTCTCTTCGTCGAACTAGTGCACCTATACAATTCACCATTGTATTGGGTATGTTGGGGACACAAGAGACTCTTTGTTATTTGGTTGTAAGGTTGTTTGAGAGGGACCATCTTCATCCTACGCCTCCCACGGATTGATAAACCTTAGGTAATCCACTTAAGGGAAATTTGCTACTGTCCTACAAACCTCTGCACTTGGAGGCCCAACAACGTCTAAAAGAAAAAGGTTGCGTAGTAGACATCAAGCTCTTTTCTGGCGCCGTTGTCGGGGAGGTGAGTGCTTGAAGGTATATCTTTAGATCTTGCAATCGAATCTTTTTGTTTCTTGTTTTATCACTAGTTTAGTTTATAAAAGAAAACTAAAAAAATGGATTTGAGTTTGTCTCATACGCTTCATCTTTTTAATATCTTTCATGAGAATGGTGAAAAGGAAAATTGTGCTCAAGTGCTAGAAGAAGAAATCTATAGAATGTTTGATACTAAATCTTTGAATGATGAGCATGATTGCAATGTTGTTAGTATGAACTCTTTGAATATCCATAGTACTAATGATGATTGCACTAGTTATGATGAAAATGTCTCTTATAGGCATGTCGTTTTTTGTGGAGTAGATTGGGTTTGCAAGTACATACCAAAAAGGAAAATAGATATTGCAAGAGGCATAAGCATTTCGAAACTAAAGGGTTGCAAGAAAGGCTTAATGCTAGTGCTGAAAATTTACATTTCCTTTGCCATACTTGTGAACTTTGCAATGAATGTGGTCATTTACATCTCCGATGCAAATTATTTCATGATCGAATCGTGTCCAAAAATTGTGATGATTTGATTTCCCTTGCACATTATAATGAACTTAGTTTGCTTTTGGGTTATGAAGAGTTGAAACATTTAACTAAGAATCTTCCAGAATTTGTGTCACATCCCTGGTTCTAGAAACGCCTAGTGTTAACCTCTTGGTGATGCATCATGTTTACTTTTTACAGAAAATTGAAATGGGGATGACAGAAACCCCCAGCACCACCTAACTCAACTAGGGTTACTAAAATACTTTTCCAATGAACCCAAAATGCCTCCTAAAATGTTCATCATTTTGGCATTGGTCTAGAACTCCTCCCAAAAATGGTGCACATTTTTCTAGGCCATTCTGGATTTTTGAATTAAATCATATGTTATTTGCCTTTGGACATTTAAATGCTATAGAACATTTTAAATGTCCAAATAATCATAAACTGAAATGTTTACTATTGTATATAGTTTCAACAGTGGGCCTGAGCAGTTTCATGCTTTTTGAGTTAGCATTAGTATTTTTAATAAAGCCCTAAGGATTACAGAGAAATAGAAAAACAAAAAAAAACAATTAAAAGAGAGAGACTTACTGGCTTACCTGCGCAGCCCACCTGGCAGCCCAAGTGGTCGGCCCAGCCCACTGGCCTGGCACTGTTGGCCAGCCCACCAGGAGCCCCACCGTCTTCAACCTCTGCCAGTAGGCAGAGGCGTGTCGACGCACGCGTGCCCGAGCTCCACCTCCTCCCTCCCAGCCTGCATGGCTCCTCCTCGATGCACCAGGCAACGCCACGCAGCCCTTGGCCCCCCTATAACTCTCTCCCGTCCCTCTCCCCTCCTCTGCTCTTTCTCCCTCTCGCGCCCGAGCGCAACCGCCGATGCTGCTCGCCACCACCGCAGCCACCGCCTCTCCCTCGAGCCCTTGTCGTGCCTGCGGGCTCCGCCTCTATGCCCTCGCCCTCTCCATGGAGCTACACAACGCCGGGAGCCCTGCATCGCCGCCCACACCGTCTTCCCCATCTCCGGCCGCCCAAGATCGCCGGCTTCGCTACATCGTTGTCCGACCTCCCCCGAGCTCGCCGTCTGCTCCAACCGACTCGCCGTGAGCCCCTGCCTCCTCTCCCCTTGCTCCTGTGCTCCTTTTCTCGCCATGGCCACCATTCCGCCGGTGACCGATTCCCGCCGTCGCGTGCGCTCGCCGCCGACGCGACTCCGGCGACCAAATGGTCCGCCCGACGCGTCCAAGCCACTCACCATATCGCGTAGGCCCCGCTAGCACCTCAGCTTGCTAGCTCGCGCATCGTAGCGCCAAACCCGACCCCGCTCGATCTCCGGTCGCCGCCCCAGTGCTCGCCGTCATCGACTTCGGGCACCCCGTGACCTGCCGCTGCCTCCACTGGATGCGCGGGAGCGTGGGCTACCTCCAGGTGCCCTCAGCGCACCCATCTGCGGCCCCTGGCGCCACTCCGGCGAGCCACCGCCGCTCTGGGTCGTCGCCGTCGTCTAACCGCCGGCGAATCCGACGTGGCTGTCGTTAGCGGCTAACCCCCCCCCCCCCCCCCCCCCGCCCCCCCCCCACACACACACACTAACCAACCCCCTAGGCCACTCACTCATGGGCCCCACACCCTAATTAACATATGTTACTTTTTCTGCTTAGTTTTAACTAACCCCAGCGGGCCCATGCGGTAGTGTTGACTACGCTGACGTGGCCATTGACCGGGCCCACCTGTCTGTGTCCCTAACTAACACTGAGTCACTGACCAGTGGGTCCCACCAGCCAGGTTTGACCCTGGTCAACTTAGCCGACCTGCTGATGTCATGATGATGTCAAGCTGACGCAGTAAATCTGTTTCTGGATTTAGTTCAATTTTAAATTGTCCAGAAATTCCAGAAAATGCCCAAAACTTCTAAAATTCATAGAAATTCAACCGTAACTCCAAATGAAATAAATTATATATGAAAAATGATCAGAAAAATCCAATCTATCCATCTGCACTGATTTCATGCATGTTTGAACAACTTAACCTTGTTGTTTAGTGCAAAACATGATAAGGCACTATTTGATTTCATAATTTGAATTTGGGGTTGAACCTTTGGTTCAATATGACCCAAATCCATCTGGTTGTAGTTGCATTAGGCCAACACACTCATATTGCCATGTCATGAGCATGCATCATATTGTGCATTGCATTGATTGTGTTTCCTTCTCTATTGTCGGTATTTTTTCCCTCTCGGTAGACGATGTTCCGATGTTGTGATCGTTGACACTGATGAAGACACAATGCTATCTTCAGAAGTGCCAGGCAAGCAAAACCCCCTTGTTCATTCCAATACAATCCCACTCTCTCGCTCCTGGTCTCTTTTACTGCATTAGGACAACAACGATTCATCTGTTACTTGCTGCGGTAGCTGAACCCCTTTATCCTTTGCAAGACCTGTCATTCCACAGTAAATAGATAAACCCACTAGCATGAGTAGGAGTTGTTTGAGCCCTGTTGTGCCTACTCATTCATGCTTGTTTGTCATGCCTGCTACTACTTAGAGTTGAGTCAGGTCTGATACATCGAGCATGAATCAGAGGTGTGTGAACATGTCCTACTGTGTGTGTGAGCAAAGTGTGTGAACACGATTTGGTAAAGGTAGCTGTCGGTGTCAAAACCGGTGGATCTCGGGTAGGGGGTCCTGAACTGTGCGTCTAGGCGGATGGTAACAGGAGATAAGGGACACGATGTTTTTACCCAGGTTCGGGCCCTCTCGATGGAGGTAAAACCCTACTCCTGCTTGATTGATATTGATGATATGGGTAGTACAAGAGTGGATCTACCACGAGATCAAGGAGGCTAAACCCTAGAAGCTAGCCTATGGCATGATTGTTGTAATGGTTGTTCGTCTTACGGACTAAAACCCTCCGGTTTATATAGACACCGGAGAGGGCTAGGGTTACACAGAGTCGGTTACAATGGTAGGAGATCTACATATCCGTATTGCCAAGCTTGCCTTCCACGCCAAGGAAAGTCCCATCTGGACACGGTACGAAGTCTTCAATCTTGTATCTTCATAGTCTTGGTGTCCAGCCGATGATGATAGTCCGGCTATCCGGACACCCCCTAGTCCAGGACTCCCTCAGTAGGCCCCGAACCAGGCTTCAATGACGATGAGTCCGGCGCGCATATTGTCTTCGGTATTGCAAGGCGGGTTCTCCTCCAAATTCCATGTGCTTGCCGAATAGTGTCCGGCTTCCTTACAAATGTTGCGCTCCTTGGCTTCCACGCCCAATAATGGACCTCTTCCACGTGTCGCTCGAATGCAAAAGGCCAGGGTATTTTTATATTTTACCCCCTAGCTGCGCAAATAATCTACCTATAAGAGAGGCAAGAATCCAGATCCAAATCACACCATCTTCCTTCCGCGAGTACTCATCGGAGCGCTTCTGACCCAAAATCCATTCTATCATGGACCGTCGACGCGGCTCCTCCTCTTGCGCTCCCAGCCCTCCGCCAAGAGATTGGAGGAGATGTTTAGTTCCGCACAACGAGCTGGTGACGCTCCAAGCGGAGGGATACCTTCCTCCGGCCTTTATGGTCCCGGTTCGAGCCAGGCAGGCCACCTACAAAGGTGGAAAGCAAGCGGAGGCCACCCCTAGTCCCTCCAAAGGGGAGCGGGTGTGCTTCGTCCCTTATCTAATAAGGGGGCTCGGGTTTCCCATACATCCGTTTCTCCGGGGGCTCCTGGAGTTCTACAGACTCCAGCTTCATCACCTCACGCCCGCCTCTATTCTGCACATCGCGGGTTTTGTAGCTCTTTGCGAGCTGTTCCTGGGCATCGAGCCCCATTTTGTGCTATGGAAGAGACTGTTTTGCCTCGTACCCCGTTCTCACGAGGGGTCAATATATCAAGTGGGCAGAGCTGATATATGGCGCATCGCCGGGACCGGATATCTATCCGGAACCCCGAAGAAGGCGTCCGAAGACTGGCCCTCGGAATGGTTTTATGTAGAAGATGCTCCATTGCCAGACCCAGTTCGGATCGGCCTCCCGGAGTTCAGCAAGGCTCCTCTGAAGAAACGCCTAAGTTGGTGCCCGCGGAGCCCTCAACAAGAGGAAGACTAGAGCGTCCATTATTTGATGGGCCGGGTTAGGTTGCTGGCCCATTCCGGATTGACCATGATCGGAGTCATGGCCACGTGCATCATGTGAGGGGTGCAGCCGCTCCAATATAGAGGCCACCCCATGTGGGACTTCAACAGGGAGAATGATGCCACCCGTCATGGCCGTAAGGGGCCGGGATCGGCCGCAGATCTAGTGAAGATTCTGTCCAGCCTGTACAAGAGGGAGAAGGAGGACTTCCTCCAGACGAGCCCATTGAATGGGTTCTCCATGAATAACCCTCGGAGCTGGGTAAGCGGACATTTATTTATCCGGCCCATGCTTTCAAAGTTAAGTACCCTACTTTATGATTTTGACGCAGGAACTGCATCGGGATGTGGGGGACATACACAGTCCGGCTCCACAACCCGAGGATCCGGGAAGATCCCTTGATCCGGCTTCCGAAGAGGATCCGGACATAAAGGTGGAGCTAATTGACGGGGTGTTCCACCAACTCAGCATGGACAATGCTCTAGTCGCCATTACGGCTGACTACCCCGGCTTATCTCCGGCTTCCTAGGTAATTATGACCGAAGTCCTGACACCATTATTTCATCCTTGCGTATTTTTGACCACCATATTGTCTTGCAGGAGGTGCCTTCAAGGAGGGAAGCCGAACCCACAGCGGCTGACCAACAAGGGTCAGTCTGGCCCAGCAGGCGGAAGAGGGGTGCGGTGCGAATCGAAACGTCGCCGCAACGGTATAGTTCGCGATCGTTATTTAGGGAAAAGACTCCTAGGAGGTGTATTAACGCTCATGACTTTTCCAGGAGGAAGAGCGCTCGCCGGACTGTGCCCGGAGAGGTTTCCAACCAAGCCTCCGCCAGCCAGGCTCCACCACCTGGTCCGGAGGGGGAGGCGAGCGCAAGGCGCGAACCGGGTACTCCTCCAACGGAGGATGCCGATAGGCTGTCCGCCACCAGGTCTGAGGTGGAGAGCGCCATGAATCATAGGCGCCGCCGGACAGTACTGCGTGACGCGTGTTTCTCCCCAGAGGCGTTGAATGCCTTTAACGCGGGAGACGCGCACCTCTGTGTCGCTCAAGATGGTTTAACCAGAGCCATGGAGCAGTATGTAAAAGACATACAGGTAAGATGTTTTAATAGTTGTATATGCCAGTAGCCCCCGAGACTTAAAGTAGTTAAAATAACTGATTTAAGGATCATTTGATATGCAGGATCTTACGGAGAAGAATACCCAATTGTCCCAGGAGCTACAAGAGTGCAAGGCCCAACTTGAGGCCGCACTAGCTGCCGCAAGAGGAGACACAGAGACCCCCTCCGGTAACACATTATTTCAAAAAGATAAGTGGTATGCGGCGTGCGTATAAGTCTGACAATGATATTGCAGATGTTGCTGGACTTGATCCGGACAAGCAACAGCTACTGCGCCAGCTGAAGGCCGGCAAGAGGGTGCTTATGAAGGTGCAGCAAGAGAGGAACAAACTCCAGGATGCCCACACCCAGCTTGGAGAAGAGCTAAAAGGTGTTCGGGCCGAGCTGTCTGGCTCCGTGAAGGAGAATCAGCAGCTTCGTCACAGCATCTATAGTAAGTGCTTGAGCAAACTCTTTTGAAAAGAAGAGTTCGGCGAGGAAGGCAATTGACAGAAATATGTCTGTAGGTGTGCTCACAGGTCGTCCTGTGGAGGAAATGCCCGGTTCAACGGGTGACCAACTTCCCGAGCTGGTACAACTGCTCGAACGTGTTCGGTAGGCGATGAGAGGCGTCGTCCAGGCCTTATGGCCGTCCGTCTCCCTACCCGAGGGCCTTGGAGAGCTTGCGGAGAAGCTTCAGGGAGCACGGCAGCGCTTCCGTTTATGGAAGATATCGGCCTGCCGTCAAGGTGCCAGAGAGGCCTGGGCCATGGTGAAGACGCGGTACAAGAAGGCGGATCCAAACCACATGGCCGAGGTCGGATTTGTGGGGCCCGATGGGAAGGAGATCCCTGTGAGCTTAGTGTACGGCCAAGTAGAGTTGGCCGCTAAGTATTCCCAACGGGACTGTAAATTAGACAGCCTGTTAGACGGCATTGAGGAGGAGTACAGTCAGTCGATTTGACGATGTATTTAAAATGACATGTAAAATGCCTTCTAGCCGGATTGTAGATCGTTTGTCTTTGCCGACCTTTTCGCTTCAACCTCGGGACCCTAGAGTCCGGAGTGTGTCTGAATACCTTCTCGGTTATGAAAAAACCGGGGCATGCATGGAGACCAGGCGTAGGGGTCATTAGTGCTTTATCAGACAACTGCCCAACTACTTATGTTATATTACATGGTTAGTAAGAAACATCTTCCAGGGAGAATAGTTCCGTTAGGGGTTCCTTTCCCTGGGAGGCATGCCCTAAAGTGCATGTTCGGACTGCGAAAAGAGCAGGAAAACATCTGGGGGCAGATAAATAAATAGGTAAAAAATCATCTTTCAAGTCACCGACCGAATATTCCTTTAAGAACGCTAGCTTTCGGCTTCACCCAGTCTGAGGTACACATCCGGCTGACCCGGCAGTAACAATCGCAGAGGTGCTCCCTTTACCTCTAGCCGAACAATCGGGAACGTAGGGGTAAGCACAGGAGCCAGGCAACCCAGCTTGGCCAAAACTTAAGTCATATCGATGCATATAATGGTGAATAAAAGGTACATGCGGAAGTTTGACACATGTGTTGGGCATGAAGCCCATATAAGTAAGCTTCTGTTAAAGAAGCCCCCATGTATAATGAGTGCGGGTAGCACATCAAGTATGTGCGAACAATGCACAAATCGGCCCTCAAGGGCTTTATGAAAAAAGTGGGATAAAAGAGAGGAACAAAAGGCAACTAAAGTATATAATGTGGACGGGGGAAGGAGACGAACTCTGAGTCCGGCGCTAGGCGTAGAATCTTCGGAGGCGGGCTGCATTCCATGGGTTTGGCTCGAGTCGGTTGTCCAATGCGTTTCGCAGACGGTATGCTCCGCCGGTCAGGACTTGGTCGATGATGAAGGGACCTTACCATTTGGGCTTGAGTTTGTCCTTTTTCTTGTCTGGCAGGCGTAGAACTAGTTCGCCAACATTGTAAGTTTTAGCCCGTACTTCTCTGCTTTGATATCTTCGAGCCCGCTGTTGATAGAATGCAGAACGAACCTTTGCCATGTCGCGGTCCTCCTCTAATGCGTCCAAGCTGTCCTGCCGATCCAACTCGGCTTCTCTTTCTTCGTACATGTGCACTCGAGGTGAGTCATGAGTTATGTCGCAGGGCAAGACTGCCTCTATGCCGTATACCATAAAGAATGGTGTGAATCCGGTAGTACGGTTTGGCGTGGTCCGCAGCCCCCAGAGTACGGAGTCGAGCTCCTCTACCTAGTGCGTGTTAGATTCCGTAAGGAACCGCACTAGTCTGGGTTTGATGCCGCTCATTATTAGACCATTTGCTCGTTCAACTTGACCATTGGTTTGAGGATGATAGACTGACGCGTAGTCGAGCTTAATGCCCATATTTTTGCACCAGAGTTTAACCTGGTCGGCTGTGAAGTTCGTGCCGTTATCGGTGATGATGCTGTGGGGGACTCCATAACGGTGTACTACCCCGGATATGAAGTCTATCACTGGTCCGGATTCGGCCGTTTTAACTGGCTTGGCCTCTATCCATTTGGTGAATTTGTCCACCATGACCAATAGGTACTTTTGCTTGTGGGTTCCCCCTTTAAGGGGTCCAACCATGTCAAGCCCCCAGACCGCGAACGGCTAGGTGATGGGTATAGTTTTGAGGGCGGTGGGTGGCATGTGCCTCTGATTAGCAAAGAACTGACAACCGACGCATTGTTGGACTAAGTCCTGAGCATCTGCCCGGGCCGTCGGCCAATAAAATCATGTACGGAAGGCCTTGCCTACGAGGGCCCGGGCGGCAGCGTGGTGTCCGCCTAGTCCGGCGTGAATTTCAGCCAGAAGGTTTCGCCCTTCCTCTTCGGAGATGCACCTTTGAAGGACTCCGGTTGTGCTTTTCTTATAAAGTTCTCCCTCATGGACCTTGTAGGCTTTAGATCGCCGAACTATGCAGCGGGCCTCATTTTGGTCTTCGGGAAGTTCCTGCCTAATTAAGTAGGCTAGGAATGGTTCTATCCACAGGGCGATTACCGCCATTATTTCATGGGCTGAAGGTGTTATTTCATCGGCTGAGCCGCCGATTATGTCAGATTGTTCTGTGTTGGGTGGTACGGTTGCTTCCGGGTTGTTATTTTCGGACTCCTCTTCCCATAGTACGGATGGCTTAAAGAGTCGCTCCAGGAAGATGTTTGGAGGGACAGCATCGCGTTTTGCGCCGATGCGTGCCAACACGTCGGCTGCTTGGTTATTATCCCGGGCTACGTGGTGAAATTCGAGTCCTTCGAACCGAGCTAACATTTTTAGGACAACGTTACGATAGGCTGCCATTTTTGGATCCTTGGCGTCAAAGTCTCCATTTACTTGGGATATTGCAAGGTTTGAATCCCCGCGCACCTCTAGGCGTTGAATACCCATGGAGATTGCCATCCGGAGACCATGTAGGAGGGCCTCGTATTCGGCTGCATTGTTGGAGTCCGTGTACATTATCTGAAGTACGTATTGGACTGTGTCTCCGGTTGGGGACGTCAATACGACGCCAGCCCCCAAGCCGGCCAACATTTTGGAGCCGTCGAAATGCATAATCCAATTGGAGTATGCGCCGTACTCTTTAGGGAGTTCGGCTTCGGTCCATTCAGCGATGAAGTCCGCTAAAACTTGCAACTTTATAGCTCGCCGTGGTTTATAGGTTATGTCGAATGATAAGAGCTCGATGGCCCATTTCGCAATCCTGCCCGTCGCGTCGCGGTTGTTTATAATGTCGTTGAGGGGTACTTTAGAGGCCACTGTTATCGAACACTCTTGAAAGTAGTGTCGCAGCTTCCGGGATGCCATGAACACCGCGTATGCTATCTTTTGATAATGCGGGTACCGGGACTTGCAGGGAGTTAAGACAGTGGATACGTAGTACACTGGTTTTTGAAGAGGGAATTTATGCCCTTCTGTTTCTCGTTCGACGACGAGCACCGCGCTTACTACTTGATATGTTGCTGCGATATATAACAACATTGGTTCGCCCAGGTTAGGCGCGGCCAGGACCGGATTTGTTGCCAATATGGATTTTATTTCTTCGAGTCCGGCAGTGGCAGCATCCGTCCATTCGAAGTGTTCGGTGCACCTGAGGAGGCGATAGAGGGGTAATGCCTTTTCTCCCAAACGGGAGATGAAGCGGCTTAGAGCCGCCATGCATCTAGTCAATTTTTGTATTTGTTTGAGGTCTTTTGGAATATCCAGCTATGACAGAGCTCGGATCTTGGCTGGATTTGCTTCAATTCCTCTACCGGATACAATGAAGCCCAGGAGCTTTCCGGCTGGTACGCCGAAAATGCATTTTTCTGGGTTTAGCTTAATATCATATGCTCGGAGGTTGTCGAATGTGAGCCTCAAATCGTCTATTAGAGTTTCGACGTGTTTGGTTTTGACGACCACGTCGTCTACGTATGCCTCTACTATTTTGCCGATCTGGGTAGCTAGACATGTCTGAATCATGCGCTGATATGTTGCACCGGCGTTTTTGAGTCCGAAGGGCATCGTGTTGAAGCAGAATGGTCCGTATGGAGTAATGAATGCCGTTGCGGCTTGGTCCGTCTCCGCCATCTTGATTTGATGGTAGCCGGAGTATGCGTCGAGGAAGCACAATGAATCGTGCCCTGCAGTAGCATCGATTATCTGATCGATGCGGGGAAGGGGGAAAGGATCCTTTGGGCAAGCCTTATTGTGGTCTTTAAAATCGACACATAGGCGCCAGGATTTGTCCTTCTTTGGTACCATCACCAGGTTTGCTAGCCAGTCCGGATGTTTGATGTCTCTGATGAATCCGGCTTCCAATAATTTGGCTAGCTCCTCTCCCATTGCCTGTCTTTTGGGTTCGGAAAATCACCGAAGAGCCTGTTTGACTGGCTTGAATCCTTTTAGGATGTTTAGGCTGTGTTCTGCCAATTTGCGTGTGATTCCTGGCATATCTGAAGGATGCCAGGCAAAGATGTCCCAATTCTCCCGAAGGAATTCCCGTAGTGCGGCGTCTACATCGGGGTTTAACTGTTCCCCAATGGAGGCCGTCTTTGTTGGGTTCGTTGGATGGACCTGGAATTTGACTATTTCGTCCGCTGGTTTAAAAGATGTTGACTTGGATCTCTTGTCGAGTATCACATCATCCCTGTTCACCGTGGAGCGCAGCGCCGTGAGCTCCTTTGCTGCTAAGGCTTCGGATAGTGCCTCTAGGGCTAGTGCGGCTGTCTTGTTTTCGGCACGGAGTGCTGTGTCCGGATCACTGACAAGAGTGATTATTCCACTGGGCCCGGGCATCTTAAGCTTCATGTACCTGTAGTGGGGTATGGCTTGAAAAATTGTGAGTGCCTCTCGTCCTAATATAGCGTGATATCTGCTGCTGAACGGGGCCACTTGGAACGTGACCTCTTCTGACCTGTAATTGTCCGACGAGCCGAATACCACATCAAGCGTGATTTTTCCCGTGCAGCATGCTTCCCGGCTAGGGATTATTCCTCTAAAGGTTGTGCTGCATCGCTCAATGCGGCTCCAGTCTATTTCCATTTTTTGAAGGGTTTCCTCGTAGATGAGGTTTAATCCGCTGCCGCCATCCATGAGTACCTTGGTAAGACGAAAGTCGTCCACTATTGGACTGAGGACCAATGCGGCTTGTGCTCGGGCTGTTCGGAATTTAGGTTCGTCGCTGGCGTTGAAGGTGATGGCCGTGTCGCTCCATGGATTTGTTGTTGCTACTTGGTAGACTTCGGCGAGGCTGCGGATTGTTCGTTTCTGCATATTATTTGATGTGAAAGTCTTGAAGACTGTCGACACCGTACTGGTACTGTTGGAGTGGTTCCCTGGGGCTAGAAGCTCTTTGCCACTTTTGGCCACCTGCCGTAGTATCCAACATGCTCGAAGGCTATGTGTTGGGGTGGCGCCTTCTGTACTGTGAATTTTACAGGGTCTGCTGAGCCATCCCTCCAGTACGGTTTCGTGCCCTTTATGGGGTTTTTGCTTTTTGGTTTTTGTACCTGGTGCCTGAGCATGATGCACCCTTTTGTTTCGGACTAGGGCTGTATTCAGAGCCAGATTGTCCCAAAGCTTAGTTTCGGTTTTTCGTAAACTCTCCATCGCACAGTACTTTCGTACTATGGACGCTAGGTCGGCGAAGCGTGTAATTTCACGGCGACTTATGGCGTTCAAGATTCCCTTGTCCGTGCAATTATTGCAGAAAATTGAAATTGCGTTTTCCTCACGGTAGTCTTTTATCCTGTCCATAACCAGGAGGAATCTGGCCCAGTAATGATGTACTGTTTCAGTGGGCTCTTGCCGGATTTGAGATAGATTGCATATGTTTGGGTGGGTGGGTGGAATTGAGTCCGGAACCCTGCCCATCTCGAGGCTCAAGGGCCGAAAAGTTTCCGAATTTGGAAGCTTGGATTGCTGGACGTTGTCCAACGAGTCTGGTTCGATGCCTGACTTTAGGTTCAGTGCTTGATCGACGTCCGTCCCTCCGCGGGAATCCGGCATGGAGGGTTCGGGAGTCCGGACATAACTAGTTTTCTATACAAAAGAAGAGTCGTCGCGTTGTTCCTCTACCACCGCAACATGGTGGGTAACCTGGGGAGAGTTAATCTCTCTCAGATCGGTTCTAAGCCCAATCTGATTGAAGTCTGTAGCGACTCCCAGGGCGGCGATGTGATCCAAGAGCTCGTTTACGGACGAGAGCTCTATTGGATCCAGCTGCTCGGCGAATTCCGAGTTGACGTGAAGATTGCTTTTGATGAGCCGAGAGGTCATCGTCGAAGCGGTGGCCGAACAGGCGGTCATGAGAAAACCACCTAGCCGGATAGTTTGGACGGCGGCCAAGGCTCCTTTGGCGATGATACCGTCTTTAAAGACGGGAAGAGACATCCTTCCTGATCGTGATGGCACAGAGGAACTCTCAATGAAAGCACCAATGTCGGTGTCAAAACCGGCGGATCTCGGGTAGGGGGTCCCAAACTATGCGTCTAGGCGGATGGTAACAGGAGACAAGGGACACGATGTTTTTACCCAGGTTCGGGCCCTCTCGATGGAGGTAAAACCCTACTCCTGCTTGATTGATATTGATGATATGGGTAGTACAAGAGTGGATCTACCACAAGATCAAGGAGGCTAAACCCTAGAAGCTAGCCTATGGTATGATTGTTGTAATGGTTGTTCGTACTACGGACTAAAACCCTCCGGTTTATATAGACACCGGAGAGGGCTAGGGTTACACAGAGTCGGTTACAATGGTAGGAGATCTACATATCCGTATTGCCAAGCTTGCCTTCCACGCCAAGGAAAGTCCCATCCGGACACGGGACGAAGTCTTCAATCTTGTATCTTCATAGTCTTGGTGTCCGGCGGATGATGATAGTCCGGCTATCCGGACACCCCCTAGTCTAGGACTCCTTCAGTAGCGGTGAGAGGCCATGTAGGAGTACATGGTTGGTTGTCTCATTGAAACCGTCCTCAGGAACTGAGTTCTGTGTTTTTGATCCATGAACAGTTACTACCACACATTGGGATCCTTAATTGACTCTCTCGGCTTCTTAACCACCCTTGTTCTCTGTCCAGGAGTTGCAACTAGTTTCTGGTGTTTATAGGATATGTGTTGGAGGCCGTGCATAGCGCTGACCCTAGGGGTGGGCTATGATGCGGTAGATACACCGTGGCATGGTGTACCGGGCGTCCGTTTGGTGTCTCGGGAACCCTACTCACATCGTTCGGGGCCGTATGTGGAATCCTCGGCCGGACTCCCAGCGGATGGAACCTGAATAGGCGATAAACCTGGACTAGAGACTTGAGTGTTTAGGTAGGACGTGGCCTACACCCTCGCCAGGCTTCCGCTTGAAGGTTGCCGAGATACATGACATGTACATGGCGGTAAGTGGCGAGAGCGTGTGTGAAGAAGTACACCCCTGCAGGGTTATCATCATCTATTCGAATAGCCGCGTCCATGGTAAAGGACTTCTGGGTTGCCTATAACAGTTCATAGACAAGTGAAAGTGGATACTCTAAAATACGCAAGGTAAGCATGAGTGCTATGGATGGCGTTCTCATAGGGAGACGGGAGCGGATCCATAGTGGTGTATTGATATGGTGAATATGTGGACTCGTGTGCGCCACCTCAAAACAGTTACTCATAGTCGTAGTTTAGGATAGCCACCGAGTCAAAGCTGGCTTGCTGCAGTTAAACTCCACCACCCCTTTATTGATACCGATGCATATGTAGCTAGTTCTGATGTAAGTCTTGCTGGGTACATTTGTACTCACGTTTGCCTATTTTATGTTTTGCAGAGAGATGTCAGTCTCGCTAGTAGTTCCGTGTGGACTTCGATGTTTAGCTTGATACCTCAGCTACGATCTTGTGCCCTCGGCAGGATCTGGCAGATAGTCAGGCTTCTAAGCCTTTTTCATTTGTAGATGTCTATACTCAGACATGTTAAGCTTCCGCATGTGCTGTGATTTGTATGCTCTGAATGCTGGGTCGAGAGACCCATGTTTGTAATATCTCGCTCCTTGGAGCCTATTGAATAAAATACTTGAGTTGTAGAGTCATGTTGTGATGCCATGTTGTTTTGCACATACCGAGCATATTGTGTGTATGTTATTGAAATGCTTGGTATGTGTGGGATCTGACTATCTAGTTGTTTATCCTTAGTAGCCTCTCTTACCGGGAAATGTCTCCTAGTGCTTCCACTGAGCCATGGTAGCTTGCTACTGCTCCGGAACACTTAGGCTGGCCGGCATGTGTCCTTCTTCGTTCATGTGTCTGTCCCTTCGGGGAAATGTCACGCGATGAATACCGGAGTCCTGTTAGCCCGCTACAGCCCGGTTCACTGGAGTCCTGCTAGCCCAGTGCTACAGCCTGGATTTCACTCGCTGATGACCGACACGTTCGATGTTGGCTCATGGATGCCTGTCCCTGTAAGCTTGTGCCACTTTGGGTTTACGACTAGCCATGTCAGCCCGGGCTCCTTATCATATGGATGCTAGCGACACTATCATATACGTGTGCCAAAAGGCGCAAACAGTCCAGGGCAAAGGTAAGGCGACACCCATGGGAATACCGTGCGTGAGGCCGCAAAGTGATATGAGGTGTTACATGCTAGATCGATGTGGCATTAAGTCGGGGTCCTGACAGTTTTGGTATCAGAGCCTGGCTGCCTGTAGGATTACCAAGCCAAACTGGTCAAAGTTGAGTCTAGAAATTCTTTAGTTATATAAGGGAATTGATTGTGGGATGGGACGTAAGGCTCTTTTTACTCCTTATACCTTATGCCCTTCTGATCTGAGTCATCTTATCTTTCCTACGGGGTTAAGGAACTAGGCTTTCTCTTCTTTCTATCAGGATCACGTGTTACTAATCCGTAGACTTATAAGATTGTTGGATTTAAGCCTCAGTTCAGTTTCTACTATCTCTGTGTGCTCATAGTTGATCTCGGAACTTTGATATTATGATGAGCGAGTGGTTATGCCACCATTTTGCGGGATGTTTCAAATCTTTTTGAGCATATTATAGCCGTTATGCTGTCCGAGTCATCCCAGGTTTCTAAATACTCTGAAGCATTTGCAAAATCCCTTCCTTTCGTTTTGATGTCCTTTCTGGCTAGGTTAACCACACTAAACAGTGAGTTGAGGTACTCTATTGCCTCGACGTATATGTTGGAGCTATTAATATGACCCTAGATGTCTAGAGTATCACCTAGTAATCTAGCCATGTTTTGTGTCCCAGTGTGATGATTCTGGCCATCATTCTCGAAAGCATCCTGTGATGCAATTTAGTTAGTAGGTATTCTATTCCTGGGTTTTTGAACCCGAGATCCACCCTACTCACCTCATGTTGATAGTGTTTGCTCATTCCTTTAGGTTATTAGTAACCTTTGTATTAGTCCTCGAGGTCCGTGGTATTTCCTTCTTCCAAATACTGTGAACCACTTATGGCAGAAGTTTGTTAGATCAAAAGATCACAACAGGAGTGTTTTTGATGAGTTCTCCAATTTATATTGTGACTCTGCCAGCTCAACCTTTCTGCATGGGTTATCCGGAAGAAATATGTTGAACTCGTTCGACATGCTAGTCCATGCATCCACAACTCAGAAAATCGTATGTTCTTTTGGGTTGTCCCCCTTTAGTTGTTATCTGACCTCTGTCTATCAATTTATGGTAAGGAGTAATTGTGCAATCGTGTTTATCAATGCCTATTATTCTTGTGGTCCGTCAAGCCATTCTACTCTAGAATGACTAGGAGAAACAAACTCCAGTACCTCATCCATATCCAAGATTGGGTCAAAGAAGTTGTATTCCGCAAATCAAAATGCCAATCCAGCTTTTGATTCTGTTCTACCTTGGAGTATTTCCATCTTTATATCAAGAATGTCATGGGAATTGCACACCATCCTATTAACTCTTGATATAGTGATACTTCTCGCCATCGTTATTCATTCCTCGGTCCTCATATTATTGCAACCGGAGTGCCGACAAGTGAATCGTGATGTGTGAAATCAATACTCCTAGCAACCCTGTTGCTTGGTAGTTAAAGGACAATAATTTCATCCTTAGCGTGTTGGTTATTGAATCACCATCCTAAGGTTGATGTGTTACCTAGTCCATATCTCTGGTGCACTCTTCTATCCATAATTTAGGGCTATGCCAATCCCTTGCTTATTTGATCATATCGTTTTTCCCTGAATAGCAAGATTGTTCTCGAGCTTAGTAACATATCGGTGGTTCGTGATTTTCTGAATATCTTCTCAGGAGTATCACCAGGCCGTCACCTAGCCGCTATGTTGAGTTCGTGATCAAGTTGGTTTCTTATAAACCACCCCCTTCTACAAGATTCTGTGTTGGATACCCCTGAGCTAGTTGGTCAAGCTAAACAACTTGGAGGGTTGGAAGATAAAAGCTTGTCTGACTCGGTTCATTCCAAGGGATATATTTGTGTGTGTGTGTGTGTGTATTGAAGGAAGATGGTATTTTCATCGATTGACCCTCATGGTCAGTTAATGGATCTATCATCTTATCAAATCTTTGATTTGGGTATGGGTTATCGCCAAATCAAATCAGAACCAACGATGTTCGTAATGTTGTCTTACTCGCGGAATTTCCTCGAGCATACACCGTTATATCTATTGGGTCTGACCAATGCTATCACTTGTTCACATAATTATGGAATTCCATTTTCATGGAAACCTGGATGAATTGTTGTTGAGCCCATCAGCAACACTACTACCTTCTCCGTGATTTTGTTGAACATTAACCTAGTGTTGGAAACTTTTGAAAGCATTTCTTCATGCTAGTTCATGAAGCATATGTGTTGGATGAAAGAAGGGACTTCCCCTAGTTCATGTGCATTTGATGTAAGTTGTCGTCGTGAATTCGAGGAAGCTTGTTTTCCTTTCTCTGGAATCGTCCCAAGTTAGTCACGCACATGCGAAGTACCCTATGGTTTGATAGGTTGGTCGCCTTCATTCTATATGTGTTTCATAGCACACCAAGCCACTGATTGATTTGTCCAAGGAGAAGTTCCTTTTTAAGAGCTAACCTGGGCTTAATCAAGGACTCCGTTATCCGCAAAGATGGTTCCCCACCAGAACTCGGTAGTGTTTCATTGTAAGACTACCAGGTGACCATGCTTGTCTGGGACAGCGTGTTCACATGCTTGTAGCAGAACTAGCTCATATTTTGGAGCTTACTACCGTAGCTCATTTCCCGAGAATCTCGCAACGCCATCTCGTTGGTTTGTGTTGCAAACTTTCATTTATCTTCTAGACTCGATGAGTCTGGATTATTCTGACACCAACCAGATCTAAATCTCAGGCAGATATGATGGCTGGAACGTTTCCCAAGAACTATAATATTGGTCTCACCGTAACCGGTAAAGTGGATGTCGTGGTCAACACACCCAGCCGGAGGACCTATCATTGTAGTATCTTGATTGAAGAAGTTGGCCACCTCCCCATAAGGATTTCATAAGATTTATTCCGTAGTTATTCCTTATGGATTCTTGAGCTCCCGAAGTCCGACCTTTTATTTGATGTTCTAGATATCAAAGTTACGCTAGCACATCAAGGAGAACATTAGAAGTGGAGTGCTAAATGTCTCTCGGTCGATTATCCAGATTTTGTCCCCTTGGCTTCGCTAAGGTGAAATCTGAGAAAGTGTTATCCTCCTTTACATCTGCATCGTCCATCACCATTCATCAGGGTAGTATGTTGTGTTGCCATGATACTTGACACGGATATTGGTAAAACCTTGATGATTATGGAAATGCTCAAGTTCTTGAGAGCACGCGCAAGTGCTAGGTTTTATCGTCGGCATTAATTGCGTAGTGCTCTCAGTTTCCTCGGTTATGCTATAACCTTTCAAACAATGGATTCACTCTCTACTGTTGAGCTTCTCCCCAGTTACTAAAATCATCCCTTGTGTTGTTTTCAACAAGGTAATCCACATCATCTATTCTAGTCCGAGTATGCCATTCTACCGAACCCCCTCCAAACAATCGCTCGAGAATTGCCCTAAGCTGGTTTAGAGAGTCTCAATGATCTCTATATCAAAGGTAATTCTTCTTGCCACTTAAGGTAATAATCCACGAATCACCCTCCTCCAGGATGTCTCGCTGAGGTATCATGGCAACTCAACTCCTCGCCACGCTGACAACCGTTCACCACCCTCTTAAGTATGGAATTGTTGTCTACCTAGTGAACCCTCGTCATCTGTTCCACTCCATTCCTTTGGATATGTGCTTCGTGTCTCAGCTCGAGAGATGTTGTTATGACTCACCCCGTGAGTTGATCCTAAGTTATTTGATCTTCGAGAAGATCGATCCTTCTAGAGTTTTTCCTTTCCTCTCGTTGTCATGTTAGTTGGAGTTCTCAAAGCAAGACTTCGAGACCAAGATGATGTAATGAATCAACTTCCTCGAGAAGTGTAGGTTGGATCATGAAGATTGTGTTAGTTTGTGTTTCCCCTTCCATCTTACCCTACGCTTGAATCTCGGGACGAGATTCTTGTTTAGTGGGGGTGAGTTGTCACATCCCTGGTTCTAGAAAGGCCTAGTGTTAACCTCTTGGTGATGCATCATGTTTACTTTTTACAGAAAATTGAAATGGGGATGACAGAAACCCCCAGCACCACCTAACTCAACTAGGGTTACTAAAATACTTTTCCAATGAACCCAAAATGCCTCCTAAAATGTTCATCATTTTGGCATTGGTCTAGAACTCCTCCCAAAAATGGTGCACATTTTTCTAGGCCATTCTGTATTTTTTAATTAAATCATATGTTATTTGCCTTTGGACATTTAAATGCTATAGAACATTTTAAATGTCCAAATAATCATAAACTGAAATGTTTACTGTTGTATATATTTTCAATAGTGGGCCTGAGCAGTTTCATGATTTTTGAGTTAGCATTAGTATTTTTAATAAAGCCCTAATGATTACAGAGAAATAGTAAAACAAAAAAACAATTAAAACAGAGAGACTTACTGGCTTACCTGCGCAGCCCACCTGACGGCCCAAGTGGTCGGCCCAGCCCACTGGCCTGGCACTGTTGGCCAGCCCACCAGGAGCCCCACCGTCTTTAACCTCTGCCAGTAGGCAGAGGCGTGTCGATGCACGTGCGCCCGAGCTCCACCTCCTCCCTCCCAGCCTGCCTGGCTCCTCCTCGATGCACCAGGCGACGCCACGCAGCCCCTGGCCCCCCTCTCACTCTCTCCCGTGCCTCTCCCCTCCTCTACTCTTTCTCCCTCTCGCGCCCGAGTGCAACCGCCGACGCTGCTCGCCACCACCGCAGCCATTGCCTCTCCCTCGAGCCCTCGTCGTGCCTGCGGGCTCCGCCTCTACGCCCTCGCCCTCTCCATGGAGCTACACAACACCGGGAGCCCTGCATCACCGCCCACGCCGTCTTCCCCATCTCCGGCCGCCCGAGATCGCCGGCTTCGCTACGTCGCCGTCCGACCTCCCCCGAGCTCGCCGTCTGCTCCAACCGACTCGCCGTGAGCCCCTGCCTCCTCTCCCCTTGCTCCCGTGCTCCTTTTCTCGCCATGGCCACCGTTCCGCCGGTGACCGATTCCCGTTGTTGCATGCGCTCGCCGCCGACGCGACTCCGGCGACCAAATGGTCCGCCCGACGCGTCCAAGCCACTCACCGCATCGCGTAGGCTCTGCTAGCGCCTCAAATCGCTAGCTCGTGCACCGTAGCGCCAAACCCGACTCCGCCCGATCTCCGGTCGCCGCCCCAGTGCTCACCGTCGTCGACTCCGGGCACCCGTGACCTGCCCCTGCCTCCGCTGGATGCGCGGGAGCGTGGGCTACCTCCAGGTGCCCTCAGCGCACCCATCTGCGGCCCCTGGCGCCACTCCGGTGAGCCACCGCCGCTCTAGGTCGTCGCCATCGTCTAACCGCCGGCGAATCTGACGTGGCCGTCGTTAGCGGCTAACCCCCACACTAACCAACCCCCTAGGCCACTGACTCATGGGCCCCATGCCCTAATTAACATAGATTACTTTTTCTGCTTAGTTTTAACTAACCCCAGTGGGCCCACGCGTCAGTGTTGACTACGCTGACGTGGCCGTTGATCGGGCCCACCTGTCTGTGTCCCTAACTGACACTGAGTCACTGACCAGTGGGTCCCACCAGCCAGGTTTGACCCTGGTCAACTCAGCCGACCTGCTGACGTCATGATGATGTCACGCTGACGAAGTAAATCTGTTTCTGGATTTAGTTTAATTTTAAATAATCCAGAAATTCCAGAAAATGCCCGAAACTTCTAAAATTCATAGAAATTCAACCGTAACTCCAAATGAAATAAATTATATATGAAAAATGATCAGAAAAATCCAATCTATCCATCTGCACTGACTTCATGCATGTTTAAACAACTTAACCTTGCTGTTTAGTGCAAAACATGATAAGGCACTATTTGATTTCATAATTTGAATTTGGGGTTGAACCTTTTGTTCAATATGACCCAAATCCACCTGGTTGTAGTTGCATTGGGCCAACACACTCATATTGCCATGTCATGAGCATGCATCATATTGTGCATTGCATTGATTGTGTTTCCTTCTCTATTGCCGGTATTTGTCCCCTCTCGGTAGACGATGTTCCGATGTTGTGATTGTCGACACTGATGAAGACACAATTCTATCTTCAGAAGTGCTAGGCAAGAAAAAACCCCTTGTTCATTCTGATACAATCCCACTCTCTCGCTCCTGCTCTCTTTTACTGCATTAGGACAACAACGATTCATCTGTTACTTGCTGCGGTAGCTGAACCCCTTTATCCTTTGCATGACCTGTCATTCCACAGTAAATAGATGAAACCCACTAGCATGAGTAGTAGTTTGAGCCCTATTGTGCCTACTCATTCATGCTTGTTTGTCCTGTCTGCTACTGCTTAGAGTTGAGTCAGGTCTGATTCATCGAGGATGAATCAGAGGTGTGTGAACATGTCCTACTGTGTGTGTGAGCAAAGTGTGTGAACACGATTTGGTAAAGGTAGCGGTGAGAGGCCATGTAGGAGTACATGGTGGGTTGTCTCATTGAAACCGTCCTCAGGAACTGAGTTCTGTGTGTGTGATCCATGAACAGTTACTACCACACATTGGGATCCTTAATTGACTCTCTCGGCTTCTTAACCACCCTTGTTCTTTGTCCAGGAGTTGCAACTAGTTTCTAGTGTTTGTAGGATATGTGTTGGAGGCCGTGCGTAGCACTGACCCTAGGGGTGGGCTATGATGCGGTAGATACACCGTGGCACGGTGTACCGGGCGCCCGTTTGGTGTCTCGGGAACCCTGCTCACATTGTTCGGGGCCGTATGTGGAAACCTCGGCCGAACTCCCAGCGGATGGAACCTGAATAGGCGATAAACCTAGACTAGAGACTTGAGTGTTTAAGTAGGTCGTGGCCGACACCCTCGCCAGGCTTTCGCTTGAAGGTTGCCGAGATACATGACGTGTACATGGCAGTAAGTGGCGAGAGCGTGTGTGAAGAAGTACACCCCTGCAGGGTTATCATCATCTATTCGAATAGCCGCGTCCGCGGTAAAGGACTTCTCGGTTGCCTATAACAGTTCATTGACAAGTGAAAGTGGATACTCTAAAATACGCAAGATAAGCGTGAGTGCTATGGATGGCGTTCTCGTAGGGAGACGGGAGCAGATCCATAGTGGTGTATTGATATGGTGAATATGTGGACTCGTGTGCGCCACCTCAAAAGAGTTACTTGCAGTCGTAGGATAGCCACCGAGTCAAAGCTGGCTTGCTGCAGTTAAACTCCACCACCCCTTTATTGATACCGATGCATATGTAGCTAGTTCTGATGTAAGTCTTGTTGGGTACATTTGTACTCACGTTTGCCTATTTTATGTTTTGCAGAGAGATGTCAGTCTCGCTAGTAGTTCCGTGTGGACTTCGACGTTTAGCTTGGTACCTCAGCTACGATCCTGTGCCCTCGGCGGGATCTGGCAGATAGTCAGGCTTCTAATCCTTTTTCATTTGTAGATGTCTATACTCAGACATGTTAAGCTTCCGCATGTGCTGTGATTTGTATGCTCTGAATGCTGGGTCGAGAAAGCCATGTTTGTAATATCTCGCTCCTTGGAGCCTATTGAATAAAATACTTGAGTTGTAGAGTCATGTTGTGATGCCATGTTGTTTTGCACATACCGAGCATATTGTGTGTATGTTATTGAAATGCTTGGTATGTGTGGGATCTGACTATCTAGTTGTTTATCCTTAGTAGCCTCTCTTACCGGGAAATGTCTCCTAGTGCTTCCACTGAGCCATGGTAGCTTGCTACTGCTCCAGAACACTTAGGCTGGCCGGCATGTGTCCTTCTTCGTTCATGTGTCTGTCCCTTCAGGGAAATGTCACGCGATGAATACCGGAGTCCTGTTAGCCCGCTACAGCCCGGTTCACTGGAGTCCTGCTAGCCCAGTGCTACAGCCTGGATTTCACTCGCTGATGACCGACATGTTTGATGTTGGGTCATGGATGCCTGTCCCTGTAAGCTTTTGCCACTTTGGGTTTACGACTAGCCATGTCAGCCCGAGCTCCTTATCATATGGATGCAAGTGACACTATCATATACGTGTGCCAAAAGGCGCAAACGGTCCCGGGCAAAGGTAAGGCGACACCCGTGGGAATACCGTGCGTGAGGCTGCAAAGTGATATGAGGTGTTACATGCTAGATCGATGTGGCATTGAGTCGGGGTCCTGACAATTTGCTCTTGAGAAATTTCTTGATATGGATCTAGAAAAAATTTATTTGTATTATGCGGTGAATTGCATTGAAAATCCTTATATTGCCAATTACCTAAAGAAAAGAAATCAAATAGAGGATGATGAGAATAATAATGAAAGGGAAGAGACTTACCAATCTCCTCCTATTATTTCTTATGATGAATCAGGTAACGAGGAGGAGCTTTCTATTCAACCAATCTCATCAATAAGGAGCTCAAAGAAGAAGGTTGAACCCACACATAATGTGACGAAGAAAAAGAAAAGAAGGAGCAACAAAGGTAAAAAGGTATCCCTCCCAAATGATGTTGCTCCTACTACTCATTGTGATGATGATAATTTCTATACTATTGGTGCTATCCATACTATTAATGATGAGAGTGATTATGCTTATGAGATGAAAAGGCCCAAGCTTGGGGAAGCTATGTTTGATGAGGATGAAATGTTTGAGAATATATTTGCTGCAATTAATGTTTGTCCCAAGCTTGGGGATGCTATGTTTAATGAAGATGATATTTTTAGCATCCCAAGTTTTGATATGAAAAGTTGTTATGATGATAGCATGCCTCTTACTTATGATTATTATATTGATGAAAGTGGGTTTGGAAGAGTGTCAATTTTAGGAAGTAGTGATCCCACTATTTTGGAGGATGTTGAATCGTATTGTGATGAATATGAAAGTGGATTTGGAGAGGTTTCAATCGATTATGATGAGAACGAAGTTGCTACTTATGATGATTATTGTGATAAACTTATCCTATATACCTAAATAGATGATCCCCACTACTTTGATTTCTCTTAACATGCAGCTATGCCACCTCAGCGTATGTGCCACATCAGCTGTCATTTTACCATCGGTGCTTCCGTTTTCAACTGCATGCATGCAGAGGCAGCTGAACTTAGTAATTGCATGCTGAGGCTTTGACCGCATGCCTTCTCCACAACAATTTTCTCTTTTGTCTTCTCAATTACTCAACCACCGAGTGAATTCCTTCTCTCTATCTCTCTTCACCTTCTGCACTATAAATCCCATCATCTTCATTACCAAATTGACACTTAGCCTTCTTCATCTCATGGGTTTGTCCACCAGAGCATCAGTTGATTCAGTTCCACTTCCACCTCGCTCAGCCCTGTTATCTGATTGCTCCACCACCGCCTATGAGAGACTCTTATCCATATGTGCACTTTTTTGGCTGGCATTAGCGGACGGAGAAGCAGAGAAAGGTCCCTCTCTTCATGCTACTCAACAGTCGTCTTCAGGTCAAAAGATGAATGGTTTCATCATGAAAGCCATAGGACCTCTCGGATGTACATACATCTTCCTTCGAAGATTCATCTGATTATCCCTCCTGCAATCCGTCTTCCATGCATGTCAAGTGGGCTTGAATATCAAATGATATATCACATGACTGGTAAGATATTTTCCTTGATTCTTGGTTCCATGGGGCATGTGAAGTTTCTTGCTTGTCTGGTTGTTATTTCGTACACATCAGAATTGGTTATTTCCTGTAGATGTGTGTGAATCATGACTGTTGCTACTGTTCCAGGAAGAGGTTCAGTGCACGATCGCCATCAATAACTAGCCAACGTGTACCTTCAAGACTCAGTTCATGTTGTTTTTATATGTCCCGAGTTTTATTCCCCTACCTTGCTTATATTCTTCTTCTCTATAGCGCAGTTGTAGGCGCTGCTTGGGTTATTGCGAGTTGTGACAGCGGTTGCGCTATGAATCGGAAAGATATCTGTTTTGATTATAGAAGCGATGAACATGTTGACTTTTTTTCCATTTTTGTATTAATTGTTGGTTACTTTTTGCAATTTTTTTGCTGATATAATTATCTATCTATATCTTATCTTATATAGACAACCCCCATTAGCAATCATTAATTGCTATTTCCCTGTTCTCACAGCGAGCCGCAACATCAAAATGGTTATAGTCGTTGGATATGCTAGCTCAATCAACATTAGCCGTCCGATCATCCAGATGTTAAAGACCTCTCCATTAGGCAGCATGTAGCACGCAGTAACTAATTCTTAAATGCTTTTTCATTCCTACCATCTCGGTTGATCGGGCGATGGCGCACGTTCCAAATCTCCATTGATCCAATCAGTTCAAAGCTGGATAGGCTGCTATTGCTAATATCCAGCTCAAAAACTTGCCGGTGTCCAAGCCTCATATCCAGCTTATATATAATGTAAGAATAAATTTCAAACGGTGTCCAGAGACACCGGCTAGCTTTACGTGCCTCCGTCCCTGCCATATTCCTGAGTCCTGCAATATCGATGGTAAACAACATAAATGCTAATTATACTAGCTTCATGTATTACTTTATGCATTGAACTTAAATCTATTCAGAATTCTTTTTTTTTCAGGAAGCCTTCAGGTCTGTCCATGCAAAGCCATAGTATATTTCATTTTTCACAGGTTTTCAATTAATCCATGCAATTTTGACCACTCTAAGTCATCATTTGTGTAAATCTCTCCATCATTACATAAGGCATTCACACAAAAAGAATACACACACACACACACACACACACAGTAATATATTTGTGAAGGTTTTTCCTTATTTTCGCAAAAAAAGTTGTTCCTTATAATTTGTGCCCATGCACATGTGCCGGCCACATACATTAGAATTTAGATTGGTTTTTATTTCACAGAAATTCCCCCCGCAACGCGCGGGGCAATTGTCTAGTGCTATAAAAAGTAGTGATGATTATATTTATAAAACTTGTCATGATTATTATTACCTTTTTCTGAACATTACTCTCTTAATGTGGAAACTATTTATAGTATTCAAGTCTCTTATGACACTCCCGCTATTCCGAATAAGAAGAATTTTGCTTATGTGGAGAGTAGTAGATTTTCTGTGCTTCTAGATCATGAAAAGAATGATGTAGGTGCTCGTTATATTATTGAATTCATTCATGATGCTACTGAAAATTATTATGAGGGAGGAACATATGCTTGTAGAAATTTAAATAATGTCAAGTTTCCTCTCTATGTGCTTAAAATTTCAAAGCTATGCTTGTTTTACCTTCCTATGCTAGTTGATTATTGTTCCCATAAGTTGTTTGCTCACAAAATCCCTATGCATAGGAAGTGGGTTAGGCTTAAATTTGCTAGTCATATGCTTCATGATGCTCCCGTTATGTTTCAATTCTTATCTTTTATGTGAGCATCATTGTCATCATCATGCCTAGCTAGAAAGGCATTAAAGAAAAGCGCTTGTTGGGAGACAACCCAATATTTACCTTTACTGTTTTTGTGTGTTCACATGATTATGATACTGTAGTAATTATGTTTTATAGATTTTGTTTCAATAAAGTGCCAAGTAAGACCTTTAGGATAGCTTACGGTGGTAGTTGTGTTGATCCTGCTGAAAATCAGAAACTTTTGCACCCAGTAAATTAGTTTTGTTAATTCACATAAACGTGCTTATGATCTGATTATTTTTGATATGGATTGGTAAAAAAATTTCTTAGGACTTCTTAATTTGGTAGGATTTTTGGAGTTCCAGAATTATACGTTTGATACAGATTACTACAGACTGTTCTGTTTTTGATAGATTCTGTTTTCTATGTGTTGTTTGCTTATTTTGATGAATCTATGAGTAGTATTGGAGGGTATGAACCATAGAGAAGTTGGAATAAATTAGATATTACACAAATATGAATTTAGAATGAGTTCATTACAGTACCTAAGTGGTGGTTTTATTTTCTTATACTAACGGAGCTTACGAGTTTTCTGTTGAGTCTTGTGTTGTGAAGTTTTCAAGTTTTGGGTAAAGATTCGATGGACTATTGAATAAGGAGTGGTAAGAGCCTAATCTTGGGGATTCCCAAGGCACCCCAAGGCAATATTCAAGGACAACCAAGAGCCTAAACTTGGGGATGCCCCGGATGGCATCCCCTCTTTCGTCTTCGTCCATCGGTAACTTTACTTGGAGCTATATTTCTATTCACCACATGATATGTGTTTTGCTTGGAGCGTCATTTTATTTTGATAGTATTTGCTTTATTTCATTTAGAATAATGTTTTGCATCTTTATTTTCAATAAAAATGTCAAGGATAGCCTTTACCATGCTTATTTTGCTAGTATACATGTTGCTGTTTGAAAACAGAAAGTTTACCGTTGTTGCAAAAATTCCCTAGAAAAGTCAGGGAATGGTATAATGTTGAAACTTTTTGCATATTGAGCTCTGATAAATCTTATAAAGTGAGTTATTTTTCTCATAATTTCCGGAGTTAGGGAAGTATGATGAATCTTGCATTCTTTATAAACTGTACTGTTTTGACAGATTGCTTTTATGTTTGCATTGTTTGCATATGTTTGCTTGTTTAATGATTCTATTTGAGGATAGGAGTATTAGATATGCATAGACATTTAGTATGCAATGTTGAATAATAGTTTTAGTGATTTTTTACAGTAGAAAATGATAAGGTTTTGCATTGGTTTATACTAACCTATCTCACGAGTTCTTGTTGAGTTTGTTGTGGATGAAGCTTTTGAGAAATAGAGAAACCATGATCTGAGAGGAATTAAGGAGACACAAAAGTTCAAGATTGGGGATGCCCAAGGCACACCAAGATAATATTTCAAGAAATCTCAAGCATCTAAGCTTGGGGATGCCCCTTGAGGCATCCCACCTTTCTTCTTCAACAACTATCGGTTAGTATCGGTTGAACCTAAGTTTTTGCTTCTTCACATGAGTTGTGCTATCCTTGCAATATCATTTTATTTTTCTTTGCTTGCTGTTTGAATAAAATACCAAGATCTGAAATTCTTAAATGAGAGAGAGTCTTCACGTAGTTACATAATTATTTAGCTACTCATTGATCTTCACTTATATCTTTTTGGAGTAGTTTGTCATTTACTCGTGTGCTTCACTTATATCCTATGAGTAAATGGTTGAATGAGTTGAATGTCATAAATCTGAAATTATATATGTTTCATTTGCTTATCCCATGGGGAGTAATGACTTCACATCTAAGAAGTAGAGGTTGTAAATTTATTGAAGGTTAGCAAGCATTGTATTGGTCATTTGAACAATTCATGAAAGAATATTGAAGGAAGAGAGATTTCACATATAAATATACTATCCTAGACATCTTTTATAATTGTGAGCACTCATTAAGTATGACATGCTAAAGAGTTGATGTTGGACAACGAAGACAACATAATGGGTTATGTTTTCTCACATCTCAGTTAAAGTATATTGTCATGGATCATTCAAACATGTTGAGCTTGCCTTTCCCCCTCATGCTAACCAAAATTCCTTGCACCAAGTAGAGATACTACTTGTGCTTCCAAATATCCTTAAACCCAGTTTTGCCATGAGAGTCCACCATACCTACCTATGGATTGAGTAAGATCCTTCAAGTAAGTTGTAATCGGTGCATGCAATAAAAATTGCTCTCTAAATATGTATGATCTATTAGTGTGAAGAAAATAAGCTTTATATGATCTTGTTATGGAAGCAATAAAAGCGACGGACTGCATAATAAAGGTCCATATACAAGTGGCAATATAAAGTGATGTTCTTTTTGCATTAAGATTTTGTGCATCCAACCATAAAAGCGCATGACAACTTCTGCTTCCCTCTGCGAAGGGCCTATCTTTTACTTTATGTCTTTTACTTTATGCAAGAGTCAAGGTGATCTTCACCTTTCCCTTTTTTATTTTATCCTTTGGCAAGCACCTCGTGTTGGAAAGATCTTGATATATATATATATCCAATTGGATGTAAGTTAGCATGAACTATTATTGTTGACATCACCCAAAGGTGAATACGTTGGGAGGCAACACTATAAGCCCCTATCTTTCTCAGTGTCTGATTAAAACTCCATAACCATTAGTATTGCGTGAGTGTTAGCAATCATAGAAGACTATATGATAGTTGAGTATGTGGAGTTTTCTAAATCAAATCTCTGACATAGGCCCTTCCTGAAAATAAGATGAATTCTAATTGTTTCATGACTAAGAATGAAGTTTGCTAGTTTTCAAGAAAGTTTATGGTCTATGCTTTAACATGTGAATAGCTTGTTACTTGATCTTGAGAAGTTTTATGAGATGAACTACTGTTATGACATATAATCATGCTAGAAAAGGTGATTGAAATTATCATTGATCAAACTTATGCACCTGCTAGCATTCACACTTCATAAATTCTTTCTTTTATCCTTTACCTACTCGAGGACGAGCAGGAATTAAGCTTGGGGATGATGATACGTCTCCAATGTATCTATAATTTATGAAGCATTCATGCTATTTTATTATCTGTTTTGAATGTTTATGGGCTTTATTATACACTTTTATATTACTTTTGGGAGTAACCAATTAACCGGAGGCCTGGCCCATATTGTTGTTTTATTGCCTATTTCACTATTTCGAAGAAAAGGGGTATCAAACGGAGTCCAAACGGAATGAAACCTTTGGGAGCGTGATTTTTGGAACGAACGTGATCCAGGAGACTTGGAGTTGAAGTAAAGGAAGCTTATAGGTGGCCATGAGGGTGGGGGGCGCGCCCCCCTACTGGGCACGCCCCCCTGTCTCGTGGGCCCCTCGAGACTCCCCCGACCGACTTCTTTCGCCTATATATTCCCATATACCCTAAAACCATCGAAGGACAAGATAGATCGGGAGTTCCGCCGCCACAAGCCTCTGTAGCCACCAAAAACCTCTCAGGAGCCCATTCCGGCACCCTGTCGGAGGGGGGATCCCTCACCGGTGGCCATCTTCATCATCCCGGTGCTCTCCATGACGAGGAGGGGGTAGTTCACCCTCGGAGCTGAGGGTATGTACCCGTAGCTATGTGTTTGATCTCTCTCTCTCTCTCGTGTTCTCTCTATGGCACGATCTTGATGTATCGCGAGCTTTGCTATTATAGTTGGATCTTATGATGTCCCCCCCCCCCCTCTACTCTCTTGTGATGAATTGAGTTTTCCTCTTGAATTTATCTTATCGGATTGAGTCTTTAAGGATTTGAGAACACTTGATGTATGTCTTGCCGTGCTTATCTGTGGTGACAATGGGATATCACGTGATCCACTTGATGTATGTTTTGGTGATCAACTTGCGGGTTCCGCCCATGAACCTATGCATAGGGGTTGGCACATGTTTTCGTCTTGACTCTCCGGTAGAAACTTTGGGGCACTCTTTGAAGTACTTTTTGTTGGTTGGATAGATGAATCTGAGATTGTGTGATGCATATCGTATAATCATGCCCACGGATACTTGAGGTGACAATGGAGTATCTAGGTGACATTAGGGTTTTGGTTGATTTGTGTCTTAAGGTGTTATTCTAGTACAAACTCTTCATTCGTTCTCCGATATTAGTGGCTTTGGAGTGACTCTTTGTTGCATGTTGAGGGATAGTTATATGATCCAATTATGTTATTATTGTTGAGAGAACTTGCACTAGTGAAAGTATGAACCTTAGGCCTTGTTTCCTACCATTGCAATACCGTTTACGCTCACTTTTACCACTTGTTACCTTGCTATTTTTGTATTTTCATATTACAAAAACCTATATCTACCATCCATATTACACTTGTATCACCATCTCTTCGCCGAACTAGTGCACCTATACAATCTACCACTGTATTGGGTGTGTTGGGGACACAAGAGACTCTTTGTTATTTGGTTGCAGGGTTATTTGAGAGAGACCATCTTCAACCTACACCTCCTACGGATTGATAAACCTTAGGTCATCCACTTGAGGGAAATTTGCTACTGTCCTACAAACCTATGCACTTGGAGGCCCAACAACATCTACAAGAAGAAGGTTGTGTAGTAGACATCAGGAGGCAGGTCGGGCTAGAACTTGCTTGGCCAGACGACGTTGCGGAGCTCCGGAGTGAGCGCGCGGCATCCTGCCGTGGCTACCGGAGGTCGTAAAGGGGCTGGAACATGGTCCTGGTGCAAGCGCACCGCCACCTCCTATGGCAGCAAGCGGGCCTGGTGCTGGGGTGCTGACAGCACGTGCGCTTCTCCTTGCGGACGCTGCACCACCTAGCAGCCCACGTCATATCGAGCCACCGCTGGGTGCTGCGGGTTGCGCCGTGGAGCCATATGCCTTGGCTCGATGATGGCGCCCCGGGCTGGAGGTGGTGGAGGAGCCCCGTGCGCCACGTCGCCCGCTGTAGGTGGTTGCTGAGGCAGCGAGCGAGCTGGCCCGTCAGAGCCCCCGTGCGCGATGCTGATGAGCTCGGCGATGCGCTCGAGCCACTCCTCGTAGAGATCTCCCACCGGGCGGTAGCGAAGAAGCTCCCGCGCCGTGAACAGAGCGGCCTATGCGTCCACCTGGCTGCAACGCACATGGGATGACGAAGCTGCTGGGGTCAGTGACGGAGTAGCGGTGCGGCCGTCATGGCGCACCGACGGGTGCAGCGATGAAGCTTGCTGCTCATGGCCGGCAGGGCCCGTGGCGGCGTTGGCCATCGGAGAAGGAGCACGGCGGGCGCAACCATCACCCGCCGGAGCCGTCTGAGCGACGCGGGCAGCAACTGCAGGCTGACGTTTGGCGCAAGCCCGGCACGTGTCGGCCATGGAGGTGTTGGAGCGGTGGTAGATCGAACGACAGAAGAGAGGATCCGACGCACCCCTACCTGGCATGCCAAATGTCGGATTTAGGGATCCGGCAACCCTTGAGAAGGTTCGAACTCTGGGGTGCGTGCGGAGATCTCAACCTGCCCAGCCTGCGTACTCGCGATCCTCCTAAGCCTAGCGCGTCGAGCTCAAAGAGACACAAAGACACAGAGATTTATACTGGTTCAGGCCACCGTTGTGGTGTAATACCCTAATCCAGTGTGGTGTGGTGGATTTCCTTGAAGGGCTATGGATGAACAAGTACAGTGGATGAACAAGCCTCAGGAGGAGAGGTGTTCTTGAGCTGGTGTGGTGGTCGGGTGAGAATGGATCCAATCCCCTCACTATGGTGGTGGCTAGTCCTATTTATAGTTGCCTTGGTCCTCTTCCCAAATATGAGCGGGAAGGGATCCCACAACGGCCGGTTTTGAAAGGGGACAAGTAGTACAGTCTATCCTGACAAAAGTAGTCTTCGCCTGTGAAAATCCTCTGGCCGTGATGCTGCGGTGGGCTCGTTGATGACCTCCATCCTGCCGTCCTGGTGGTCTTGGTCTTGTTGCACCAGAATGGAAACCTTTGGCTGATTCCTCGGGACTCCGCGCCTGCGGCTTGCCTCCTTTGCACCGAAGAGGAAACCTGTGCTCTGCGCCCGTCTGGCGCCCGCCTGACCTTGGTCGTCATGGGTCACGTCAGCTGAGCCTCGTGAGGTAACTTGCATAGAACTCTCCGCCCCTCAGGAGCCCTCCTGAGGAGGCCACTTCCTTCGGTGGTCTTGGCGTTGTCTGCCTCGCGAGGCTTGGCCCCTCGCGAGGGTCTTGCGGTGTTAGTGTTGAAGCTGGGCCGTACCAGGCCGTTGATGGAGCCACGTGGTGGGCCGCAGGTAGGCAGGACTGGATACCCCCAAAACTAGGACGCCTACATAGTCCATCGAATCTTTACCCAAAACTTGAAAACTTCACAACATAAAACCTAACAGAAAACTCGTAAGATCCGTTAGTATAAGAAAATAAATCACCTCTTAGGTACTGTTGTGAACTCATTATTTATTTATATTGGTGTAATATCTACTATATTCCAACTTCTCTATGGTTCATACCCTCCGATACTACTCACAGATTCATCAAAATAAGCAAACAACACATAGAAAAAAGAATCTGTCAAAAACAGAACTGTCTGTACTAATCTGTAACTCTCGAATACTTATGTAACTCCAACTATTCTTCCAAATTAGGAAAACCTGATAAATTTGTCTACCAATTCAGAGCAAAATTAATCAGATCAAAATCACGTTTCTATGAATTACTAAAACTAATTTACTGGGTGAAAAAGTTTCTGATTTACAGCAGGATCAACACAACTATCACCGTAAGCTATCCCAAAGGTCTTACTTGGCACTTTATTGAAATAAAAGCTATAAAACATGATTACTATAGTAGCATAATCATGTGAACAAACAAAAACAGTAAGGGTAAATATTGGGTTGTCTCCCAACAAGCACTTTTCTTTAGTGCCTTTTTAGCTAGGCATGATGATTTCAATGATGCTCACATAAAAGATAAGAATTGAAACACAAAGACAGCATCATGAAGAATATGACTAGCACATTTAAGTCTAACCCACTTCCTATGCATAGGGGTTTTGTGAGCAAACAACTTCTGGGAGCAAGAATCAACTAGCATAGGAAGGCAAAACGAGCATAACTTCAAGATTTTCAACACATAGAGAGAAAACTTGATATTATTGTAATTCCTACAAGCATATATTCCTCCCTCATAATAATTTTCAGTAGCATCAAGAATGAATTCAACAATATAACCATCACATAAAGCATTCTTTTCATGAGCCACAAGCATAGAAAATTTATTACTCTCCACATAAGCAAACTTCTTCTCATGAATAGTAGTGGGAGTAAACTCAACAAAATAACTATCATGTGAGGCATAATCCAATTGAAAATTCAAATCAAGATGACAAGTTTCATGGTTATCATTATTATTTATAGCATACATCTCATTACAACAATTATCATAAATAGCAACTTTGTTCTCATAGTTAATTAGAACCTCTTCCCAGATAGTGGATCCATCACTAAATAAAGTCATGACCTCTCCAAATCCACTTTCATAATTATCACAATAAGATTCAACACCCTCCAAAATAGTGGGATCATTACTTTCGAAAGTTGAAACTCTTCCAAACCCACTTTCATCAATATAATCATCATAGATCGGAGGCATGCTTTCATCATAATAAATATTCTCATCAAAACTTGGGGACTAAAAAGATCATATTCATCAAACATAGCATCCCCAAGCTTGTGGCTTTGCATATCATTAGCATCATGGATATTCAAGGAATTCATACTAACAGCATTGCAATCATGCTCATCATTCAAATATGTAGTGCCAAACATTTTATTGCATTCTTCCTCTAGCAATTGAGCACAATTTTCCTTTCCATCATTTTCACGAAAGACATTAAAAAGATGAAGCATATGAGGCACCCCTAATTCCATTTTTTGTAGTTTTCTTTTATAGACTAAACTAGTGATAAAACAAGAAACTAAAAGATTCAATTGCAAGATCTGAAGATATACCTTCAAGCACTAACCTCCCCGGCAACGGCGCCAGAAAAGAGCTTGATGTCTACTACTCAACCTTGTTCTTGTAGACGTTGTTGGGCCTCCAAGTGCAGAGGTTTGTAGGACAGTAGCAAATTTCCCTCAAGTGGATTACCTAAGGTTTATCAATCCGTGGGAGGTGTAGGATGAAGATGGTCCCTCTCAAACAACCTTGCAACCAAATAACAAAGAGTCTCTTGTGTCCCCAACACACCCAATACAATGGTGAATTGTATAGGTGCAGTAGTTCGATGAAGAGACGGTGATACAAGTGCAATATGGATGTTAGATATAGGTTTTTATAATCTGAAAATATAAAAACAGCAAGGTAGCAAGTAATAAAACTGATCGAAAACAGTATTGCAATGCTTCGAAACAAGGCCTAGGGTTCATACTTTCACTAGTGCAAGTTCTCTCAACAATGATAACATAATTGGATCATATAACAGTCCCTCAACATGCAACAAAGAGTCACTCCAAAGTCACTAATAGCGGAGAACAAACCAAGAGATTATTGTAGGGTACGAAACCACCTCAAAGTTATTCTTTCTGATCAATCCATTGGGCTATTCCTATAAGTGTCACAAACAACCCTAGAGTTCGTAGTAACATAACACCTTAAGACACACATCAACCAAAACCTTAATGTCACCTAGATACTCCAATGTCACCACAAGTATCCGCGGGTATGATTATACGATATGCATCACACAATCTCAGATTCATTTATTCAAACCAACACAAAGAACTTCAAAGAGTGCCCCAAAGTTTCTACCGTAGAGTTAAGACGAAAACATGCGCCAACTCCTATGCATAAGTTCACAAGGTCACTGAACCCGCAAGTTGATCACCAAAACATACATCTAGTAGATCACGTGATATCCCATTGTCACCACAGATAAGCACATGCAAGACATACATCAAGTGTTCTCAAATACTTAAAGACTCAATCCGATAAGATAACTTCGAAGGGAAAACATAATCCATTACAAGAAGGTAGAGGGGGAGAAACATCATAAGATCCAACTATAATGGCAAAGCTCGCGGTACATCAAGATCGTGCCATATCAAGAACACGAGAGAGAGAGAGAGAGAGAGAGAGAGAGAGAGAGATGAAACACATAGCTATTGGTACATACCCTCAGCCTCGAGGGTGAACTACTCCGTCCTCGCCATGGAGAGCACCGGGATGATGAAGATGGCCACCGGTGATGGGTCCCCCCTCCGGCAGGGTGCCGGAATAGGGTCCCGATTGGTTTTTGGTGGCTATAGAGGCTTGCGGCGGCGGAACTCCCGATCTAGGTTTCTTTTCATGGGTTTCTATATTTATAGGAATTTTTGCATTGGTTTCACGTCAGGAGGATCTCCGAGTCAGCCACGAGGTAGGGGCACGCGCCTAGGGGGATAGGGCGCGCCGACCACCCTCGTGGACGACTTGGGACTCTTCTGGACCAACTCTTTTGCTTCGGGGGCTTCTTCTGGTCCATAAAAAATCTCCGTAAATTGGCATGTCAATTGGACTCCGTTTGGTATTCCTTTTCTATAGAACTCAAAAACAATGAAAAAACAGAAACTGGCACTAGGCTCTAAGTTAATAGGTTAGTCCCAAAAATCATATAAAATAGCATATAAATGCATATAAAACATTCAAGATGGATAATATAATAGCATGGAACAATCAAAAATTATAGATACGTTGGAGACGTATCATGGAGCGAGCCAATGGACTAATCCTTAGTGGCATTAAGCCAAGGCTCGTGCGCTCCCTTAAATAAGCCAACTGCAAATGGGTTGAGGAACTGGATTCTATCCTGTGGGGCTTGTGTACTATGCCAAACAGATCCACTGGTTACACGCCAGTTTTTATGGTGTACGGTGCCGAGGCAGTCCTCCCCTACGACATCATACACGACACACCTCAGGTACGTATGTATGAAGAGCTAGAAGCTGGGCTTGATTGGCACGATTCCCTAAATGCTCTTAAAGAAGAACACAACATCGCATGGGCAAGGTCTGTCATATGTCTGTTGGGGAACATAGTAATTCCAAAAAAAATCCTACGTACACGCAAGATCATGGTGATGGCATAGCAACAAGAAGGGAGAGTGTTCTCCACGTACCCTCATAGACCGTAAGCGGAAGCGTTATGACAGCGCAGTTGATGTAGTCGTACGTCTTCACGATCCGAGCGATCCAAGTACCGAACATACGGCACCTCCAATTTCAGCACACATTCAGCTCGATGACGATCCCCGGACTCCGATCCAGCAAAGTGTCGGGGATGAGTTCCGTCAGCACGACAGCGTGGTGACGATGATGATGATGCTCTACCGGCGCAGGGCTTCGCCTAAACTCCGCGACGATATGACCGAGGTGGAATATGGTGGAGGGGGCACCGCACACGGCTAAGGAACTATCCGTAGATCAACTTGTGTGTTCTAGGGTGCCCCTCTGCCCCCGTATATAAAGGAGCAAGGGGGAGGCCGGCCGGCCCTTGTGGGCGCGCCAAGGAGGAGGATTCCTCCTCCTAGTAGGAGTAGGACTCCCTCTTTCCTACTCCTACTAGGAGGGGGAAAGGAAGGGGGAGAGGGAGAGGGAAAGAGGGGGGCGCCACCCCCCCTCCTAGTCCAATTCGAACCAGAGGGGGAGGGGGCGCGCGGCCCATGTTGGCTGCCCCTCTCTCTCTCCACTAAGGCCCATAGGGCCCATTACTTCTCCCGGGGGGGTTCCAGTAACCCTCCAGCACTCCGGTTTTCTCCGAAAATGCCCGGAACACTTCCGGTGTACGAATATAGTCATCCAATATATCAATCTTTATGTCTCGCCCATTTCGAGACTCCTCGTCATGCCCGTGATCACATCCGGGACTCTAAACAAACTTCGGTACATAAAAAATTATAAACTCATAATAAAACTATCATCGTAACGTTAAGCGTGCGGACCCTACGAGTTCGAGAACTATGTAGACATGACCTAGAACTATTCTCGGTCAATAACCAATAGCGGAACCTGGATGCCCATATTGGCTCCTACATATTCTACGAAGATCTTTATCGGTCAAACCGCATAACAACATACATTGTTCCCTTTGTCATCGGTATGTTACTTGCCCGAGATTCGATCGTCGGTATCCAATACCTAGTTCAATCTCGTTACTGGCAAGTCTCTTTACTCGTTACGTAATGCATCATTCCGTAACTAAATCATTAGCTACATTGCTTGCAAGGCTTATAGTGATGTGCATTACCGAGAGGGCCCAGAGACACCTCTCCGACAATCGGAGTGACAAAACCTAATCTCGAAATACACCAACCCAACATGTACCTTTGGTGACACCTGTAGTACTCCTTTATAATCACCCAGTTACGTTGTGACGTTTGGTAGCACCCAAAGTGTTCCTCCGGTAAATGGGAGTTGCATAATCTCATAGTTACAGGAACATGTATAAGTCATGAAGAAAGCAATAGCAATATACTGAACGATCAAGTGCTAGGCTAACGGAATGGGTCATGTCAATCACATCATTCTCCTAATGATGTGATCCCGTTAATCAAATGACAACACATGCCTATGGTTAGGAAACATAACCATCTTTGATTAATGAGCTAGTCAAGTAGAGGCATACTAGTGACGTTATGTTTGTCTATGTATTCACACATGTATCATGTTTCCGGTTAATACAATTCTAGCATGAATAATAAACATTTATCATGATATGAGGAAATAAATAATAACTTTATTATGGCCTCTAGGGCATATTTCCTTCAGTCTTCCACTTGCACTAGAGTCAATAATCTAGTTCACATCGACATGTGATTTAATACCAATATTCATATCTGTATATGATTAACACCCATAGTTCACATCTTCATGTGACCAACACCCAAAGGGTTTACTAGAGTCAATAATATAGTTCACATCGCTATGTGATTAACACCCAAAGAGTACTAAGGTGTGATCATGTTTTGCTCGTGAGAGAAGCTTAGTCAACGGGTCTGTCACATTCAGAGCTATATGTATTTTGCAAATATTCTATGTCTACAATGCTCTGTACGGAGCTACTCTAGCTAATTGCTCCCACTTTCAATATGTATCCAGATTGAGACTTAGAGTCATCTGGATCGGTGTAAAAGCTTGCGCCGATGTAACTTTTACAACGTACTCTTTTATCACCTCCATAATCGAGAAACATCTCCTTAGTCCTCACTAAGGATATTCTTGACCGATGTCTAGTGATCTACTCCTAGATCATTATTGTATTCCATTGCCTAATTCAGTGTAAGATATACAATAGGTCTGGTACATAGCATACTTTATAGAACCTATGACTGAGGCATAGGGAATGACTTTCATTCTCTTTTCTATTTTTCTGCTGTGGTCGGGATTTGAGTCTTACTCAATTTCACACCTTTGCAACACAGGCAAGAACTCTTTCTTTGACTGTTCCATTTTGAACTACTTCAAAATCTTGTCAAGGTATGTACTCATTGAAAATCTTATCAAGCGTCTTGATCTATCTCAATAGATCTTGATGCTCAATATGTAAGTAGCTTTACTGAGGTCTTTCTTTTAAAAAAACTCCTTTCAAACACTCCTTTATGCTTTGCAGAATAATTCTACATTATTTCCGATCAACAATATGTCATTTACATATACTTATCAGAAATGTTGTAGTGCTCCCACTCACTTTCTTGTAAATATAGGCTTCACCGCAAGTCTGTATAAAACTATATGCTTTGATCAACTTATCAAAGCGTATATTCCAACTCTGAGATGCTTGCACCAGTCCATAGATGGATCACTGGAGCTTGCACATTTTGTTAGCACCTTTAGGATTGACAAAACCTTCTGGTTGCATCATATACAACTCTTCTTTAAGAAAACCATTAAGGAATGCAGTTTTGACATCCATTTGCCAGATTTCATAAAATGTGGCAATTGCTAACATGATTCGGACAGACTTAAGCATCGCTACAGTTGAGAAAATCTCATCGTAGTCAACACCTTGAACTTTGTCGAAAACCTTTTGCGACAAGTCGAGCTTTGTAGATAGTAACACTAGTATCAATGTTCGTCTTCCTCTTGAAGATCCATTTATTTTTCTATGGTTTGCCGATCATCGGGCAAGTCCACCAAAGTCCACACTTTGTTCTCATACATGGATCCTATCTCAGATCTCATGGCCTCCAGCCATTTTGCAGAATCTGGGCTCATCATCGCTTCCTCATAGTTCGTAGGTTTATCATGGGCTAGTAACATGACTTTCCGAATAGGATTACCGTACCACTCTGGTGCGGATCTTAATCTGGAAGATCTACAAAGTTCGGTAGTAACTTGATCTGAAGCTTCATAATCATTATCATTAGCTTCCTCACTAATTGGTGCAGGAATCACTAGAACTGATTTCTGTGATGAACTAATTTCCAATTCGGGAGAAGGTACAAATTACCTTATCAAGCTCTACTTTCCTCCCACTCATTTCTTTCGAGAGAAACTCCTCTCTAGAAAGGATCCGAATTTAGCAACGAAAATCTTGCCTTCGGATATGTGATAGAAGGTGTACCCAACAGTTTCATTTGGGTATTCTATGAAGATGCACTTCTCTAATTTGGGTTTGAGCTTATCAGGATGAAACTTTTTTACACAAGCATCACAGCCCCAAACTTTAAGAAACGACAACTTGGGTTTCTTGCTAAACCACAGTTCATGTGCTGTCGTCTCAACGGATTTAGATGGTGTCCTTTTAACGTGAATGCAGTTGTCTCTAATGCATAACCCCAAAATAATAGTGGTAAATCAGTAAGAGACATCATAGATCGCACCATATCCAATAAAGTACGGTTACGATGTTCGGACACACCATAACATTGTGGTGTTCCAGGTGGCGTGAGCTGTGAAACTATTTCACATTGTTTTAATTGTAGACCAAACTCGTAACTCAAATATTCGTCTCCGCGATCAGATCGCAGAAACTTTATTTTCTTGTTACGATGATTTTTCCACTTCACTCTGAAATTCTTTGAACCATTCAACTATTTCAGACTTATGTTTCATCAAGTAGATATACCCATATCTGCTCAAATCATCTTGTGAAGGTCAGAAAATAATGATACTTGCCACGAGCATCAACACTCATTGGTTCGCATACATCAGTATGTATTATTTCCAATAAGTCAGTAGCTTGTTCCATTGTTCCGAAGAACGGAGTTTTAGTCATCTTGCCCAAAAGGCACGGTTCACAAGCATCAAATGATTCATAACCAAGTGATTCCAAAAATCCATCTTTATGGAGTTTCTTCATGTGCTTTACACTAATATGACCCAAACGGCAGTAACACAAATAAGTTGCACTATCATTATTAACTTTGCATCTTTTGGCATCAATATTATGAATATGTGTATCACTACGATCGAGATCCAACAAACTATTTTCATTGGGTGTATAACCATCGTAGGTCTTATTCATGTAAATAGAATAACAATTATTCTTTAACTTCAAATGAATAACCGTATCGCAATAAACATGATCAATCATATTCATGCTCAACGCAAACGCCAAATAACATTTATTTAGGTTTAACACTAATCTTGAAAGTATAGGGAGTGTGCGATGATGATCATATCGATCTTGGAACTACTTCCAACACTCATCGTCACTTCCCCTTCAACTAGTCTCTGTTTATTCTGTAACTCCTGTTTCGAGTTACTAATCTTAGCAACCGAACAAGTATCAAATACTCAGGGCTACTATAAACACTAGTAAGGCACACATCAATAACCTGTATATCAAATATACTCTTGTTCACTTTGCCATCCTTCTTATCCACCAAATATTCAGGGTATTTCCGCTTCCAGTGACCATTTCCTTTGCAGTGTAAGCACTCAGTTTCAGGCTTTGGTCTAGCTTTGGTCTTCTTCACGGGAGTGACAACTTGTTTGCCATTCTACTTGAAGTTTCCCTTTCTTTACCATTGCCCTTTTCTTGAAACTAGTGGTCTTGTCAATCATCAACACTTGATGCTCTTTCTTGATTTCTACCTTCGTCGATTTCAACATCACGAAGAGCTTGGGAATCACTTTCATCATCCCTTGCATATTCTAGTTCATCACAAAGTTCTACTAACTTGGTGATGGTGACTAGAGAATTTTGTCAATCACTATTTTATCTGGAAGATTAACTCCCACTTGATTCAAGAGATTGTAGTACCCAGACAATCTGAGCACATGCTCACTAGTTGAGCGATTCTCCTCCATCTTTTAGCTATAGAACTTGTTGGAGACTTCATATCTCTCAACTCGGGTATTTGCTTGAAATATTAACTTCAATTCCTGGATCATCTCATATGGTCCATGACATTCAAAAACGTCTTTGAAGTCCCGATTCTAAGCCGTTAAGCATGGTGCACTAAACTATCAAGTAGTCATCATATTGAGCTAGCCAAACATTCATAACGTCTGCATCTGCTCCTGCAATAGGTCTGTCACCTAGCGGTGCATTAAGGACATAATTCTTCTGTGCAGCAATGAGGATAAACCTCAGATCACGGATCCAATCCGCATCATTGCTACTAACATCTTTCAACACAATTTTCTCTAGGAACATATCAAAATAAACATATGAAAGCAACAACGTGAGCTATTGATCTATAACATAATTTGCAAAATACTACTAGGACTAAGTTCATGATAAATTTAAGTTCAATTAATCATATTACTTAAGAACTCCCACTTAGATAGACATCCCTCTAATCCTCTAAGTGATTACGTGATCCATATCAACTACACCATGTCCGATCGTCACGTGAGATGGAGTAGTTTCAACGGTGAACATCAATATGTTGATCATATCTACTATATGATTCACGCTCGACCTTTCGGTCTCCGTGTTCCGATGCCATATTTGTTATATGCTAGGCTTGTCAAGTTTAACCTGAGTATTCCGCGTGTGCAACTGTTTTGCACCCGTTGTATTTGAACGTAGAGCCTATCACACCCGATCATCACGTGGTGCCTCAGCACGAAGAACTTTCGCAACGGTGCATACTCAGGGAGAACACTTCTTGATAATTTTAGTGAGAGATCATCTTAAAATGCTACCATCAATCAAAACAAGATAAGATGCATAAAGGATAAACATCACATGCAATCAATATAAGTGATATGATATGGCCATCATCATCTTGTGCTTGTGATCTCCATCTTTGAAGCACCGTCGTGATCACCATCGTCACTGGCGCGACACCTTGATCTCCATCGTAGCATCGTTGTCATTACGCCATCTATTGCTTCTACGACTATCGCTACCGCTTAGTGATAAAGTAAAGCAATTACAGGGCGTTTGCATTTCATACAATAAAGCGACAACCATATGGCTCCTGCCAGTTGCCGATAACTTCGGTTACAAAACATGATCATCTCATACAATAAAATATAGCATCACATCTTGACCATATCACATCACAACATGCCCTGCAAAAACAAGTTAGATGTCCTCTACTTTGTTGTTGCAAATTTTACGTGGCTGCTACGGGCTTAGCAAGAATCGTTCTTACCTATGCATCAAAACCCACAACGATAGTTCGTCAAGTTAGTGCTGTTTTAACCTTCGCAAGGACCGGGCGTAGCCACACTCGATTCAGCTAAAGTGAGAGAGACAGACACCCGCCAGCCACCTTTAAGAACGAGTGCTCATAACGGTGAAACCAGTCTCGCGTAAGCATACGCGTAATGTCGGTCCGGGTCGCTTCATCTCACAATACCGCTGAACCAAAGTATGACATGCTGGTAAGCAGTATGACTTGTATCGCCCACAACTCACTTGTGTTCTACTCGTGCATATGACATCTACGCATAAAACCAGGCTCGGATGCCACTGTTGGGGAACGTAGTAATTCCAAAAAAATTCCTACGTACACGCAAGATCATGGTGATGGCATAGCAACGAGAGGGGAGAGTGTTGTCCACGTACCCTCGTAGACCGTAAGCGGAAGCATTATGACAACGTGGTTGATGTAGTCGTACGTCTTCACGATCCGACCGATCCAAGTACCGAACGTACGGCACCTCCGAGTTCAGCACACGTTCAGCTCGATGACAATCCCCGGACTCCGATCCAGCAAAGTGTCGGGGATGAGTTCCGTCAGCACGACGGCGTGGTGACGATGATGATGATGCTCTACCGGCGCAGGGCTTCGCCTAAACTCCGCGACGATATGACCGAGGTGGAATATGATGGAGGGGGGCACCGCACACGGCTAAGGAACGATCCGTAGATCAACTTGTGTGTTCTAGGGTGCCCCTCTGCCCCCGTATATAAAGGAGCAAGGGGGGAGGCCGACCGGCCCTTGTGGGCGCGCCAAGGAGGAGGAGTCCTCCTCCTAGTAGGAGTAGGACTCCCTCTTTCCTACTCCTACTATGAGGGGGAAAGGAAGGGGAGAGGGAGAGGGAAAGAGGGGGGCGTCGCCCCCCCCCCCCCCTCCTAGTCCAATTCGGACGAGAGGGGGAGGGGGCGTGCGGCCCATGCTGGCTGCCCCTCTCTCTCTCCACTAAGGCCCATAAGGCCCATTACTTCTCCCGGTGGGGTCCGGTAACCCTCCGGCACTCCGGTTTTCTCCGAAAACGCCCGGAACACTTCCGGTGTCCGAATATAGTCATCCAATATATCAATATTTATGTCTTGACCATTTCGAGGCTCCTCGTCATGTCCGTGATCACATCCGGGACTCCGAACAAACTTTGGTACATCAAAACTTATAAACTCATAATAAAACTGTCATCGTAACGTTAAGCGTGCGGACCCTACGGGTTCGAGAACTATGTAGACATGACCTAGAACTATTCTCGGTCAATAACCAATAGTGGAACCTGGATGTCCATATTGGCTCCTACATATTCTACGAAGATCTTTATCGGTCAAACCGTATAACAACATACGTTGTTCCCTTTGTCATCGGTATGTTACTTGCCCGAGATTCGATCGTCGGTATACCTAGTTCAATCTCATTACCGGCAAGTCTCTTTACTCGTTACATAATGCATAATTCTGTAACTAACTCATTAGCTACATTGCTTGCAAGGCTTATAGTGATGTGCATTACCGCGAGGGCCCAGAGATACCTCTCCGACAATCGGAGTGACAAAACCTAATCTCGAAATACGCCAACCCAACATGTACCTTTGGAGACACCTGTAGTACTCCTTTATAATCACCCAGTTACGTTGTGACGTTTGGTAGCACCCAAAGTGTTCCTCCGGTAAACGGGAGTTGCATAATCTCATAGTTACAGGAACATGTATAAGTCATGAAGAAAGCAATAGCAATATACTAAACGATCAAGTGCTAGGTTAACGGAGTGGGTCATGTCAATCACATCATTCTCCTAATGATGTGATCCCGTTAATCAAATGACAACACATGCCTATGGTTAGGAAACATAACCATCTTTGATTAATGAGCTAGTCAAGTAGAGGCATACTAGTGATGTTATGTTTGTCTATGTATTCACACATGTATCATGTTTCTGGTTAATACAATTCTAGCATGAATAATAAACATTTATCATGATATGAGGAAATAAATAATAACTTTATTATTGCCTCTAGGGCATATTTCCTTCAATGTCAACAGTAGGCCTGATGCTACCATGGTAGAGAGGTCCGCGTAAAGGACTTCAACGTCGGGGATCTCGTCATGAGATTACATCCTGAAAAGCAGAAGCACAAACTTTCCCCTAGATGGGATGAGCCGTTCATCATCGACCAAGTGCTAATCATAAGGGCCTATCAATCAAATATCCAGAGGACGGTCGTCTAGAGCCCAACCCCTAGAACACAGTGCTACTCCGACGCTTCTACGGCTAACATCCCGCACACTACCGATGTACATAACTCACACCCCTTTTTTCTTTGTTTTTCTTTTCCTTTGTTTTTACACCTCAAAACATTTTCAAATGATCTCGGTGCATAATAAAACATGTTCTTTTCAAAATACATGTTGTTCCATCTCTTATGCGCTACTGTCTTTAAAGCCATGATATGCATCGATTTGATTTAAGATTTGGCCAAGCTGGGTTCCCCGGCTCTTGTGATTGCCCCTTACATTCCCGATATTTCAGCTAGGTGGCAAAGGGAGCACTGATGTGATCGTTACTCTCAGGTCAGCCAGTGTAGTACCTCAGATGGACAAAGCCAAAAGCTAGCATTCTTACAATACAAATCGGTCAGCCATAACATAGGGATAACGTGGAAGGGATCTTTTCAAACCTCAACTAGGGGCTTTAACTCCAAGGTTATACGTCTTTGGACTGATGTGTTCAACACAGTCACCTGAGGAAAATAAATGTTGGAAGAACTATTTTCCTCAGAAGATGTTTCTTACTTTAAACAGTAATATAACATAACTTTCCATCACCCTCTTGTCTTTCGGGTTGCGTAGCCCGATTGCCTTGTCACCCAAAGCACTTGGTCTGGTCTTTTCGGCCAGTAGTACGGGACACTCTTCGGCCATTGGCTGAGGAGGTAGAAGCTGAAAGCTGGCTGACAGAGTTTGGATGTACGGTCTGAGAATTGACATAAAGTACTTCGATACATAAAGTCATACAAAAGAATTACACGTGGTCTAGCCCATCTATTAAGGTGTCTAGCATGCAATCCTTCTATGAGAATCGCACCGCATGCATTACAATTTTGTATGCTTGGCTAGTGGGGATTTCCTCCCCGTCGGGCCTCACGGGTCCTACCTCTGCTAAATCAATGTCTTCATGCCAGTATAATGGTTCTTTACCTTCGCCCAGGACTGGATCCGGTGTTGTGCTCTTTTTAGTTGTTCGGCCAGAACAACCATGGCTTCGGGGATCTGGTCCACCTCAGGCCATAAAGCCTTCATAAATTTCCATGCACTTTCATGCACCACGGACAGATGATTCACCATCTCCTCGAGCATTGGACCTCGGGCATCAGGGGGAAAACCGGACAAAGAAGCTACCACAGAAAATGAAATCAATCTTTTCCTCACCTTGGTCAAACAAACATGGTGGGCACATTATTCTAAAAAAGTGACTTGCCAAAAACCATGTCATTAGTTTGTCGATTCTTTGCTTCTGTGATAGCCAGTCAAGCTCTCAATTTCCTGAGCTTGTCGGGCGTTTTCAGCCCTGAGCGCATTAACACCGGCTGACCTTTGCCTATCCACATGATGGCCGACTTGACGTTGCGACTTTGCGTACAACAGATCTTTGCGGGCCTGCTTAAGGTCTCTCTCAAGATGACCTAGGGATTCCGCTACTACAAGGGATTCTAGCATTAGTGCTATCTCATCCCCCCATAACACAAATAAAAACCCATAGGAGCACTTGTCATATGCCTCCCTGGTGAATTTCTTCACCTGCTCGACCTCGGTCAGAGTTGTATCTAGCTTCCCCTTTGTTTGAGATAGTGCCTCGGTCAGCTGATCATTCTTCCATCGAGCCTCCTATTAAAAGGCAGTAGACAATGATTCATATTTGAGTTTTCTCAAATTTTGAAAATAGGATCATTTGATTTTAATTATTTTATCTTCAAATATTTCTATTATGAAAATAAAAGAGAGGGAATAAAATGACTTTCCCAAAATAAAGAAATATTGGAGATTTAATAATAAAATCAAATAAGATTTTATTTCGGAGTTTTATCGCTATTTTATTTGAATTAGGAAAAATATGCGTTTTTCAAATTTTCATTTTAGGCCCAAATAAATGTTCATCATGTCTAGCTCATTTTTAGAGGACGGGGAAAATATATTTCGGGGTTTTTGGAGTCCGTTTAGTATTTCTTTTCTTTCTTTTTCTGCACGTCCGAATTATTTTAAAAAAGGGGGGGAAACCGACTTCGGGCCGTACCCGAGCGGGACTCCTCGGGCCGGCCCTGATAAGTCACCACCCCCAGTGTCCCCAGCCCACCCAGCCGCCCCGCCCCAAAACCCTAACCCTAGCTCGCCGCTGCCGCCGCCCCGCGTCGCCGCCGGAGACGCCCGTCGCCACCACCGCCCCGACCACCACCGACCCTGCCGCTGCCCGCCATCGCCCCGCCGCCCTGCCGGAGCTGCCACCCGCCGCCGCCGGAGCTCGTCGCCGCCGGCGGCGGTTTTCTAAAGAAAACTGCCCGTTTTTTAAAAAAAACCGCGGTTGTTTTTTTATATAGATCTGTTTAGTTTTTTTCCGGTTTATTTATTTTGCCGATGTTCGTCTGTACGTTTGTTTTAGCGAACGGTTTCGTCGTTTAGCCGCAGACAGCGAACGTTCGTTCGTTAGCCTGTTCGTCAGTTTTTCTTTTTCTCGGATTTTCCGCGATTATTTTCGATCATGATTTCTGATCCGATTTTCGCTTTAGTTTATCTTTTTGCTCGTTTATTGGAATCAGGCGATTCAAGCGCCTAGAGTTTCGTCTCGAAACCCTCTTTCCGTTTAACCAACTCAAACAAGTTTTTGCTACTGTAAAATTTGACTTAGGTCCAGATTAGTAAACGAAGCTTGTTTCTTTCGCCGTTTGAGTTTCGTTGCTTTGTTTGATTTGATTATTTTTGCAAACCGGAGTTCTTCAGTTGAACTTTCTGTTTGTATCTCTTATTTGAGTTTTACCCGTGCTTTAGATGAGTGCTTATTGTATGCTTGTTTGTTTGCGATAGAGTACCCGAAGTGCGCAGCTTGCTACTACGAGTCTCTAGGTTTCATGGATCATCAGCAAGGCATGTAACACTTTGATCATACCCCTTTACTACCCAGTTTTATTGCATTAGATCAATCCTCAAACACTTGCATGATTAGGATCTGATTAATATGTGGGTTTTGGGAAGTAGATGAGGTAGTACCTATTACCTGTTTATTATCAAACCTTTGGGAGTTACTTCTACGTTTGCTTATATCGTTATGCTATGCTAGTAGACATGGATTGGGTGAGTGTATCCATGACAGATGTGAGGTTGTTAATTAATGGTTTACTTAAGGTGGCAACTTAAATTCACATCCGGGTGGATTGAGGCACTTGGGGAACCCAGTGTTGCCTGTATTTTTGTAAATCCCGGCGTACCGTGTGATTCTCCTATGGACCGCCACCCAGGCTCAAAGGGATCATGAGATTATTCATGCTAGAAAATTTCATGTGCAGCCGCAAGCTACTATGGGCTCTAGCATAGTTGATTAAGTCATGTGAACTCTTATAGTGGTAGACTAGCAGATGTAGGGGATGTAGGTGGTACTGTCTACCCATCGTAAGGTGCTAACGCTTCTGAAAGACTATGTCTCGGTCATCCGTTTCTCAAACACCATGTAGTGCGAGAAATCCAACCTCTGCAGAGTGTATAAACTAATCATGGTTAGCCGTGTCCCCGGTTATGGACGTTTTGAGTATCTAGTACCTAGATTATCATGTGAATCTCATCATGTTACTTAATTAATTTTGTTTGGGTTTAATGATGGTGCTTAATTAGGATTGAGTTGGATGAACCTTCTCAATGTTTAACAACCACTATGATAGTTAAATAAAATTTATTCCTTTGTTTAGGGAAAAATTGGCTTTATGCAAAACTGTAACCATAGAGCTTTCCACAAGTCATATATGCATTAGTGATAGCATTATTCTGTTCATTACTCTCTATGTGTTACATTGCCAGCATATTCCATGTGCTGACCCATTTTTCGGGCTGCAACATTCATGTTGCACACTTTTCAGATGACGAGTAAGGTGCCTTAGGTCGTGATCTTATACTCAGTGATGCTGTTGGAGTTGATGGACTCGCTTTATCTTCCAAGCCTTCCGCTGTCATCGTTATTAGATGGCCTTAAGCCATATTTATTGTAATAAGTTCTCTTTTGAGACTGTGACGACCGGATAATTATGCTACAGTAATCCCACGCTAATGATCTCACGTCACCACGGTCACTGTTGTTAACCTCACGATGATTCGAAACCGTTTCAAAATTCAAATTCAAATTAATGTCAACAATAAAAGTTTTCGAAAGTTAAAACAAAAATGTTTGGGAGATGCCATAATTTGCATATGTAAATATGGTGCAATAAACACATTTTCATAAAATGCCTAGATATTTTATAGTGGATGGAATCAAGAAAACAATTAAATAAAAAGAAAAGCAGAACCTAACTAAACAAAAAAACGAAACACCCCCCCCCCACTGGGCCAACCGGCCCAGCTGTCGGCCGGCCAGCCCAAAAGGCCCAGCCGGCCGAACCAACCCCCACTCCCTTATCCCATAACCCCCTGAAACCCTAACCCACTCCCCGTCGCCCCACACCCCACTCCCCCCACTCCCTCGTCTGGATCTGGATCAGGAGGATCCCGATCCCCTCGCCCCTCGACCCCGCGCGCCCGTCGCCGCCTGGACCTCGCCGGCGCTCGGAGCTCCCCCGCCGGCTTGCTTCCACCTCCCCACCGGCCTGCTCCCACATTGCCCGTCGTCCCCGTCGCCCTCCTCGACCCCCCGCTGCCACGATCCCTGCATACCCCCGTGAGCACGCGCCAATCCTTCTCTCTTCCTCCCCCGCGCACGCGCTTGAACCCGTGCCGCCAATCGCACCCCCCCCCCCCCGCTGCGGTGAGCGCCTTGTGCCCCCCTGCTGTCGTCCTACCGCGTGCCCACCCACGCGGGGCCGCACCTGCTGCCGCTCGCGGCTCTGGCCGGCCCGTGCTGGCCTCACACCGCCTCATCTGCGCGCTCGGCCACCGCCGACCCCGCGCAGCCCAGTACCCGTCTGCTGCTCCCGCCTTGCGTCGCCGCGACCGTCCCTGCTTCGTCTCCGCACCCCATTGCGCCCTCCCCCGCTCGGCCTCTGCCCGCGGTGCCGCCCCGCACCACCCGGGTCCGGCACCCATAGCCGGCGCCCGGCGCCGCGGCCTTAACCTCCTGGGCGGGCTCCCCCGACGCCATGCGGGTTCGCCCACGCCCAGGCGCCCGTCACCCGCTGCCTGCTGCCCGCTCACCCGCTAAGGCCCTTGGGGCCACAGACATGTGGCGTCCTTCCCCAGAATGTAAATGAAAATAAATAAATAAATAATTAATTAAAGAAATACTTAACTTAACTAATTTTGATTAATTAAATTAAACAACTAATTAAACTAATTACACATTAGTTACGTAATTAACCTCATCAGTTAATTAGTTAATTAAGTAGTCAATGACAGTGGGGCCCACCCCTAATTAATCCTGATTAGGTTAATTAATAGGTTTAATTAAAATATGTCACTCACCAGTGGGATCCACTGGTCAGGTTGACCAGTCAACTATGTTGACTGTTGACGTCAGCATGACATCATGCTGATGTCTTTAATCCATTTTCATTTAATTTAAATAATTAATTAAATTCCAGAAATTAATGAAATCTTTAGAAAATCATATCTTTTAATCCGTAACTCGGATTAAATTATTTTCAACATGAAAGTTACTCAGAACGACGAGACGAATCCGGATACGCAGCCCGTTCGTCCGCCACACACCCCTAGCATACCGAACATGCAACTTTCCCCCTCCGGTTCACCAGTCCGAAAACGCGAAACACCAGGAATACTTTCCCGGATGTTTCCCCCCTTCGCCGATATCACCTACTACCGCGTTAGGGCACACCTAGCACCGCGTATTGCCATGTTACGCTTTGTGATGCTTTGATTGCTCTGTTATTTATTATGTTCAACTTTTGTTACTTCTTTCCGGTAGACCTCGAGACTGCCAGCGACCCCCAGTTCGACTACGGAGTTGACGACCCCTCCTTCTTGCCAGAGCAACCAGGCAAGCCCCCCCCCCCCCCCCTTGATCACCAGATATCGCCTATTCTTCTCTATACTGCTTGCATTAGAGTAGTGTAGCATGTTACTGTTCGGTTACTCCTATTCTGTTGCATAGCCTATCATTGTTGCTACAGTCATTGATACCTTACCCGCAATCCTAAATGCTTAGTATAGGATGCTAGTTTATCACCATTGGCCCTACATTCTTGTTAGTCTGCCTTGTTATACTATTGGGCCGTGATCACTCGGGAGGTGATCACGGGTATATACTATACATATATACATACTACAGATGGTGACTAAAGTCGGGTCTGCTCAAAGAGTACCCGCGAGTGATTCACGGATTGGGGCTGAAAGGACTTTGTCCCGACGGCCCTCTGTGTGGATCTTTGTGGCGGAGCGATAGGGCAGGTTTAGACCACCTAGGCGAGAGGTGGGCCTGGCCCTGGTCGGCGTGCGCGGTTGCTTCGTAATAACACGCTTAATGAGATCTTGGTATTTGATCTGAGTCTGGCCATTTGGTCTATACGAACTAACCAACTACGTGGGAAAGATATGGGCACTCGACGTCGTGGTATCAGCCGAAGCCTTCTAGACGTCAACGACTAAGCGGCGCGCGCCGGATTGGAACGTAAGCCTGCTCTTGTATTAAGGGGGCTAGTTCTGCTTTCGGCCGCCCTCGCAACGTGCAGGTGTGCAATGGGCGATGGGCCCAGACCCCTGCGCCATAGGAGTTAGACCGGCGTGCTGACCTCTCTGTTAGGCCTAGGTGGGGCTGCGACGTGTTGATCTTCCGAGGCCGGGCATGACCCAGGAAAGTGTGTCCGGCCAAATGGGATCGAGCGTGTTGGGTTATGTGGTGCACCCCTGCAGGGAAGTTTATCTATTCGAATAGCCGTGTCCCTCGGTAAAAGGACGACCCGGAGTTGTACCTTGACCTTATGACAACTAGAACCGGATACTTAATGAAACACACCCTTCCAAGTGCCAGATACAACCCGGTGATCGCTCTCTAACAGGGCGATGAGGAGAGGATCGCCGGGTAGGATTATGCTATGCGATGCTACTTGGAGGACTTCACTCTACTCTCTTCTACATGCTGCAAGACGGAGGCTGCCAGAAGCGTAGTCTTCAATAGGACTAGCTATCCCCCTCTTATTCTGGCATTCTGCAGTTCAGTCCACCGATATTGCCTCCTTACACATATACCCATGCATAAGTAGTGTAGCTCCTTGCTTGCGAGTACTTTGGATGAGTACTCACGGTTGCTTTCTCCCCCCTTTTCCCCCCTTTCCTTTCTTTCTGGTTGTCGCAACCAGATGCAGGAGCCCAGGAGCCAGACGCCACCGTCGATTATGACTACTACACTGGAGGTGCCTACTACTACGTGCAGGCCGCTGACGACGACCAGGAGTAGTTTAGGAGGATCCCAGGCAGGAGGCCTGCGCCTCTTTCGATCTGTATCCCAGTTTGTGCTAGCCTTCTTAAGGCAAACTTGTTTAACTTATGTCTGTACTTAGATATTGTTGCTTCCGCTGACTCGTCTATGATCGAGCACTTGTATTCGAGCCCTCGAGGCCCCTGGCTTGTATTATGATGCTTGTATGACTTATTTATGTTTTTAGAGTTGTGTTGTGATATCTTCCCGTGAGTCCCTGATCTTGATCGTACACCTTTGCGTGCATGATTAGTGTATGATTGAATCGGGGGCGTCACAAGTTGGTATCAGAGCCGACTGCCTGTAGGAATCCCGCTTCCACACTCCTTGGCCGAAGTCGAGTCTAGTCACTACAAAGCTTTTACTATCTTGGCTGTGTGCCTTACGGGCCCACGTCGCCATTGGGTGGTATTAGGATCTTTTATTCCTCGACCTATACTCTGGGACTCTAATCTCTCCTCTATTCGGGTTAAATGATTTTACTAAATCTGACTCTAGGTTCTCGTAACTACTTTCTCCCGGAGAGCCTCTAATCACAGATGATCGCCTACCGCGTCAGAAGATTTCAAAGATACTCTCCGATGTTAACTCAAGAACTTGTGTTCATCGCGTTTGCAATTCCCTTCCACCATCAACCCTTATGGATAACTGCTTGTAGTTGTTATTCTTACATTCATCCCCAGTTGGTCTTGTTATTACAAGATACCTTGAAACACTCGTCGTTGTTTCGATAATCCTTTGAGCTTACTGCCTTGCTGTTCTTTGTCACCTGAATACCCAAACGGATAATTCCTCGCATTTGCCGAGTATCCCCTCATCCCTAGCCGTTCATGTGTTTCACATAAGTCCTCGAAATACCATTCAATTTTCTGAAAATCCTCAGCAGCCCATTGCTCTTGAATTCCTTGCCTTCCAGCATTATGGTTAATTCCATACTTCTAGTAATCTCCTTTGACATCCTCTGTCATTATCATTTCGAGTCACTTGATTTGATATGTTGAGGATGCTCACATTCCTCAGTCAAATCCTAGAATTCATCCTTCCGGCTCAATGTCAGTTTGGACATGAGTTGGATCTCAACCAATTAAATTGCCGTCGATTGTACCCCTAAGGCTATTCTACTTAACCATCCCTAATCAGAACATTGCTTCTGATCCCTTGATTTGAAAATCTTAATTCCTTTGCATTTGAGCTCTGGATTAGTCAGTTGTTTCTATAATCCGCTGCCCTTGCACTGTTACTTCCTCTGGTTGTGTGTCGATGCTCACATCAGCTCTGTTATGGACCGGCAGATCCTTTAATGGATTTTATCCGAAATCGCCCTTCATGTTCAATAACCTTGTGAGCCTTCCCTCGGATACATAATGCCTTTGTTAAATTGTATCATCTACTTTCTCAACCTTGCTCTACTTTCGAGCTTGTGATATTTACTCTTGAAACTTGTGGTATATGTTTCTAAGAATCCCCTATGGGTTGAACATATGCCTTCTCTAAACCGTGTGAACCCGAAAGTTTTCACGAGTCATACTCTTCTGGTGCTTCGCTAGATAAAATTTCAACACTGCAACTTCTTCGAAGACGGGAAGTGAATGAAAGGTTATGCATTGAAGAAGTGGGAGTCGACCTTGAACTTTGTGTTCATGCCCATGGACATGATGTAGATCCTATCATGGAAACTTCTTGTAATAATAAATATTTCCTTGATAAATATCATCTGGTAGATGTGAATTGATCCTTTGCAACCGTGGTTCCGACCATGTTTGTTCTCCTTTGATTTTATTTCTCGGACAGGTTAAATTACTTGCCTTCTGCAGATTAGTACGTCTGCCCAACCTCTATTTTGATCTACCTTCGAGTATTACCCCCTGGTATCTCGAGGATATCAACCCATTACACTACATCTTATGAATTTCGGATGAAGTAGTACCTTTTCCCATCATAGTCACTCCACGGGTTCTGGGTTGTCGTCAACCGAGAACACCAATTTGTGAATCGAATCAATACTGAGATTCATTACTCTCAGTACTTTGTTGTTGAGAAGTTTAATACTCCATCACGTAACTCCTAGCCTGATCGGTTATATCATTATCATGCTAAACCTTAACTGTGCTACCTGGTCCTTAATCTCAGAGCACAACTTTCGATGATGAGCTAAGCTTACGTCGATCTTCCTCATCCTATCAATTCTCCTTGAACAGCAAACTTGATTCCAAGTTTGTGCCGTACCCTTGGTTCCAATAACCTTTCGCTTCACCATTCATTTGACTTGATGTCATCGCCGATCGATTACATCTTGAAATCTCTCGACAAAGTGTGTCGTGATCATCATCAACCTTATGAGATCTTCCAGGATATCAGTTGAGTTCATGATGAGAAATACTATCCTTGCCCTTGATGATCTATGTTATCATCGGCCACTTTATTGCCTTCCCACCAACACAAGCTTGTTCGTGTTTGATGTTATACCTTGAGTTCCTTGCTATCTAGCAATTGTTCTTCCGTACCTTGGAACATTAACATCTCTTATGTCATCAATGTTGTCAGAATTTCACCACCGCTTAAGAATTCTTGGTATGGTGATACTTCTCACCATCACCATTCTTTCTTGGGTCCTCGTGTTGGTTCCAACCAGGGTACCAACAAGTGAGCGGTGCTGTTTGGATTCTGCCCTTCTAGAAACCCTATTGCTTTGAAGTTAATGGTCGGCCATTCATTCTTAGACTATTGATTATTGAATCACCATTCCGACGTTGGTCGTGCAACCCAGCCCATATTTCGGGTGCACCTTTCAACCAATGTTTAATTGTGCATGTTTTCCTCGAGCATACATCATTGTATCATTGATCTGACAAATGTTATCTCCTTGTTCACATAATTGTGGAAATCCATCTTTTGGGAAATCTCGATGCTATGTCGCTGAGTCCATCAGCGAACTCCTCATCCTCTCCTTGGTTTAATAATGAACTATTGTTTCAGGAACCCTCTCCCATAGTTCATTTCCCGAGAATCTTGCAATGTCATCTCGTTAATTTGTTTTGCACCTTTTCTTCTCAGGCATCCTGAGTCTGAGGTATCCTAACACCGATCAAATCTGAATCTCGGACATATATGATGGTTGGAACATTTTTCCAAGAGTTATAACATTGGTCTTTTATGACCCGGTAAGGTGATGGCATGCCCAACACACCTGGCCGGATGACCTGCTGTTATAGATTCCTTATTAGCAAGGTTATCCATTCTTCCATGAGGAAATTGTAAGACTTGTTCTATAAGTTGTTCCTGATGGATCCTTGTGTATCTAAAATCTGAACCTTACTTGATGTCCATGTCAATGCTATATCAAAGCATGTCTGTGCTACTCCGATCATCAATAAGAGCATTTGAAGCACAATGCTAAATTCTCTTTATCCATTATCCAAACACCGTTGTATGGGTAATGTCATGAGATTTCTCTCCCCTTTCCTAAAGGGTTTTCTACGTTATATCCTGTCATGGATATCATGGTCTGTTTGTCCTTCAGAAGGATATACCCCCTGAAATTTGTGTTTAAACACATTTTCCTTTCCATTGTTCTGTTTAATACGAAGATCACCTTTTCCTTTCCATTGTTTTGTTTAACCCTTCTCGTGATCTATTTGATCTAAGCAGTAATGTTCTTCTGCTTATGTAAACACCTTGTTGTACCACTCTGTCTGTAAGATCCTGTTACTATTGTTGATGACATTCCGGTAACCACCGATGGATGATAACTTTGCTAATTGGTTCGCCTCGTTCAACAAGCAGGAAAATTGCTCTCCTTCTTCCCCGTGCTTGCTACCGGCATTGTTGCCGGCATAGCTAGCAAGCTATTCACTGACATGCCTCCCTGTCGCGGCTATGCAAGATGTCGCCACCCTTCCTACTTTCAACCCACATGGTGGGCCCATAACCCACAGTTCCACAGGATCGAAACCTGACTCTCCGGTAAACCCCCTGTTGCCAAGGTTGTTCCTCGCGCGTGGCCTCGTAAGTAATTTACGAGCCACCTTCCGAGAGATCATCAGTTCTGCTATCAGACGCAATACTTATTCCCATTGCTCTGAACCCCTTTCACACTTTGTTTCAGGCAACGAACGATTGCCTATGCGCTTGAAACTTCTATTTTGCACCTTCTTACTTTGCTCACGATATTTTCTTAAGTTTCAATTCGAGAGTTGCTATCCGCCACCCTCCCTGATGTTATCGACCAGATAGTCGACCTTGCAGAGGTCTGTTCTCCCGGAATGCCCACTCTTTATTCTTTTGTAAGTATGATGGAGTTCCTGAAGAAAGGATGTTGGCTTCACCATGATCACCTGGAGCAGAGAAATAAAGACTTCAACGTAATGGATCAACCTCTTCGAGAAGAGCAACCAAGACCGAGAAGACCCGTTAGAATTTCGTAACCAAACATTTCCCCCTAGTACCCCTCTTAAATCTCGGGATGAGATTTCTTGTAGTAGAGGAGATTTGTGACGACCGGATAATTACGCTAGAGTAATCCCACGCTAATGATGTCACGTCACCACGGTCACTGTTTTTAACCTCGCGATGATTCGAAACCATTTCAAAATTCAAATTCAAATTAATGTCAACAATAAAAGTTTTCCAACCGGCCCAGCTATCGGCCGGCCAGCCCAAAAGGCCCAACCGGCCGAACCAACCCCCACTCCCTTATCCCATAACCCCCCGAAACCCTAAACCACTCCCCATCGCCCCACTCCCCCCACTCCCTCGTCTGGATCTGGATCAGGAGGATCCCGATCCCCTCGACCCTCGACCCCGCGCGCCCGTCGCCGCCTGGACCTCGCCGGCGCCCGGAGCTCCCCCGCCGGCCTGCTTTCACCTCCCCACCGGCCTGCTCCCACGTCGCCCGTCGTCCCCGTCGCCCCCCTCGACCCCCCGCTGCCATGATCCCTGCATACCCCCGTGAGCACGCGCCGATCCTTCTCTCTTCCTCCCCCGCGCACGCGCTCGAACCCGTGCCGCCCATCGCACCCCCCCCCCCCCCCCCGCTGCGGTGAGCGCCTTGTGCCCCCCTGCTGTCGTCCTACCACGTGCCCGCCCATGCGGGGCCGCGTCTGCTGCCGCTCGCGGCTCTGGCCGGCCCGTGCTGGCCTCACCCCGCCTCATCTGCGCGCGCGGCCGCTGTGGCCGCGCTCGGCCACCGCCGACCCCGCGCAGCCCAGCGCCCGTCTGCTGCTCCCGCCTTGCGTCGCCGTGACCGTCCCTGCTTCGTCTCCGCACCCCGTTGCGCCCTCCGCCGCTCGGCCTCTGCCCGCGGTGCCGCCCCGCACCGCCCGGGTCCGGCACCCACAGCCGGCGCCCGTCGCCGCGGCCTCAACCTCCTGGGCGGGCTCCCCCGACGCCATGCGGGTTCGCCCACGCCCAGGCGCCCGTCACCCGCTGCCTGCTGCCCGCTCACCCGCTAAGGCCCTTGGGGCCACAGACATGTGGGGTCCTTCCCCAGAATGTAAATGAAAATAAATAAATAATTAATTAATTAAAGAAATACTTAACTTAATTAATTTTGATTAATTAAATTAAACAACTAATTAAACTAATTACACATTAGTTACGTAATTAACCTCATCAGTTAATTAGTTAATTAAGTAGTCAATGACAGTGGGGCCCACCCCTAATTAATCCTGATTAGGTTAATTAATAGGTTTAATTAAAATATGTCACTCACCAGTTGGATCCACTGGTCAGGTTGACCAGTCAATTCTGTTGACTGCTGACGTCAGCATGACATCATGCTGATGTCTTTAATCCATTTTTGAATTAATTTAAATAATTAATTAAATTCCGGAAATTAATGAAATCTTTAGAAAATCATATCTTTTAATCCGTAACTCGGATTAAATTATTTTCAACATGAAAGTTACTCAGAACGACGAGACGAATCCGGATATGCAGCCCGTTCGTCCGCCACACACCCCTAGCATACCGAACACGCAACTTTCCCCCTCCGGTTCACCGGTCCGAAAACACGAAACACCGGGAATACTTTCCCGGATGTTTCCCCCCTTCGCCGATATCACCTACTACCGCGTTAGGGCACACCTAGCACCGCGTATTGCCATGTTACGCTTTGTGATGCTTTGATTGCTCTGTTATTTATTATGTTCCCCTTCCGTTACTTCTTTCCGTAGACCTCGAGATTGCCGGCGACCCCCAGTTCGACTACGGAGTTGACGACCCCTCCTTCTTGCCAGAGCAACCAGGCAAGCCGCCCCCCCCCCTTGATCACCAGATATCGCCTATTCTTATCTATACTGCTTGCATTAGAGTAGTGTAGCATGTTACTGTTCGGTTACTCCTATTCTGTTGCATAGCCTATCATTGTTGCTACAGTCATTGATACCTTACCCGCAATCCTAAATGCTTAGTATAGGATGCTAGTTTATCACCATTGGCCCTACATTCTTGTCAGTCTGCCTTGTTATACTATTGGGCCGTGACCACTTGGGAGGTGATCACGGGTATATACTATACATATATACATACTACAGATGGAGACTAAAGTCGGGTCCGCTCGAAGAGTACCCGTGAGTGATTCACGGATTGGGGCTGAAAGGACCTTTGTCCCGACGGCCCTCTGTGTGGATCTTTGTGGCGGAGCGACAGGGAAGGTTGAGACCACCTAGGCGAGAGATGGGCCTGGCCCTGGTCGGCGTCCGCGGTTGCTTCATAATAACACGCTTAATGAGATCTTGGTATTTGATCTGAGTCTGGCCATTTGGTCTATACGCACTAACCAACTACGTGGGAAAGATATGGGCACTCGACGTCGTGGTATCAACCGAAGCCTTCTAGACGTTAGCGACTGAGCGGCGTGCGCCGGATTGGAACGTAAGCCTGCTCTTGTATTAAGGGGGCTAGTTCTGCTTTCGGCCGCCCTCGCAACGTGCAGGTGTGCAATGGGCGATGGGCCCAGACCCCTGCGCCATAGGAGTTAGACCGGCGTGCTGACCTCTTTGTTAGGCCTAGGTGGGGCTGCGACGTGTTGATCTTCCGAGGCCAGGCATGACCCAGGAAAGTGTGTCCGGCCAAATGGGATCGAGCGTGTTGGGTTATGTGGTGCACCCCTGCAGGGAAGTTTATCTATTCGAATAGCCGTGTCCCTCGGTTAAAGGACGACCCGGAGTTGTACCTTGAGCTTATGACAACTAGAACCGGATACTTAATAAAACACACCCTTCCAAGTGCCAGATACAACCCGGTGATCGCTCTCTAACAGGGCGACGAGGAGAGGATCGCCGGGTAGGATTATGCTATGCGATGCTACTTGGAGGACTTCACTCTACTCTCTTCTACATGCTGCAAGACGGAGGCTGCCAGAAGCATAGTCTTCGATAGGACTAGCTATCCCCCTCTTATTCTGGCATTCTGTAGTTCAGTCCACCGATATTGCCTCCTTACACATATACCCATGCATAAGTAGTGTAGCTCCTTGCTTGCGAGTACTTTGGATGAGTACTCACGGTTTCTTTCTCCCCCCTTTTCCCCCTTTCCTTTCTTTCTGGTTGTCGCAACCAGATGCTGGAGCCCAGGAGCCAGACGCCACCGTCGACGACGACTACTACACTGGAGGTGCCTACTACTACGTGCAGGCCGCTGACGACGACCAGGAGTAGTTTAGGAGGATCCCAGGCAGGAGGCCTGCGCCTCTTTCGATCTGTATCCCAGTTTGTGCTAGCCTTCTTAAGGCAAACTTGTTTAACTTATGTCTGTACTCAGATATTGTTGCTTCCGCTGACTCGTCTATGATCGAGCACTTTTATTCGAGCCCTCGAGGCCCCTGGCTTGTATTATGATGCTTGTATGACTTATTTATGTTTTTAGAGTTGTGTTGTGATATCTTCCCGTGAGTCCCTGATCTTGATCGTACACGTTTGCGTGCATGATTAGTGTACGATTGAATCGGGGGCGTCACAGAGACATTCGATGTAATAAGTGTGTGATTGCTACTCTATTATAAATCCTTCAAGTACTGTGTGTGTCAGCATTACCAATCCAGGGATGACACTGATGCATAGAGATCATACTGTTTGAGGTCTGGTCGTTACAACACGGTGTTTACGCAGGTTCGGGCCCTCTCTAGAGGTAAAACCCTACGTCCTTCTTGATTATATAGATGTGTATAGGATGATTACAGAGTCGATCTACCACGATATCAGATGAACTAAACCCTAGACTAGTAGGATGATGGTTTCTGTTCTAGCCTCTACAGACTAAAACCCTCTGGTTTATATAGGCACCAGGGGTATTAGGGTTACATATGATCAGTTAAAATAAGGGAAATAAACATGCCAAATCTTCTACTTGTCTTGGAGGTCACACCAAGACTCTGAGGTTTCATGTCCGGACGCAGAGTCACCTTGTAATTCGGTCTCATAGTAGTCATACAGCAGCCCACCTTTCCGTCCGGCCCATAAGAAGTAGACCGGCAGCCCGAGGACCCCCTAGTCCATGACTCCCTCAGTCCACTTTTGGGGCAGCATAACACTGGCATGAGTAACAGCGGTGCACTAGGGATATATATAATTGTAATGGCACTCTGTAATTTGGGCATGCTAGTAATTACATTGTAGCACTATTCACATATGACCTTCCATCCATTTAGTATTTCCCTTCTTCGTCCTCTCTCTTCCTCTTCCTCCTCCTCTCTCTTCTCTTATTCTTGAGAAAAAAACCAAATTATGTATCATGATTCTTAATTAGGTAGTTAGATCTAGCTAGGTGATGCATTAATTAAGCTTGCTAGCCTCCACACACACTCACTCCCTAAGCTAGGTCTCTCCTCCACCCACTCAAACACACACTTGCATTGTATTTTCCGCCACACTCCATTAATGGCGCCTCTAACTTATGTACGATCGGACGGCCCCCTCTCCTACCCCTTTGATGAGGTAAAATAGACCAAACTTCTCGTTAATTTATGTGCATATATATGATGCCTGCGCATATGGATGGATATGTGATGGATGTGTGTGTGATTAATTGCTCGTGAATTGTCTTGCGCTATGTTTCATTTTGCACCAATGTCTAGAGAGTTGCCAATGTTTTGACAAAACGTTGATTCATTTCCATTTCGTCAAATTTTTGGCACTCAATATGTCCCTTTTTTCAGCAAAGGTCATGGTGAATTTTTTTATGCCGTCATTGGTAATATATGTAATTATTGTTGTACTTATACCCTTTGCAGTGCTATTTGATCTATCATAAGATTCAATATGGATTGAAGTGTGAATGGATTTCTCAATTTTTTGGTGGTAAATATGATACAAAAGGGTGAAGTGCCGATATTATGTCCATGTTCGACATGCGAAAATGGAGTTTTGCACAACCCGTTCGAAGGCAGCATGATGGCGCACTTGCTCCATTGTGGTTTCGTTACAGGTTATACATGATGGACAAAGCATGGTGAGGAGGATGTTAGCGATGATGGAGGAAACAATGAAGCAGAAACTCTTTCGATGAAGCAAAGCCGCCAGAAGGTGGAAACAATGAACATGCACATGGAGGAGAAAATGATGAAAGGACACCCGAACATGAAGAGGATCATGAGACTGTCATGCAGGATATGTCGTTGGCTACAATGCTACAAGATCCTCATGTCAAAGATCTACTTCGAAAGAAGACGACAACCGAGAGAGATGCTATTAAAGAGGCTCTAAAGTTGGCGTAATTTGAATTAGACGTGAAAACTCCACTGTATGAAGGTTGCAATTCCGAGCACACTCATCTGCACGCCACGCTCAAACTTGTAGACACCAAGGCAAGATTCAAGAGCACGTATGCAAGTCTAGATGCTACATTGGAATATTTACACAAAGTTTTACCCAAGGGGAATTTGTTGCCTTGTAGTGTCGATGAGGCAAAGAAGATCGTGTGCCCACTTGATTTGCCGCATGTAAGATATCACGCATGCATAAATGATTGCATCTTATATCGCAATGAGCATGAGAACAAAATAGAGTGTCCAACTTACAACGTACCCTGACACAAGCCTGGAAATAAGAAACATTGAAAGGTTGTATGGTACCTTCCACTGATTCCTCGCTTGCAGCGTTATTTCCCTGACCCAAAGGAAGCAAAGAACATGACTTGGCACAAGACTAGAATGTCTAAAAATGATGGCATTCTAAGACATGTTGCAGATGGTTGTTAGTGAAAAGCACTAGACAGTTTAAAACCAGAATTCGCAGCAGAACCAAGAAACCCTAGGTTGGGTGTCAGTACTGATGGACTAAATCCATTTGGCAACCAGAGTAGCACACATAGTACATGACCTGTGTTTGTATGGATGTACAACCTCCTGCCCTGGCTCTGCATGAAATAGAAGTACATACACATGGTTATACTAATTCAAGGGCCAATCCAACCTAGCAATGATATCAACACATATCTTGAGCTGTTCAAGGAGGAGTTAGAAATATTATGGAAGCCTGAAGGGGTCAAAATCTGGGACGCTAGCACGGGAAATTATTTTCACATGAGAGCAGCATTGCTCACGACCGTTCATGACTATCTGGGTTACAGATATATCTCCAAACAGGAGTGCCATGGACACTGCGTATATGGATGACACATCTTTCTGGCAGCTATCGAAAAAGGGAAGTAGAAAACATTGTTCATGGGTCATAGAAGGTGGCCTGGCAAAGAGGACGAGTGGAGAACTCATGGTCATGGAGATTTGTTTGACAACACAAATGAGACCCGAGGGCCAGGACATAAGAGGTCTGGAGCAGAAATCCTGGAAATGTTAAAGAATTGCAAAGATTGCCCTAAGCCAGGAAAGAAAAGAAAGAAGTCCTCTGAGAAAATGCTGCTAAAAGTATGGAAAAGGAAGTATGTCTTTTGTGCCTTGAAGTATTGGGAACTACTCTGTACGCCTCATTCGCTTGATATGATGCATATCACAAAAAATGTGTGCGAGAGTTTTCTGAGCACACTATTTGACATGCCAGAAAAGATTAAAGATGGCGTGAGGGCAAGACAAGACTTGAAAGATATCAGTATTATGGAAGAGCTTCAACCCTCTTCACTTAAAATCAAGGAGAAGGTTAAGGGAAAAAAGGTCATAGCCAACGAGTCAGACAAGGGCAAAACTATGTCCAAAAGCAAAGATGATTATTGCCCCCATCTTGCTTCACTCTCGACGAGGATGAGCTTTCTCAAGTTTTCAATTTCCTCGATGGCATGAAAGTTCCTTCCGGTTACTCGGGGCTCATACGCGGGTATCTTGACTCAACAAAGGAAAGGTTTAGCAACATGAAGTCCCATGACTGTCATGTGATGATGACACAATTACTTCCGGTAGCTCTCAGAGAATCAATGTGTATTAATGCAAATATCTTATCAAAATCAATATGGGACAAAAATATGTTTATATACATACATGTGTATGTACATAATTTCATTACTAGGTATTGTATACCCATATTAGATAGTTAGGAAATAAAAATAAAACACAATAGTTCAAAAATAAATTATTGGGTATATACGTACCCGCATATGAACATAATACTGTTAGTAGGTATTGGATACCCCTCTTAGTAAAATTTAATAGTTCAAAACAATATTGAGTACATACATACCCGTGTACATATATAATTTTCGTCGATAGGTATATTAGATACCTGTATTAGATAGTTATGGGAAACAACAATATGGGGACGCGAATAGAAAACCCTAGCCACCACCAGCGAGTTTCTTCCACTGTGTTCCTCCAGCGGCTCCCCTCCGCTGACGACCTCGGTCATCGGTTGTGAGGGGGGTCGCCGGATCCACGTGTGTGTGGATAGTTTTAGGCTAAAGTAGCTTCGTTTTTAGGTTGTTCATCGTCTTGGCTTCGGCGGCGGCGAAGACAGTGCTGAATAAAGATTCATCAGATTCTTCTCCGACAAGGCGACTGGTCCTATTGTTGGGGATGGTTTTGGAAACCAGTCTGTTCAAGCAAGGATGGTGTGGCGGCAGCGGCATCCTCGTGGTGGACATGTGTCCTCGGGCCCCGTCGTTGCCATGGTGTCTACTCCAACGTCGGCACGGATCTTGGGAGGTAGTCCAGGAACGGATGCAGATTGTGATCTGCATCGACGGCATCTGGAAGACGGAACGTGTTGTGGGTTCGTGGTTGATGGATGGCAGGTGTGGTTTCCTCCATCGACATCTTAGTCGTAGTGGGGTGCTAGATCTGAGTTTGACGGTGTGTCCTGGGTGTTGCCCCTGTCTGATTCATTCAATGGCAGTGGCTTCACTTCTGGTGAGCCACCTTGGAGGTCCGCAAAGTTGCGTATCAGCGATAGAGTCGCGTCGAGCTCGGGTGAAGAGGTAATCCGTCAATCTTTTCTTCGGTGGCTGCTGTGGTGGTGTCGAAGGCAGGTGTTGGGCGTTTATGTTAAGTTCACAGATGTTCTGCTATCTTTTCAGTTTTGTCATGTCGGTCCTGACGTGATTTGTACTTTGATCATTTTATATGAATAAGACATGTATTACCATGCAAAAAAATATAGAAAACAACAATACGTGTATTAGATACCCGTAGTAGTTTAAACAAAGTTAAGAATTAATACAATTTACATTTGTGTGGCACCCCGGCTCAGATAAACCAGAAAGCCCCATATTCTAGCCCAGAGATCGAGGTGAAGTCTTCTGGAATACGGCACTACTTAGCATAGAACAAACCAGCTCTCTATTACAACACGAATATGAATATAAGGTCTCCGATATTACAATGAATAACATTGGCACGGCGACACTGTGCCAACCATAGTTGCTCTATGAAAGCAGCATAACAACTCGAGGCAGCGGAAGAACTATTGGCAGAGGAACAACTATTGGCGATGATGGTCTCCAATCTGCAGGGACTCTAGCTGGAACGTTTATCCTAGCTCGGAAACACAGGAACCACACCAAACAGGCAAACAATCCAGGCACGACCTGCAAACTGGCATGACACGCCAGGTCAGTACATTGAATGTACTTGCAAGCTCACAATAAACCAAAAGCAGTCAAGACAAACAACAGCATGGCATTAGCAGGTTAAAGCAATCATGAACATGGTACTAGCAGAACAACATGGCATGCACAACTGAACATGATACAACTTTAACATGGCATGAGCATATGATCATGATGATACTACATGCAACAGTTTAATAATATCATGCACCAACTTACTCTACTCGGGTTACCTCGTAACCAACACATGCATAAACTTACAAACATCGGTATCCTTGATACCACGATGATCCTCTCACGATCACAAATATCAAACAAGCTTCGGTACCCATGATACCACCATGATCCTCTCTCGATCACAACCAACATCTTTCTCGTCATCGAACCAGGGTTATTATTAAGCAAGTTATTATTATTGTTGGCTCATAGTGTGACCGACTCCGAACTGGGCCCATATCCGTGGGTGTGGCTATCGATAGATTAAACACACACTCTGCAGAGGTTAGCACATTATACCCACACCACGGAACACATGGCCTCGCACTCCCATACACGTGGACCAACAAAGTTCCGTCAAAACCGATCTACTTCCGTGACTCTCCCAGCCACTACGACCAACTCCCCTTTGGGCTAAGATGGGTGGCCCCGTGCCTACAAAAGGCATCAACGGCCACCGTTGTGGCAAATAAACGGTCCCAAACGGGGACAAGGTATCATAACAACAACAACAGGCACACAAGGCTTATGTTCGCCTACCTGATCAGGGTAGCGCGCGCCCATAACCTTCCCTCATTGGAGGCACCGGCGAGAGGCATGACAATAGACCCAGTTAGGTCCTTCCCATAAAGGCAAGTGTGGTTGCACTGGTCAGCTCGATTCAGTGGCACCATGACTCACCCAACAGTTGTTCAAGTTCATTATTATCCGGTTAAACTTGAATGCAATAAGCTGAGTAATAATAAAATAACATGATGCAACTACAATGCATGAGCATTATACCAACATAAACATGGAGGTGCAACATAATCATCGAGCATAACCACAATGAAGCATATATCCAAATGAGCATGGCATACTGACGAGCATGAATAACACAAGCATAACTCTACCATAAGAATAGGATGACAACTATCATCATGAATAAATACCATGCAAGAACATAGCAAGAACACTACCAAGTAAGAATGTAACCAACTAGATGCAAAGGAACAGGCATAGCAACGATACTGAATAACAAACTAAGCATGCATCCGACTACTACCAAGCATGACTTACGAACATGATACTAGAAAGTAGTACAAGGTAACAAGATGCATCAGAACATAGCATGAAGGTGAACAAGAATCCACGAGCATAACCGAAACAATGACAGTAGTAGCAAACAAGCAAGCAGATAACGGCAAACTTTTATTAAATATTCAAGTTGAAAACCAAGGCTACTGCATGACTATCATGCAAGTGGTTGTTGTGGCTTGCCTGGGGGTGACAGAGACTTTGGGAAGAAGTACAATGAAGCCGCGAAAATGAAACGCCGGACGGTTCTCTCTCGGAGGGGGCTGGTAAGAGGCAAGGGCAAAATGGTCATTTTCACTATGGGACCACCTAGTAAAAATGTTACCAACAGAAAGAGCTCGACGAGACAAAGACGTGACCGCTGGTTTCACCTTGATCGGAGTTACTATTGAAACGTTATGAGGGTTTGAACACCAGGGACCAATGTGTAAAAAGTTTTCCTACAAACAAGTCCCTGGCGGCTAAAAATAGAAAACGCCTTTGGGCAGATTGTGTTTTCCGCTAGGAAAGCGTATTTTTTGCCGCAACAAAAGCAGAATGCAATTTCCGCCTTGGAAAAGGGTATTTCCAAGAAATATGTTTCCACTTATACACGTGGACTAGGGGTGGGAGAGGCTTACAGGTGGGGTCCACGCGGCACGAGGAGGGGGCCGACTGGATCGTCTTCTTCCCCGCACCTCTGTTCCTCTCGTGAACAGAGGAGGAGCATGGCAGGGAAGTGGCCAAGGGGCCGGCCAACTCCGGCGATCCCTGGCCCGGCCGAGGGCACCGGCGGGACCACGGGGCTGCGCCACACCCGTTCAGGGGCAAGGGAGGCGCCGGGGAGGAATGGGGTTGAGGGGATAGGTGGCGCCAGCAGGAGGACCAGGACGGGCGGGCGGTGGTGCTCTCCGATGACGCAGGCCCTCCGGCGAGGGGGAAAGGATTGGGGTGGCTCAGCAGGACGACGGGGATCTAGTGGACGGCTTGGAGGAAGAGATGAGGCCTATGGTGGCCGGACTCAAGCCGAGGCCGAGGCGGCCATGGTGGACGGCGACGAGCTCCAGCGAGTTTTGTCGACTCCAGAGGGCAAATGAGGCAGGGGAGGGAGCTGTGAGCAGAAGAAGAGCTCGGGCACGCTATATATAGCCGAGGGGAGGGCTCGGGGAGGCTCTAGAGAGCTCTAGCGCGAATACAAGGGCGGAGCAGAGGCTGGACATGTCACGGGCGCGACGACGTCGACCACACGGTAGCTTCAGGGCAAGGAAGTGACGCAGGGCGAAGCAGATGAGTACGGTCTAGCTCCAGGACATGAATTGAGGTCGAGACGAGGAGGAAGGCAACGGGAACGGGGGCAAGAACGCGCTAGAGCTCGCAATTTGCATGACGCAAGCATGATCACCACGCGCACTGGACCAAACTGCGGGTTTTAGCCATGCCGACCATGTCTAGAAGAATGAACATGATACCTTGAGTCTAAAAGAAGCAATATGTCGGTTCAGGGGCAAAGAAGAGAAAGGCAGGAGGGGCCAAAACATTGTGACAGCAAGGTGCTTGTGCTGCGGGGAGACAAACACAGAAGGAGTCATAGGCCGAGCTTCGGCATGGTGTGATCACGCACTAGGATGATCACCTCTGCCAATTTTCAGCTCATAAGGATGAAGATAAATGGTACTTGCTGTAGAAACCACTATAATGGCCAGAATTAGAGATTTGGATTATGCACTCACATGAAGATGCAAGTTGAGCTGAAATTGGTCATGCCTAATTAATTGAAGATATTAAGATGCTCAAAAAGTTTCATGCCATTTGGATGAACCAAAATAGCACTTGCTTCACAATGCATCTCTCTGGACAGAATTTTGGAAAAATTGCACAGGGCAATTGGAGTAATATATTGATCCAAAACTTGGTGGAGAGAGTTGATATGGATAGTAGAATGTCCTGGTAAATTTTAAGCTTAAATGAAGCAAGATAAAATATAGTTGCTTCACAAACTGAAAATCTGACCAGAAACTAAGATTTGGAGCTGGGCTCACATAGATGAGTTAAATGAGCTCAAATTAGTTTTAGAGTCATGATTTGATCATGTGAAGGACCTTGCAAACTTTCAACTCATTTGGATATGCCTAGCTTGTACTTCCTTCACAATGTCTTCCCTTAGACAGTAACTTTGAAAAAATGCTCAGGAATATTTACTAAGAAAATTGAGTTGAATTTTGGCATGGTGCAATTATATGGACAGGAAATGATGTCCAAAAAGTTTGGAGTCAATTGGGCAAAGGTAAATAGCACTTGATTTGCAATGTGCCATTTAGGGCAGAATAGGAAAAGAATTGTTGGAGGATGATTTTGAACATGGCAATGAAAATTGTTGCCATATTTGAGCAAGATATGACCCAAACAATTTATGAGAATTATTTGGGAATTTTTGGAGTGACAGAGATATAGGTTGCTTCACAATCTAGGACAAAAACGATAATTCCTTTGATAGAAAAGGAATATTCCCAATAAAATGAATATTGGGATATGGGCTAGGATGAAAATGACATGATTTAGGGATGGTTTTGGGGATGAAAAGCCACTATAAACCTAGGAAGACATGATCTTCCCAAGTTTTGGAACCACATAGCCACAGAAAAGCAATTCAAATCAATAAATACAAGAAAATCAAAAGAAAAAGAAAAGGGCAAAAATCCAGGGTGTTACAAACCTTCCCCCCTTAAAGAAATCTTGTCCTCGAGATTTGGTTGCTCAGGGATAAATAATTTTCCTGACTTGAAGAAACCGTTTCCAGCTCGGATTTCTTTTATCCATTCTCATATAATATTCCCACTGAATTGGATCTGACTGACTGCTTGATCTGGGGTGGTTTGCCACCGTATCCGAGATTCTGACCGAACTTACCTCACATGTTCCTGTTCACACTGACTCAAATTTTATCTTCACATCTGTTGGCTTAGATGAGGTCCGAAAGATTATCATAACTGACATAGGTTTCCTTCTCGATATTGATCCTTGTTGGAGATGTTATTCCGGTATCGAGTACCGAGAATATTCCACGGAGTTGGGAATACATCTTCCCGTGGAACTAGGAATCTCTTCTATCCAGATATCAGATGGCTTGAATATATGCATACCTTTTGGGTTCAAAGCAATGATAGGAATCATACTTGGCTTTCTGATGGATTCTGACTTCTTGCGGGAGGTTTCTGACTTCTCTTTCCTGACTTCATTGTCTTTCATATCCAATCTATACCAAAAGTTTGACTGTCGCTTGACGTGACTGATAGAAAAGTGCATCATCTCCTGATGATAACATTTGCAGACTTGACTGGCGGTGATCTTGGCAAAGAATCCCATTCACGGCATTCTATTCTGTAATTGCTTCCCACATGCGAGAGATAACATCAAAGTATGTGCTTTTACACTAATTCTTCATTTTGTCGGTATATCCATGGGGATAATAGTTTGTAATATGCTTCCGCATGGTTGCGGAGGTCAATATGTTGAGCTGTCCGGGGTTCGGACTTGACGGACTTGGATATTCAATGTTGATAGTTCTGAGCATACACTGTTGACTAAGATGGTTACCTTGCTATGAGGTCCTTATCGCAATGAAGTAGACCTCTCAGGCATACCTTCACTTGGGTTTGGTGTGAAATATCAGACTGTCTTGGGTATCCATACCACATTTTTCACACAATAACCGGCATACCTGTATTGTCAGTCTTGCTCCTTCATTATTATTTTCTTTGTCTGGATCCTTAACCGAAAGATTTGGGCCTTATATATCCTTGATTATTTCACGGCCCTGAATTTTGTCATGGGCAATACCTTGCAATCATACCTTGGTCTTGTTCATGTCTTGAATCTCGGGATATTTATCCTGTTCACGTGTGCTTATATAGATCTCATTACTGTTGTTGATTATACCAGACAGTGATCAGATTAATAGCATCAACTTGTCGGGTGTGCTGAGCTGATCTTGATATTTACTGCCAAGACGATATCTCAATATTGGCTTTCTTCAAGACTTGTTGATTCTTGCATCACCCACTGGTTTCCTTTCACTTACATATCCGGTGAGGTTGTCGGATGCGTACCATGAATTCTTCCTAATGCGAGAGACTTGCATGAACTTGACAACATACTCATTGTATGAAGAAATATCTGATTCTCGAGGTATACCTTTGTTCTGACTGATTCTTGTTTCTGACTTAACTGTTGTAGATCTGCCACTTGGAAACACTACCATATGCTGACAACTCACTGTTTAATATCTGGTACCAGTGTCGTACTGAAGAAGACTGGGTAGCTTGCATTGGAAGCCATCGGGATATCATGCCACGAAAGACTGGATAGCTTGTGCTCGAAGCTTTCGGCGGATATCTTGCTGAGGAAGGCTGGGTACCGTACCCCATAAGCTCCCCCCCTTAAAGACTTACTAGGGAAGACTCGGTACCTTATGCTAGAAGCTTTTGCCCAATTGAAATGACTGGATATCTTGCACTGGAATCCATTCATACCTTTCTGATGCAGATTGGTGAATCATGTCTTGTACGCTTTGCTGATAAATTGTGGAGAAGGACTAGACTGATCTTCTTTGCGGACGGAATAACATATATATTCTTGTCATTCCGGCTGCTGATTACTTGTATGACAAGAATTGTTTGACTTTCCTTCTTGCTGAATTCATTACATATTTGGACTGACTTCTGGGTGTCACATGCTTCAAATCTGACTCATGGCAGAATCAATCATCGAGTACGGACTATACCTCTGACTTCAAATGCACGGTTGGACTTGGATCCCATTTTCTTCTCTTGCTGATTTAATCATATCTGCAATAATGGTGGATCTCTAATGGGTACTTGTTACCGAAAGTCTGGGCATAATATACTTGTATTCAGACCGGATGTCTGCAATACAATGTTGTCATATGAAAATCTCATTGCTTTTAACTGAGTCCCTTGGTGTATATATGTACTTCTCACGGCTTCTTCTGATCCGGTGTCGGTTGATGAGCAATTTTCCATAAGGGGGTAACACCGGAGATTCAAAACAAAGAAGCACGAGAAAACGATCGATTGCAATAAAGCACACAACAAACAAGCTACAAAACTAATCCAAACATGCACACACAAGCACACACAAGCATAAACAAGCAATGATACTACAGCAGATGCACATGCACTACATGACTGACTACACCCTATGCTTGAGCAACGCTTGGGAGCTGACAAAGAAACTAAGGAGTAGCGAGTGGAACTGTTGACTCCGAAACTCTGGAGGGACGAGGCAGAGGGGTTGGAGAAGCTGGCGGAGACTGAGGTAGGGTGGCACCAAGCAATCTCCTGGATCGAATGGCGTCTCGGACTAACTCGGAAATAAGAAGACACTGGGCCGTCATGTAATGGGACATGGCGACGATAGCCAGGTCATCTTGGGGGTTGACAGACGGGAAATGGATCCGCTTAGGATTCTTGATGATGGTGGGATAGAATTGATAGGTACGGTTTTTTGCACCATGCTCTCTTGATGACGAAGGCCGGTGATTCCTGCCATTGCGGCAAGCTGAATGGCACGCTCGGGAGTAGCATCGTAACCACCGTGAAAACTATAGGTGTGCTTACCAACAGGAATCGAGGCTGGCAGATGGACATAGGAAACATACTCCAGGATTCTTCCTCTAGCAGAAAACTAGAATACTTGGTAATGGGGTGGATCTCCATGGGGATAAATGCTACGCCACATATCGCCAAGGAGGGTGGAAAAGCTGAGAGGTGCAGGGGTGGGGCTGAAAACAATAGGAACAGCACCGGGGCTCTGGGAAGGGCACAGAACTCATGGAAGTTGACCGCCATCTACGCACGAAACTGGGGTTAGGGTTAACCGAAAAATACTATATCCAGCAAACAAATGCAACAACCAACTGCAGCAAGCAAGGGCAACAACCAGACCCTTTACTACCGTTTGCTAACGTTCCAACAGACTAGGACGCTCTACAGCCAGACCTGCTCTGATACCAAGCATGTGGCATCCCGGCATAGATAAACCTGAACGCCCCGTATTCCAGCCCAGAGATCGAGGTGGAGTCTTCTGGAATACGACACTTTTTAGCATAGAACAAACCCGCTCTCTATTACAACACAAATATGAATACAAGGTCTCCGATATTACAATGACTAACACTGGCACGGCGACACTATGCCAACCACAGTTTCTCTATGCAAGCAGCATAACAACTCGAGGCAGCAGAACCTCTACTGCCAACAGAAGAACTTTGGCAGCGGAACAACTATTGGCAGTGGAACAACAAACGGCGATGATGGTCTCCAATCTGCAGGGACTCTGGCTGGAACGCTTATCCTAGCTCGCGAACACAGGAACCACACCAAACAAGCAAACAATCTAGGCATGACCTGCAAACTGGCATGACACGCCAAGTCAGTACATTGAATGTACTTGCAAGCTCACAATAAACCAAAAGCAGTCAAGACAAACAACAGCATGGCATTAGCAGGTTAAAGCAATCATGAACATGATACTAGCAAAACAACATGGCATGCACAACTGAACATGATACAACTTTAACATGGCATGAGCATATGATCATGATGATACTACATGCAACAGTTTAACAATATCATGCACCAACTTAGTCTGCTCGAGTTACCTCGTAACCAACACATGCATAAACTTACCAACATCGGTATCCACGATACCATGATGATCCTCTCACGATCACAAATATCCAACAAGCTTCGGTATCCAAGATACCACCATGATCCTCTCTCGATCACAGCCAACATCTTTCTCGTCATAGAATCGGGGTTATTATTAAGCAAGTTATTATTATTGTTGGCTCATAGTGTGACCGACTCCGAACTGGGCCCATATCCGCGGGCGCGGCTATCGATAGATTAAACACACACTCTGCAGAGGTTAGCACACTGTACCTACACCACGGAACCCATGGTCTCGCACTCCCATACGCATGGACCAATGACGTTCCATAAAAAATGACCTACTGCCATGACACTCTCCCGACCACTCCGATCAACTCCCCTTTGGGCTAAGTCATGGGTGGCCCCGTGCCTACCAAAGGCATCAAGGACCACCGTCGTGGCAAATAAACGGTCCCAAACGAGGACAAGGTACCATAACAACAACAACGGGCAGACAAGGCTTATGTCTGCCTACCTGATGAGGGTAGCGCACGCCCATAACCTTCCCTCACTGGAGGCACCGGCGAGAGGCATGACAATAGACCCAGTTAGGTCCTTACCATAAAGGCAAGTGTGGTTGCACTGGTCAGCTCGATTCAGTGGCACCATGACTCAGCCAAAAGTTGTTCAAGTTCATTATTATCTGGTTAAACTTGAATACAATAACTTGAGTCATAATAAAATAACATGATGGAACTACAATGCATGAGCATGATACCAACATAAACATGGATGTGCAACATAATCATCGAGCATAACCACAATGAAGCATATATCCAAATGAGCATGGCATACTGACGAGCATGAATAACACAAGCATAACTCTACCATAAGAATACATTGACAACTATCATCATGAATAAATACCATGCAAGAACATAGGAAGAACACTACCAAGTAAGCATGTAACCAACTAGATGCAAAGGAACATGCATAGCAACAGTACTGAATAACAGACTAAGCATGCATCTGAAGAACATCACTACTGCCAGCATGTATTACTACTACTAAGCATGACTTACGAACATGATACTAGCAAGTAGTACAAGGTAACAAGATGCATCGGAACATAGCATTAAGGTGAATAAGAATCCACGAGCATAACCGAAACAATGACAATAGTAGCAAACAAGCAGGCAGATAACGGCAAACTTTTATTAAATATTCAATTTGAAAACCAAGGCTACTGCATGACTATCATGCAAGTGGTTGTTGTGGCTTGCCTGGGGGTGACGGTGACTCCAAGAAGAAGTGTGGTGAAGCCGCGGAAATGAAACACCGGACGGTTCTCTCTCGGAGGGGGCTGATTAGAGGCAAGGGCAAGGACCACCAAGTGAAAATGTTACCAACTGAAAGAGCTCGACGAGACAAAGACGTGAGCGCTGGTTTCACCTCGATTGTAGTTACGGTTGAAAAGTTATGAGGGTTTGAACACCAGGGACCAATCTGTAAAAAGTTTTCCCACAAACAAGTCCTTGGTTGCTCAAACTAGAAAACGCGTTTGAGCAGATTGAGTTTTCTGTAAGAGAAAGCATATTTATAGCCGCAACAGAAGATGAATACGCTTTCCTACTTGGAAATTGTATTTCTAAGAAATACGTTTCCACTTATACACGTGGACCAAGGGTTGGAGAGGCTTACAGGCGGGGTCCACACAGAAGGAGGAGGGGGCCGACTGGATCGTCTTCTTCCCCGCGCCTATGTTCCTCTCGTGAACAGAGGAGGGGCAGGGCAGGGAAGTGGCTAAGGGGTCGGCCAGCTCCGGCGATCCCCGGCCCAGCCGAGGGCACCGGCAGGACCGCGGGGCCGCGCTGCACCCGTTCAGGGGTAAGGGAGGCGCCGGGGAGGAGTGGGGTGGAGGGGAGAGGTGGCGCCAGGAGGAGGACCGGGATGGGCGGGCGGTGGTGCTCTCCGGCGAAGCAGGCACTCTGGTGAGGGGGCAAGGGTTGGGGTGGCCCATCGGGACGAGGGGGGTCTAGTGGACGGCTTGGAAGGAGGAGAGGAGGCCTGTGGCGGCGACGAGCTCCGACGAGATGTGGTGACTCCAGATGGCAAATGAGGTGGGGGAGGGAGCTGTGAGCTACGGAAGAGCTCGGGCACGCTATATATAGCCAAGGGGAGGGCTCGGGGGGGCTGAGAGCTCTAGCTCAAGGACAATGGCGGAGCCGAGGCTGGACATGTCACAGGCGCGACGACGGCGACCACACGCCAGTGATTCAGGGCGAGGCAGCGACGCCATTACAATATATAATAATAATAATAAATTATGATGTCGTGGCAGCGCTTTTTGCTGCTTTTGAAAACAATAGTAATGGCGTTCGGACAATGGACAACGCCCTTGAAGATTTATCTTATTACTGGCATTAGGAAATATCACACGTCATAGTTATGCATGATATTTCTGTCGTGCAATTGTATCCAATGCCATAGGTATCTAAAATAGTGCTGACGTGGGTGCCAACGCCAGCACTAAATTTTAACAATGGGGCGATATTGGTGGCGTCGGGCGTCCAATCTAGCAAGACCGTTTAGGCCATGCCATAGCTAGGTTTTTCTGCATTGGTGTCTAGCGCCACATTATGCTTCTCGGTGCTATCTGGCTTCTGACCTTCTGGTGTCGACCTCTCGTAGAGTGGTGCTAGGATGCTTTGTTCATCATTCATTTGCTTATCCTGAAGTTCAGTTGTCCTGTGTACAACTTTGATGAGGTCTGTCAGGATTCCAGGGTCTGCGGGCGCGGCTTTCAGCCTATCTTCCAGTGTGACCGCTTCCTGGATACCCTGGCTGGTGTTGGGAGCTCTGTTGACTTGTACTCTTCCGGGGGGTCTTTCATCTTCTCCCAGTCACCGGCCTCCATATTGCTTTGGTGGCTTGTGCGATGTACTCACTCTGTGGTCATGTGTAAATTTTGCGGAGCTCAACGACCATTGCAACTGTGACGATAGGAACCAGTCTACCTTCCCATTTTGCAAGGTATTCCAACGTGTGAAAGCCACAGTCCTGCCTGTACAGGAAAAGAATCAGGTGAACTCACAAGAACAGAGATAACAATAATAAACTTGAATTCAGAGGTGACAAGAGGGTTAGCAATGGTGTAGAGGACACATGAAGAAAGAGATGGGAAAATACCAGTTTCCTTGCTTTGAAGTCGCCACGTACTCAATTGGAAAATATCTGATCTGGACCTTTGAGTGTTTGTAGTGACGGTTCCATGTCTCTTTGAGGTTGTTGATGAAGTATTCAGCATGCGTGATAAGGTCTGCATCAGTTGCCAAACGCATTGAATCAAGCACCTCAAAACGTTGGTTCTTCAGGTCAAGGCAGATCGCGTAGTGGTGACCACACTTGTCATGTAGGTCGTGTGGTGGAAGCTCCTGGAACATGGGGAACAGGACTTGCAAGTAAAATGAAGGAAAGAAGAAGCAGAGTTCACATGAAGAACAGAAATGGTGTAATTGGGAAAATGACGTGTAAGGATATCACCGGTTGTAGTAAGAGGCACATGAGTGACATAAAGCAGCAAGGGGCCAAAAAGTAGACCCACATAGAATGTTTACTTATAGTGGGTAATTAAAAAAAGTTGCCATCCATGTATAAACAAATTTTGCCCTGTATTTTAGTTTGAAGTTGCCACATAGTTTGTACAGGGATGCAAATCAAAAGTCAGTCTACATGGCAGTTGTTGCCACATGAAACAGTTGTCACATAAACAGGGTGTAGCCCACATGTGAAACATAGCTACTGGAAAAAACATACCATGGGAGGAAAAATGTGCAAAAAAGGAAGGAGTACTCACACATTTCTTCATTTTGAGCTTGAAATCACCATGCGCAGCAAAATGCTTCCTCAGGATTTTGTGGTGGAAGTCACCATCCCATATTTTGCAGGTCACACTGTACTGCATGATTGTTTTGTCGGGAGACATATCCATATGCTTGTTGATGAAGTCAATCTCACATGCAACTACATTCGTCGACATTTTACCGAGTGGTCTCACAGACTCGGCAAGATCGCCCAGGTCGACGTACGTCACTTCGCATTATATGATCTTGGTTTTGTCCAAACATGAGCTGTATGAAAATTATATAACATGAAAGAATCATGTCTACTAATAAGTAAAAAAACGTAAATGGATCATATCTAGAAATAGCAAAAAGAGGAATGGTAAACAGAGCAAAGCAAAATGAGAGGTTATGTGGTGTGGTCATTATGCTTTCAGCTCCTTCATGTGCTTGCTGCTGGCCCTTGCGTTTCCAAAGTGCTTGACAATATCGTACAACTGGTTCTACTCCTTTGTGGCCTTGACTTCGGGATCGTAGTCATCCGCGGGAGGTGCGTGAACTACCCTATGCTGCCTCACAGAACCAGGGGTGGCACGTCTAATGGTATCCTCAGATACCGTCTCAGCAGGCACGTTGGAACTTGATTGCCCCTGACCTCGTGAGGACCTCCTCTGCAATCCTGCCTCCTCAGTCCTGCGAAAAGCTTCATCAAGTAATGGCGAAATCTCCTCAGGGGTGCCTGCAAGGATCAAAAAAGTGGGTTAGGATACCTGGAAAACAAAACAAATGTAGTGTGAAATAAAGGGTGCAGGATATGAAATGTAGGTACAAAAAGTAGGGAGTTGCCATGTGGAGGCAACTCCAGTTGCCATGTGTATTGCATTGTAGTTTCCATGTGACAACAACTACAGTTGCCATGTTGTATCAACTCCAGTTGCCATGTGGTTGCCGTATGGAAAATGCAGCATGGCAACAAAAATGTAGGTGACATTGTGCAGCAAATCCAATTGCCATGTCATCAGATAACAGTTGCCATCACAAATGAGAACCCAAAAAAATGCTTGGGACAAAAGTCAGACTAAAAAGATGTATACAAGAAAATGATAAACACAGAAGAAATGTACCTTGCACAATCGGCTCTCCGAACTTGACAGCCTTCCTGCCCTCGACCATTGGCTGCGCCATCACTGTGGCCATGCATGCTGGGAAAGCAAAGGCAACTAGTGTAGGATCTTACACCACTGGTTGATCTTGACTGATGCCAAGGCTAAAGCTCGGTGGGGTGCAGGCCATTGGGTGCCTCTCCTGCCTACTGGCCGGACCGCGAACAACTTGCTGGGCAGAATCCAAGGGTGAAAGATCAACAAACATTTCTGAATCGGCCGCTGCAGAATCATCGGGCTTATTCGTAGGGCGGGGCGTGTTGTTAGTGGTATCAGTCGCAGCTTTCTTGACAATCTTCTTGTTTGGGCTGTAGGGGACACCAACGTTGACTAGGAGCTTAGAAGTGCACAGATTTAAGCTGGGGTTCTCCACGGCGGGTAAAGATGCAGTCTGCTCCAGACGTTCACCTCCGTCAGTCATGTCCGGCTTGCCACCTGGATCAGTTGTACTCCGGTCTTTGGTTTCTCCATAACATTGCTTTTGGCAGGTGGTGGGAACAGTGTGGACGCAGGAACATAACCAGAGTCATCTCTGCTACTCCTAGCTACAGCCGGTGCGTTGGGTATGTCTGTTGATTGCTTGCGGGGGCTATGACGCCTAGGTGGAAGGCCAGCTCACGAAATGGTCGCCTTAGCAACCTCTGCACCACCAGGAGCTGGAGCTGTTGTGCCAAGACTCTCGCATGTGGATGGCATATCATTAAGAACTGTCGCCTCAGCCACTTCTGTCGTGGGAACAGAAGTGCGACCACCCACGCACTTGGAATCCGTGTCAGATGAGCGGGAATCTTCCTTGCTTAGGTTGGTCTCGGGGGCGTCCACTTCAACACTTGCTGATCGGGTGGCATGGCTCACAGCAGCATCCTTCATTGCCAGCAGAGTGGGCAATATTTCAGTAGTCCTGGCAGATATCGACTCGTCACTCCCAGATGTATGGATGCCTGTTGTTGTAGCCTGCACATATGCAACCGGCGGAGATGGTCGGCCGCTTGCGTCAGAGCTAGTGGGAACAGTTGACGGTGCAGCAGCAGTTTTGTCGACTCGCGCCTCATGAACATCTGAGTTGCCACCTGTCGACAACTTTGAATGAAGGCGTTTGAGTGGGTTCCTAATGATCTGATTGGTCGCGCCTGTAGTAGTCTTCTTCACCCTGCGAAGAAAAAGCACATGAAAAGTATTAAAAAATGAACAAAAAATATTTGCCATGGTAGCCATCTTAAAAAATGAAAAAAAATGTGTGACGTGCCAGGGCTGCCATTTCAAAACTGGGTATGGGTGAGCACACAAGCCAATGGAAAGCTGGTAGTTGCCATGTAGGTGGAATAAGAGTTGCCATGTGGCATAGTTAGCAGTTGCCATGCAGAACAAGCAGGAGTTGCCATGGTAGCCATCTTGAAAAATGAAAAAATGTCTAATGTGCCAGGGCTGCAATTTCAAAACTAGATATGGATGAGCACACAAGCCAATGGAAAGATGGTAGTTGCCATATAGGTGCAATAAGAGTTGCCATTTGGCCTAGATAGCAGTTGCCATGCAAAAAACAAGCAGGAGTTGCCATGCATTTAAAAGAAAGAAATCATTGGAACAACAGCAGTTGCCATGTGGGACTGATGGCAGTAGCCCATGTGGCAAGCTGAACAGCTGCATTGAAAAGCAAAAATATAGCACTATGGCAATGAAAGAACAGGGATAACCTACTTCTTGACTGGCTTCCTCAAGTCTGGCAACACGACAGGATCCTCGGTGTTGGACGTCGTCATATGAGGAGATGACCTGGTGGAAGGGGTGTCACCAGCAATGGGGGCACCTTTGTTCAATCGAGCAGAAACACGGGTTGGCGTTGGTGCTTGTTTCTTTGTAACTGCTCGTCCACTAGCTGTCGCCTCACTGCACATATAAGAAAGTGGCAAAAAAGGTGCCAAGTGTCAGACACGAAAATCATTGCCACGCTTAGCAAAACAAATGCAAAAAAGGGGTCAGTCTGTTCAAAAAGATAGACAAAACAAAACACTAAAATAGAAGTCGAACCTCCTCCTAGCAGCTACGGGATCGGTCCTAGACCTCTTGCCAGGAGAGCCCTGCCCAACATCCTCTGGAGCCCTCCCCCTCTTTGAGGGCGACACCCCCTTGCCTCTCGCATCTGTATGTTCTTTGAATTTCTCCGGTGAGGGGACATCTGGTGCACCCTTTCCCTTCTTACCACCTGCACGAACTTCAACATGTTCATCATCGCCGGTGTCGTGCTGCACGTTCTCCATGTCATCGTCATCGTCCTTGTTGAGAGCAGCATCTCCATCTAGTTCATCTTGTGTGTCAGGAAGCTCCTGGGAACTGTTGTAGTCGTACCGGCCAAGGCAACCAGTTGGCCGATGTGTCCGTTCTGCAACAAATGTAGTGAACTGCCTCGCAACTGCGTCTCTGTCAGAGCCATTAAGGGACGTCCAACCCTCAACCAACTTCCCGAGCAAGCTGGTCATTTCGGATGCAAACTGCCCAATTAGATGCTCAACAGGTGCCCTCGCATGTGCACGAAACAAGAAGCAGCAGTAACCAACCATATTAGAGTCACGTGCACAAGATAAATAAACCAAAGCAACCATAGATATATATCCTTGATTACCTCAGTAGGACAAGACGGATCTGAGTGCACGTCCATCCACTTTCCAAAGTTTTGAGGCCCACCAAACACGCTGTAGTCTATAGCATGCTTGGTCATCAGCTGGAAATAACCAAAAAACAGCTAGGATGTAAGAGAGAAAATAATGAACACTAACTAACAGTTCATGTATTGCAAAAAAGGAAGACAATAGAAGTTTCAGCATGGATGACAGAGTTACCATGTGGCGTGAGACATGGATACCATGCGCAGACAGCCATGGCTAACAAGGTAGTCATCTTTTGTTAGCCACAGACAGTTGTCATATGAGGATTTTTTTTCATATGTTATGCAGCAACAAAATTGAAAGAATGCCGTCTAAAGAAAGAAACCAGAACTAACCTGCAGTTTCCCATATTTCGTATCAGTTACCCTGTCTGCAGCAAGCACAGCCTTGACATCATCGTAAGTCCACGCAGAAACAACAAACTTGTGTGTAGGCGGCCGGCCTCCTATCCCAGTGAAGTCCACGGTGGACAGATCAAGACAATCGACGTACATGAGTTGATGTACAACAATTTAAAAAGGAAAAAATATCAGTTGCCATCATGGTATTTTGCATAAACAAGCTAATGTATGTTCCTTCAAGCATCAAGTTGAAGGGCATGGAAAGAAAGAAAAAGTTTCCATCTATCTGTGTTAGTTGCCATCATGGTGTGCTGGCAGTTGCCGTCTTGTTATGATCGTAGTTGCCACAATGTCACCATCATGGTTGCCATGCATAATCAAGGTGTTAAGAGTGTTTGCAAAGGACTAGTAGAAAATTAAATGGCGTCGACAACCCTTCTGGTACATCTTGTTTGAGAATGCATCATGCAGGAAGTCCGCAATGAACTTACACCAATTCATGTCCTTCACATCTTTCAGTTTCGCCTGCATGGCACAAATTTCAGGACAAGAAGTTGCCGCATCAGAAATCAAATGAAAAAATATCAAAATAACTGGCAGTGAGTAGCTTACACATGACATCGGAGCCAAAAGATTGAAGGAAATAAAGGAGTAGAGATAGATCATTCACCAGGATGGGGAAGCATTTGTTGCTTGGGTGAAGAGAAGTGGTCGGCGCAAAAATAGCTGAGATCACGTACATGAGTAGCTTCATCTTAAAAACCTCGCCATGGGTTGTCATGGCCTCCAGGGAATTTGCCAGGAAAGTCGTGTTCAGCATGGATGCCATCCCAGGAAACAAACGGGCAAACAACGTTTCCTCAATCTTATTATTGACCTCATACGGGACTTTGATTTCTCCACGGGGCAATTCCAAAGTGCAGAAAACGGATTCCTCGTCCAACGGCATTCTTCCACGTCCCGGAATCACGAATTCCCTGGAGGCGGGGTCGTAAATCTCACCAAGCCAGTCGCATACAGGGTTCACTAGATTCTTGCACCGAACATCCATCAGAGCCTGCATACCCATCTCAGTAGCAGCTCCCTTCTGATCGTCGGTAAATCTCTCGGTCAATGAAGTCAGGCATTCCTGTGAAGCCCTATTGCGATTACGTTTCTTCTTCTGCAAAACAGATAAATGATCATTTGTTTCCATGTTTTCACTATCATGAAATTTTTGTTCCTAACAGATGATTGCAAACTCAATGTGACATTCAAAACATATGGGGGGAGGAGGGGGTTGACAGTTACCTCATCGCCATCTTTTGTCCGTCCAGTTGCCCGATTCTGCTGTGGTACATCCATGAAATCATCATCATCGTCTTGATGATCGCCGCGAGCCATTCTGCTGAGATAAGAACCAACCAAAATGTCAGGGTGAAAATGAAAGTATGAAGTAAGCAGTTGCCACCTAACAGAATGTACTTGCCACGTGGGCTCAATTGAAAGTGGCAAATAATGAAGGCAATATCATATGAACACACATACATCCTATGATTGTCAAACCATAAATGTGGCAACTAAACACATTGGCTTCATTTGAAAAATGTACAGATCATAATGCACTTAAAACAAAATGTTGAAGTTGCCATGTTAGCACAAGGTAGTACGAAGAAAGGCACAAATCTTCCACTGCACAAACATATAATGTGGCAACTCACACCCTGTCCTCATACAAAAATGAGTTGCCATGTGTTCAAAGGCAAAATGTGCTAGGTTGAAATTGCCATGTTAAAATGCAAAACAATTCAAAAAGAGTTGAAAACATTTACTGCACAACCTGTAATGGCAATTCACACACTGACCTCATATTAAAAATGAGTTGCCATTTAATACGGCCAAATATGTTCAGATATCACAAGTCAGCGTGGCAAAACACAAAATTGGGTCTATAGTATAGTGAATTTGCCACATTATCTTGCCTACATCATGGCAATAGCCATAGTGTTTTCACAGAAATACTTGCCACATGGAAAGCATATTTGTGGCAACTGACACAGTAGATCAGGAAATTAGTTGCCATCCAGTGCACGTAGTTGCTGAAATTGCCATGACTACCTATTTACTACACTTTATCATGCCTACAGCATGGCAACAGCCATAGCATGTGCACAAAATTAGTTGCCACATGGAAAACATATTTGTGGCAACTGTCACAGATGATCAGGAAATTAGTTGTCATACAGTGCAGATAGTTACTGAAACTACCATGTCTGCCTTCATACTACACTTTGAAAAACAACAACCTAGATGTAGGGTTCATTGGCAACTATCATAACCTGAAATTCATCAACAAAAAACTTCCTGTACTGATCGCAAATAGCATTTCAAGACAACACATAACTAACGGATAGAAAAACGCCGGCTCAATCCCAAGGCAGAACCAGGATGTGGATGCGGACAGGCCGAACCACACCGGCATGACCGCCACCGCGGCGGCGACGAAACTGCTCAATGCCACCAAAAACGGCAAGCACAAGACTCCGCCACCGGCGGGAACGCCGGCGCATCGCGAATCCGCCTGAATCTCGAGCGAAACATCGACCACGGAGGAGAGGCGAGAAATGCAGGCAAGGAATTTAAGCGTGGGAAGGAGCATTACCTTCAATCTGCAGGCGCTCCGGCGAAGACGCTCTGGTCCGGCGAGTCCACCGACGGCCACGAATGCCGTCGACTCTTCCACCTCCGCCGTCGCCTTCTCTTCCAATCGACTGAACTGCGGGGTGGGTTGTGCGAGTAATGAAGTGGAGAGTAAATGGAACCGTGAGGGGAGGGGGGCGAAGTGCGCGACATGGTTGACGGCAACCGCAGTCGAGCGTGGCGTGCGGGCGCAAAGCAGTTCCACCGCACGCCCCCGGGTGGCAACCGTTGACCGCGGGGAGGCAACCGGCGTGTGGGCGAACTCTCTCACACACCACACACGTGACTTGTCCTACGTGGCACACAAAATCAGCCAAAACATGCCAAGATTCATGCAGAAACTGTTGAACAGCGATGGAGGCGTGTGGTTGAGTTGGCTAACGCCCACACGTGTGGGTGTTAGTGTTTTCGTAGAAGTTTTGCACCCTTTTCTGGCATCGTTATTGTGGTAGTCGAGTGTGGTGTGCTATCGCTTGCCTCAGCCTCTACTTCAGCGAACATCACTTTGTGCAACAAGATCAGTTGCGGAATGTATTCTTCGACCTCGCCTTTTGTTCCTTGTAGGGTATCGGATTCCGAGGTGTCCTTCTGCTGTTCACCATAGCTCATGTGTCCTGGAGATCTGCCTTTGGTTGGTGGGGCCATGGCGCTACCAGCCTCGTCCTCCTTTGGTGAGGTCGGTTCGCCGTTCGCGTCATTTTGATCAGACAAGATAGTAGATCTATCGTGTCAACACCGCAATCTGAGATTGTTTCGTCGAGGAAACAATCTTCTGGTGTGTGGTCGATGTGGCAGTTGTTGCGAACCATGGCGACGAGTTGCATGTTCTTCTGAAGTTGTCGGTGAAGTATGTGTTGATGTGCAAGCCCCACATTCCCGAGTCCGAACGGGAAGGGACTAGTGAGGCCGACCACGGAGGTCATCGGGGCCGGAACCCCGTTCTGCATCTCGTATTTGATGGGTGGCAGACACAATCGGAGAATGCCACGGGAGTTGGTGACGAAGACGGCGTTGTCGACATAGATGGTACGTGCGGAGCGAGCCGGTGGGTTGATGTCAACCCGACCTGCTCCATCAACGACGAACGTCAGGGAGCCAAAGGTTAGGCTCTTTCCCGGTGGTAGGCCGCCGGAAGCAGATGAAGATCCGATCTGGCCTTCTCGGCCTTCGTGTTTCTAGGCAGGTTCAACCTTTTTTTCTCTTTTCCTTTGGGCTTGGATTCTTGTTGTGTTGCAGAGCTACCATATGGGTGCGTCTATGCTAGGGCTATGTATTGCCTATGTCGAGGCATACTTCCGGCTCGCCTCTGGCACGGGGCTACTGGGTCGGTCGAGTACTATACTAGCATGTGTGTGTGTGTGTTTCTCCATGGTTTCGTTTTCAATTTTTTACTATTTGTTGTGGTTTTCTTCGTTTTTTCTTTTTCTTTAGTTTTCTTTGTTTCTTTCTTCTATTTTCTTTTTCCCCTTTTATTCTTTTTAACATATGCCAACATTTTTTACATATGGTGCATGTACTGTATACATCAAGAACATTTTTTATACACGTTTTCCATTTTTCAACTACAAGAATAACATTTATTTCAAATGTTATTTTTGACCAACAGATTTCAAAAATATATTTTGATGTCTACTTTTTTTTGTAAACACGTTATACATTTTTTATACACACTTGAAAATTTCAAATCTATGAATAACCTTTTTTGATACATGTTTTTGAACCTTTTTATACATGTTAAATATTCTTTATATACATGTTGAAATACATTCTTAACTAATACAAAACATTTTTTAAAAACTAAGCAAACATTATACTACATTGTATTAAAATATGTCCCTAATATATTTGGGAAACGACTGGACATTTTGCTTAATGTAATGTTCATTTTTTGAGTGGTATGAAACATTTTCTTGAAAGATACAAAAAATATTAATACATTGTACAACATTTGTCAAAAATGGCACGTACATTTTTTGAAACGTGTGAATATTTTTGAAATGTCACATACATTTTTCTTAAGCTACAAACATCTCCTAAAGGTTGAGCCAACATTTTTTCACACTGCATGCACATATTTCAAATGTGTGTTTTGAGTAAAATAAATTTTAAGAATATATTATTTAGATATTTTGAATGTAACCAAAAGAGAAAACATGTATCATGTCAGCCTCCCCGAATGGCTACTGGGTTGGCCGACTAACCTGCTCCCTCTATACAAGCCGAGCTATTGTTTGCACCAAACGAGACATGGCCGGGTCTATAGTGGAACTCCTAAGCTCTCAATGGCAGATTGCCACACGCAATGAGCTGTCGTTGCAATAATGGGACGGCCCAGTTTTAGCTATGTAAAATTCGCAAAAAAAAGCACGCAGTACCAGCGATGGAACTCCGTATCCCTCGCTACATAAGCGTGAAGCTAATGCCGGACCTGATGTACCTGTTAGTGACTAATAGGCACCGTTAACTTTTAAGAACTAATTACAACGGCAGATCCGATTATTTTTTCCAAAAATATTGCACACTTTTCAAAAATTCCAAAAAAATTTCACAAACGCGGACAATTTTTGGAAAATGTGAACAATCATTTTGTGAAAATTTCTGAAAACATGAACAAAACTTTAAAAATTCTATTCTTTTTGAATTTTCGAAAAAAATAAAAAATGTGACCATACTTATAAACGTGAACAAAATTCCAAATTACAATACAAAAAAGTAAAAAAATTATAAATTCTGAACAGTTTTTTTAAAAGTGAACAATGTTGGAAACAAGAACCAAATATACAAATCAAGAACATTTTTGTACAGAAGTGCACAAATTTTGAAAAACAAGAAGAAAATTCCAAAATTCTATACAATAAACGTGCACAATTTTTGAAACATGCACAAATTTCAAAATTCGAAACAATTTTTGAGCAAGTGAACCAATTTTGAAAAATGTGAAGAAATATTGAAATTCTGCACAATTTAAAAAAGGTGATTCAAAAAATTAACTTGAACAATTTGTGACAACATGAACAGAATTCCGAAATTATATACAAAAATCTGAACTGTTTTTGAAAACATGAACAAATTTCAAATTTCAGGACATTTTTGGAAAATGTGGACGATTGTTTTAAAAATATGGAACATCCGAACATGTTTTTAGAAGCCATGAACAAATTTTGGATTACAATTTGTTATTGAAAAAGTGAACAATTTTTGAAATTTTGAACCTTTTTATGAATTTTTTGTAGTTACGAAAAAACACACAAATATAAAAGAACAAGGAAAAACGAAAAGAAAAGAAAAAAAAGAAAAAACCAGAAGAAGAAACCAACAAGAAAATACACGATTCAGGAACATTCTGAAGGGTTCCCAAAACTGCAAGAAATACTGTTCAGAACTCAAAAAAGCTACACTAGCGATTGGGCCGGCCCACTGCACCGTTCGATCGCGCAACCCTATGTGAAGTGTTGACATTTTATGACGCAGCGAGCGGCCTATAGGGTTTTCCCAGACTTGCAACCGTCTCGCCTGAAGAAGCTTTTCAGCAGCGCGCACGCGTATGGCCCAGCCCAATAGCATGCTACTTGTTCGTTCGTTCGTTCTCCGGTTTGTGTTCAATGATGTGTTACGTTTGGTTCTTTTGTTTTCTCTTTCGTTTTCATTTCTTCTCCAGTTTTTTGGTTTAAATTTTTTGCTGGTATACTTTGTTTTTTTTTGCTTTTCTTCTGTTTCTCTTTGTTTCTTTCATGTATTTTTTTGTTGTTCTTTTTTTCTCATTTTTCCTTTATCAGTTTTGAAGAGCTTTATATTTGTTTTTCTTTGTGTCTATCAATTTTCAATGTGTTACACTTGTTCGCACCTTTTCTTCGGTTTTTAATAGTTTTAATTTTTCTTTTTTTATTTTGGATATAGTTCAATACTTTTATACATCAAGAACATTTTTGTAATACACTTTCAATATTTCTCTAATACAGGATTAACATTTTTTGAGTACGTGATCAATATTTTTGAAATGAAAGATTAACATTTTCTGAATATATAGCCAATATTTTAATACACAAATTTTACCATTTTTTAATATTTGGTTAAAATTTTCCAAATTAAAGATTAACATTTTTTCAATACATGGTCGGAATATTTATAAACATTTAATATTTTCGATTCCATGATTAATGTTTTTCAAATACAAGATTAACTTTTTTATAGTAAATGATTAAGATTTTCAATACATATTTTAACATTTATAAATTCAATATTAAACTTTCCTAGTACAAGGTAAACATTTTTTATACATATTTAACATTTTTCATCTGCTTGATTAACATATTTGCGAATTTAAGATTAATATTTTTTAATATATGGCCAACACTTTTTTATATATTCAATAATTTTCAAATGCTTGATAAACACTTTTTAAATACATGATCAACTTTTTTCACCTACGTTGGTTATTTTATTGTATACAAGAGAAATATTTTCTCGATGTACATCTAACATTTCTAATACTCTTGGTTAATATATTTTTCAATTTTTATTTAAAGAGTTTTTCGTAATATACTTCGCATAGAATATTTGGAAGTATGAATAAAATAAAGAAAAATACCAGGGTGTGGCCTCCAGTGCACCTGGGCCAGCCCATCTTGCGTTAAGATTGAAATGTTTTTTAATACATGGTCAACAGCTTTTTATACACATTTAACAATTTTTTAATTCTCCTATTTTTTTAACAATTTTCAAATGCTTGACTAAAAATATTAACGTAGTTACTTAACATTGTTTCAACGCTTGATTAACAATTTTAAATACATGATCAACTTTTTTTCACATACATTATATATTTTTTCGTATAGATGAGAAACATTTTGAAGCGAGGCCTCCTTAAGTCTCTCTACAAGCGGGGGGCGCCCCACCCGGTTTGTGTTGTTGGAACTTTGTTGCGACTGGTTTTGGAAACCTTGTAGATAGGTTCTGAACTAGTTTTCATTTTCTGTTGTTCGTTTCCGGTTTCTTCGATTTTCTACTCAGTATTTTATTTTTACTTCATTTTTTATTTTATTTTCTCTATTAACTTATTCAAAAAAATTCAAATGTATGTACTTTTTTTAACAAAATATCACAGTTTCATGAATTTTTCACAATTTATAGAATTCATGTTTTCAAAAAAAGTTGGTGTTATCAAATTTTGTATGGAAGTTTAGAAAACGTTCTTATGTTATCTTTAAAAAGATACTTAAGTTTTTTTGCATTTACAAAAAAATGTTCACATTTTCAAAACTTGTTCTGAATTTCTAAAGAATGTAGGTGTTTTGAAAATGTGGCCTTAAACTACACAATGTTCACGTTTCAAACAATATATCCAGCTTTTTAAAATAATATTTGGGCCTATAAAAAATGCTCCTCTTTCCACAAAAAATATCATTCTAAAAAAATGTCAAAAACGTGAAAAAAAAACGAATTTCAGAAACATTTGACGGTATTCTTTTCTTAATTAGCATAAATCAAAAAATGTAGCTAGAGTAATCTTTCGCAACGGTGTTTTTTTATGTAATTAGTATAAACATTTCATGAGTCTTGTTGTAAAGGCCCGCCAAGTTGGAAGATCTTCCTATGTGAATCACTGCCTATGTGACGCGACCAATTCTATTTGGCGCATGGTTTGTTTTTGTTTTCTCATACCAGGTTTTCTCTTGTTTTGTATTTAATCTTCTTTCGTGTTTTCTATTTTCAGTTTTTTCTGCCTTTTCATTTTCATTCTTCCTTTCTGTTTTCATTTTATTTATTTTTCATATCCGTTCTTACGTTATGTTTCTAGTTTTCTTATACATCCTTTTAAAATTTTGTGACATTTTTCTGAAATCATGAACATTTTCTTGTTTCCTTAAAATTTTAGAATTAGTGAATACTTTTATGTAATACTGAACACTTTCAAACTTACGAACATTTTGTACAAATTCATGAACATTTTTAAAATTTATTCACACTTCCAAAATTTGTTTAGATTCTTATTTTTGAAATTGTCAACAACTTCCCAGAACTCATAAACATTTACTTGAATCAGTGAATATTTTTTCAGGAATTTTAAAAAATATTCATGAAAACAAAATTGTAAGTCATCATTATTTTTTGAACGATGAACTTTTGAGAAATTCATGAATATTCTTTGATTTTGTGATCATTTATATATTCAATAACATTTTTTCATTCATTGTCATTTCTTCAAAAAACGACCTTTCTTTTTGAATTCGTGAACATTATTCGAAATTGTGAATAATTTTCCATTTCGAGGACTTTTTTTGAAGGCAGGAACAATTTTGAACTCGTGAACCTTTTTCACATTCGGGGGCATCTTTTCAAAAGTCGTAAACATTTTTCTGAAATTCAATATTTTTTTACCTCCTGGCCAGCATTTAAAAACTGGATGATACCCCGTGCCTTGCTACAGGGATGAATTATGATATATTTCAATAGGATTTGATTGTGTGAAATATAAATATTTCACTTAATAACATGTGAACCAAAATTTAAAGTACATACGACATATTATATTTTATTATGTATAGTTGTAAAATACTAATTGAATATGAGTAGAATAATAGAGTGAACAATACTTTCTCATGCATGGCTGCATGTGGTGGTGGGTGTTTTCTCATGCGTGGGTGCATGTTGATGGGCCTTATCCCTTCAATAACTGTATGGTGATGTGGCATGCTTGTATGTTGAGACAAGTAAGTTGGTGGGGATGACTCTCTTATGTATATAAAGAATTCATAACTGTTTTTAAATCCCAAAGAATGTTATTAAAGAAAGAAAACAAAAAACCAGGGGCGGCCCACCCCAATACGCGCTGGGGTGCAGGTGATGCGTGCTAGGTTGCTACCCAACCAGTTGCGCGCGAACTAGGAGCTCCCTGAGGGCAAGCCCTATTTGGCGCTTTCGGCACCGGTTAAGGGCTATTTTGCCAACCGGTGCACACCTCCCTCAAAGTTGGGTCGGCCCTCTTTTTGCGGTGTTGAGGTTCAAACTCGGACCTGTATCTTCAATGAGAAGTGCAGTAACCAGTAGGACATCGCAAAACGTGTCCAACCTTACTTCGTTTTTTTCCTTTTATACTTTTTCCAGTTTGCAGGAAGCCCCTGGTTTTTTCTTTACTTTTTTCCTTTTCAATAAAAAAATATGTGCACCTTTTTGAAGCTATTAAAAAATTCATAATTGATGAACTTTTTAAAAACTTGTGAACCTTTTCTTAAAATCGGTGAACTTTTCAAATTTGTGAAGAAAAAAAACTAAAATTGGTAAAAAAAAATCCAAATTTATGAATGCATTTTCAAATTTGATGATCTTTTTTCAAAATCAATGAAATATTTTCTAATTCATGAAGTTTTTAGAAATTTGTGACCTTTTATTCAAAATCTGTGACCACTTTTATTCAAAATACAAAAATGAAGAACCACTTAAATGAGAGACCTCGTGAATGCTACGTACCGGAGAAGTCGCTGTTTGGGCCTCAGCTCATGACGGAAGCTAGCAAGCACCCGGGATTTTTTTTCCCAGCGCCTGAAGCATTGAATAGATCAATAGAAGGTCCCCTCCCTAAGTGACACTTAATGTGTCAGTGTTTGAAAATGTTCACGTGTTTGAAATTTTTTGATGAATTTTCAAAAAATATTTATACAATTTAAAAAATGTTTGCGTAGTTTAGAAAACATGTTTAATTTCAGTGCAAAAAATGGTCAATGTGTATTTTAGAAATGTTAATATGTATTCGAAAAAATGTTCAAGATATATACTTAAAAATGTACATCATGTACTCAATGTGTATCAGAAAGATGTTCCGTATGTACAAGGAAAATGTAGACTCTGTATTGAGAAAAACTACACATGTGTAGAGAAAAAAAACACAAAAATAAAAGTAAAACGCACAGAACATTCTAAAACCCGGCTCAACCAGTTACATAAGTTGGGGGCGCCTATTCCTTGCTGATAGAGAGGTGGTTCACCAACACTGATGTCACGTTGACGTCCAGCTGACATCACACTAATTCCTTTTTTACTTCTTATTTATATTTAAATTAATAAATTTATTTGAAAATAAATAAAAACCATGAATTTAGAAAGTCTTGACACTGTATAAAAAATGTAAGCACAACTAAATAAATGTTGATAGCTTTCAAAAATGTCTGTGACAATGAAAAATATTCCAACCAGATTCAAAACATCTAAATAACCAGTTAATTCAACGATCCAAAGATTGCAACACAAAAAGTTCAATTCACGCACAAGCTGCGGCGAAATCCAGCTACAATCATAATGCAAAAGCATTTGTGGTACAAATAGCAAATTCATGGATAGTGGCGAGCTTCGAAGTCTATATACAGCCGATAGCATAGCTACAGTTGATAGTTCAGCCACTAGTCCACGACAAACTCAAAGCTACTATTTGTACACTAAACTACACATAGATATCATATCATGTATAACCTCCGTATCAAAATGTAAGACATTTTTAAGGTTAGTTTAGCGTATAAAATCATCTTATATTTTGGTACGGAGGTTGTACTTGCATAATCAAAGCTTCATATTTACGAAACTAAAACAAAGTATTTTAACATCTGGAGAGTGGGAGAGATCAATCTAGTGTATTTGATGGCAAAATGAAATAAGGATACAACGTTTGGCAAAATTGATGGTGTTATACAAAATCCAAGAGATATCCTAAAACATGAAAGAAAAAACATCTTTCCAATATCTCAAACCACAATCTTGTGTCCTCCGAACCTAAAAACAAGTTCCTTTCCTCCGTTTCCCTATCGCCCCCTTCCTTAGTTCCTTTCCTCTCGCTCCTGACACGGCGTAAAGGAAGGAGATCCGTTTGCCACTACCCGGCGCCGGCGGCGAGGCCGTGGGCTTTCCCTCCGTCTGCCGCTCTGGCGGCGGCAGGGTTGCGGAGCCCCGGTGCCTCGTCGTCGGCTTGTAGATAGGTTAGCGTTAGGTTTTCGTCGCGTGGCGGCTTTGATGGCGGCAACGGCGACGCACCGGCGAATAAAGGTGTCGCGACTCTCCCCATCTCAACGTCGCTGTCCATGGCGGCGCCGAAGAATCGTTGGCGTGCGTTCCTCATTGATCTTTCGGATCGACGAGGTTAGTTTTCTTTGGTTTGGGCTGGCAGTTGCCGTCCTCTTTGACGGTTGCTGCGACGGCCTGAGCGGGATTGCAGATGGCTCGATGCTGGGCTTGTGGTCGACGGCAAGCAGCCCTTGTGTCTTCTTTGACTTCATCGATTGAAGACGGTGCTGCTGCGTCTAGTGGGAGGCACGGGGAAGTGCCCCGGCCGACGTGCCACATAGAAGATGGTTCTGTCGCTCGCGATGGACAATTTCATCGGCTCACAAAGCGATTTTTCTCACAATGGTGCTCCTCTAGACCATGGCTTGAAGGTTCTTCATCTCCTTCCAATCCGGCTGCGCTTCAGTGACGACGGAGGTTGGCGATGGTTGATGGATGTTTTTTGCAGAGTGACCCCCTAGTAGTCAGTTGTATTTTCTATTTTAGTGGGGTCTTTTTTGCAATTATATCGGGATATACGTCCTCCTGGCTCTGTCTAGAATTGGGCTGCGTGTGGTGTTGTAATCATGATTTATTATGAACACGTGGTTTCTTTCAAAAAAAACCTAAAAACAAGAAAACGTTGCCCGGGATCATACTAAAAATGGGACTAATTAATCTCGAGAAGAAAACTTGTTGGCTCTTCCCCAGTCCAACAAAAGAACCAATGAATTTTGGTGTCCTACTCCCTTAGGCCTTGTTCGGTTGCTTGCCAAACCGAGTGGATTGAAGGGGTTTGAGGAGGATTTAAACCTCTTCTAAGTCAAAATACAAACCAATCCTTGCCAATCCCCTCCAATCCTTTTGGGGAGAGGATTAACCGAACAAGCCCTTAATTATTGCTTTTACGTACTTTGGATCGGCTGATCGATCCGGTCAAGAAATGAAACATGTAATACTAGCTGCATGCTAGTAGAAAGACCTAGCGCCGGCCACCTTGCCATGGTGGAGCATGCTGTGGGCGATGGTGTCTCGCACCTGCGCAGCGGCGGGGGAGGGCACGGGGTCATTGGCGACCATGTGGTTGTCGTCGTCTAGGTCGAGCTCCAAGCCCTGCAGCAGCTGGAGGTCGAACGGTTCGCCGCTGCTCTCGCAGATGTTGTGGAGCGCGCAGCAGGCGCCGAGCATGACGGAAAGGTCGTCCACCTTGACCTCGGTGCGCCTCTGGAGGCAGGCCCAGCGTGCCTTCAGCCTCTGGAACGCGCTCACGGCCACGGCGCGCGCCTTTGCCACTCTCTCGTTGAACTCGTGCTGCGTCCACGTCAGGTTCTGGTGGGAGTAGGGCACCAGCATCCAGTCCGTGAGCGGGTAGCCGGCGCCGCCGACCAGGCGCATGCCCTGGCCAAGGGTCTCCCCCGTAAGCTTCGGCTTGTTCAGCGACCAGAGGAGGAGGGTTTGGTCGTCGGTCATGGCGCCGGGGCCGACGCAGACGTCGGTGAAGGTCCCGTCCGCGTCCACCGACGCCTGCAGGGTGATGCTGTAGCAGGTCTTGCTCATGCGCGCCGTGGCGCGGGGGTTTAAGTAGTTGATGACGTGGTGCTTGGGCGCGATGATGGCCACGTGGGTGGTGTAGACGGCGCCGATGATGCCCGGGATGCCCGACAAGGCCTCGAACTTGGCGGCGTTGGTGGCCATGGCGGCGGCGTCCGGCCACCGGATGACGTTGGGCGCGACCGTGGCCTGGATGGCGGCGCAGACGTCGAGCACGAGCTTGTGGCAGGTGGAGACCCCGATGGCGAAGCGATCGGCGACCTTGCGGAGGGGCTCCCCGGTGGCGAGGCGCCAGACGCAGACGGCGACGCGCTTCTGCACGGGGATGGCGGCGCGTAGCGCGGTGTCCTCCTTGCGGACGGCGGCCGCCAGCTGCTCGCAGAGAACCTGGAACGTGGAGGGGGACATGCGGAAATGGTGCCTGAAGTCCGCCGCCGGGTAGCCCGGGCTGCTCGCCGTGTCCCACCACGCGCTGTGGCGGTCCTTCTTCCACAGCCTTCTCCCTCCGCCGCCAACGCCCTTCTCCCCCGTCACCGTGGCCAGCGCCAGAGACTCATCCACCATCTCGCTTCGGCCGTCTTCGTTGCTCCCGCCGCTAGCGGTCTCAATCGAGCCCGACGGCGAGCGCTGCCTCTTGGATCCCCGCGCCTCCGAGACCCACGGCGCCCCTCCCATCCACTCTGCTCCCAGGTTGACCATGCCCTGCACGTGCGGAGCCCCAAACCCCACCGACGACTCCACCACATGAAGCGCTAGCCCGCCACTGGCATCCATTGACTCCCACAGCGAGTTCTGCCTCTTAAACCCCGGCTCCTCCGCCTTCGTCTCACTCCACAGACCCACCACGCCCTGCCCCTGCGGCGCGTCAACCTCCATCGCCGACGCCCCCCTTTTCTTGCTCCCCTGCGGGTTCGCCGCAGCCGGCACAGACTCAGGCACAGCGTCCTGCTCAAAATAGTAATCGAGGTAGGACAGGTCTCCTCCGTCGGCCATGTTTTGGGCGGAATAGTGCTGCGACCCCACGTAAGGCTGGTTTCTCAGCATCCAAGTAGAGTTTTGTGGATATGATGGAACAGCAGAAACAATGGTGGGATGGGAGATGGAGGAGAGGGAAGAGACAAAGACGAGCAAGTATCGATCCTCCCGCGAGAGGAGTATATAAAGGTTCTGGGCACGCGGAGAGAAGGGATGGATGGAAGGAAGGCGACGGTTGGTGGCGGCGCGGCGCTGGAACCGCGGCTCGCTCACGCGGTCGGGGAGAACACGGGAAAGCAGCGAGTGGGAGAAGGCGCCTCGCGACGTCGCTCTCGAACCCCAGTGAGTGGGAGTAGTAGTCCGGTCGATTGTTTGGGTGATTGGTCCGTTGCCGAAAGAATGTTCCGACGCCGCCCCATGGGCATGGCGCCGTCGCTTTGCGTCACGACTGGCGTGCTGTTCGTACGTGTTGGGCTACCAGCATTATGTTTATTCAAATGTTGTGCCGTGGGGATTAGTATTGGACGACTGGTTACGTTAAAGAAAGAACGAAATGGATTGACCCGTTGGTGCTACGTTATCCTCACAGAAGAAAAAGATATGCTTTCACAGTAAAAAAAAAGAAAGAAATGCGACGCTCATTCATTGAATAATTGTTTTGTCGACGACCCCCCTCAAAAAAAAATTTGTTTTGTCGACGAGTATAATAGCAGTTTTATTGCCAGGAATTTATTTATCGTTGTAAGAGATATTTGGGGTACCGATCGAAGATGTAGGTCGTGATCCTGCCGTGAAGAATTGTTCTATGTGCAGAACATCATTCTCGCATAGGGCAACTGGTATCGGAGCCGTTTTTCTTCGTGCTTTGAAGCCATGCTTTATGTATCCGCAAAAAAAAGAAAAAAAAAGCCACGCTTTATGTGGAGAGTATCATATATAGTGAACTTGTTTTTTTCAAATACGCAAATTATCGTATCATTTCATTTTTTGGGGGGGTGGGGGGGGGGGGGGGTGTTATCAATTACACGATGTAACTCCAACGGCGCGACTGCAAGTGCAGGAGCAGAACAAGAGGTAGGGGCTAGCCCACAAATCTAGCCTCCTACTGAATAGTTTAGACAAGAGACAGAATGGAGGGTTGCTACTCATGGAAGATGCACTTTTTAATTTTGTAGTTAGCATGATTGGATGCATTATAGCTGCGTCAATGCAGCAAGTTGGTGTTTTATGGTGTGCTAGACCGAACCACGACCATCCGACAATATAGTTGTAAGTGTCATGATTATTTTCATTCAAGGTTTATCATATTGGGGAAAATCTAGACGGGGCTAGTGAATCCGTTAACCATGCTTTTTTGTGAGGGATTACCGACCTTTTTGGGAAAAAAAAGAGGTTAGGGGCGGGGGGTGTTCCTTCCTTTAACTTCCGTTGCTAGGCAGGTGGGGAGATTCGAACCTGGCCATGTGGTTACTGAAATTTTGCGGACCAGAATTCTATGAATTTGAAATGAAACTGACCGAGTTTGTTGAACTTGCAAGGGCGACTACATGAGTACATCGGACTAGGCAACTAGCCATATTTTTCAAACATTGGCAAATACAGAAATGGTTTTATAAGATAATTAACGTGCGGTTATGATGTGTGATCTTGAAATAAAATACTATAGCGTATGTATAGTTGTTCCAGTTGCTAGGCCTATGCAATTCACAAGAAAATCATGAGGTTTCTATATTTGTTTTTTTGCGGGACATGAGGTTTCTAGATGTTTGAATATTATACAGTGCCAAAAGGAAAACGAGTCTTTGTGCCGAAGTACCCTCTTGAGCTCGAGCTCATTTGAGGCTGGATGAACAGTAAATTCAAGAAAAATCAAAAAAATCTGAATTTTTGTGTGGTGTACAGTATACTTTCACAAATGTTTCAAGTGTTTGCAAATTTTCATAATAAGATCAAATTCACGGAAAGAGTGTAATCTATGAGTTGCTATAAAAACGAAACTGTGTTCAGTTGGGGAAAGAAACAAATTAGCCTTTGCGTTGCACGCAAAAGATAGGTATGCCTAGCCATTCCAGAGAGATAATGTAAGATGAATCAATTCGTATTTTCAGAAAAGGCATATACACGACGTACGTGGTCTTTATAGCTGACATGCATGCATACCAGGGCCAGCGGGACAGACGGTATCTATCGACCCGCTGCGTTCTGTAGTGGCAACCCGTGGTTATAATATGCCGGAGTCGTAACATCCAGCCTGCAGAAAAGTAAGTCGTACGGCGTTTGCGTGTGTGCTTTGTGTGCTGGGATTAGTAAAGGACTGTTTTTGACCCGCGCTTAACGACGCGAGGCTAGGAAGGTCACGTACGCTCGCTGCGCGCGCGTATGCCTCCAGACTCCAGAGCACGCACGTTGCTAGGCTGGTCGTCGCTGGTCTTTGACGATCAGGAGACGGGCCGGGCCTGCGTGACGTCGGTCGTGACGACGCGGTGGACTGGCGATGATTACTAGTAGCTCGCAGTCAGTTATGCACCTCGTGGACCTCTCGGCGAGTCCGTGAGTCGTTTTCTCTCGCCGAGTTTTCTCTCCCCGACGGCGATAGCCTAGGGTTTCGACATACTCCGGCGCCGCGGCCGGATCTTACCTTCTTTTCCCCGATCGAACCTGCTGGTGATCCCCTGGACTCGGGCTGATCAAGGGAGGCCCCTCGTGACCTTACCCGGCCTTGGTTCTAGTGGTTTCTCCGGCAGATCGATCTAGGGTTTTCGTTGGCGGCGACTAGACTGCTCGGTTCATGGCGTCGGGATCAAGCTCGCAGGGGCGGCATGGCAAGGAGACGACGGAGGAGCTGCTAGCCAGGTTGAATTTGCAGGAGGAGGAAGATGATGATTTCGTGTGGGAGGAGGAGTTGCCGGATCTGGGGGCGCCGGCGAAGTGGCTAGCCATAGCCAGGGTACACACTACAAGGACTTTCAGTCCTAATGCTCTTTATGGGGACATGCGTGCAGCCTGGAATCCAGCGAAAACGGTGGTCTGGAGGAAGGTGAAGGACAACTTGTTCACAGCGCAGTTTGGTTGTCTAGGGGATTGGAATAAGGCCATGCTAGAGGGGCCATGGCTTTTCAGAGACCAAGCAGTGATTTTGGTGGAGTATGATGGGTTCAAAAACCCTGATAGCATCAAGTTGGATAAGTTGGCAGTTTGGGCGCAAATCCATCGTTTACCTGACAACTTTTTGATCGAGCCTGCAGTCAGGGGGATGGCATCGCGAATTGGCGAGGTGGAAGAAGTGCAGCTCAAGCTATCGGCAGGTTTCTTTGGTGAATTTGTCCGGGTGAGGGTGAAAATCGATATCAACGCAAAAATTTAGAGGTTTGTCACTGGAAAGAAGGGGGATGAACGAGTTAGATATCAAGTAAAATACGAGAAATTACCTGTCTTTTGCTTTAACTGTGGTGAATGCGGGCATTGGCACGAGGAGTGTGGTGATGGTGTTCATGATGAGACAAAGTTTGAGTGGGGTGACTTTGTTCTGGCTGACAATATTCGCTTCAGGCAACCTGGCAGAGGTGGTTTTGGTAACCAGAGGGGACGAGGCGGCCCAAGGAATGCAGGAGGAAGAGGTAGGGGGCGAGAGCAGTATAACCCCAATCAAAGTTGGCGCTTCAATGCATATCAGAATGAACCTCGCAGGGAGGCGGGGAGGCAAGATGAAAGAGAGGACAATGCAATGACCACAGAAGTATCGGGGCCAAGCGAGCCCAAGGGTATGATCGAGGAACCGACTGCTGCAACGCTGGGGGTAGTGGTGGCAAGTAACAAGAGGCAATCTTCGGACAAGAACCATCCAGAGACAGTTCAGTCGAGCGATGATGGAGAAGGGGACGTGGTCCCAGTGAGCTCTACAGCTCTTGTAATCTCTGGAAAGCCGGCCGGGGTTCCACCGATGCCGCCTGTATATGTGTCTCCAAGGAAAGAGGTGAAGCGACGGAAGAAAGATGTTGGCAATAAAGGAGCCCTGTTTAAGGAGCTGTCTGATGCAGGGACACCGAGTATGGTGACAGATGGAGTGCAACGTGGCAAGGACCAGTATGATGGATCGGCGGGCTCCTCCGAGGAGTGCCGCCGGACGCAATGAGTTCATTTTGTTGGAACTGTCACGGCGCGGGTAAAGCCGCGACAGTTCGTGAGCTTCGCGACTTTGCGAAGAAATTTACCCCTACCGTGCTGTGTATTGTTGAAACTCAAGTAAAGGGTGCACGTGTAGAAGCTTTAGCTAACACTTTGGGCTATGATAATGCCTATGCGATAGATAGTCAAGGAAGAAGTGGAGGAATAGGGATTTTTTGGAATAATACAATAAATGTTGAGATCTTGGGTGATTCTGTTTATCATATTGATGCAAAGGTGGTAGAGGAAGGGAAAGACCCATGGAGGTTGACATGCGTGTATGGCGAGGCCCAGACACAACTGAGACACCAAACATGGGATCTCCTAAAGGGGCTGGCGTCTTTTAGCAACCTCCCTTGGCTGTGTTTGGGCGATTTTAACGAAGTTTTACGTCCGGATGAACATGAGGGAGCTGCTAATCAGAGTAATGCACAAATACAAGGTTTCCGGGATGCGGTTGACGTTTGCATGTTGATGGACTTGGGCTATCATGGCAGATTTTGGACCTTTGAGAAAAAAGTGACCGGGGGATCCTACACCCGCGTGAGGCTTGACAGAGCGATGGCCACAGCTGATTGGGCGGCGCTTTTCCCTATGGCCAAGGTTACAAACTTAACTTCGGCGTCCTCGGATCATGGACCAATATTCGTGCAGTTTGAAGAGGTTTTACCACGCCCTAAACCGATCTTCCGGTACGAAGTGATGTGGGAGTCACATGAATCATGGCGTGACACTATCAGCTCAGGATGGAGCGAACTGCAAGCGGATCAAGGAGTTGAGGGGATTCGCAGAAAATTGGAGCTTCTGTCAAAGAACCTCTCGGCATGGGAGGATGCAACTTTTGGAAGTGTTAGGAAGGAGATCAAGAAGGCAAAAGCGGAGCTAGAGAGGCTTCGGAGTGTTCCGTCTAGGACTGCTCCAAATCACCTTGAGCAAAATTTGAATGAACGACTGGTTGAGCTCTATCATAGGGAGGAGTTAATGTGGAGACAAAGATCGCGCATACAGTGGTTGACTGCGGGTGATCGCAACACAAAATTTTTTCACATGAGAGAAAATATGCGGCGTAGGAAGAATATGATTCGAGCTCTACACAATGCGCTGGGTATAAGAGTAGAGGACAAGGCTGAGATGAAACAACTTGTGACAGATTTCTATAAAACCTTGTACACGACGGAAGGTGTACAGGGGGTAGATGATGTATTACAACATGTGCCTCGGAAAGTGACACCAGAGATGAATGCTTCGCTTTGCGCTCCTTACACAAATGAGGAAGTAAAGCAGGCCCTGTTTCAGATGTTTCCTACGAAGGCACCGGGGCCAGATGGTTTTCCTGCACACTTCTATCAGCGCCACTGGGACATTTGTGGGGATGAAGTAACTAAAGTGGTGCTTCGGATCGTCCATGGAGAGGAGACTGCTGCAAGCATTAATGATACGGTACTCGTGTTGATACCCAAGGTACAAAATCCCACTCTACTTACCCAGTTTAGGCCTATCAGCCTTTGCAATGTGATTTATAAAATAGCTTCTAAAGTGGTGTCGAATAGATTGAAGTTGATATTGCCAGATATTATCTCAAAGGAGCAATCAGCCTTTGTTCCCAGGAGGTTGATCACGGATAATATTATTTGTGCGTATGAATGTTTGCACTTCATGAAGAGAAACAGATCCAAGACAAACAGCTTTTGTGCACTTAAGCTTGATATGATGAAGGCATATGACAGACTAGAGTGGCCTTATCTAAAGGCAATTATGGTTAAGCTTGGCTTTGCACCAGATTGGATCCATACAGTTATGAGCATGATCACTTCTGTTTCATTCTCGGTCTTGTTTAATGGAGAAAGATTAGAGAGCTTCTCACCTTCCAGGGGTATCAGGCAGGGAGATCCTATTTCCCCTTACTTATTCTTGATTGCAGCGGAGGGCCTTTCATGCCTTTTAAAACACAGTTCTCAGTCATTAGTGCTCGGTGGCATAAAGGTGGCGCCCACGGCTCCGATAGTGAACCACCTTTTGTTTGCAGATGACAGCCTGCTGCTTTTCAAGTCTAGTGTCCAGGGGGCAAATGAGGTTTCAAACCTACTTGATGCATATTGCTTGGCTTCGGGCCAAAGGGTAAACTATGATAAATCGTCCATATTTTTCAGTAAGGGATGCCCGGAGACCCTTAGGGTGGAGATAAAGAATATACTTAATGTGCAGAATGAGTCTTTGAGTGAAAAGTATTTGGGTCTGCCGACCGATGTTGGACAGTCCAAAAATGGCACCTTCAAATATTTACGAGACAGAGTTTGGGAAAGGATAAAGGGATGGATGGAGAAACTTTTATCAGTGGCAGGGAAGGAGGTTCTCATAAAATCTGTGGCTCAAGCTTTACCAGTTTTTTCGATGTCTTGCTTCAGATTACCTCGAGGCCTTTGTGAAAGCATTACGTCACTCATTCGTCAATTTTGGTGCGGGAGCAAGAGAGGCAAGAGGAAACCATGTTGGGTAGCTTGGGATTTGATGACCCGACCGAAAAGTTTGGGAGGACTTGGCTTTCGGGATATAGAAATCTTCAACTTGGCACTTTTGTCTCGGCAAATTTGGAGATTATTGAATGATCCCTCCTCTCTTAGTGCACAAATCCTTAAAGCATCATATTTTCCATAATGTACAGTCCTTGAAGCTCAACTAGGTCCACATCCTTCTTAGGTGTGGTGATCTATACTTGATGGGAGAGATATTATCACCCAAGGAGCTATCCGGCGTATTGGTGATGGAACTACCACGAACATATGGCAACATAGTTGGATCCCAAGGGACGGAATGATGAAGCCGGTGGCCTCCTTAGTTGCTGACCCACCGCAACTGGTTTCTGATCTGATCGACCACACTAGAGCTGCGTGGCGAGAGGACTTGCTTAGACAGGTGTTCATACCCATTGATGTGGAGGCGATCTTGCAAATACCGCTCTGTACACGGCGTGTGGACGATTTCTGGGCGTGGAATGATGATCCAAGGGGGCGTTTTTCTGTACGGTCAGCTTATAAGATGATTGTCAAGATCAAGATTGGGCGCGAGGCATGGCTGGAGGAAAGGGAGGATCCTTCCAACTCTGAACATGAGATGAGGGGTTGGAACTCGCTATGGAACATGTCAGTGCCACCGAAACTGCGCTTTTTCACTTGGCGATTGGCGCAACACTCACTCCCTACGGGAGATGTCCTAAACCATCGTCATATGGCCACTACGAGTGCTTGCTCCCTATGCGGAGGGCAGGATAGCTGGCGGCATTCTTTGCTGGAGTGTAATGTGTCTAGGTGTGTGTGGGCACTTTCAGAAGCCGAGATGGTCGAGCACATGTGGGCAACCTCAGAACCTGACGCACGGCTGTGGCTCTTTGCCATGAATGACTCTCTTCCACCGGAGCAATTTCAGTTGATGATTGTTACTTTATGGGCGATTTGGAGTGCAAGACGGAAAGCTATACATGAGGATATATACCAGACTCCGTTTGCCACTGACAACTTCATCAAAGCTTACTTATCAGACATAGAGTTTTTGAAGAAGAAGAAGGAGGAAGCACATGGGATAGCAGTACCACGACCCCGTACATGGATTCCACCACCAACAGATTACTACAAACTCAATGTGGACGCGGCCGTGTCACGCCCAGGTACGTTTGGCGCAGTTGGTGTGGTTTGCAGGGATGAGAGAGGTTTGTTCATGGGAGCGTCAGCTCTCGTTTTCAGAGGACTGCACAACCCCCAAGTGCTAGAAGCACTAGCTGTTCGGGAGGCATTAGCACTTTCAGAAGATCTCTATATCAACCATTTACTTGTTGCCTCCGATTGCAAGGTGGTGGTAGATGCAATCAGACAGGGAAGCTCAGCAGAATTTGGAGCCATTGTCGAGGAAATCAAGGCTAGAGCAACTACCTTTATTTCATGTTCGTTTACTTATGAGTATAGGACCTCCAATACGGAGGCCCATAATCTCGCAAAGCATGCGTTATCTTTAGGGTTTGGCCGACACACTTGGCTAGGACAACCCGGCGATCTTCTTTTTGTACCTATGAACATTATGATTCAGTAATAAAGCTTTGTGAGATTCTCAAAAAAAAAACTAGTAGCTCACAGTTCCCCTTTAGAGGCTAAGAGCATCTCCAGCCGTGCCCGCAGGACGGCCTTCCTAGGCGATTTATTTGCGCCGACGTCGAAAAAACGGTCTAGTCGCGTCTCCAGGACGTCGAATTCCGTTGGCTCGGCCCGTTTTTGCCCCCGGCGCTCGCAGGCCGAACCCGGCGCACTGGAGGGCGCTCGGGGGCTCCGGCGCAAGGGAAAAGTGTTCGTGGGGCCACATTGACAGGCGAAAAGTCAATCCACCCGCCCAGATTCGCCCTCCTGCCCCCCGCGCTCGGCCGCCACCCTGCGCCACCCTACCGATCCCGGCGCCGACCACCGCCCACCGCAGTTAGGTAGACTGTCTCCAGCCGGAAAAAAGAAGGAGCGTCGCCGAGGCAGCCTCTTAGCCGCCGCTCCGGGCACCTTTTCCGGCGCTCCAGCCGCGCAGGGCCTGTACGCCGGCGGGCTTGCGCCCACCTCGCCCACAAGGTGTTCGGTGAATTGCCGGCCCGGTGATGGACTCCGAAGATGAGGAGGCGCTCGCGGCGTTGCTGGATGAGGAAGCCGAAGTCGACATCCAGGAGCAGGAGCATCTCATGGTGCTCGCCGCCCTCCCCGGCCTACTCGCGAGCAGTGAGAAGCCGCGGCGAGGTGGCTCGGCGCTAGGGCGGGTGAAAGCAAAGAACCGGCATCGTCTGGAAGGCTACTGCATGCTCTACTCGGACTACTTCGCCGACGCACCATTGCACGATGAGAAAACATTTCGACGCCGTTATCGGATGAGCTGAAAGCGTTTCCTCCGGATTGTGAATTCTATCCGGGAGTTCGACAACTACTTCAAGTGCAAGAAGAATTGCACCAGCACACTTGGATTCACCTCGATCCAGAAGTGCACGACAGCTATGAGGATGCTTGCATACGGAGCTCCCGGTGATTCACTCGACGACTATGGACGCATGGCCGAGTCCACCACCATTGAGTGTTTCTACAAGTTCTGCAGGGCAGTGGTGGCAATGTTTGGACCGCAGTACTTGCGAACACCCAATGCAGAAGACACTGCTCGGATCCTAGCACAGAATGAAGCAAGAGGATTTCCTGGGATGCTTGGAAGCATCGACTGCATGCATTGGAAATGGAAGAACTGTCCATTTGCTTGGCAGGGGTTGTACAAAGGCGCCAAAGGCGGTTGCAGTGTGGTACTTGAGGCAGTGGCCACACATGACCTCTGGATTTGGCACTATTTCTTTGGGATGCCAGGAACTCACAATGACATCAACGTTCTGCAGTGCTCCCCGGTCTTTGCCAAGCTTGTTGAAGGCCATTCTCCTTCGGTGAACTTCGAGGTCAATGGACGGCAGTACAACAAGGGGTACTATCTAGCTGATGGCATCTACCCGAGATGGTCGACATTTGTGAAGACCATCTCAAACCCTGTGCCAGGAGGCAAGAACGCCTGGTCTGCGAAGATTCAGGAGGCTTGTGTCACGCCCAATATGCGATACTATCCTAAAGAGACTCGAAGGTCCCACCAAGGATAGAACCGCATATTGAAACGCTTTTGCAAGGTGGATACCATTACATCAACATTACATAATAGATGGGGATACATACAAAAGGCATACAATGCCACACGAATACAACATCATCTTACATAAGAACATCATCCGACTATGGATGAAACACAAACAGAAACTCAAACGACATCCACCCTGCTAGCCCAGGCTGCCGACCTGGAACCTATCCCCTGATCGAAGAAGAAGCAGAAGAAGAACTCCAAACAAGCAAACATCACTCTCGCGTCAAGATCATCGCATAATCCTGTACCTGCAACTGTTGTTGTAGTAATCTGTGAGCCACGAGGACTCAGCAATCCCACTACCATGGGTATCAAGACTAGCAAAGCTTAAAGGGAAAGGAAGGGGTAAAGTGGTGAGGTTGCAGCAGCGGCAAAGCATATATGGTGGCTAACATACGCAAATGAGAGAGAGAAGAGAAACAATGGAACGGTCGTGAAGCTAGCAATGATCAAGAGGTGATCATGAACACCTACTTACGTCAAACATAACACAGAAATCGTGTTCACTTCCCGGACTCCGCCGAGAAGAGACCATCACGGCTACACACACGGTTGATGCGTTTTAATTCGGATCTGGTGTCAAGTTATCTACAACCGGACATTAACAAATTCCCATCTGCCACATAACCGCGGGCACGGCTCTCGAAAGTTTAAACCCTGCAGGGGTGTCCCAACTTAGCCCATGATAAGCTCTCGCGATCAACGAAGGATATTCCTTCTCCCAGGAAGACCCGATCAGTCTCGGAATCCCGGTTTACAAGACATTTTGACAATGGTAAAACAAGACCAGCAAAGCCGCCCGATGCGCCGACAATCCCGATAGGAGCTGCACATATCTCGTTCTCAGGGCAACACCGGATAAGTCAAGCTACGAGTAAAACCAAACTTCGAGTTTCCCTGAGATGGCCCCGCAGGCTGCTCGGTTCGGACCAACACTTAGACAAGCACTGGCCCGGGGGGATAAAATAAAGATGACCCTTGGGTTGGCCGACCCAAGGGAAGGGTATAGGTGGTGATGAGGCAAATGGTAAAAACCAAGGTTGGGCCTTGCTGGACAAGTTTTATTCAAAGCGAACTGTCAGGGGGGTCCCATAAATCACCCGACCGCGTAAGGAACGCAAAATCCGGGAACATAACACCGGTATGACGGAAACTAGGGCGGCAAGAGTGGAACAAAACACCAGGCATAAGGCCGAGCCTTCCACCCTTTACCAAGTATATAGATGCATTAATTAAATAAGAGATATTGTGATATCCCAACATAAACCCTGTCCACCATGAAGCAATCTTCAACTTCACCTGCAACTAACAACGCTATAAAAGGGGCTGAGCAAAGCGGTAACATAGCCAAACAACGGTTTGCTAGGAAGGGTGTCAAAGGTTAGAGGTTCATGGCAATTTGGGAGGCTTGAAGAGTAAAAGATAGGTAACGCAGCATAGCGATAGAACGAAGCAACTAGCATAGCAATGATAGTAGTGAGATCCAGGGTAGCGGTCATCTTGCCTGAAATCCCGCTAGGAAGAAGAACGAGTCCATGAAGAAGACGAACGGGAGTAGTCGAACGAATCCTCACAATCGCAACATTACCGGAACTAAGAAGCAACACCGAAAAGAGACAAACAACATGGTAAACACACAAGCATAAACATGGCATGATGCACAAACAAGTATGATGCATGTCCGGTTTAAAGAGGCATGGCATGGCAAAGTGCAACAAACAATACTACAAGTTAAGTGGAGCTCAATATGCAACGAGTTGCATATTGACAAAACACCACATCCAATTATTTAATTCTCTCCCGTTTATGTACCCAACAATATTAAATGTTGTTAAACATGGCAAGGGGTGAGGCATAAGTAAACTAACTATTTAGGCAAGTTTAAATGAGGCCGGATCAACAAACAACATTTCCGGAAAATCCCCATGTGCATATTTTGAATTAGCTACTGTTCTGCCCTAAAACATATTTTATTGTTGTTAAACAGGAAAATAAAGTCTACCATGTTAAACTAGGCATTTTTCCACCCCATTTACATATAAAGTTTATTTAAAACGGAGCAACGGTTATTTAGTTATGGAATAAATCATTTTAACATGGCATTTGAGCAAATTTAAACAAACAACATTTTAAACATTTTAAACATGGATGAAAGTGGCATAATGTGAAACTAGATAAAATTCTAAGCATTTTACATGTTTAAATCATTTTAATCCGATGCACGGTTCATGAGTTATTAAATGCATGAACATGAGGGACTTTTCTGCAAATCTGTAAATCACTGGATAAAGCTAAAATCGCAGTTCTGAGCTACGGGCCGAATCCGCTGGGCCAACAGTGCACAGGAGGGGCTGGGGGCTGCTCACCCTTGGGCTCTTCGCCCGGTCGATGGAGGAGGGAGGCCTGCTGGGGCGCGCAGCCCACGCGAGCAGGGGAGGCCGCTCGGTCGATGTGGACGCAGTCAACGCGAGAGCGTGCGCCTGTGGACGAAGAAGGCAGCAGCGGTTGAAGCGGGGAAACAGCGGCGCGACTCCGGCGAGGGGCTGGCCGCGCGGATCCGGCGGGCGACGAGACGGGGAGGTGGCCGGAGGAGGCGGACCGGGGGCCCTTGGGCAGGGAAGCAGCGGTCAGCTCCTGGTGGTGGTGGTCGACGTCTTGGTTCTGCAGGTTGTCGCGCGAACAGGCGAGGAACTTGGCGGAGCAGCGGCTCTCGAGGCAGGCGCGCGAGGGAGACGAGGCGCAGGAGAGCAGATGGCCTGCGAGGGGGCGCAGCAAAGCAGACCCCAGCGCGGGTCTTCAGCGGCAGAAGGCGAGGCCGGAGGGCGGGCCGTCCAGGAACAGAGCGGAGGCGAGCTGGGCGTCGAGGCGATGAAGGCCTTGGCGATGGCGTGGTCCTGTCGAACAACAGAGAGGGAGAGCTAAGAAATTAAGGGGAGGGAGAGCTAAACGGAGCAGGAGGGAAGGAGGGGACGCGAGACGGGGACCTGCTGGTCCGACGGCTCTGCTCGGAGAGGTAGCCGGCGGCGTGGGAGGCTAGCCAGGCAGGGGGAGCAGCGGCCTGGTGGCGACAACTCGCACGGGGAGAGTCGAGGACGCTCGGGCGTACAGAGGCTGTGGCCTCGATCTCAAACTGGATCGAGCGCCGGCTGGATGCGGGGCGGTCCTGGCGTTCCTGTGCACGGGAGAGAGAGAGATGAGAGACCGGAGGGAGAGGGAGATAGAAGGAAAAGTGGTGGGGGAATGGCGCGCTGGAGCTCATCTTGCTAGCTGAAGGTTCGGGCGCCGGCGGCAGATGGGAAGGGCGACTGGGAGGCGCTCGGTGCTCACGATCCAAGGGATCGAGCAGAGGAGGGAAGAGGAGGCATGGCCTCAGGCGTTGGTTGGAGGGGAATGGATCTGGGAGGATCCCGAGGTGGGATTTGAGTGCGGCGGCGGCGGCGGGTGAAGGGACAAAGTCCCTAGATTTTAGGGTTAGGACTATTTAAATAGCTAGGTGGACTAGCTTAGGGCAAAATGAACCCTTCGATCAAAATCAAACGGTCGAGAATAAAATAGGCAGGGAGTCCAAATAATAAAACGGAGATGTTTTATAGATGTTTGGAGATGATCCGAATCCATCGGTGACGACTGTCCGGGTCGGGTTCGGGACAGCTTTCGGACGCGCGCGAGGGCTTGAGTATTGTGCAAAGGGGGTCAAACGGTCGGGCAAAAACAGAATGGTGGGTCTGAGAAAGGTCAGCAGAGACAAGGAAGAAGCGGCAACTAACAACGGATGCACGTTTTTATGAAAACATGCAGATGCAATGCGCATGATGCTATGAGATGAAATGCAAGACATGAACAAAATGCAAAACAAAAGACAAAAACCCAACCACGAAGGAAATATCATATCGCATCTCCGAAAAAGGCAAGAGTTGGAGTCACGAATATGGAAAGTTGTATTCGGGGCGTTACTGTTGGAAATATGCCCTAGAGGCAATAATAAAAGGATTATTATATTTCAATGTTCATGATAATTGTCTTTTGTTCATGCTATAACTGTATTATCCGGAAATCGTAATACACGTGTGAACACTTAGACCCAATGAGTCCCTAGTGAGCCTCTAGTTGACTAGCTCGTTATGATCAATAGATAGTCATGGTTTCCTGACTATGGACATAGGATGTCGTTGATAACGGGATCACATCATTAGGAGAATGATGTGATGGACAAGACCCAATCATAAGCATAGCATAAAAGATCGTATAGTTCGTTTGCTAGAAGCTTTGCCAATGTCAAGTATCTATTCCTTCGACCATGAGATCGTGTAACTCCCGGTTACCGTAGGAGTGCCTTGGGTGTATCAAACGTCACAACGTAACTGGGTGACTATAAAGGTGCATTACAGGTATCTCCGAAAGTATCTGTTGGGTTGACACGGATCGAGACTGGGATTTGTCACTCCGTATAACGGAGAGGTATCTCTGGGCCCACTCGGTAATGCATCATCATAATGAGCTCAATGTGACCAAGGTGTTGGCCACGGGATCATGCATTACGGTACGAGTAAAGTGACTTGCCGGGTAACGAGACTGAACAAGGTATTGGGATACCGACGATCGAGTCTCGGGCAAGTAACGTACCGATTGACAAAGGGAATTGTATACAGGGTTTGATCGAATCCTCGACATCGTGGTTCAACCGATGAAATCATCGAGGAGCATGTGGGAGCCAACATGGATATCCAGACCCCGCTGTTGGTTATTGCCCGAGAGTCGTCTCGGTCATGTCTGCGTGTCTCCCGAACCCGTAGGGTCTACACACTTAAGGTTCGGTGACGCTAGGGTTAGTAGGAAGTCAAGTATGTGACTACCGAATGATGTTCGGAGTCCCGGATGAGATCCCGGACGTCACGAGGAGTTCCGGAATGGTCCGGAGGTAAAGATTTATATATGGGAAGTCCTGTTTCGGGCATCGGGACAAGTTTCGGGGTTATCGGTATTGTACCGGGACCACCGGAGGGGTCCCGGGGGCCCACCGGGTGGGGCCACCTGCCCCGGGGGGCCACATGGGCTGTAGGGGGTGCGCCTTGGCCTGCATGGGCCAAGGGCACCAGCCCCACATAGGCCCATGCGCCTAGGGTTCAAGGGGGCAAGAGTCCTAGGAGGGGAAGGCACCTCCTAGGTGCCTTGGGGGGGAGGGAAACCCCCCCTTGGCCGCCGCCCCCCTAGGAGATTGGATCTCCTAGGGCCGGCCACCCCCCCCTTGGCCCTCCTATATATAGTGGGGGAGAGGAGGGACTTCATACCTTGAGTCCTTGGCCTTTGGTTGCCTCCTTCTCCCTCCCCAACACCTCTCCTCCTTGGTTGTGTGCTCGGCGAAGCCCTGTCGGAGTACTGCTTCTCCACCATCACCACGCCGTCGTGCTGCCGGTGGAGCTGTCTTCCTCAACCTCTCCTTTCCCCTTGCTGGATCAAGAAGGAGGAGACGTCGCTCGTCCCGTACGTGTGTTGAACACGGAGGTGCTGTCCGTTCAGCACTTGGCATCGGTGATCTGAATCACGTTCGAGTACGACTCCATCATCACCTTGCAAGCTTCCGCACGCGATCTACAAGTGGTATGTAGATGCAAGCTCTCTCCCATGACTCGTTGCTTAGATGAACTCATAGATGGATCTTGGTGAAGCCGTAGGAAAAATTTTAATTTTCTGCAACGTTCCCCAACAGTGGCATCATGAGCTAGGTCTATGCGTAGTTCTCTAATGCACGAGTAGAACACAATTTGTTGTGGGCGTTGATCTTGTCATCTTACTTGCCTCTACTAGTCTTTTCTTGCTCAACGGTATTGTGGGATGAAGCGGCCCGGACCAACCTTACACGTACGCTTACGTGAGACCGGTTCCACCGACTGACATGCACTAGTTGCATAAGGTGGCTGGCGGGTGTCTGTCTCTCCCACTTTAGTTGGAGCGGAATCGATGAACAAGGCCCTTATGAAGGGTAAATAGAAGTTGACAAAATCACGTTGTGGTGATTCGTAGGTAAGAAAACGTTCTTGCTAGAACCCAATCGCAGCCACGTAAAAGATGCAACAACAACTAGAGAACGTCTAACTTGTTTTTGCAGCGATTGATCATGTGATGTGATATGGCCAGAAGTTGTGATGAATGTTGAATTGTGATGTATGAGATCATGTTCTTGTAATAGGATTCACGACTTGCATGTCGATGAGTATGACAACCGGCAGGAGCCATAGGAGTTGTCTTTATTTTTTTGTATGACCTGCGTGTCATTGAAGAACGCCATGTAAACTACTTTACTTCATTACTAAACGCGTTAGTCATAGAAGTAGAAGTAGTCGTTGGCGTGACAACTTCATGAAGACACGATGATGGAGATCATGATGATGGAGATCATGGTGTCAAGCCGGTGACAAGATGATCATGGAGCCCCGAAGATGGAGATCAATGGAGCTTGATGATATTGGCCATATCATGTCACAACCATATAATTGCATGTGATGTTTATTATGTTTATGCATCTTGTTTACTTAGGACGACGGTAGTAAATAAGATGATCCCTTACAAAATTTCAAGAAGTGTTCTCCCCTAACTGTGCACCGTTGCTACAGTTCGTCGTTTCTAAGCACCACGTGATGATCGGGTGTGATGGATCCTTACGTTCACATACAACGGGTGTAAGACAGTTTTACACAGCGAAAACACTTAGGGTTAACTTGACGAGCCTAGCATGTGCAGACATGGCCTCGGAACACGGAGACCGAAAGGTCGAACACGAGTCGTATGGAAGATACGATCAACATAAAGATGTTCACCGACGATGACTAGTCCGTCTCACGTGATGATCGGACACGGGCTAGTCGACTCGGATCGTGTAACACTTAGATGACTAGAGGGATGTCTAATCTAAGTGGGAGTTCATAATTTTGATTAAGAACTTTATTATCATGAACTTAGTCTAAAACCTTTGCAAATATGTATTGTAGATCAATGGCCAACGCTCATGTCAACATGAACTTCAACGCGTTCCTAGAGAAAACCAAGCTGAAAGATGATGGCAGCAACTATACGGACTGGGTCCGAAACCTGAGGATCATCCTCATAGCTGCCAGGAAGCAATATGTCCTAGAAGGACCGCTAGGTGCCGCTCCCGTCCCAGAGAACCAAGACGTTATGAACGCTTGGCAAACTCGTGCTGATGATTACTCCCTCGTTCAGTGCGGCATGCTTTACAGCTTAGAACCGGGGCTCCAAAAGCGTTTTGAGCATCACGGAGCATATGAGATGTTCGAAGAGCTGAAACTAGTTTTCCAAGCTCATGCCCGGGTCGAGAGATATGATGTCTCCGACAAGTTCTACAGTTGTAAGATGGAGGAGAACAGTTCTGTCAGTGAACACATCCTGAAGATGTCTGGGTTGCACGCACGTATGACCCAGTTGAACATTAACCTCCCAGATGAGGCGGTCATTGACAGAATCCTCCAGTCGCTCCCACCAAGCTACAAGAGCTTTGTGATGAACTACAACATGCAGGGGATGGTAAAGACCATTCCTGAAGTGTTCTCGATGCTGAAGTCAGCAGAGGCTGAAATCAAGAAAGAACATCAAGTGTTGATGGTCAATAAGACCACTAAGTTCAAGAAGGGCAAGGGTAAGAAGAACTTCAAGAAGGACGGCAAAGATGTTGCCGCGCCCGGTAAGCCTGTTGCCGGGAAGAAGTCAAAGAATGGACCCAAGCCTGAGACTGAGTGCTTTTATTGCAAGGGGAAGGGGCACTGGAAGCGGAACTGCCCCAAATACTTAGCGGATAAGAAGGCCGGCAACACCAAAGGTATATTTGATATACATGTAATTGATGTGTACCTTACCAGTACTCGAAGTAACTCCTGGGTATTTGATACCGGTGCCGTTGCTCACATATGTAACTCACAGCAGGAGCTGCGGAATAAACGGAGACTGGCGAAGGACGAGGTGACGATGCGCGTCGGGAATGGCTCCAGGGTCGATGTGATCGCCGTCGGCACGCTGCCTCTACATTTACCTACGGGATTAGTTTTAAACCTCAATAATTGTTGTTTAGTGCCAAGTTTGAGCATGAACATTGTATCTGGATCTCGTTTAATACGAGATGGCTACTCATTTAAGTCTGAGAATAATGGTTGTTCGATTTATATGAGAGATATGTTTTATGGTCATGCTCCGATGGTCAATGGTTTATTCTTGATGAATCTCGAGCGTAATATTACACATGTTCATAGTGTGGATGCCAAAAGATGTAAAGTTGATAACGATAGTCCCACATACTTGTGGCACTGCCGCCTTGGTCACATTGGTGTCAAGCGCATGAAGAAGCTCCATGCTGATGGACTTTTAGAGTCTCTTGATTATGAATCATTTGACACATGCGAACCTTGCCTCTTAGGCAAAATGACCAAGACTCCGTTCTCCGGAACAATGGAGCGAGCAACCAACTTGTTGGAAATCATACATACCGATGTGTGCGGACCAATGAGCGTTGAGGCTCGCGGAGGATATCGTTATGTTCTCACTCTCACTGACGACTTGAGTAGATATGGGTATGTCTACTTAATGAAACACAAGTCTGAGACCTTTGAAAAGTTCAAGGAATTTCAGAGTGAGGTAGAGAATCAACATGACCGTAAGATAAAGTTCCTACGATCAGATCGTGGGGGCGAATACTTAAGTCACGAATTTGGTACACACTTAAGAAAATGTGGAATCGTTTCACAACTCACGCCGCCTGGAACACCTCAGCGAAACGGTGTGTCCGAACGTCGTAATCGCACTCTATTGGATATGGTGCGGTCTATGATGTCTCTTACCGATTTACCGCTATCATTTTGGGGATACGCTCTAGAGACAGCTACATTCACTTTAAATAGGGCACCGTCTAAATCCGTTGAGACGACACCGTATGAATTATGGTTTGGGAAGAAACCTAAGCTGTCGTTTCTAAAAGTTTGGGGATGCGATGCTTATGTCAAGAAACTTCAACCTGAAAAGCTCGAACCCAAGTCGGAAAAATGCGTATTCATAGGATACCCTAAGGAAACTGTCGGGTATACCTTCTACTTAAGATCCGAAGGCAAGATCTTTGTTGCCAAGAACGGATGCTTTCTGGAGAAAGAGTTTCTCTCGAAAGAAGTAAGTGGGAGGAAAGTAGAACTCGATGAAGTACTACCTCTCGAACGGGAAAGTGGTGCAGCGCAGGAAACCATTCCTGTAATGCCCACACCAACTGAAGAGGAAAATGTTGATGATGATCAAGGTACTTCAGATCTAGTTGCTACTGAATTTCGAAGGTCCACAAGGACACGTTCTGCACCAGAGTGGTACGGCAACCCTGTCATGGAAATCATGTTGCTGGACAACAATGAACCTTCGAACTATGAAGAAGCAATGGCGGGCCCGGATTCCAACAAATGGCTTGAGGCCATGAAATCCGAGATAGGATCCATGTATGAAAACAAAGTATGGACTTTGACAGACTTGCCCGATGATCGGCGAGCGATAGAAAATAAATGGATTTTTAAGAAGAAGACGGACGCGGATGGTAATGTTACCATCTATAAAGCTCGACTTGTCGCTAAGGGTTATCGACAAGTTCAAGGGATTGACTACGACGAGACATTCTCTCCCGTGGCGAAGCTTAAGTCCGTCCGAATCATGTTAGCAATTGCCGCATACTATGATTATGAGATATGGCAGATGGACGTCAAAACGGCATTCCTTAATGGACATCTTAAGGAAGAGCTGTATATGATGCAGCCGGAAGGTTTTGTCGTTCCTCAGAACGCTAACAAAGTATGCAAGCTCCAGCGATCCATTTATGGACTGGTGCAAGCATCTCGGAGTTGGAACATTCGCTTTGATGAGATGATCAAAGCGTTTGGGTTTACGCAGACTTATGGAGAAGCCTGCGTTTACAAGAAAGTGAGTGGGAGCTCTGTAGCATTTCTCCTATTATATGTAGATGACATACTCTTGATGGGAAATGATACGAAACTCCTGGACAGCATTAAGGCCTACTTGAACAAGTGTTTTTCAATGAAGGACCTTGGAGAAGCTGCTTATATATTAGGCATCAAGATCTATAGAGATAGATCGAGACGCCTCATAGGTCTTTCACAAAGCACATACCTTGATAAGATTTTGAAGAGGTTCAAAATGGATCAGTCCAAGAAGGGGTTCTTGCCTATGTTACAAGGTGTGAGATTGAGCTTGGCTCAGTCACCGACCACGGCAAAAGATAAAGAAGAGATGAGTGTCATCCCCTATGCTTCAGCCATAGGATCTATTATGTATGCCATGCTGTGTACCAGACCCGATGTAAACCTTGCCGTAAGTTTGGTTGCAAGATACCAAAGTAACCCCGGCAAGGAACACTGGACAGCGGTCAAGAATATCCTGAAGTACCTGAAAAGGACAAAGGACATGTTTCTCGTTTATGGAGGAGATGAAGAGCTCGTCGTAAAGGGTTACGTCGACGCTAGCTTCGACTCAGATCTGGATGACTCTAAGTCACAAACCGGATACGTGTATATGTTGAATGGTGGAGCAGTAAGCTGGTGCAGCTGCAAGCAGAGCGTCGTGGCGGGATCTACATGTGAAGCGGAGTACATGGCAGCCTCGGAGGCAGCGCATGAAGCGATTTGGATGAAGGAGTTCATCACCGACCTAGGAGTCATACCCAATGCGTCGGGGCCGATCAAACTCTTCTGTGACAACACTGGAGCTATTGCCCTTGCCAAGGAGCCCAGGTTTCACAAGAAGACCAGGCACATCAAGCGTCGTTTCAACTCCATCCGTGAAAATGTTCAAGATGGAGACATAGAGATTTGCAAAGTGCACACGGATCTGAATGTCGCAGATCCGTTGACTAAACCTCTCTCGCGTGCAAAACATGATCAACACCAGAACTCTATGGGTGTTCGATTCATCACAATGTAACTAGATTGGTGACTCTAGTGCAAGTGGGAGACTGTTGGAAATATGCCCTAGAGGCAATAATAAAAGGATTATTATATTTCAATGTTCATGATAATTGTCTTTTGTTCATGCTATAACTGTATTATCCGGAAATCGTAATACACGTGTGAACACTTAGACCCAATGAGTCCCTAGTGAGCCTCTAGTTGACTAGCTCGTTATGATCAATAGATAGTCATGGTTTCCTGACTATGGACATAGGATGTCGTTGATAACGGGATCACATCATTAGGAGAATGATGTGATGGACAAGACCCAATCATAAGCATAGCATAAAAGATCGTATAGTTCGTTTGCTAGAAGCTTTGCCAATGTCAAGTATCTATTCCTTCGACCATGAGATCGTGTAACTCCCGGTTACCGTAGGAGTGCCTTGGGTGTATCAAACGTCACAACGTAACTGGGTGACTATAAAGGTGCATTACAGGTATCTCCGAAAGTATCTGTTGGGTTGACACGGATCGAGACTGGGATTTGTCACTCCGTATAACGGAGAGGTATCTCTGGGCCCACTCGGTAATGCATCATCATAATGAGCTCAATGTGACCAAGGTGTTGGCCACGGGATCATGCATTACGGTACGAGTAAAGTGACTTGCCGGGTAACGAGACTGAACAAGGTATTGGGATACCGACGATCGAGTCTCGGGCAAGTAACGTACCGATTGACAAAGGGAATTGTATACAGGGTTTGATCGAATCCTCGACATCGTGGTTCAACCGATGAAATCATCGAGGAGCATGTGGGAGCCAACATGGATATCCAGACCCCGCTGTTGGTTATTGCCCGAGAGTCGTCTCGGTCATGTCTGCGTGTCTCCCGAACCCGTAGGGTCTACACACTTAAGGTTCGGTGACGCTAGGGTTAGTAGGAAGTCAAGTATGTGACTACCGAATGATGTTCGGAGTCCCGGATGAGATCCCGGACGTCACGAGGAGTTCCGGAATGGTCCGGAGGTAAAGATTTATATATGGGAAGTCCTGTTTCGGGCATCGGGACAAGTTTCGGGGTTATCGGTATTGTACCGGGACCACCGGAGGGGTCCCGGGGGCCCACCGGGTGGGGCCACCTGCCCCGGGGGGCCACATGGGCTGTAGGGGGTGCGCCTTGGCCTGCATGGGCCAAGGGCACCAGCCCCACATAGGCCCATGCGCCTAGGGTTCAAGGGGGCAAGAGTCCTAGGAGGGGAAGGCACCTCCTAGGTGCCTTGGGGGGGAGGGAAACCCCCCCTTGGCCGCCGCCCCCCTAGGAGATTGGATCTCCTAGGGCCGGCCACCCCCCCCTTGGCCCTCCTATATATAGTGGGGGAGAGGAGGGACTTCATACCTTGAGTCCTTGGCCTTTGGTTGCCTCCTTCTCCCTCCCCAACACCTCTCCTCCTTCGTTGTGTGCTCGGCGAAGCCCTGTCGGAGTACTGCTTCTCCACCATCACCACGCCGTCGTGCTGCCGGTGGAGCTGTCTTCCTCAACCTCTCCTTTCCCCTTGCTGGATCAAGAAGGAGGAGACGTCGCTCGTCCCGTACGTGTGTTGAACACGGAGGTGCTGTCCGTTCAGCACTTGGCATCGGTGATCTGAATCACGTTCGAGTACGACTCCATCATCACCTTGCAAGCTTCCGCACGCGATCTACAAGTGGTATGTAGATGCAAGCTCTCTCCCATGACTCGTTGCTTAGATGAACTCATAGATGGATCTTGGTGAAGCCGTAGGAAAAATTTTAATTTTCTGCAACGTTCCCCAACAGTTACAGCTTGCAGGAAGGATGTCGAGCGGGCATTTGGTGTGCTCCAATCTCGATTTGCTGTTGTCTGGTTCCCTGCTCTGTCTTGGTCGAAAGATCAAATGTGGGAGATCATGACTTGCTGTGTCATCTTGCACAACATGATCATTGAGAGCGAGTAGGAAGAGCCAGTGTTTGACACTGAACCATACCACAGGCAGGGTCCTCTTGCCCAAGTTGATCATCAGATACCGGCAAATTGGACTGACTACCTCAATATGCGTCAGGAGATCCGAGACCTACAGGTGCATCAAGAACTGCAACACGGTCTGGTGGAGCACCTATGGAGGCTCAAGGGCGAGGCCTGGAATGACATGTGATGAAACTTGAGTTTTTATTTGTTAAACGATACAATTTGTAGTGAACTATTTGATTTATGTGATGAAACACGCCGAAACACATCGAACTATGTGAGGAGCTATTGATTTCTATTTGTTTGCGAAAATTCAAGCCGAAACCCGCTGAACCGAGCCGATTATGGACCGATTCACGCAGTTATCGGGCCGATTTTGGACATATTTGGGCCGAAAGCTGGGCTGAATTCGGCGCCTGGGGGCGACGGCTGGGTGCCTAACTGCCCCAGTGCCGAGTTTATCGCCGACGCATCCCCAGGATGCTCTTTTTCGGCGCCCTGGGGAGCCGAACGGCTGGAGATGCTCTGAGGGAGCAACTAGCTGACGAATCACTTCTTTGCAGCCTACCTAAAGGCCATTTGGGGCGCTTTTAGCCTTCTGTTGCGTTTTAAGTGTTTTTTTATTCCTTCGCACGTGTTTTTGGGTATTTAATGGGTTTTTGGGTTTTTTTGGCTTTTCGGTTTTCCATCGGTCTTTTTTAGCTTTTCAATCAAAAACAATATTACGCAAAAACACATTTTTTTGCTTTCGTGAGAGGCACGGCCGTGCCACTCAAAAACGGGAAAAAGTGTTTTCTTTGCTTCTGCTAGAGGCGTGTTTTTTTTTCTTTTGCCTTCGCGTAATGCACGGTTTTGCTTCCACGAGAGGCACTACCGTGCCTCTTGGAAACCAAAAAAAAGTGTTTTCTTTATTTTTTCTTTCCGCAAGAGGCATGGTTTTGCTTTCGCTAGAGGAACAGTCGTGCCTCCCGTACTTTCTTCTTTTTTTCTTCCGCGAGAGGCACGGTTTTTTGCCTGGTTTTTTTTCGTTCGGTTTTTTTTGAGAAAAGAAAAGTTTGTCAAAACCTATAAACATGGGATCTATTTTGAATATCTTGACGTGGGGAATCCAACGGTAAAAATGGTTCAAGATTTGGACACATGGTTTAATAGATAATATATTTTAAATAAATGGATGTGCAAAAAAGGGAAATTTCCAGGTTGCAACAAGTAGCGCGCATGCAGTGGCCACTTGTCGCAACCTAGGAGGACGGAGTGACCTTTAGAAGAGTACTTCTTAATTAGTGATTTCGTCTTAGTGGGCGCTCCGGGTTAGAGATAAAAATGATACCGATGATAATTTTTGTTTTGAATCCTCATCCATATCCGTTTTTAAGGATATGCATGTACGTGCATGAATATATTGGAAATGGATGCAGATACAAATTTTGGTCAGCTGGATATGCGATGGATATGGTACCAGTAATAGTATATATTACCGGTGATGTGGACTACTTGGTATTTTTTGGATTATCCAAATATGATCATCTGATTAATTTGGCCCACTCAACATGCTCAAATACCTAATTAAGGGCCGGTTTTTTTGTGGCTTCTAGAATAAGCTAGTTTATTCTAGAAGCCCAACCAAATTTATTTTTTTAGAAGCTTAGTAGTTAAGACTTAACAAGTAGGCTTCTAAAAAAAATTTGGTTGAACTTTTAGAATAAGCTGGGTAGGGGGCAGCTTATTCTGGAACCCCAAAAAAACTAGCAAAAGAACTAACCCTAAACTACCAATTAGAATCACTACATGTTTGGACGCTTGCGGGTGTCATAGAGCGTGAATGCTATGTTTGGGCGCTTGCGGGTGTCATGGAGCGCGAATGCTATGTCTCGCTTATAGCAAGATTAGCATGCGTCTCGCCTGAAGCTTTCATGCAGTGCGCACGCGTATGGACTAGCCCAATAGTGTGTTACTCGTTCATTCGTTCGTTAGTCAGTTGCTGATGCGCTCGTTTTTTTGTTTGGTTTTTGTATTTCTTCTTCGGTTTCTTTGGGTTTTTTTTGTCGTTATACTTTGTTTTTTGGTTCTGTCTTTCATTTTCTTTGGTTTCTCTTTGTTTCTTTCATGGTTTTCATCATTTTTTATTCTCTTTCTCATTTTCCTTAATTTTCCGTTGATTTTTGTTAATCTCTTGGTTTTCAACGGTTTTCTTTTGTTTTTCACTTTTTTCTCAATCAATTTTCACTATTTTCCATTCTTTTTGCACTGGTTTCTTTGGTTTTCATCTTTCTTTTTTTTTCAATCTTTATTTTGCTTTGGTTTCCTTTGGTTCTTTCAATTTTTTTGTTTTCCTTTGTTTCTTTTGATTTTCATTCTATATTTTTTGTATACGTCAAGAATGTGTTTCTAATACAAGTTTAACATTTTAAAAATTTCACATTGTTTTGAATACCTGGGCAATAGTTTTTCTATGCATATTTTAAACATTTTTCAAATACAAGATTAATATTTTTTTAATATATGGTCAACATTTTTTTCTATACACATTTTAGCATTTTTAAATGCTCGATTAACATTTTTTAATACATGGACAATATGTTTTCTATACACATTGAACATTTTTCAAATTCTTGATTAACAAAATCAAATGCAAGATTAACATTTTTAATACATGATCAACATTTTTTATATACACATTTAACATTTTTCAAATGCTTGATGAACAATTTTTTTAAATACTTCTTTAACATTTTTCAAATACTTCTTTAACATTTTTCCCAAATGCATCATTACATATTTGGAATACATGATTTATTTTTTCATACACATTGTCTTTTTTCTATTCATATACATGAGAAACATTTTCTCTATACACATTTCACATTTTTCAAATGCTTAGTTAACATTTTTTTCAAACATTTTTTATGTAAGATATTTGTTGTATATACTTATTTAGAATATTTGGAAGTATAAACAAAATTTAAAAATAAAGCAAAAACAAAAACAGAAAACATGGAAAAATCTAGAAAAAAAAGTTGACCCCCCGCACGTGCACACTTTGGATCTGCCTTTGTGGGGCAGGGCGCCCCAGTTTTTTTTTCATTTTGTTTTTCCTTTTTTGTCTTTTTCTGTTTTCATTTATTTTGGATTTCAAAAATCTGAATTTGAAAAAAATGTTCTTTTGACCGCAACCGCCCCCCTATAACTTGTATTCCCCTAAACATTATGTGATAAAGCTAGTTTTTTGTGAGTGGTGATAAAGCTAGTTGGCTGACTAAAAAAACAAATCAACTTTTCAGACTACTTTTTGTTGGCAATGCCAGAAAAAAATGTTTCCCACCAGGTGCAAATCAGGGTCAGGCAGGGTTAAGTGTGACTTTCCATTCACCAAATTGTTTCTTTGACCCATACTATTAAATTTGGATGCAACAAAGTTGACATGATACTTCTTTCGACCGCACGAGCACCATGTTCCTTTTTGCATCAAACCTGTTGTGCCAGAAGGTGTGAAGCATGGAAGAGTTATCAAACCGAGATGATGTGAAGTCATGCGATTAGCTCGAGAGGCGATCTAGGGCTGGGCGACGCCGCCGGCTGTTGTGGCCCAGCCACAACGCCGACATCTTCTCCTCTCTCCATGAGCATGTCTTCGTGAGATCTCCCTCGCCTCATGATGACTAACTAGTGAAGGCATGCGTGATTATTTCAGCTCCCTTGGCCCAGCGGCTAGGGCTTTCTTCTCCGTCCCAATCGAAGTTGTTGCGAATGTTCTCTTTTTTCCTCCGGCGGTTTCTACGATGGTTGGTTTTTCACTCCTTCCCCAGCATGCCGACTGCGAGGTTTAGTTGGCGGAGATTACAGATGTATCGTCGTCAGCTATGAAACTATTATGCTAGAATTGTCGTGGTATGGCCAGCGCCAAGGTAGAGAGGGCACTCCTGGAGGTCCTGAAGTGGTGGGGGCCAGATGTAGTCTTCCTGTCCGAGACTCGCCTGAATAAAGAAAGGGCAAGAAAACTGAGAAAGAAGACCAAGATAGATAGGGTGGAAGTGGTGGAGAGTATTGGTGCTAGTGGGGGACTTCTACTCCTATGGTGCAACCCGGTGTCAATTCAAGTCTGGACAAAAACAAAGAGTTTCATCGATGTGAAGGTGGGAGCAGCTAATGATGAACAATGGAGGTTTACGGGGTTCTATGGCGAGCCACCGTGGGAGGATAAGCATCTGTCATGGGGATATTTATGTGGCTTAAGTCAGCAGCCAAGGCTCCTGTGGATTGTAATGGGGGATTTTAACGAGGTATTGTACTCCCATGAGAAGGAAGGAGTGTAGGGGAACGTCGCATGGGAAACAAAAAAAATTCCTACAAACACCCAAGATCCAATCTAGGAGATGACCATCTACGAGAGGAGATATTGGATATATATACCATTGTAGATCGCTAAGCAAAAGCGTTAAGAAACACGGTTGATGTAGTCGAACGTCTTCGCGATCCAATCACAATCCGTACCGCGAACTCCGATCTAGTGCCGAACGGGCGGCACCTCCGCGTTCAACACATGTACGGCTTGATGACGCCTTCACCTCCTCGATCCAACGAGCGATGGTGAAGCAGTAGCTTGAGTCCTCTGACAGGACGACGGTGTGGTGGCGGTGGTGGTGGAGAAATCTCAGCAAAGCTTCGCTAAGCACTACGGAGAAGAAAGATAGCTATGAGGGATAGGAGGAGCAGCCCTGTGGCACGAATAGATCTGTATCTGTGTGGCTGCCCCCTCTCCCCTCCTCTATATATAGGGGGAAGGGTGGAAGGGGGCGCCCCTAGATCCAATCTAGGAGTGGCGGCAAAGAAAGGGGAAAACCCTAGATGGGTTTGTGCGCCTCCCCCTAGGTGCCTTGCCCCCCAAGGCAAGTGGAGGAAACCCTAGGGAGGCACCCCACCTATTCAAGCAACGTGGGAAAAGGGGCTTGGGGCGCACAACCCCTTAGTGGCCTGGTGTGCTCCCTCCCCCTTGGCCCATGAGGCCCCCAACACTTGTCGGGGCCTCCCGAAACCCCTTTCGGTCATGCTGGTCATCACCCGGTACCCCTGGAGCACTTCCGGACTCCAATACCCTTCGTCCAATATATCACTTCACCCGCGAACCATTTCGGAGTTCCTCGTCACGTCCGGGATCTCATCCGGGACTCCAAACAACCTTCAGTAACCACCATAATGACTCAACTATACTTATATCGTCATCAAACGTTAAGTGTGTAGACCCTGCGGGTTCGAGAACTATGCAGACATGACTGAGACACCTCTACGGTCAATAATCAATAGCGGGACCTGGATGCCCATATTGGTTCCTACATATTCTACGAAGATCTTTATCGGTCGAACCTCGATGTCAAGGATTCAGCTAATCACGTATGTAGTTCCCTTTGTCTATCGGTATGTTAATTGCCCGAGATTCGATCGTCGGTATCTCTATACCTAGTTCAATCTCATTACCGGCAAGTCTCTTTACTCGTTCCGTAATACAAGATCTTGTGGCTAAACCATTAGTCACATTGCTTGCAAGCTTCTTGTGATGTTGTATTACCGAGTGGGCCCTGAGATACCTCTCCGTCATACGGAGTGACAAATCCCAGTCTTGATCCATGCCAACTCAACAGACACCATCGGAGATACCTGTAGAGCACCTTTATAGTCACCCAGTTACATTATGATGTTGGTACACACAAGGTACTCCTCCGGTGTCAGTGAGTTCCATGATCTCATGGTCATAGGAACATATACTTGACATGCAGAAAACGATAGCAATAAACTTGACACGATCATATACTACGTTTATAGTTTGGGTCTTGTCCATCACATCATTCTCCTAATGATGTGATCCCGTTATCAAATGACAACTCATGTCCATGGCTAGGAAACCATAGCCATCTTTGATCAATGAGCTAGTCCGATAGAGGCTTACTAGGGACATGTTGTTGTCTATGTATCCACACATGTATCTGAGTTCCGATCAATACAATTCTAGCATGGACAATAAACGATTATCATGAACAAGAAAATATGGTAATAACCAATTTATTATTGCCTCTAGGCATATTTTCAACAGTCTCCCACTTGCACTAGAGTCAATAATCTAGTTCACATTGCCATGTGATTAACACTCATAGTTCACATCGCACGTGACTAACACCCAAAGAGTTTACTAGAGTCAATAATCTAGTTCACCGTCACCATGTGATTAACACTCAATGGGTTCTGGGGTTTGATCATGTTATGCTTGTGAGAGAGGTTTTAGTCAACGGGTCTGCAACATTCAGATCCGTATGTACTTCGCAAATCTCTGTCATATTGTAGATGCTGCTACCACGCTCCACTCGGAGCTATTCCAAATGGTTGCTCCACTATACGTATCCGGTTTTCTACTCAGAGTCATCCTGATAGGTGTTAAAGCTTGCATCGACGTAACCCTTTACGTTGAACTCTTTATCACCTCCATAACCGAGAAACATTTCCTTATTCCTCAAAGGAAAATTTTGACCGATTTCTAGTGATCCACTCCTGGGTCACTTTTGTACCCCCTTACCAGACACGTGGCAAGGCACGCCGTAGGTGCGGTACACAGCATGGTGCGGGTCATTTAACCATTCAAGTAGCACAACACAAACTTAGTAGCATACAATCAACATTCAAATAGCAGAACACAAACTTAGTAGCATACACTCAACATTGAAGTACCAGAATAGAGTTTCAATGGTTTTCCACTTGCCCTGATATAGGCCGCAAAGTTGCCAAGAGCTTTCCTCTTCCTCTTGCATGTTCATATCCCAGGTTCTCTAGTGGATGTTCTAGGTGCATTGGATCCTCTTGGAGCTCGTGTTGATGCTGATCCTCTTGGAGGTGCTGGTGAAGACTTGGCTGGTCCTGCTGAAACTGTTGATGCTGAACCTCTCTTGGGTGCTGCTGTTTTCTGTTCCTCTTTGCTTTAGGAGGTGGAGCAGATGAGGCTGGGATGTGTGAACTTTGGTGTTGATGTGGTGGTTGTGGAGATACATGTGTAGCACTAGAGGAACCCCTAAAAATTTCTCTATTCTCCTGCATGCCAAAATTAAAACAATTAGTAATTAGACCACACCTAAAACATAGAATGCAAAATTTTAAATGACCTGGTGTAAGTTCTTTCTCATCTCAATACTTGGTTTCAGAGCTTTCCCACAGTTTGTATATCTATGGCCTTGCAGACCATAATTGTTGCATGTAATTGTTCTCATCCTGCTTGTGTCCTTTGGTGCAGGCACCTCAAACTGGCCCTTCCTCCTAGTTGCTGTTTCTTGCCTGGTTTTTCTTTGAACACTGGGGGCTCAATATCCTAGGTATGGGTGTTAGGCTAGAATTTAGGACCAGGGACAGGGTACACAATGTCTTTTTATGCTTCAATATATAGTGTTTTTTTGAAAAATTCATGCACATAGTCCTCTGGATGCATATGAAGCTTGCTCATTGCTGCTATTGCATGACTGCATGTCACACCTGTCATGTCCCACCTCCTGCAGTCACATGATTTAGTAGTTATGTTCACACAGTACTGATTGTCACCACTTGACACTTTCCAAATGTCAGGACCAGCCCTATGTGCCTCACAAAATTTGGCATACTTCTTATTCTCCTCCAGTTTCTCTGAATAGTTGGGTGTGATCATCCACCTGCCGGTCTCTGTCTTTTCCCTAGTCTTTTGCCTTTTGATCATCTGCTTAGTCCTAATTCCTTCAAACATTGTCCTAATTGGTTTGGCCCTAACATCAAGGATCATTTTTTTTTAAAACCTCACTAAGGTTGTTAACAACAAGATCAGTTTTGCAATTATAATCCATTGCAGACCTACACCAAGTCTCCTTTGGAATTTTCTTGAGCCACTTCCAGGCATCCTCACACTCTGCTTTCAGCTCTGCCATTGCTAATTCATGGCCATGTTTGGTGAATGACTAGCTAGCCTGATCTACTAGCTTCTTTAGTTCTGCTTCTCTGAAGCCATCTGACTAAAAAATTGCATATATGTGCCTGAGGAAGTACCTCTGAGGGGAATCAGGAAACACTTCATTTATAGTCTTAAGAAGACCCTGTTTATAAATTAATAACCATGGTCATGAACAAAAAGATATTAAGCCACTACTAGCAATATTTCTGAACTACTAGTAGAGATAGGGTGCATACCTTTTTGCCTGTCAGAAATAATGGTGTAGGTTCCAAATTTGCTTCCACTTCCAATGCAGCATCTTAGCTGGGTTAGGAACCATGTCCAACTATCAGAATCTTCCTTGTCAACCACACCAAAGGCTATGGGGTAAATGTTGTTGTTGCCATCTCTTCCTATGGTTGCAAGAATTTGCTGTCTAGTGGTTAGCTTGATGAAGCAACCATCAAGCCCTGCATCCATACCCAAATTAGCTACCATAATTTTCTCAACAAGATATTTTGCAGAAAATACAGTTGCAAATTTACCTATAAAGGGCCTGGAACCATTAAGAAATCCTTGATTTGATGCATGCAAGCAGTAGAACATGTACTTAAATCTAGGAGTTGGTGCAGGGTTTTCTGGGTCCTCAATGTTGTAACTATACACCTGCTACCAGGGTTTGTATCAATAACTGCTTGTAGGTAGTCCCTCAGTCTATAGTACTGCTCCTTCTGGTCACCTTGCACAACCTTAATAGCCTTACTCCTTGCCCTATAGGCCACACTCCTTGATACATCAACTGAAAACTTGACTTTGTTGTTTTTAATAAGTGCATCCACAGGTGCTCTAGGATCTGCTCTAAGAGAAGGCTCAACTGCTCTAGAAAGCCACTTAGTAGTAACCTTTGTGTTCTCTGCTGATGTTGGACAAGTGTGCTCCATGTTACACTTCTTAATGCAAAAAGTTCTTTCATGAGCTATCCTGGAGGCACACATGTAAAATTCACATCCATGCTCTCTCTGTGAACACCAAACAATAATTCTTGTCGGGGAGTTCCTGTGGTAGTGAAAAGACCTCAAAGTCCTTATATGAAAATCCCTTAATGCTTCTCTGAACTGGTAAACACTCTCAAAACACAAGCTCCTGCACAACAGTAAATGTGAATTGGGAATTGAGGGGTCAAAATATACCCTATCCTTCATCTTTTTCTTATTACTCTTTGGCTTCTTCTGGAGGTATGGTAGTTCAACTTCATCTTCTTCTTCCTCATCACTTTTGCCTAAATCACCAGCAAAACAAAACTCATCTGCTTCAGGAAACCAATTTTCAAAGCGTTTATGCTCTACCTCATTGTGACATCTGCTAGTTGGACCAGGATTCTTCACATGTTTCACAACAGCAGTAGTTTCCAATGCTCTATCTCTTCAGAGGCACACTCTATGTCCATTTGAACAGCTTCAGCACTCCCATCTGAATGAACTGAATCATCAGAACAAAATTTAGACACTTCAGTGTCTCCTTCAAAGTGGTTCAAATCTGCCTCTCTCTGAATCCTGCTCCTCTCAAGCCGAGCCTTTCTATCATTTATCTGATTATGAAGCTCAGATTGCTCCACTACCTTTTTCACACAACAGCTCTCTTGAGTGTTCATGTAATTCTCATTAGCCTGTGTACTACTTGCAGGTTGAACATCTCTCACAACCTTTATGTTCACAACCTTGACATGATGATAAATCTCCAACATTTCATGAACACTAGCCTCATTACCTAAATACTTTACTCTTTCAGATCCAATTTCCTCCTCCTTCACATAGTACATGTAATCACTCTCCCCATACCCATCACTAGCAATGAGTGATTATAGAGTAAGAAAAGAAATATCTATCTCATATATACCCCTTTTCACAGGGTTTCTTCCTTCGAAATGAAACCATATGTCCCATTGGTCAGCCAAACTGCATAAATAAGTGCTCATGAATTGAATTGAAATTGACACAACTACAAGTGCAATACAGTTTACTACACATGTTCAACAGACAGAAACAAACACATCTTACTAATTTGCCAGATTGAAGAAAACAACTTCATTTAAGCAGATGATATTTTCATACCTGCAACCCATAGAACATCCGGGTGCCGGCGATGACTGGACGAGCGGTGCCTCCGGCTGCTGCAAGCCTGCCTGCATCGCGTAACTAGTGCTCCCCAGCCAGTTATCGACTTCAGAGAAAGAGCCTACACCGTCCAAACTTGTGCCACCGCCGCCGCCGCCGTTGCCGTTGCCGTCGCAGCCACCCATATCACCGCCGCCCCCGTCCGGAATCACCGACGACATGGCGGCCGCCACCTAGGTTAGAGAGAGGGAGAGGAGGGAGAGAGTGAATCGAGAGGGGACTGGCTCAGATCTTGACCTCACCTGATCGCTTCCGACCGCAAACACGTCGTTAACGGCCGTTAACGCGCGGCAGGCGTCGATTGGCCACGGTGGCACCTGATTCGTGGGCCCAGCCGGTCAGTTCGATGTTTAGCACGGGCGAAGTGGGCGGTTTCGCGAGCTGGTGTTTTTTGCCGCGGATTAGGAAAAAAGTGGTAGTTTTCCGTACAAAATTGTAAAGTGGTAGTTTTTCGACATGTTTCCATGAAATGTGGTAGTTTTTGGTTAAATACTCTCAATCTCAAGATGATATGCTGGCTCAGTCTCTCAAAGGTGCTCATGGAGGTAGGGTCTGCGTGTGTGTTTATACGAATGAGTGTATGCGTGTACATATGAGCGCCTAAGTCTATACCGTGTTCTAAAAAAATATTCAAAGGTCCACAACAATGATCAAAGTAACTGTACCCTTTGAAAATGGCAGCCATGGAACGAGATTCCTGGGTACCTTCAAGGCGCTCCAAACCTCTTTGCCGGCAAATGCACGAGAGGTCACATGGAGGCTCCGTGCTCAGGGCCAATCGCGCCCATTGTGCAAGTAGATGAGCCACAGTTCTCTTGGATCATTCTTCTATTATTGGCTCCTAAACTGTAATTCCAACTGAAGTTAGATACAGCCCATTGCGAACAGAAATCTTGATAACATGTGTGATGTTCTTGAATGACAGCTGCAATATTATAACTTTTTATGTGGAGTATTCTACTGTAAGTAATACAGACCAACAAAAAAGTTACAGGCACCACAAATCTAGATATTTTTCGAAGAAAAGACAGCCTTTCATTGATGAAGGTAGAAGCGAATCAAAAGGAACAGAAACATTTGAAGCGCAAATCTGTGGTAATAAGCAAAACTTACATTTCCCCATTTATCTAAAGATGAAATGCATGACACTCGCAGGGTTTAGACTTCTAGCTAGCAAAGGCAGACCGAATCCTCCACACCAAATTCCAGTTGGACCAAAAGACAGCTTCAGTAATACAAACAAAGGCAAGAGTAAAATGGGTTGGGATCATCCCACATTCCAGTAGAAGCAAGAAAACATACCCCGCCATGTTTCCATTGGATTTCCCAAATTCAATTCTGGAGTCAGAGCATCAAATCCAGCTCAATGCATAGTTTTAAGTACACCGAGTAGTTGGCAAGCACCAATCACAATTAAATCTTCGGGACCGGAGAGTATTCCATTCCGTGCGGAAAGAAGCCTGTCCAAAACACAGTGATGCTATTAATGCGACGGCATTACGCAAAGCTCCAGTGCTCCCTTCCTACCATCTACCAACATGAGGCAGCTAGCAAGAAATTCAGATGGAGAATTGGGTTAAAACAGGCTCTAAAAATACTCACAGTGGGAGCTTGGTCATGCTAAACTTCAGAGCCGGTGAGCAGATCACCGTCATGCCTGGCTAGCTGGACGAATCGAAGCCATTAATTGATAGCCAACTACTAACAGTGTGATGAACATATACAGGTCCATGCAAGCAATGGAATCAACGCAACTGTAGAGTGCCACTCTCGTGTATATATAGGCATCCAGAGACCCTTCAGTTCATCAACCCAAGCATCTCCACCAGTTCAGTTCAGTTGCTTACTCTGTCCTGTCTGCACACACTGAGAGCAAGATGGGTGGCAAGGTTCTTCTGATGAGTGCTGTCTTGGTGGGGCTCGTTTCACTGAGCTCCTGCAGGAGCCTGGGAGAGTTGCATGAGCAGAAGACCCACTGTATGTTTTAACCCTATCCCTTCTGTGTAGCACTGTATTTATTAGGACTTCATAGAGTAGCACTGCACTGCATCTATTACAGCGATCCGTGGATAAGCATATCACTGCATACTGCATCGACCTAGCTAATGCAAATATGAAATGAATTCATGCTGAACATAAACAGCATCGTTTCTAGGCAATAAGGACTGAGAACAATGCAAAATAACTTCATGCTATTTAGATTTCACGGTACTGATAGCTGCAATTCTGTATACCTTACCAGATGGGGGCTCACCAACTCCCACACATGGGTCAGGAGGAGGCTACAACCCGACACCGACACCAACTTACGGCACTACACCAACACCAACTTACGGCACTACACCGACGCCATCTTACGGCACTACACCGACGCCATCTTATGGCACTACACCGACGCCATCTTACGGCACTACACCGAGCACCCCAAGTACACCTTCCCATGATGTCCCTGCAAGTCCAAAGAAGCATGGATTCATTGGATCCTGCGAGTAAGAGCTACAATTAGTAGATATCAGAAGTATCAAACATCACAAAGCAACGGTTCTTAAATGGTTTTCTTTTGCTTAAAATGCAGCTACTGGAAGAATCACCCAGATGCTATAGTTGCAGCTATTGGGTCCCTTGGCAACATCGGCAAGACATTTGGTGCTGCATGCAGTATGATAGGTGGCAAGAAGCTAGGAAATATGCATGATGCACTCTCAAACACTAGAACTGATGGTATTGGCGCCCTGATACGTGAGGGGGCAGCTGCATACCTCAACTCCATTGTGAACAAGAAGTTCCCATTTACCACCCAGCAGGTGAAGGACTGCATCGTCGTGGCCGTGACCTCTGATGGTGCTGCTTCTGCCCAAGCTGGGGTCTTCAAGAAGGCAAATGAATTCCACTACTAGTTTTAGTCATCGGTGTTTCTTGGCTAAATTTCTTCCTCCCGCGCATTTTTCTTGATTGATGCTATCTTGTGGCTTGATATATTTCTTGTATTTTTGTTGTTTTATCATGTAATATCACTATCTATGACATTTTGAGTGCAATAAATCCATCCTTTTCCATTGCTTGATATCAATGTTATTATGTTGGATTAGTAACACATAGAAAAAACTATGTACTCCGAACACTACAAAAGAGCAATAATAAATCAAACACCAGACTAGTGCTACTCAGTTTACAACATAAGAAGTTTATAAATGTCAGCTGTTTAGAGCAGTTTGGTTGTATACTCTAAATATCACCACACCTACTTGTGGCCTTGTGGCAAAGTGTGGCAAGCAAACACTTCATGTTGCTAACAAACTGTTCGCCACACCATAGGCAAGTTTTGGCAAAACATTGGGTCTACAACATGTGTGCTACATAGCAAGAAACTATGGCATAACAAAACTGCAATGGAATGGCCAAACTTGCCTAGCAAAGGTTTGGCAAATTGACAAAGCAGTCTAGACAATGCCACAAAGTTAGTTATTCTTCGATTGCATAGTTAAAGGACCTATGAACCTTGTTCTTGAATCCCAGAAAATCCTGTAACAAAACCATCTTTTCCCCTGATATCCTAAATTTCATAGTTCAACCTTTGAATCTTACTGTTGAACCCCAAAAATCCTATGACGAAAGCACATGTTGCCAATGGTCAGAGAAACAAGTGTAATCATTCAGAAATTTGGACAACTCATCAAACAACTAGTCGGTACAACAAAACTTCACAATGTTCACATAAAACAAGGGATTGGTGTTTGATACCACATAAACCCAAGAACTTCCAAGATGAGTTGAAGCTTTCCCTTCAGTACTTCTCCAAAAGAGTCAATCTGGATGTGAAATGAAAGATAAAGTGTTAATTTACTCTAGAAGAAAATTTATTCAAACCTCACTTGAAGTCAGTCAACATTTTGGTGTTTTTTCATTAATTATGACTTATGAGCTCTAGTTCTGCATTGGATGTGCTATATGCATCATGTCTGATTCAGAATTGTTGAATGCCAAGCATAATCAAGTAAGAATATTGTTGAATCAGCAACATCATGTTAATCACAGTTGAGAACTACTATTTCTGATAAAATTACCTCCTGGAGGAAAAACTTCAGCCCTGCTTATTCTTCTTCACAGGATTTAACCTGTTGATTCTAAACCTAGAACATGTACTACGTCAGTAACTCGACAGTATCATGGCCATTTTAATGGGAAAAGAAGTTAATCTGCATCTGCCGAAATTGCTGGCAAATACTAAAATGAATATGAATGTCAACAAAAAAACACCATTGCATCACTAATCATCCTCACACTGGGATATTTTTCTAATTGACACATTTTCAGTGTTACAAAGCCGATTTCCCTGCAAAGGAGTAGCCCTCGTTTTAAAAAGATGGATGATCAGTTTCTCTTCTTTCACTAAAGCACCTTTCAATGCAAACACTTATAACAACTGTAGGGGCAAAGACTACCTAAGAGGAATTGCTCTCGAATAGCTCAATCCACATCCTCTATCCCCATCCCCGTACACATGGAATCGTGCATAAGGACAAATATGTAATAATAAATTATGATAAAAGGTGTGTAAAAATGAATTGGGAACAAAATCAAGAGCTTCTGGAAGAAACAAAGATCATTACTTGGGTAAAGGTAAGGTTGGGTGAGAGGTAATTAATAATATCTGAATGTCCAGTTAAATGGACGAATTTAGTAATAGCATTCTTTTTTGTTGTTTATTGCTGTAGATGCACATAGCTACTGACAAGTGATTTCAAACATTTTTTTGCAGATGTCGGCGCTCAACTGCTGACTGATTGTTTATCAATGAATTGACACTATCCACCTACATACAGGATAACACTGCAAGTAACAGAGTAATAACTAGATATAAAAGAAAAAAACTGCAATGATCATTTCTCCGGATGCACTAGTTTGAAGTTTGAACACCAAATAGTCGTAACAAAATTGACTATCAATTTTTCTAGTGACTGACTAATAGGTCCACGTTAATCATTTCAGCATTAGCATGAATATTACAGCAACAGAGATTAGTACATACATCTTGGTCCGGCGCGGACAGACACGGAAACGGCAGGGACATCCATTTGCATCCCTACTAACTAAGCATGGCTTCTGTTTCATTTATATTCTTACAAAAGAAAATGTTATCCTACTCAACACAAAAGAGATATACTGTCAGTTAGTCAGAACCTAACACTATGACAAGATATCCAAGTGGAGTCGGAAAAATGTGGCTGCACAAAAAAGGACTTGCTCAGAGAGGATAAACTTATCAAAAGTTATACTATCGTTTTCTACAGTATTACCACACATTTCTGTGGGATGAGTTACAACAGTAACAACAATGAGGGCAGTTCATCCATTTGCTTGTGACACCAATAAGGCAGCAACCACAATGGCAAAGGAAAACATGACCCTGTGAGAAACTGAATTCCATAAGTGGGTATGTTAAACTAAGCTTTGAGGATAAACCTTACAGAATATACTGCTTTCTTTCCACCTCCCATGAATCATAATGGTGCATCCTCTCAAAACCAGCAACACTCCATGAATCCGACATCAAGTTGGCCTTCTAGAAATGATGTGCCCTCAAATCTTGTGACCCATATGGGAATCGAACCATTTGAAGATCTCTTCATTCTCCAGGCTGGTAAACTCATGGTATGCATATGCAATATTCAACTCCTCCGTGACATGCCTCTCCAGCCGGAACCCCTCCGGCAAGATCTTGGCTTCCTCCGCCGCCTCCTTCCTCGGTGTTCTCCTCCCATCGTTCTTCAGAAAACCCTTCTCATCCAAGAACGACTTCTGACGAAGCACGCCCACAAGGCCATCGGCGACGGCCGGAGTCAACCCCGGGATCCTCGCCGCCAAGAACTCGGCACTCACGGCAAAGTCATCGCACTGGATCTCCCGCACATCAACGTGCTTTGACTTGAGCTTATCTATGCTTGCCGCCACCATCTGCGCCCTGTCGGCGTCCTTGGGCATGTGCACGAACAGCGCCGGCGGGTAGCCGGGCGGGATTTCCTCCATGGCAGCGAACACGCCCTCGGCGATCATGATGGCCACGCTGCTGAACCTGACCCTCGCCGCCAGCGCGGATACGAAGTACCCGCCCGACGACGCGCCGATGCCGACGAGCGGGAGGCCGCCGAGCTCGGGGTGCTGCTCCTTGACCCACCATTCGATGATGGAACCGACGGCGGCGAGCTCACTGCCGTCGCCGGAGGCGGCGTCGAGGGACCAGCACTCGGCGCGGCTCAGTCGGTGGGGCTCGTCGGATGTGAATTTTCCCCCGGTCCCCATCGCCACACGCCCTCACCAATGAGATCTCCTTTGTCCGTCTCGTATCCCTCCTTGCCGGCAAAGGCTTGGGGCAGGCTCTGTATGATGTATGAATTGCACGATATATTGCTCATGTGCAAAGGCACGTATATATGATGTATAAAAGGTGAGCCACGACCTCAACTATACAAGGAACTAGGAGGTGGGCCCAATACACAAATATGCACAACACATATACTCAACACCCCCTCCCCCCCCGCAGTCGAAGCGGCACCGCTGCTGACGCTAAGACTGGACCGGAACTCCTCAAATGACGTCGTAGGCAAGCCCTTGGTCATGATATCTGCAAATTGTTGGGAAGTAGGGACGTGTAGAACATGAATATGGCCGAGGGCCACCTGTTCCCTAACAAAATGAATATCCAATTCAATATGCTTGGTCCGACGATGATGTACCGGGTTGGCGGAGAGGTAGACCGCTGAGACGTTGTCACAGTAGACCACCGTAGCACAATCCACAGGACAAGAGAGCTCCTGAAGAAGCTGGCGAAGCCACAAACACTCGGCGACGACATTGGCCACCGCACGATACTCAGCCTCAACACTGGAACGAGAGACTGTAGGCTGCCACTTGGACGACCACGAGATGAGTGAGGATCCAAGGAAGACACAATAGCCCGAGGTGGAGCGACGAGTGTCAGGGCAGCCCGCCCAGTCGGCATCAGAGTAGGCGGTGAGGGCGGTGTTGGCGGAGGCGTAGAGCGTGACGCCAAGATCCATAGTGCCACAGATATAGCGGAGAATCCGCTTGACAGCGGCCCAGTGAACGTCCCGAGGAGCATGCATATGGAGACGCACCTGTGGCACGGCATACTGGATCTCCGGTCGAGTCAGAGTGAGGTACTAGAGAGCACCAACAATAGACCGGTAGAAAGCAGCATCCGAAGCTGGAGAACCATCCGTGGCAGAGAGCTTGGCCTTCGTATCAACAGGCGTAGCGGCGGGCTTGCAGTTAAGCATGCCAGCACGATCTAGGAGCTCATGAGCATACTTCTGCTGATGAAGAAAGAAGCCGTCCGGATGGCGCACCACCTCAACACCGAGGAGGTAGTGCAAAGGACCCAAGTCCTTGATGGCGAACTCAGCGCGAAGACGATCAGTGAGCTGACTGAGAAGGCCAGCCATACATGCCGTCAGGATGATGTCATCGACATAGAGCAGCAAGTAGGCCGTATCGGAGCCCTGCTGGTAGACAAAGAGCGATGCGTCCGAGCGGGTGGAGCGAACCCGAGCTGGTGTAGAAACACCGCGACGTGTTGGTACCAAGCGCGTGGAGCCTTCTTGAGTCCGTACAAGGACCACAAAAGCAGGCACACATGGTCGGACAGTGCGGGATCAACGAACCCCGTGGGCTGCTGGCAGAAGACCTGCTCCTCGAGGTGACCATGAAGGAAGGCATTGGAGACGTCCATCTGGTGCATCGGCCAAGCACGCGAGACCGCAAGGTGGAGAACCGTGCAAATCGTGTTGGGCTTAACAACCGGAGCGAAGGTGTCGGTGAAGTCGATGCCAGCATGCTGCCGAAAGCCACGAACAACTCAGCGTGCTTTATAGCGATCAAGGGTACCATCAGGACGGAGCTTGTGTTTGAAGACCCACTTCCCGGTAATCACGTTGGCGTGCCGGGGATGGGGAACAAGTTGCCACATCCGGTTGCGTAGCAACGCATCAAACTCCTCTTGCATCGCAGCCATCCAGAGCAGGTCACAAAGAGCGGCTCGAATGGAGGACGGCAACGACGATGGCGTAGAGGTGTACGCTGATACGTCTCCAACGTATCTATAATTTTTGATTGTTCCATGCTATTATATTTTCTATTTTGGATGTTTATAGGCTTTATTAAACACTTTTATATTATTTTTGGGACTAACCTATTAACTGGAGGCCCAGCCCAAATTGTTGTTTTCTTGCCTATTTCAGTGTTTCGAAGAAAAGAAATATCAAATAGAGTCCAAATGAAATGAAACCTTCGGGAGAGTTATTTTTTGAATGGAAGCAATCCAGGAGACTTGGAGTAGACGTCAGGGAAGCTTTGAGGTGGCCACGAGGGTCCATGGCACGCCCTACCCCCCCTGGGCGGGCCCTCCACCCTCGTGGGCCCCTCGTGACTCCCCTAACCGACTTCTTTCACCTATATATACCCATATACCCTAAAAACATCGGAGAGCACAACAGATCGGGAGTTCCGCTGCCGCAAGCCTCTGTAGCCACCAAAAACCAATCGGGACCCTGTTCCGGCACCCTGCCGGAGGGGGGATCCCTCACCGGTGGCCATCTTCATCATCTCGACGCTCTCCATGACGAGGAGGGAGTAGTTCACCCTCGGGGCTGAGGGTATGTACCAGTAGCTATGTGTTTGATCTCTCTCTCTCTCTCTCTCTCTCTCTCTCTCTCTCTCTCTCTCGTGTTCTTGAGGTGGCACGATCTTGATGTATCGCGAGCTTTGCTATTATAGTTGGATCTTATGATGTTTCTCCCCCTCTACTCTCTTGTAATGGATTGAGTTTTCCCTTTGAAGTTATCTAATCGGATTGAGTCTTTAAGGATTTGAGAACACTTGATGTATGTCTTGCATGGGATACCCGTGGTGACAATGGGGTATTCTATTGATTCACTTGATGTATGTTTTGGTGATCAACTTGCGGGTTCCGTGACCTTGGGAATCTATGCATAGGGGTTGGCACACGTTTTCGTCTTGACTCTCTGGTAGAAACTTTGGGGCACTCTTTGAAGTACTTTGTGTTGGTTGAATAGATGAATCTGAGATTGTGTGATGCATATCGTATAATCATGCCCACGGATACTTGAGGTGACATTGGAGTATCTAGGTGACATTAGGGTTTTGGTTGATTTGTGTCTTAAGGTGTTATTCTAGTACAAACTCTATGATAGATCGAATGGAAAGAATAGCTTCGTCTTATTTTACTACGGACTCTTGAATAGATCGATTAGAAAGGATAACTTTGAGGTGGTTTCATACCCTACAATAATCTCTTCGTTTGTTCTCCGCTATTAGTGACTTTGGAGTGACTCTTTGTTACATGTTGATGGATAGTTATATGATCCAGTTATGTTATTATTGTTGAGAGAACTTGCACTAGTGAAAGTGTGAACCTTAGGCCTTGTTTCCTAGCATTGCAATACCATTTGCGCTCACTTTTATCATTAGTTACCTTGCTGTTTTTATATTTTCAGATTACAAAAACCTATATGTACCATCCATATTGCACTTGTATCACCATCTCTTCGCCGAACTAGTGCACCTATATAATTTACTATTGTATTGGGTGTGTTGGGGACACAAGGACTCTTTGTTATTTGGTTGCAGGGTTGTTTGAGAGAGACCATCTTCATCCTACGCCTCCCACGGATTGATAAACATTAGGTCATCCACTTGAGGGAAATTTGCTACTGTCCTACAAACCTCTGCACTTGGAGGCCCAACAACGTCTACAAGAAGAAGGTTGCGTAGTAGACATCAAGCTCTTTTCTGGCGCCATTGCCGGGAAGGTGAGTGCTTGAAGGTATATCTTTAGATCTTGCAATCGAATCTTTTAGTTTCTTGTTTTATCACTAGTTTAGTCTATAAAATAAAACTACAAAAAAATGGAATTGAGTTTGCCTCATACGCTTCATCTTTTTAATATCTTTCGTGAGAATGGTGGAAAGGAAAATTGTGCTCAAGTGCTAGAAGAAGAAGTCTATAAAGTGTTTGGCACTAAATCTTTGAATGATGAGCATGATTGCAATGTTGTTAGTATGGACTCTTTGAATATCCATAGTAATAATGATGATTGCACTAGTCATGATGAAAATGTCTCTTATAAGCATGTCAATTTTTGTGGACTGCATAGAGTTTGCAAGTACACACCAAATAGAGAAGATAGATTTTGCAAGAGGCATAAGTCTTTAGAAACTAAATGGTTGCAAGAAAGGCTAGATGCTTGTGCTGAAAATTTAAAATTTCTTTCCATCCTTGTGAACTTTGCAATGAACGTGATCATTTAAATTCCCAATGCAAATTGTTTCATGATCGTATCGTGTCCAAAAATTGTGATGACTTGATTTCCCTTGCACATCATAATGAACTTAGTTTGCTTGTGGGCTATGAAGAAATAAAACATTTAACTAAGGATCTTCCAGAATTTGTCCTTGATAAAGTTCTTGATTTTGATCTAGAAGAAATGTTTATGTATTGTGAAGTGAATTGCATTGAAAATCCTTATATTGCCAATTACATAAAGAAAAGAAAGCAAATAGAAGATGAAGAGAATACTAATGAAAGGGAAGAGACTTCCCAATATCCTCCTATTATTTCTTATGATGAGTCAAGTAACGAGGAGGAGCTTTCTATTCAACCAATCTCATTAGTAAGGAGCTAAAAAAAGAGGGTTAAACCCACACATGATGTGAAGAAAAAAAAGAAAAGACGGAGAAGCAAAGGTAGAAAGGTGTCCCTCCCAAATGATGTTGCTCCTATTACTCATTGTGATGATAATAATTGCTATACTATTGGTGCTATCCATACCATTGATTATGAGAGTGATTATGCTTATGATAGGAAAAGGCCCAAGCTTGGGGATGCTATGTTTGATGAGAATGACATGTTTGAGAATATATTTGCTGCAATTAATGTTTGTCCCAAGCTTGGGGATGCTATGTTTAATGAAGATGACATCTTTAGCCTCCCAAGTTTTGATGTGCAAATTTATTATGATGATACCTCCTATTTATGATGGTTGTATTGATGAAAGTGGGTGTCGGTGTCAAAACCGGCGGATCTCGGGTAGGGGGTCCCGGACTGTGCGTCTAGGCGGATGGTAACAGGAGACAAGGGACACGATGTTTTTACCCAGGTTCGGGCCCTCTCGATGGAGGTAAAACCCTACTCCTGCTTGATTGATATTGATGATATGGGTAGTACAAGAGTGGATCTACCACGAGATCAAGGAGGCTAAACCCTAGAAGCTAGCCTATGGTATGATTGTTGTAATGGTTGTGTTCGTCCTACGGACTAAAACCCTCCGGTTTATATAGACACCGGAGAGGGCTAGGGTTACACAGAGTCGGTTACAATGGTAGGAGATCTACATATCCGTATCGCCAAGCTTGCCTTCCACGCCAAGGAAAGTCCCATCCGGACACGGGACGGAGTCTTCAATCTTGTATCTTCATAGTCTTGGAGTCTGGCCGATGATGATAGTCCGGCTATCCGGACACCCCCTAGTCCAGGACTCCCTCAGTGGGTTTGGAGGAGTGTCAACTTTAGGAAGTAATGATCCCACTATTTTGGAGGGTTTTTAATCTTATAATATTTATGAAAGTGGATTTGGAGAGGTCATGACTTTATTTAGTGATGAATCCACTATTTTGGAAGAGGTTTCAATTGATTATGATGAGAACAAATTTGCTACTTATGATGATTATTGTGATGAAACTTATGCTATAAAAAATAGTGATGATTATATTTATAAAACTTGTCATGATTATGATTACCCTTTTTCTGAACATTACTCTTTTAATATGGAAACAATTTATAGTATTCAAGTCTCTTATGATACTCCCACTATTCCGAATGAGAAGAATTTTGCTTATGTGGAGAGTAATAAAAATTCTATGCTTGTAGATCATGAAAAGAATGCTTTATGTGATGGTTATATTGTTGAATTCATTCGTGATGCTACTGAAAATTATTATGAGGGAGGAACATATGCTTGTAGGAATTGCAATAATATCAAGTTTCCTCTCTATGTGCTTAAAATCTTGAAGTTATGCTTGTTTTGCCTTCCTATGCTAGTTGATTATTGTTCCCATAAGTTGTTTGCTCACAAAATCCCTATGCATAGGAAGTGGGTTAGACTTAAATGTGTTAGTCATATTCTTCATGATGCTCTCTTTATGTTTCAATTCTTATGTTTTATGTGAGCATCATTGAAATCATCATGCCTAGCTAGGGGCGTTAAACGTTAGCGCTTGTTGGGAGACAACACAATTTTATTTTTGTTCTTTGATTTTTGCTACTGTTTAGTAATAAATAATTCATCTAGCCTCTGTTTAGATGTGGTTTTATGTTTTAATTAGTGTTTGTGCCAAGTAGGACCTTTGGGAAGACTTGGGTGAAGTCTATGCGATCTTACTGTAAAAAACAGAAACTTTTGCGCTCATGAGATTAGCTGCCATTTTTTTTACCAGAGAGTGCTTTTAGGTTAATTCTTGTTGAAGATGATTAATATAAAAATTCCTCAGGTCCACCAATTTATTTCAGAATTTTTGGAGTTACAGAAGTATTCTAATGATACAGATTACTACAGACTGTTCTGTTTTTGACAGATTCTGTTTTCATTGTGTTGTTTGCTTATTTTGATGAATCTATGAGTAGTATCGGAGGGTATGAACCATAGAGAAGTTGGAATACAGTAGATATTACACCAATATGAATTTAGAATGAGTTCACAACAGTACCTCAGTGGTGATTTATTTTCTTATACTAACGGAACTTACGAGTTTTCTGTTGAGTTTTGTGTTGTGAAGTTTTCAAGTTTTGGGTAAAGATTCGATGGACTATGGAATAAGGAGTGGCAAGAGACTAATATTGGGGATGCCCAAGGCACCCCAAGGTAAAATTCAAGGACAACCAAAAGCCTAAGCTTGGGGATGCCCCGGAAGGCATCCCCTCTTTCGTCTTCGTCCATCGGTAACTTTACTTGGAGCTATATTTTTATTCACCACATGATATGTGTTTTGCTTGGAGCGTCATTTTATTTTCTTCTGTTTTGCTTGCTGTTTGAATAATATCCCAAGATCTGAAATTCTTTAATGTTAGAGAGTCTTATCATAGTTGCATAATTATTTGACTGCTCATTGATCTTCACTTATATCTTTCAGAGTAGTTTGTCGTTTGCTCTAGTGCTTCACTTATATCTTTTTAGAGCACGGTGGTGATTTTATTTTATAGAAATTATTGATCTCTCATACTTCACTTATATTATTTTGAGAGTCTTTAGAACAGCATGGTAATTTGCTTTGGTTATAAAATTAGTCCTAATATGATGGGCATCCAAGAGGGATATAATAAAAACTTTCATCAATTTGATGCTTGATGATTGTTTTGAGATATGAAGGTGGTAATGTTAGAGTCATGCTAGTTGGGTAATTATGAAATTGAGAAATACTTGTGTTGAAGTTGGCAAGTCTCGTAGCATGCACGTATGGTAAAAGTTGTGTAACAAATTTGTAGCATGGGGTGCTCTTTTGATTGCCTTCCTTATGTGTGGAGGTCGGGGTCGCGCGATGGTTAACTCCTACCAACCCTTCCCCTAGGAGCATGCATAGTAGTACTTTGCTTCAAGGGCTAATATTTTTTTTCAATAATTATATGAGTTCTTTATGACTAATGTGAGTCCATGGATTATACGCACTCTTACCCTTCCATCATTGCTAGCCTCTACGGTACCGTGTATTTCCCTTTCTCACCTTGAGAGTTGGTGCAAACTTCGCCGGTGCATCCAAACCCCATGATACGATACGCTCTATCACACATAAACCTCCTTATATCTTCCTCAAAACAGCCACCATACCTACCTATTATGGCATTTCCATAGCCATTCCGAGATATATTGCCATGCAACTTTCCACCGTTCCGTTTATCATGACACGTCTTATCATTGTCATATTGCCTTGCATGATCATGTAGTTGACATCGTATTTGTGGCAAAGCCACCATGCATAAATTTTCATACATGTCACTCTTGATTCATTGCCCATCCCGGTACACCGCCGGAGGCATTCATATAGAGTCATATTTTGTTCTAGTATCGAGTTGTAATCCATGATTTGTAAGTAAATAGAAGTGTGATGATCTTCATTATTAGAGCATTGTCCCTTGAAAAGAAAGGCCAAAAAAAGAGAAAGGCCAAAAAAAAGAGAAAGGCCATATAAAAAAATGAAGGCCCAAAAAAAAGAGCGGGACAATGTTACTATCTTTTTCCACACTTGTGCTTCAAAATAGCACCATGATCTTCATGATAGAGAGTCTCCTATGTTGTCACTTTCATATACTAGTGGGAATTTTTCATTATAGAACTTGGCTTGTATATTCCAACGATGGGCTTCCTCAAAATGCCCTAGGTCTTTGTGAGCAAGCAAGTTGGATGCACACCCACTTAGTTTCTTTTGTTGAGCTTTCATACATTTATAGCTCTAGTGCATCCGTTGCATGGCGATCCCTACTCCTCATGTTGACATCAATTGATGGGCATCTCCATAGCCCGTTGATTAGCCTCGTCAATGTGAGACTTTCTTTTTTTTGTCTTCTCCACACAACCTCCATCATCATATTCTATTCCACCCGTAGTGCTATATCCATGGATTACTCTCATGTATTGCGTGGGAGTTGAAAAAAGCTGAAGCGCGTTAAAAAGTATGAACCAATTGCTTGGCTGAAACCGGGGTTGTGCATGATGGGAGTATTTTGTGTGACAAAAATGAAACATAGCCTAACTATATGATTTTTTAGGGATAAGCTTTCTTTAGCCATGCTATTTTGAGAAGACAAGATTGGTTTGTTAGTATGATTTAAGTATTATTACTCTTATGTCAATATTAAACTTTTATCTTGAATCATTTGGATCTAAACATTCATGCCACAATAAAGAAAATTACATTGAGAAATATGTTAGGTAGCACTCCACATCAAAAAATTTGTTTTTATCATTTACCTACTCGAGGACGAGAAGGAATTAAGCTTGGGGATGCTTGATACGTCTCCAATGTATCTATAATTTTTGATTGTTCCATGCTATTATATTTTCTGTTTTGGATGTTTATGGGCTTTATTATACACTTTTATATTATTTTTGGGACTAACCTATTAACCGGACGCCCAACCCAAATTGTTGTTTTTCTTGCCTATTTCAGTGTTTCGAAGAAAAGGAATATCAAACGGAGTCCAAACGGAATGAAACCTTCGGGAGAGTTATTTTTGGAACGGAAGCAATCCAGGAGACTTGGAGTAGATGTTAGGGAAGCTTCGAGGTGGCCATGAGGGTCCAGGGCGCGCCCTACCCCCCTGGGCGCACCCCCACCCTCGTGGGCCCCTCGTGGTTCCCCTGACCAGCTTCTTTCACACACACATATATATATATATATATCCATATACCCTAAAAACATCGGAGAGCACAATAGATCAGGAGTTCCGCCGCCGCAAGCCTCTGTAGCCACCAAAAAACAATTGGGACCCTATTCCGGCACCCTGCCGAAGGGGGGATCCCTCACCAGTGGCCATCTTCATCATCCCGGCGCTCTCCATGACGAGGAGGGAGTGGTTCACCCTCGGGGCTGAGGTTATGTACCAGTAGCTATGTGTTTGATCTCTCTCTCTCTCTCTCTCTTTCTCTCTCTCGTGTTCTTGCGGTGGCACAATCTTGATGTATCGCGAGCTTTGCTATTATAGTTGGGTCTTATGATGTTTCTCCCCCTCTAGTCTCTTGTATGGATTGAGTTTTCCCTTTGAAGTTATCTTATCGGATTGATTCTTTAAGGATTTGAGAACACTTGATGTATGTCTTGCGTGGGATACCCGTGGTGACAATGGGGTATTCTATTGACTCACTTGATGTATGTCTTGGTGATCAACTTGCGGGTTCCGTGACCTTGGGAATCTATGCATAGGGGTTGGCACACGTTTTCGTCTTGACTCTCCGTAGAAACTTTGGGGCACTCTTTGAAGTACTTTGTGTTGGTTGAATAGATGAATATGAGATTGTGTGATGCATATCGTATAATCATGCCCACGGATACTTGAGGTGACATTCGAGTATCTAGGTGACATTAGGGTTTTGGTTGATTTGTGTCTTAAGGTGTTATTCTAGTACGGACTCTATGATAGATCGAACGGAAAGAATAGCTTCGTCTTATTTTACTACGGACTCTTGAATAGATCGATCAGAAAGGATAACTTTGAGGTGGTTTCGTACCCTACAATAATCTCTTCATTTGTTCTCCGCTAATAGTGACTTTGGAGTGACTCTTTGTTGCATGTTGAGGGACAGTTATATGATCCAGTTATGTTATTATTGTTGAGAAAACTTGCACTAGTGAAAGTGTGAACCTTAGGCCTTGTTTCCTAGCATTGCAATACCGTTTGTGCTCACTTTTATCATTAGTTACCTTGCTGTTTTTATATTTTCAGATTACAAAAACCTATATCAACCATCCATATTGCACTTGTATCACCATCTCTTCACCGAACTAGTGCACCTATACAATTTACTATTGTATTGGGTGTGTTGGGGACACAAGAGACTCTTTGTTATTTGGTTGCAGGCTTGTTTGAGAGAGACCATCTTCATCCTACGCCTCCCACGGATTGATAAATCTTAGGTCATCCACTTGCGGGAAATTTGCTACTGTCCTACAAACCTCTGCACTTGGAGGCCCAACAACGTCTACAAGAAGAAGGTTGCGTAGTAGACATCATACGCCGCGTGGTCGTAATCATCTGATGTGTAGCGCGAGCTCGGGCAAAAGACGCCCGTACGAGCGCGGGTGACCGGACCGGCCACAGGCGCCGGTGATGAGGGTGCCGAGACGGGAGCCGAAGCCGCGGGCGCCGAGCGGGCGGCGGTTGCCGCGGGCGCCAGGGCCGCGGGAGGAGGGGGTGCCGCATGAGGGGGGCGCATCTCAAAGCCAGGGCGGGCCAAGAGAGGCGCGTGAGCGCCCTGGGAGAGGCGTCGAGGAGCCCGCGTCATCAGTAGCGGGAGGAACAGCTGGGGGTACCTGCTGAAATGGAAACACATGCTCATCAAAGTAAACGTGCCGGGAAGTGAACCACGGTGGGGGACGAGATCGTAGCACCAATATCCCTTGGAGTTAGAGGGGTAGCCGATGAAGATACAAGCGACAGAACGGGGTGCAAGTTTGTGGGGAGCGGTATCGGCAGTGCTAGGATAGTAAAGGCACCCGAAAATACGCAAGCCATCGTAAGATGGGGGCGTACCAAAGAGAAGATGGTGAGGTGCGGCAGGGTCGAAGGTTAAGGAGAAGTGAAAAAGTAGTGAGTGCGTCCGGCCAAAAGCGAGGTGGCACGTTAGCATGGAACAGGAGCGTGCGAATGCAGTCGTTCGGAGTGCGAAGGACGCGTTTGTCTCGATCGTTCTACTATGAAGTGGACGGGCATGTGAGACGAAAAACTGTGTCGTGGTGCGACAAAAAAGTGCGGAAAGCAAGGTTATCAAACTCTTTTCCATTGTCAGTCTAAAGAGCAAGAAGGGGACGCCCAAACTGCGTGCTGACATAGGAGTAAAAAGCCGTCAAAGTGGAGAGTGCATCCGACTTTCGTCGCAAAGGAAAAGTCCACACATAGTGAGAATAATCATCAAGGATAACCAGATAATAGAAATAGCCTGAATTACTAGGAACCGGAGAGGTTCACACATCTCTATGAATCAACTGAAAAGGAAAAGAAGCTATGGTGGTGGAGTTATTAAATGGAAGGCGAACATGTTTGCCGACACGACAGGCATGACAGGTGTGATCCTCTATCTTATTACAACTGGAACTGGAACTCCTAAGAATATGACAAAGAGTGACAGGGTTGGGATGACCCAAACGAGCGTGCCAGAGATCGACCCCAGCGGAGAGAGCAACCGGTGCGATGGTGGAGGTGGACGACGGATGCACCAGATAGAGCTCGTCGGGGCTGTCACATCAGTGAAGTACCATCTTGGTTGAGCATCCTTGACACAAAAACCAAGCTCGTCAAATTCAACAGTAACAGGATTTTCACAAGTTAAACAACGAACGGAAACAAGATTCTTAATAAGATGAGGTGACACAAGTATATTAGACAAAGTTAAAGGCATGGAATTAGAAGGAAAAGAAGTGTGCCCGACATGTGTGATAGGAAGTGTGGAACCATCGCCAACAATGATGCGGCGGTCGATGGTGATGGGAGTGAAGGAGGCAAGATTACCGGGATGAGCAAACATGCGAGTCGTAGCCCCGGTGTCCATGTACCATTCACCGCCTCCAGTGTAGGTTTTCAGCGTAGGCGCGGTGTGCAGCACGGCGAGGAGCGCCGGATCCCAAGGCGTCAGCGGCAGGGCTGGCGAAGGCGGCGGCGGTGCCACAGGGAGGCCGTAGCCGCCGCTCAGCTATGGCGGTGGGTACCCTCCATAGGGAGGCAGAGCCGCATAGTACGCCTGGTGTGCCGGCGGGCGCGGCACGGGGAGGGTCGGTGCAGGGGCCCGTGGAACCGGCATGCTGTAGGCATGAAAAACACTGGTCCATGGGTTGTAGCCGGAGGCCCATGGAGGGGGCACCTGGAACTGCTGCTGCTGCTGTTGCTGACGGGGCAGGCCGATGCCCTGCGGCTGCTGCTGCTGACCACCACGGCAGCCTCCACCGCGCCAGCCCCCACCGCACCATTCGACGGGAGGGGCGGGAGGGGGACGGGCCGTACGGCAGTGGGAGCAGCCCCTATTGCTGGGTCGCCGGGTACGGCGGCGGCGCCGGGAAGGGCGCCGGGTGGCGCTACTGCGGGGGCGCGGCAGGGGCAGCGGGAGGCGCCGAGGGCCCGCCGTGGGTGGTGCCGGCGGCGAGGGCGGTATGGATGGCCCGCGCCTTCACCTGCTTGATCCACCGCTCCTCCAAGCGAAGGTACGGAACAAACTTGTCGAAGGACGGGTTGGGGATGAGGTTGAGGTTCACCGCGGTGTTGCCGAAGTCCTCGTTGAGCCTGGCAGTGAGCATGCTGAGGAGAATGTCATCATCGATCCTCGCGCCAATGTCGCGCAGCTCATCAGCGAGAGTCTTGAGGCTGCGACAGTAATTGTCGATGGAGGTGTTGTCTAGGCGGCACCCAAAAAACTCTTGCTACAAAAAAACACGACGTTGGAGTTGGTTGTCGGTGAAGAGCCCGTTCAGCTTGGTCCACACGGCGTAGGCATCATCACCGTCCTGCACGACCATCTGGAAGAGGTCCGGTGAGATGGTGAGGAAGATCCAGCGGACGATCGTGGTGTCGATGATGGACCAGTCATGGAACTTGGGGACGAGGCTGGAGTCGATGGTGCCGTCCATGTGGTCGATGAGATGATACTCTCGGAACACGAGGGAGAAATACGTCTTCCACGTGTAGTAGGAGGAGTCCGTCTGGGAGAGACGAACCGGCACCCGCTCAAAAATGTTCAGGTTGCGGATGTCGTTCATGTCGGAAGGGTTGACGTCGGCGAACGGGTTGGAGTTGGTGGACGCGGAGGAGGTGATGGACGACATGACGGCTAGGGCGGCTCGGGGTGGCGTACGGGTGTAGCGGATTAGGGTTTTGGATGGGCGGCGGCAATGGGCGACTCGAGCGGCAGGGAGCAAGGTGCTGGCGGGCGCGGGTCGGCGTGGGTGTGGTGAGGCAGCGGCGGTCGAGGGTTGGGGCGGTGGCTGCAGTGGGGTTGGCAGCAGCGCGGGTAAGGAGGAGGGCGCGACTGTGGCAGGGAGAGGGTAGGGACAACGGCGACCAGCATGGGAAGGCACGCAAGCGGCGGCGGCTGGGTGGCGGCGGCGGTGCGGAGGAGGCGCGCAGTGGCGGAAGACTAGGGTTTAGAACCCGGAAACTGATACCATGTATGATGTATGAATTGCACGATGTATTGCTCATGTGCAAAGGCACGTACATATGATGTACAAGAGGTGGGTCACGACCTCAACTATACAAGGAACTAGGAGGTGGGCCCAATACACAAATATGCACAACACATATAAGCCTCGGCTCTGCCACCAATATGAACATCCTATATAGCACCCAATTCCTCTCCCAATTCCCTCCCATAGAGTGTGCTTTTGTAGTTTGGACTACTGTTACTAATGCTTGATGTGTCCTCGGTACTCATGGTGGCTTGATATGTCTCCAACGTATCTACTATTCCTAATGCTTTTCCTCTTGTTTTGGACTCCAATTTGCATGATTTGAATGAAACTAACCCCGGACTGACGCTGTTTTCAGCAGAACTACCCTGGTGTTATTTTTGTGCGGAAATAAAAGTTCTCAGAATGGAACAAAACTTTGCGAGGATTTTTTATATCAAATAAGAGAATTTTTGGAGCCAGGATGGACCTGAGGGGGCACCTGGGTGGTCACAACCCACCAGGGCATGCCAGCCCCCCAGGCGCGCCCTGGTGGGTGCTGACCACCTGGTGGCCCCGCTGACCCTCAAACCGATGCTATAAAATCCCATATTTCCAGAAAAAAATTAGGGAGAAAGAATTATTGCGTTTCACGAGACGGAGCCGCCGCCAAGCCCTGTTCTTTGATACGTCTCCAACGTATCTACTTTTCCAAACACTTTTGCCCTTGTTTTGGACTCTAACTTGCATGATCTGAATGAAACTAACCCAGACTGACGTTGTTTTCAGCAGAACTGCCATGATGTTGTTTTATGTGTAGAAAGCAAAAGTTCTCGGAATGACCTGAAAATCCACGGAGGCACTTTTTGGAAAATATAGAAAATACTGGCGAAAGAATCAAGACCAGGGGGCCCACACCCTGTCCACGAGGGTGGGGGGCGCGCCCCCTCCCCCTGGGCGCGCCCCCTGTCTCGTGGGCCCCCTGAGGCTCTGCCGACCTCAACTCCAAATCCATATATTCTGTCTCGGGGAGAAAAAGATCAGAGAGAAAGTTTCATCGCGTTTTACGATACGAAGCCGCTGCCAAGCCCTAATCTCTCTCGGGAGGGCTGATCTGGAGTCCGTTCGGGGCTCCGGAGAGGGGGATTCATCACCGTCGTCATCATCAACCATCTTCCATCACCAATTTCATGATGCTCACCGCCGTGCGTGAGTAATTACATCGTAGGCTTGCTGGACGGTGATGGGTTGGATGATATTTACCATGTAATCAAGTTAGTTTTGTTAGGGTTTGATCCCTAGTATCCACTATGTTCTGAGATTGATGTTGCTATGACTTTGCTATGCTGAATGCTTGTCACTAGGGCCCGAGTGCCAAGATTTCAGATCTAAACCTATTATGTTTTCATGAATATATGTGTGTTCTTGATCCTATCTTGCAAGTCTATAGTCGCCTATTATGTGTTATGATCCGACAACCCCGAAGTGAAAATAATCAGGATACTTCTCGGTGATGACCGTAGTTTGAGGAGTTCATGTATTCACTATGTGTTAATGCTTTGTTCTGGTTCTCTATTAAAAGGAGGCCTTAATATCCCTTAGTTTCCGCTAGGACCCCGCTGCCACGGGAGGGTAGGACAAAAGATGTCATGCAAGTTCTTTTGCATAAGCACGTATGACTATTTACGGAATACATGCCTACATTACATTGATGAACTGGAGCTAGTTCTGTGTCACCCTATGCTATAACTATTACATGAGGAATCGCATTTGGCATAATTATCCATCACTGATCCATTGCCTACGAGCTTCTCACATATTGTTCTTCGCTTATTTACTTTTCCGTTGCTATTGTTACAATCACTACAAAACCCAAAAACATTACTTTTGCTACTGTTACCTTTATTATCATACCACTTTGCTACTAAATACTTTGTTGTAGATACTAAGTTATCCAGGTGTGGTTGAATTGATAACTGAACTCCCAATACTCAAGAATATTCTTTGGCTCCCCTTGTGTCGAATCAATAAATTTGGGTTGAATACTTTACCCTCGAAAGCTATTGCAATCCCCTATACTTGTGGGTTATCAAGATTAATTTCTGGCGCCGTTGCCGGGGAGCATAGCTCTATTCTCTGAGTCACTTGGGATTTATATCTGTTGATCACTATGAAGAACTTGAAAGACGAAAGAACCAAGATTTTGCCCTCAACTACAAGGGGAGGTAAGGAACTGCCATCTAGCTCTGCACTAGATTCTCCTTCTGTTTTGAGTAAGCTTGCGACACCTAAACCTGCTACTACTATGAACTCTGATATGTTGCATGTTATTGATGATGCCACTTCTGCTATGCATGATACTTATGATGAAACTACTTCTTTGCGTGATACTACTTTGCCATCAGGTGAATTTCTTGATGAACAACTTGCTAGAGTTAGAGGCAATGAAATTATTGAAGATGCTATTATTGATGATAGTGATGATGAAAATTCTCCCAATGATTATGAATTGCATGTTGGTCCTGAGGGTTATGTTATGAATGAAGAAGCTGCTAGAGCTATCTTTGCTTGCAATGATAGATATGATCTTAAGAAATTATTAGCTAAATGGAAGCAGCAGTCTCTTAGTGCTAGAATGAAACCTGACCCTGCTTTTGCTACTTCACCTATCTGTGTTACTGATAGGGATTATGAATTCTCTGTTGATCCTTAAATTATTACTTTAGTTAAATCTGATCCTTTTTATGGCCTTGAATCTGAAATTGTTGTGGCACATCTTACCAAGTTGAATGATATAGCTACCCTGTTTACTCATGATGATAAATCTCGCTATTATTATATCCTTAAGATATTTCCGTTCTCATTAAAGGGTGATGCTAAGACTTGGTATAATTCTCTTGCTCCTGGTTGTGTGCGTAGTCCCCAGGATATGATTTATTACTTCTCTGCTAAATATTTCCCTGCTCATAAGAAACAAGCTGCCTTGCGGGAAATATATAATTTTGTGCAAATCGAAGAAGAGAGTCTCCCGCAAGCATGGGGGAGGCTTCTCCGATTACTTAATGCTTTGCCTGATCATCCTCTCAAGAAAAATGAAATACTTGATATCTTTTATAATGGACTAACCGATGCTTCCAAAGACTACTTGGATAGTTGTGCTGGTTGTGTTTTCAGGGAAAGAACAGTCAATGAAGCTGAATTACTATTGAATAATATGTTGACTAATGAAAATAATTGGACTCTTCCTGAGCCAATTCCTGAGGAAATTCCTGAACCAATTGAGCTAACTCATGAGCCTATTCCTAAACCCACTCCGAAGAAGAGAGGTGTTTTATTTATTAGTCCTGAAGATATGCAAGAAGCAAAGAAATCAATGAAAGAAAAAGGTATTAAAGCTGAAGATGTTAAGAATTTACCTCCTATTGAAGAAATACATGGTCTTAATATACCGCCTATTGAAGAACCACATTGTCTTGATAACTCGACAGAGGTAGTAAAGGTAAATTCTCTCTATAGATATGATAAAGTTGAAATCCCCTCTACTAAATTTCATAGCCCTTGCTTAGATGAATTTGATGACTTTATGGCTAGAAAAGAAAGTTTTAATGCTTATGTTGGTAGAGAGTTAAAGAATAATGCTTTCGAGATAGGATGCGTGAGCGATAATATGGCTAGAGTTAAAGGTGAACTTAAACTCATTAGGAAATATACTACTATGGTTGCTACTCAAGCTGAGCAAGTACTTAAAGCTCAAAATGATTTGCTTGATGAATTAAATAATAAGAATGATTTTGCTGTTAGAGTGGCTACTAGAACTGGTAGAATGACTCAGGAACCTTTGTATCCTGAAGTCCACCCTAAGAGAATCGAGCAAGATTCTCAGAGGAACAATTTAGAGGCACCTAGTTCTTCCAAAAAGAAGAAAAAGAAAAACGATAGGACTTTGCATGCTTCTAGTGAACCTACTGTAGACACACCTGAGAATCCCAATGATATTTCTATCTCTGATGCTGAAAGACAATCAGGTGATGAACATGAACCTAGTGATAATGTTAATGATAATGTTCATGTTGATGCTCAATCTAGCAAAAATAATGATGTAGAGATTGAACCTGTTGTTGATCTTGATAACCCACAATCAAAGAATCAACGTTATGATAAGAGAGATTTTGTTGCTAGGAAGCACGGTAGAGAAAGAGAACCATGGGTTCAAAAACCCATGCCCTTTCCTCGTAAACCATCCAAGTCAAAAAATGATGAGGATTTTGAGCGCTTTGCTGAAATGATTAGACCTATCTTCTTACGTATGCACTTAACTGATATGCTTAAAGTAAACCCTTATGCTAAATATATGAAGGATATCATCACAAATAAAAGAAAGATACTGGAAGCTGAAATTTCCACCATGCTTGCTAATTACACTTTTAAGGGTGGAATACCTAAGAAACTTGGAGATCCAGGGGTACCAACTATACCATGCTCCATTAAAAGAAATTATGTCAGAACTGCTTTATGTGATCTTGGAGCCGGTGTTAGTGTTATGCCTCTCTCTTTATATCATAGACTTGAATTGAATAAGTTGACACCTACTGAAATATCTTTGCAAATGGCCGTTAAATCAACTGCTATACCTGTCGGTATTTGTGAGGATGTGCCAGTTGTGGTTGCAAATGTCACTATCTTAACGGACTTTGTTATTCTTGATATTCCCGAGGATGATAGTATGTCGATTATCCTTGGTAGACCCTTTTTGAATACTGCAGGGTCTGTTATTGATTGCAACAAAGGCAATGTCACTTTTCATGTTAATGGTAATGAGCATACGGTACACTTTCCGAGGAAACAATCTCAAGTTCATAGCATCGATTCTATTGGAAAAGTTCCAACTATTATTATTGGAGGTTTTGAATTTCCTCTCCCTATTGTCAAGAAAAAGTATGATATTCTTATTGTTGGGGATTTTCATATCCCCGTTGAGGTAACTTAGTGTTATTCGAAATTTCTCCGGTTCCGTGTTATTCGGAATGAGTTTGTTAACAAGACTTGATCAACCTTGTTAGTTGTAACGCCCCGGACACACCCGCCGGTGGTCGTTACTCCTGGCGGGATCTAGACTGGCCCCACAGATCAATACTAGTCTTTTCTGCGCACTTTGTCCTCACTCATGCGCACCCAGGAGCAACTTCCCGGTCGGTCACCCATCCTAAAACTACTCCAAGCTGAGCACGCTTAACTTTGGAGTTCTGTCTGAATGGGATCCCGGAAAAGAAGGAATTCGTTATTGATATGAGTAGTCTATCATCCCTAATAAGCCAGGCTATTACATACACCCCCACTCAGAGGAACCGACGTCCTCGTCGGGCCACAGGAACGTTCCCTCTTGGCACAACCGTCTGTGCATCCAGTCCGGTACATGTGCCATGCCGTGTGCCACGACGGGTCACAAACGTCATGAACAACATGACCGCGCACCTGTCTGCAACCATCCGTGTAACCGCGAGGGTCGGCTCTGATACCAACCTGTAACGCCCCGGACACACCCGCCGGTGGTCGTTACTCCTGGCGGGATCTAGACTGGCCCCACAAATCAATACTAGTCTTTTCTGCGCACTTTGTCCTCACTCGTGCGCACCCGGGAGCAACTTCCCAGTCGGTCACCCATCCTGAAACTACTCCAAGCTGAGCATGCTTAACTTTGGAGTTCTATCTGAATGGGATCCCGGAAAAGAAGGAATTCGTTATTGATATGAGTAGTCTATCATCCCTAATAAGCCAGGCTATTACATACACCCCCACTCAGAGGAACCGACGTCCTCGTCGGGCCACAGGAACGTTCCCTCTTCGCACAACCGTCTGTGCATCCAGTCCGGTACATGTGCCATGCCGTGTGCCACGACGGGTCACAAACGTCATGAACAACATGACCGCGCACCTGTCTGCAACCATCCGTGTAACCGCGAGGGTCGGCTCTGATACCAACCTGTAACGCCCCGGACACACCCGCCGGTGGTCGTTACTCCTGGCGGGATCTAGACTGGCCCCACAGATCAATACTAGTCTTTTCTGCGCACTTTGTCCTCACTCGTGCGCACCCGGGAGCAACTTCCCGGTCGGTCACTCATCCTGAAACTACTCCAAGCTGAGCACGCTTAACTTTGGAGTTCTGTCTGAATGGGATCCCGGAAAAGAAGGAATTCCTTATTGATATGAGTAGTCTATCATCCCTAATAAGCCAGGCTATTACATTAGTGGATTCATTTTGATGATCATGAGATGGATGAAACTAGAAGGCACAACCTTCTGTACCCTCTTTTCACTTTCTGTTATTAGAATAAATAAAGCAAAAATAGTATTATCTGTCTGTTTTCTGAATTATCCGTGCATTAAAATATATCCCGAAAATAAAAGTGCTCCAAATGCCCTGCAAATTTAGTATGATTTTTTATGGAATATTTGAGGATTTTAGGCACTGAAATCACTGCAGGAGGGGCAAGCACCAGGCCACGAGAGTGGAGGGCGCGCCCACCCCACCTGGGCACGCCCCCTGTCTCGTGGGCCCCTGGTGGCCCCCTCCACTTATGCCAGCACCCACACACTTCATCTTCTACCCAAAAAATCCCCATCCAGCTTAGCACGAGTTCTAGCTCATTTTGCTATGATTTTCGATCTCCTTGCTCAAAGCTCCATTCACAAAACTGCTTTGGGAGATTGTTGCTTGGTATGTGACTCCTCCATTGGTCCAACTAGGTGATACCCCGCGCGTTGCCATGGGATCTATTTGCTGGAAGTAAAGTAGTGTAAAGATTTGAATAAAACCCTAAAAATGTGCTAAAAATTCTAAAATCAACAATGTAATAGCAAAGAGAGTAGGTTCACAGTTGGTAGGAGGTTGGGTCTTGTGGATGTGTGGATAGAGTATAGATATCAACATGTTAGCCCACTAGATTACCAATGCTTGCATACCAAGAGATTACATCTATTATCTAAGAGTGACAATATGATTTACGTGAATTGCACTAAAAAGTGTATCATAACCTAGAAGCATGGCATGGTGCCTCGAGACTAAGAAAGATTCGTTCAACTTTTCCTCTCTTTGAATAATGAGAGTAGACTTCCAATTCACATTGACTAAGAAGAACAACCAATCTCGTATCATATCATAGCCTTTGAAAGTACATACTCAAGCCAACAATGAACTTTATCTAAATCGATCAACAAAATATGCACTAACGAATGGCGACTAAAATAACAGTCAAGAAATAAACATGCTCACACACATACGTAACCTCTATCGAAATAAAATATTAATAGGGTGAGAGACTGTAAACTTCTGAAGATATTTGACAAAATAGTAAAGGAAATAACATATATAGGATGTCGGCATACATGCATTATTTCCCATCTAGTACAATGGTTCTTCATTTTTCCAGGGGAAAGTGTAGTAGGTTTTGGAATGGATAACGTTAGATGAACCATTGGTTGAGAACATAATTCCTGTAATATATTTCACAAAACCGACGAAGATATCTCACCAACTGGATAACATCAATTCTTGTCTAATCTGCAAAGGAATATGTGGGATTATTTTAGAATGGCTCAACATCGTTACTATTTGCAGGTAGATGCACCAAATATTTGCTGGGTCACAAATCATAATATAGTGAAATACATGTTGTTGATAAAAAAAACATGCTTTCATATGCTTGCTCCATCTAGCGCCATAGAGCATAATATGCTCTCTTAAAACATGTAGAAAACACACCTCATACTATCATCAACATTATCTGCAACTGACGCCTGTGTGTAAACAACTACATGTACCATAAACATTCATATGATCGAACAATTAGGAAATCAGTATCATGCCCAAGCCACACTACAACCACAGACAATTACGCAGAGAAAATGTGGAGAACAAACATGGTAATTTAGTTTGAATGGATCTATAACAATCGCTTCCCTGCAAACAACACAGGAAGAGCATACAATTCCACGCAAGTCTAGTTACCTCAACAACATATCAAGATGACCTAGAGGACTGGGTTGTGCATCATTCCAAACATCACTCCAAAACCCCTTATCATTCACCATGCCGTTTGAAGGAAGATGAACATCAACGTGTCTTCAAATTGTTGCGACAATAAAAATCAATCTTGTCCGATGTCGTAGTCAATTACGCATGGACGGAAAAATTGACCAATTCCGCCTAGTAAACCCAAAGACTTCCGAGGAAAACAGAATCTGGTACGTAAACCAATTGAACTGGTAGACATAAACAATTCTAAAGGAATCCAATGATGATACCTTTTTGTCGAGGATGGCATAGCCATAACCAACACAGGGCTTCATGGTCAGTCTCCCCGCGTACAGCAAGCTCCTTGTGGCCGAGCTCGGCGGCAAGGGGACGTGGCTGAAGCTTCTTCTCATGACTTGTATAGGGCAAGGTAATGGGAGGTGATAAATGGTGCCGTTTCATTGCATTGATGGTTGTATTTATGGATGGGACATCTCCTCGTTGTGGTGATGGCGAGCAGAAGAGAAATCGGCAAAGATAATTCGTAGTGTGTAATAAAGGGTGAGGTACTTAATGGGAGAGGATGAATTAGTGTTGCCGTTTCATTGCATTGGTGCCTGCACTTTTAGCCGGCAGATCTCGTCGATTGTGGCGGGCGGGGAACAGAAGAGAAAGCGGTGGAGATAACAGATAACACCCATAGCGGAGAAGATGAACCTAATTCTCCAAAAAAGATGAACCTAATTAGTATGTACATTTTGGTGAGCAGATTAACCTAATTACATGGGCCGCCACTATGGGCTATCAACCAAGTCATGATCCCATGACTTGCTTGCCCCATGCACTCCGGGCTTGTCTATGTAGTAAACCAAACGGCCAGCAGCGGGGGGCTTGCGGTTGCGGGAGGATTAGCGATGACGTAGTGGTGCGATCAACAGTGGGGGATTAGCGATGATGTGGCCTCACCAGAAGCCAGGAAAATCAGGTAGTGGGGGCAGCTATTTAGATATAGAAGATTAGTTTTTGTTCTAGTGCTTTATTCATTGCAAATTTTTGCTGCATAGGTGACCATGTTCTTGAGCTTGCATGTTGAATTTATGAGGTCCCAAGCAATTCTAATGCATGATATAGGATCTAGGCACTTGTAGGAGTAGTTGATATCAATCTTGTTTAGTTTTATACACTTTTATTTTGAAGTTACTAAAATTTCAGAAATTTTTCAGAAAAAGAATTATGTCTAGGAGAATGTACCAAGGTGGTTCCTCGGTAAAGAAAGGACCCAGGATTGCTATATGTGAGCAAGATGTTGAATTACAGAGGGACGCGTATGTGCGAGCTTGTGAGTGGCCATCCGATGATTTTATGGTCGAAGCAGGCTTTAAGGAGGAATTTGACGTGTATGTGCGTAATGCTGAGCTGGAGGACTTCTTACAAGATAAGTGTCCTCAGTACTATCAATTGATTGATTCCTTTGTGCGGAGGTTTAAATATAACTATACGTAATTCTCCTAGTGTCCTATTTGATATTTATGATACATCTTATACCATGAACTTAGAGGATTTTACAACTGCTTGCAAACTCCCGCAGTGGGGTAATATTAATGATCCTCACAAATCTGAATTTAGAGATTTCCTAGCTAGTATTACTATGGGATAATCTAGGGACATAACACAAGCTACCATAGGGAGCATTCATTTTCCTGCTATACATTATTTTGCTCTCTTCATTGGTAGATGCATTAACGGTAAAGATGAAGCATGTCACATGTGTGTCCCTGATCTGTGTGTCCTCAAGAGTGCTGTGTTAGGTTATAAAGGTTATAACTTGGGGGAAATAGTTGCACGTAGGTTGCAGAATAATAGTAGAACTGGAGATTTATTTGGAGGAATTTATGCAACCCGTGTGGCTAATTATCTTGGTATAGCCCCACGAGAGGGGGATGTGATGATACCTCCTGCTTATCTAGATTACGACGCTATGGTCAATCATCATTTTCTTAGGAGGAATGAACAATTCCTCCATTATCGACTAATCTATGACAGACGCAACGTCGTCCATGTTACTCTTCCTGCCCCTCTCCTTTTTGATTACCAGGCAAAAGGAAGATATGTTGTTACCAGGGAGGAAGCAGCTGAACACGAGGGGAGAGCGGAGGCAGCTCGCCAACATGCCGCAGCTCAGGAGGCGGTTGCCACTCCATCTCAGTACGACCCCAGCTACAACTACAGATATCAGCCAGGCGGTCCTTGGTATTAGACCCACTTAGGCCAAAAGCCTAAGCTTGGGGGAGTACGTATTTCTCACCGACTTTATATTCATGATTACACACTAGTCATACTCTTTCATTGTATTATCCATGATTAGTTTAATTTTCTTTTTCTCTCTTTCTTCTTGTGTGTTTGATAAACCTTAAGAAAAACAAAAAAATTTAGTTAGTTTAATTTCCATGCTTGTAGTAGACTTAAAATGAAAACCCAAAAATATTTCTAGTCCTTCTTCTTACTTGTTGGGAGCTTTCTCGTGTAAATAGTTTTATTTTCTTTTCTTTCCTTTGGGGGTAGAGAAGACCATATTGAAAATGCTTAGTGGCTCTCATATGCATGATTGTTTATTTAATTTAGAGCCCATATTAACCTGTCTTCTCTCTTGAGTTGAATGCTTGCAGATTCCAGCTTAGTCCAATGCACGTGCACTATTATTATTATACACATCGTTCGGTCGTGCAAGTGAAAGGCAATAATGACGATATATGATGGACTTACTAGGATGAGAAAAGCTGGTATGAACTCGACCTCTCTTGTTTTTGTAAATATGATGAGTTCATCGTTTCTGATTCAACTTATTATGAAGTAAACATATTTGCAATGACATTTAGAGATTATAGTTGCTTGTGCCATGCTTGATTAGCTATGAGTTATAATGATTTACCTTGCGTGACAACATGCTATTAGAATGATTATGATGTGGTATGATGGGATGGTATCCTCCTTTGAATGAATTGAGTGACTCGACTTGGCACATGTTCACGCATGTAGTTGAAACAAATCAACATAGCCTTCATGATATTTATGTTCATGGTAGATTATATCCTACTCATGCTTGTACTCGGTGTAAATTAATTTTAATCCATGTTTATGACTGTTGTCGCTCTCTCAGTTGGTTGCTTCCCAGTCTTCTGCTAGCCTTCACCTGTACGAAGCGGGAATACTGCTTGTGCATCCAAACTCCTGAAACCCCAAAGTTGTTCCATATGAGTCCATACCTTCCTATATGCGGTATTTCCCTGCCGTTCCAAGTAAGTTTGTATGTGCCAAACTCCAAACCTTCAAATGAAATTCTGTTTTGTATGCTCGAGCAGCTCATGTTTCAACTAGGGCTGCCTATATCTTCCATGCTAGGTGGGTTATTCTCAAGAGGAGTGGACTTCGCTCCTCATTCATGAGAAAGGGCCGGTAACCGGGATGCCCAGTCCCATGATCCAAAAAGATCAAAGCAAATCAAAATAATTAAACAAAACTCCCCCAGGGTTGTTGTTAGTTGGAGGCACTCATTGTTTCGAGCAAGCCATGGATTGATGCTTGTTGGTGGTTGGGGGAGTATAAACCTTTACCATTCTATTTGGGAACTGCCTATAATGCATGTAGTATGGAAGATACAACCATCTCATAGTTGTTGCGTTGACAACGAAAGTATGCTGCCGAAAATGTTATTCAATCTCTATTTTAAAATTGAGCTCTGGCACCTCTACAAATCCCTGCTTCCCTCTGTGAAGGGCCTATCTATTTACTTTTATGTTGGGTCATCACCCTTCTTATTGAAAAGCACCCGCTGGAGAGCACACTGTCATTTTCATTCATTACTATTGTTTATATTGGGTATGACTTGACTGGATCTATTTTACCATGAATTACAATGTTTAGTCAGTCCTTGATCTTTAAAGGTGCTCTACATTTATGTTTTGCGGTCTCAGAAAGGGCTAGCGAGATAGCATTTCGTTATATCATATTATGATTGTTTTGATAAAGTGTTGTCATCCAAGTTTTATTATTATGGCTCGCTAGCTGATTATGTTATTGATATGAGCAATTCTGAGACCTACGTGTTATTGTGAGTAAGGTTAGTTCATAATATTTGCTGAAACCTGAATGCTGGCTTTGCATGTTTACAACAACAAGAGCAAACAGAGTTTCTAAAAGTTTTTCTTTATCACTTTCAGTTTATCAACTGAATTGCTTGAGGACAAGCAAAGGTTTAAGCTTGGGGGAGTTGATACGTCTCCAATGTATCTACTTTTCCAAACACTTTTGCCCTTGTTTTGGACTCTAACTTGCATGATTTGAATGAAACTAACCCGGACTGACGCTGTTTTCAGCAGAACTGCCATGATGTTGTTTTATGTGTAGAAAGCAAAAGTTCTCGGAATGACCTGAAAATCCACGGAGGCACTTTTTGGAAAATATAAAAAATACTGGCGAAAGAATCAAGACCAGGGGCCCAAACCCTGTCCACGAGGGTGGGAGGCGCGCCCCCTATCTCGTGGGCCCCCTGAGGCTCCGCCGACCTCAACTCCAACTCCATATATTCCGTCTCGGGGAGAAAAAAATCAGAGAGAAAGTTTCATCGCGTTTTACGATACGGAGCCGCCGCCAAGCCCTAATCTCTCGGGAGGGCTGATCTGGAGTCCGTTCGGGGCTCCGGAGAGGGGGGATTCATCGCTATCGTCATCATCAACCATCCTCCATCACCAATTTCATGATGCTCACCGCCGTGCGTGAGTAATTCCATCATAGGCTTGCTGGACGGTGATGGGTTGGATGAGATTTACCATGTAATAAAGTTAGTTTTGTTAGGGTTTGATCCCTAGTGTCCACTATGTTCTGAGATATATGTTGCTATGACTTTGCTATGCTTAATGCTTGTCACTAGGGCCCGAGTGCCATGATTTCAGATTTGAACCTATTATGTTTTCATGAATATATGTGTGTTCTTGATCCTATCTTGCAAGTCTATAGTCACCTATTATGTGTTATGATCCGACAACCCCGAAGTGACAATAATCGGGATACTTCTCGGTGATGACCATAGTTTGAGGAGTTCATGTATTCACTATGTGTTAATGCTTTGTTCCGGTTCTCTATTAAAAGGAGTCCTTAATATCCCTTAGTTTCCGCTAGGACCCCGCCGCCACGGGAGGGTAGGACAAAAGATGTCATGCAAGTTCTTTTCCATAAGCACGTATGACTATTTACGGAATACATGCCTACATTACATTGATGAACTGGAGCTAGTTCTGTGTCACCCTATGTTATAACTATTACATGAGGAATCACATCCGGCATAGTTATCCATCACTGATCCATTGCCTACGAGCTTTTCACATATTGTTCTTCGCTTATTTACTTTTCCGTTGCTATTGTTACAATCACTACAAAACCCAAAAACATTACTTTTGCTACTGTTACCTTTATTATCATACCACTTTCACTCCAAAAAAAAGACACATCCGTGACATTTTGGGCCGAACGAAAAAAAATTCTGTCATACATATGACACTTCTATGACGATAATTTTGACAAAACCAGGTATCATCATAGATGTGGTGGGCTCCTACTTCTATGACACAAAATCATGACAAAAATGGGCTTTTCGTCCTGGGCGGGCCGAAGACGCAGTTGCATGACATTCTTTGGGCCGTCCATGACGGAAAAAACTATGGTAGAAGCGAGGGGGAGGAAAATTTCGGGGAGTTGCCGGTTACGGTGGGAGGTCGGGGGCGGAGCGATGCGCGTTTCTCTCGTACGTACGCGCATGTGTGTGAGGCATTGGCTCTAGCTGAACCCGAGCGAGGCGTTGGCTCTAACTGAACCCGAGCAATTGCACTGCAGGCTATGCGTTACTGAACCCAAGCGATCGATCGATGGCTGTTAATTGAACCCGATGGAGCGATTCCTTCGCTACTGCTGCTAACTGAAGCCGATCGATGCTGCCTCTGGGAAGAACAGTGAGCGTTGCGGGGGGGGGGGGGGGGGGGTTGGATGAACAGTGAGCGGTGGCGTTGCCTCTGGATGAACAAGAACCCGTGGTGTGGAGTGCTGGATGAATAGTAGATGGTGGTGGGGTGGCCGTGGAGGGGTGGTTGAACAGGACCCCATTGTGTGGAGGGCTGGATGAACAGTAGACGATGGAGGGGTGCCCGTGGAGGGGTGGTTGAACAGTAGCCGGTGGAGTAGCGCACGGTGGAGGCTGGATGAACAGGAGCCCGTGGAGGCTGGAGGAGGTCGACGGTAGCCCATGGAGGCTGGAGGAGGTCGATGGTGGAGATGAACAGTATCCCGTGGAGTCCCGTTTTGCGGTACGCCACACCCCTCCCCTCCTGTTTCAACCGTAGCGCTCCAACACAAGTACGTTTCGTCCGTTTTGCGGTACGCCACACCCCTCCCGATCAACAGGACCCCCGTTTCGACCGTAGGAGGTCCGTTTTGTCCGTTTTGCGGTATGCCACACCCCTCCCGATCAACAGGACCCCCGTTTCGATTGTAGGAGGTCCGTTTCCTCCGTTTTGCGGTACGCCACACCCCTCCCGATCAACAGGACCCCCGTTTCGACCGTAGGAGGTCCGTTTCGTCCGTTTTGCGGTACGCCACACCCCTCCCGATCAACAGGACCCCCGTTTCGACCGTAGGAGGTCCGTTTCCTCCGTTTTGCGGTACGCCAGGCCCCTCCCGATCAACAGGACCCCGTTTCAAACATGGCCGGTCGAACACAAGGCTGTTTCCTCCGTTGTGCAGTACGCCAGGCCTCGTGTCCATCGCCTGTTCCATCCAAGCCCTCCCCATGAACACGACCACGTATTCCGTTCCGACCCAGCCGGTTGGCTCCCCATGAACACGACGATGACGCTGTTTCTCCGTTCCGACCCAGCCATGTACGTATGCGCGAGTAGGTGTTCGAGACCCTGCCCTTATGTACGTACGTGGCCGTATTTTCTTTCTTGCACCCTCGCCGCTGTACGTACGTGTACGTGCGTGCCTCTACTATGACCAGTATGTACATACACGTTCACGACCAGAATGACAACGCTACATACGCTTCGACCAGGTGGGTCCCGACTGTTAGGCACTTCCTTGCCTGCGAAGATATAGCTGGTGGGTCCCAGCAGTTAGGGGGGCGAATTGTTTAGTTTTTGTTTTTTTTGTCCGGACGCACTTCCTTGCATGCGAAGATATAGCTGGTGGGTCCCAGCAGTCAGGGGGGCGAATCGTTTTTTTTGCCCGGACGCACTTCCTTGCATGCGAAGATGTAGTTGGTGGGTCCTAGCAGGCAGGGGGGCGAATCGTTTTTTTTTGCCCGGACGCACTTCCTTGCGTGCGAAGTTGCAGCTGGTGGGTCCCAGCAGTCAGGGGGGAAACGTTTTTTTCGCGAAATGCTGTGGCCCATCCGGTGGTTTCCCGCTGTCAGGTGGAGGAATAATTATTTTCCGCGTAATAAGGAGGCACTTCCTTGCTGCGGCCGTGGACCCAGCAGTCAGCCTCTCCACATACAGTCCATGTCCGATGGAAGTCGTTCCTTGACCACGTTGACCACGCCGCACCGAGAGCACCAGGGCGATGGACGACGACGAGGCCTAGGAAGGGGACGACGGGGTGCCGGGGAAGACGCGGCAGTGAAAGCCCGCGTGGAGAGGAGTACGAGGGTTCACTGCTTCGGCTGCGGTGTGAGGCTGCTGTCGCCGCAGGGCCTGGACAGTGGTGGGAATAGTAGGGGGCAGTGAGGCCTCCGCGGCAGCACATCCGGCCACGGGAAGTAGGAGCATGCGACATGACCGGCGCTGCTTTGGGCGGCTGGAGCAAGAAGACCAGAGGTTGAAGAAGCACTACGGCCGTTGGATGGACATCGTACAGTCACTGGAGCTAGAATCATTTATATTGACTAAGTTGACAAAGCCCTTCGTCCCCGTCAACTTAGTAGGCCCACAAGTCAGCCTCCCACCAAGGTGGGTCCCAACTAGCAGGGGGGTATTCATTTTTTGTGCGTAATAAGGAGGCACTTCCAGTGGGTCCGAGCTGACAGCAGGGGGAACGTTTTTTTTCTTCACGAAATACGGTGGCCCGTCGGTGTAGGACCTTGAAGTATGTCTAGAGGGGGGGGGGGTGATTAGACTACTTGACCAATTAAAAATTTAACCTTTTCCCAATTTTAGAGTTTGGTAGATTTTAGCTATCTTTGGACAAGTCAAGCAATCATCACACAATTCAAGCAAGCATGCAAAGAGTATATGAGCAGTGGAAATTAAAGCATGCAACTTGCAAGAAAGTAAAGGGAAGGGTTGGAGGATTCAAACACAATTGGAGACACGGATGTTTTTGTCGTGGTTCTGATAGGTGGTGCTATCGTACATCCACGTTGATGGAGACTTCAACCCACAAAGGGTAATGGTTGCACGAGTCCACGGAGGGCTCCACCCACGAAGGGTCCACAAAGAAGCAACCTTGTCTATCCCACCATGGCCGTCGCCCACGAAGGACTTGCCTCACTAGCGGTAGATCTTCATCAAGTAGGCGATCTCCTTGCCCTTACAAACTCCTTGGTTCAACTCCACAATCTTGTCGGAGGCTCCCAAGTGACACCTAGCCAATCTAGGAGACACCACTCTCCAAGAAGTAACAAATGGTGCGTTGATGATGAACTCCTTGCTCTTGTGCTTCAAATGATAGTCTCCCCAACACTCAACTCTCTCTCATAGGTTTTGGATCTGGTGGAAAGAAGATTTGAGTGGAAAGCAACTTGGGAAAGGCTAGAGATCAAGATTCATATGGTAGGAATGGAATATCTTGGCCTCAACACATGAGTAGATGGTTCTCTCTCAGAAATGGTAAGTTGGAAGTGTAGGTTTGTTCTGATGGCTCTCTCCATGAATGAAGAGGAGGTGGAGGGGTATATATAGCCTCCACACAAAATCTAACCGTTACACACAATTTACCAAACTCGGTGGGACCGATTCAACAGACTTGGTCAGACCGATTTGATAAACCTAGTGACTGTTAGGATTTTCGGTGGGACCGACATGCAACTCGGTAGGACCGATATGGTTAGGGTTAGGGCATAACGTAATCTCGGTAAGACCGATTACACAAACTCGGTGAGACCAATTTTGGTAATAAGCTTTCCAGAGAGTTGGTCAGTGTCGTGGTTCTAAGTCTGACAGTAGAGTGGGGGGTAGGTATGGAGAGGCAAGGTCCTAGCTATGGAGAGGTTGTAAACACAAGCGATGTACGAGTTCAGGCCCTTCTCGGAGGAAGTAAAAGCCCTACGTCTCGGAGCCCTGAGGCGGTCGAGTTGATTATGTGTATATGTGTTACAGGGGTGCGAACCCTTCTGCCTGTGGAGGGGGGTGGCTTATATAGAGTGCGCCAGGACCCCTGCCAGCCCACGTAATGAAGGGTTTAAAGTACATTAAGCCTGGGGCGTTACTGGTAACGCCCCACATAAAGTGTCTTAACTATCATAAAGTCTATTCAATTACAGGCCGATGCAGTGCAGAGTGCCTCTTGACCTTCTAGTGGTCGAGTGAGTCTTCATGGTCGAGTCCTTCAAGTCAGTCGAGGGGGTTCCTCATAGGTCGACTGGAAGGTGATCTCTTCTAAGGGTGTCCTTGGGTAGGGTACTTAGATCAGGCCTATGACCCTACCCTAGGTACATGAATCCATCATTAGCCCCCGAATGGATTGAAGCTTGAATGAGGGAGGAGTTGATGCTGTTTCCGATTGACTTGTGCATACTGGTTATGCGTTGTTTTGGATCAAGATCCTCTTTGTTGATAACGAGCAACTTTTCCTCAGTCGACTCGATCCATTCTTGTCTTTCGCTGAGTGACCTTTTGGACTTCGTCGGTTCCCGAGCGACGGATCGCAGGAGATCCCACGTCTGACAGACCGATCTTCCGTTCGCGGATTCTACGGGATACGAAATTTGGGGAAGCGCGCGAAGCGGGGCGGACCGCGGCGTTCGGATGGGATAGGACATGGACGCCTCGATTCCCGCGCTGCCTTTTCCGCCACGTATCACGTCAATGCAACTGTTTCGGGATATGATTAGACGGACCGGGCCCAGCTGTCATCCACTCGGAAGGGATGTCATAAATGCGACCAGCGAGGGTTTTCTGAACAGTGCTTCATCATTTCCTCTCTGCTCTCCTCGTCTCCGCCCAACGCGCCCGCTTTCGCCTCCGCAAAGCTCCTCTTCGCGCATCTCGCCTGCAGCCATGGTTAAGGAGAAGGCGGCGGTGCTGGAGCACGCAAAGAAGGCGTCGGCGGCGGAGAAGGCGAAGGGGAGATCCACCAGTCGCAGTGGGTCTTCGTCTAGATCTCGCCTGCCGAAGGGCTGGGTCCAGGGAGATTGGATCCAGTCGACCATCACGGAGAAGGATCTCCTCGACATGGCCAACGACGGGATGATCCCCCATGGCCTCGCAAGGCTTCCGGGGAAAGAGTGGCAGCCATAGCCGGAAGAGGGTGAGTGCGTGCTCCTGGCCACCCATGTCGACCGCGGATTTTCTTTGCCACCGAGTGTTTTCTTCCATGGTTTTTTGAACTTCTTTGGAGACCAACTCCACCATTTCACCCCGAACTCCATCGCATATCTTGCTGCGTTTGTATCTGTGTGTGAGAATTTTCTGGGCTGTCGACCGCACTGGGGCTTGTTCAAGCACATATTCACGTGTCGCTCTCAGACCGTGAAGAAGGCGAGCCCAGGCGATGAAAGAACCCAAGTTGTCCAAATGTGTGGGGGCCTGGGGATCCAAGTGAGGAACAAGAGCACCTTCCCAGCCATGACGTTCCCCGAGTCGGTCAGAGGCTGGCAGTCGACCTGGTTCTACTGCCAGAATGAGCCAACGCCGGGGCAGTCGAGTGGACTCCCTCAATTCACCATGGACCGAGTGAACAAGCCCTCCTCTCTGAAGGTGATTCCGGAGGAGAGAGCTGACGTGAAGATGCTGATGGATCGCGTGGTGCAGTTGGTTCGAGATGGTGTTACTGGCATGGACCTTTTGGAGGTTTTTCTTAGGCGACGTATCCAGCCTCTTCAGTTCCGGAGCCATTGCATGTGGTTGTACTACGGAACTGAAGATGAGACTCGGATCCACCCGGAAGCAGTCAACGACGCCACGGTGGAAAGGTGGATGGTCGCGGTCACTGGGAACAAGGATAATCCCCGTGGATCTAGGAGGATTCCTCCACTCGACCATCACAGCGTACCAGACAAGGTACATTTGCTCTACCTTCCATTGTATTCTTGTCATGTTTGTTTCTGTATGCTCCGCAAATTGGTCGATTGATCTCTGTCTTGACGTCTTTCAGGCCCTCACCGAGCTGTACTCGATGCCCAATGGAGCTCAGGCTCCGACTGAGGAGGGAGAAGCAAGGGGGGGCGAGAGCCAGGAGGAGTGGGATTCAGACGCTGCCGAAGATGACGACGATGACGACAATGATGATGAGGACGAAGAAGAGGAGGAGGAGGAGGTTGCACCACCGCGCTCGGAAAGGCGGTCAAAACTTGTCCATGACCCTGCGACTGAACGTGGCAAGGGGGTTGCGACTGTCGCGCAGTCGACCAAACGCCCTCGGACCACTTCTCCGGCGCCGACTGAAAAGGCGCCGAAGCAGTCCAAGGTGGCTCCGTCAAAACCAACCAAGCTCCTACCGAAGATGAAGGTGTCCATCCCCACCATATCAGGGTAAACATGCTGCTTAAGTCTTCTTGTTTTGTGTAAGCTTTATCTCTGGTTGATGCTTGAATTAACCGACTGATTCTTTGGGGCTGTAGTGCTGCTACTTCTGAGACCTCAGGCAAGGCTGACGACCATGAGATGGAGGACGCAACAACCTCAAACCCTGGTACTATACTCTTAATTCTGTTTTTTAGTCGACTGATTCATGATCTCCGATTCTGATTCTTTTCTGTAGCTCCATCCAATGTCGTCATCACTCTTCCTGATGATGATGAGGATGAGGAACCGCTGAAGCACAGAAGGAGCAGGAAAGCATCTGCCGGCAGGGTGGCCCAGGATGTGACGGTGCCCGAGACTCTGGTCGCGGGGGAGGAGAACACCACTCGACACACCGTGTCTTTCGCGGTGCCGTTGACAAGTGCTCATCCTGCTTCGTCGAGTGCCGCACAACCTTCTCTTTTCACAATGCACCACGTCCCAGAGGACCAGGCCAGCGCTGCTAAGGAAGCGATACGCCAAGCAGGGATCATGATGGAGCAGGTGAAGACCATCCGGGATGCGAGCCAAGCAGCTTATGACGCTAGCTCCGCCCTTCAAAGCAATGTTCAGGTCAATCGACCATCGCCTGTTCTGTTAGGATATGCTATCAAAACTTTTCTTTCTGGAATCCATAGCAATCACCCACTGGGTGTGTCAATAAAAAACTCCGTGTTAGCGGGGGCACGCTGAGTGCACCCGCTGGGTGTAGTCCCCAAGGCTAAGGTCGACTGCTGGCAGTCGACCTTAGGCTTTATAAGTAAAGTCTTTTCGTCATTCGACTGAGGCGAATGGATTTCCGAAACCGGTGGGGGCACGCTGAGTGCACCCACTGGGTGTAGTCCCCGAGACTGTGGTCGACTGCTTGCAGTCGATTACAGTCTGAAGAACACGTCTCTCTTTTTTTTGGGTCGACTGGTCGACTCTGTCTTTAATAGAACTAGTGGGGGCACGCTGAGTGCACCCACTGGGTGTAGTCCCCGAGACTACGGTCGAATGCTTGCATTCGGCTGTAGTCTTAGAAACGTATGATTTTCTCTTATCCACTCGGAAGTGAATTATCTTTGATATTTTGTTGATTGGTTCTTCGTAGAAATCCTGTGACCTTGCGGCTCGCTATACCGAGCTGGAGCAGAAGCACATTCAGCTCGAGCTGGATCTGAAGCTGGTTCAGGAGAATCCGACGAAGGCGAAGGAGGAGACCAAAGGTATGTTCGGTGAGATCTCGACGACTCTTTTTTCCCTTCATTTGTTTCAAAATCTGATCTTGCTGTAACTTGCAGGCAAGGTGAAGGAGGCCCAGAAGAAAAAAGACCTTGAGCTGGCTAAGAAGATCAAGCTTGCTGACAAGAAGCTAGCTTCAGTCACCAAGCTCGAAGGAGAGAATACTAATATTAAAGCTGCTCTTGGGATTGCCAACAAGGAAGTCGACCGATTGAAGACTGACAAGATTGCTCTGACTGACAAGATCAATCAGTTGACTGGGAAGAAAAATGACCTGGAAGCCTTCCTGAGTGGACTTGCCAAGAAGTTGTTCCTTATGCTCGAAGGTAACCCTTTATACTCGACAACCCTTTTCAACTGTGATGCTCCCATTCGACCACTGTCTTGACTCGGTGTTTGTCCTTGCAGAATTCTGTCGTAACTTTGAAGAAGAGACTAGCCAGCTGGAACCAAACCTTGACCCCGTCAATTCTCCGGTGAATGATGAAGTTGCCATGAATGTATTCCGACTGGAGTCCCGTGTTGCAACTATTGTGGACTATCTTGCAAGACTGAAGGTCGCCACGTCACGCATTGACTCGACGCTCTGGCCTAGGGCAACACTCCAGAACGACCTCGAGTCGTTGATGGCTCGACTGAACGCGGTCCCTGATCGAGTGCAGGAGTGGAAGAAATCTTCGGCTCGGTGCGGTGCAGATGTTGCTCTGTGTCTGGCCCGAGTCCACTGCAAAGATGCACGGGAAGACAAGCTGGCGGCCCTCCGGGTGGCCAACACCAAGAAACACGACTTCAGATCCTTCATGGAAACCTTCATCGCTGCTGCCACTCGGATCACAGACGGAATCGACCTTGATGAGTTCGTTGCACCTTCCAGCCCTCCACAGGAGGGGTAAAAAACTTCTTTTAAGCCCGACACTTTAAATTTGCCTCGGTATGCCGAGTGGAGTTGTAATTGATAAACCTTAACAGGCTTAGCGCCTGAGCAATTTTCGGTTCCTTTAGGTATCGACCTGAACTTGGATTTGATGTTTGAATATGATTGCTTTTGGCTCGAAATGTCCTTTGCAGGTTCAAAGCAAGACACTCACTGCAGTCGACTTATTCCTTAGGCGAGCACTGGGCCGCAGCTAAGCCTCCGAGTGAGAGGTTTGCTCTTTACTCGGCAGGGTTTTTATATCTTAGGCGGGCACTAGGCTGCAGCTAAGCCCCCGAGTGAGAGGTTTGCTCTTCACTCGGTAGGATTTTTATATCTTAGGCGAGCACTGGGCTGCAGCTAAGCCCCCGAGTGAGAGGTTTGCTCTTCACTCGGTAGGATTTTTATATCTTAGACGAGCACTGGGCTGCAGCTAAGCCCCCGAGTGAGAGGTTTGCTCTTCACTCGGTAGGATTTTTATATCTTAGACGAGCACTGGGCTGCAGCTAAGCCCCCGAGTGAGAGGTTTGCTCTTCACTCGGTAGGATTTTTATATCTTAGGCGAGCACTGGGCTGCAGCTAAGCCCCCGAGTGAGAGGTTTGCTCTTCACTCGGTAGGATTTTTATATCTTAGGCGAGCACTGGGCTGCAGCTAAGCCCCCGAGTAAGAGGTTTGCTCTTCACTCGGTAGGATTTTTATATCTTAGGCGAGCACTGGGCTGCAGCTAAGCCCCCGAGTGAGAGGTTTGCTCTTCACTCGGTAGGATTTTTATATCTTAGGCGAGCACTGGGCTGCAGCTAAGCCCCCGAGTGAGAGGTTTGCTCTTCACTCGGTAGGATTTTTATATCTTAGGCGAGCACTGGGCTGCAGCTAAGCCCCCGAGTGAGAGGTTTGCTCTTCACTCGGTAGGATTTTTATATCTTAGGCGAGCACTGGGCTGCAGCTAAGCCCCCGAGTGAGAGGCTTGCTCTTCACTCGGTAAGATTTTTATATCTTAGGCGAGCACTGGGCTGCAGCTAAGCCCCCGAGTGAGAGGTTTGCTCTTCACTCGATAGGATTTTCACGTTGTACTTGTGGCGAAGCTCAGAGGAGAGGGTAACAGTCGACCTGCACCTCGTCCTCCTTTCGAGCGCACATCGTACTTATGGCGTAGCTCAGAGGAGAGGGTCGCAGTCGACCTGCACCTCGTCTTCCTTACGAGCGTACCTCGTACTTATGGCGTAGCTCAGAGGAGAGGGTCGCAGTCGACCTGCACCTCGTCTTCCTTACGAGCGTACATTGTACTTATGGCGTAGCTCAGAGGAGAGGGTCGCAGTCGAGCTGCACCTCGTCCTCCTTGCGAGCGCACGTTGTACTTAGGCGAGTATTTGGACTGCAGCTAAGCCTCCGAGTGGAAGTCTGGCTTACCACTCGGTAGGATTTTTTATAACTTAGGCGAGTACTTGGACTGCAGCTAAGCCCCCGAGTGGAAGTCTGGCTTACCACTCGGAAGGATTTATATAACTTAGGCGAGTACTTGGACTGCAGCTAAGCCCCTGAGTGGAAGTCTGGCTTACCACTCGGTAGGATTTTTATATCTTAGGCGAGCACTGGGCTGCAGCTAAGCCCCCGAGTGAGAGGTTTGCTCTTCACTCGGTGGGATTTTTATATCTTAGGCGAAACGGATTCGCGGCTAAGCCTCCAAGTGGAAGTCTGGCTTATCACTCGGTAGGATTTTTACAAACTTAGGCGAAACGGATTCGTGGCTAAGCCACCCGCTGGGGGGAAAATTGTATTGGACAAAAATAAAAAGTGACAAAAATTATGAAGGAATTATGACACTATTATTTCGAAATCCATGAACTACAGAAGTACTTTATTACAACTCATCCGAGTGAAAAAAACTTCAAGTGTAAAATGGGCGGAGCAGATCCGCGTTCCAAGCTCGGGGCTCTTCGATATTGTGTTCGACGTTGTAAAGACGGTATGCCCCGTTGTGGAGAACCTTAGTGACGATGAAGGGTCCTTCCCAAGAAGGAGCGAGCTTATGTTGTTTCTGTTGATCCACTCGGAGAACTAGATCTCCTTCCTGGAAGGCTCGACCTCTCACATTTCTGGTGTGAAAGCGACGCAAATCCTGTTGGTAGATGGTCGATCGGATCAGAACCATCTCCCTTTCTTCCTCTAGAAGGTCGACTGCGTCCTGTCGCGCTTGCTCAGCTTCTGCTTCGTTGTAGAGTTCAACTCGAGGAGCATTGTGAAGAAGATCACTCGGCAAGACTGCTTCAGCTCCGTAGACCAAAAAGAATGGAGTTCTTCCGGTCGACCGATTAGGTGTGGTCCGCAGTCCCCAGAGCACCAAAGGAAGTTCGTCAACCCATGCTCCAGCCGCATGCTTGAGATCACGCATCAGTCGGGGTTTCAAACCCTTGAGGATCAAGCCATTGGCTCGCTCTGCTTGTCCATTCGACTGCGGATGGGCGACTGAAGTGTAGTCGACTCGTGTGCCTTGAGAGTTGCAGAAATCCCTGAATTCTTCCGAGTCAAAGTTCGACCCATTATCCGTAATGATGCTGTGCGGGACACCATATCTGAATGTCAGCTCCCTGATGAAAGTAACAGCAGTACCGGCATCAAGATTCTTGATTGGTTCAGCCTCAATCCACTTGGTGAACTTGTCGACTGCTACCAGTACATGAGTGAAGCCACTTCGACCTGTTCTCAAGGGACCGACCATGTCCAACCCCCATACTGCGAAAGGCCAGACGAGTGGAATGGTCTTCAGAGCTGATGCAGGCTTGTGTGACATATTGGAGTAGAACTGACATCCTTCGCACTTGTCCACTATTTCCTTCGCCATCTCATTCGCCCTTGGCCAGTAAAATCCAGCTCGGTATGCTTTGGCTACGATGGTCCGAGAGGACGCATGGTGACCACAGGTCCCCGAGTGGATATCATTGAGAATGATTCGACCTTCTTCTGGCGTTATGCATTTTTGACCAACTCCAGTCGCGCTCTCTCTATACAACTGTCCTTTGATAACGGTAAAGGCTTTGGATCGACGGACGATCTGCCGAGCCTCTTCCTCATCCTTTGGGAGCTCTTTTCTCAGGATATACGCGATATAGGGAATTGTCCAGTCGGGAGTGACCACTAAGACTTCCATGACCAAGTCGACCACTGCTAGGACCTCAACCTCAGTCGGATCTGTGGCACTCTTGGGCTGTGGAGCTTCTTCTGTGAAAGGATCTTCTTTGACTGACGGAGTGTGTATATGCTCCAAGAACACACCACTCGGAATGGCTTCTCTTTTGGAACCTATCTTTGCCAGATCGTCTGTTGCCTGATTTTTCAGTCGGGGGATGTGATGGAGCTCTAACCCCTCAAACTTCTTTTCCAGCTTCCTCACTGCATTGCAGTATCCAGTCATGGCTGGGCTTCTCACGTCCCACTCCTTCATCACTTGGTTGACCACTAAATCTGAATCGCCATAGACCATCAGGCGACGGACGCCGAGTGATATGGCCATGCGCAATCCATATAAAAGGGCCTCATATTCTGCCTCATTGTTGGAGGAATCAAAGTGAATCTGGAGCACATACCTGAGCTTATCTCCTCTAGGGGAAACCAGGACAACCCCAGCACCGGAACCATTCAGCATCTTAGAGCCATCAAAGAACATGGTCCAATGCTCCGAGTGAACTTCAGTCGGCTGCTACTGTTCAATCCACTCGGCGAGGAAATCCGCTATTGCCTGGGACTTAATGGCTTTCTTTGCCTCAAACTTGATATCAAGGGGAAGAAGTTCAATCGCCCATTTCGCCACTCGACCAGTTGCATCCCTGTTGTGCAGAATCTCTGATAGTGGGGCGTCGCTGACGACTGTGATGGAATGATCAGAGAAATAATGAGCAACCTTCTTCGTGGTCATGTATATTCCATACACAAGCTTCTGATAATGAGGGTATCTCTGCTTGGATGGAGTCAAGACTTCAGACAAATAATACACTGGGCGCTGAACTTTGAAGGCCTTTCCTTCTTCTACCCGCTCGACCGTAAGCACTGTACTGACGACTTGTCCTGTGGCTGCAATATAAAGCAACAGAGGCTCTTTGCTGATTGGAGCAGCAAGCACCGGCTGGGTGGAGAGCAGAGCTTTTAGCTCGGCAAACGCTGCATCAGCTTCTGGAGTCCACTCGAACTTGTCTGCCTTCTTCATCAGTCAGTAAAGAGGCAATGCCTTTTCACCGAGTCGTGAGATGAATCGACTTAATGCGGCCAAGCATCCAGTAAGCTTCTGGACATCGTGCACTCGCACAGGGCGTTTCATTCGGAGAATAGTGCCGATCTTCTCTGGATTAGCGTCGATCCCTCGCTCGGAAACGAGAAAACCGAGTAACTTTCCACCAGGAACTCCAAATGTGCACTTCGATGGATTGAGCTTGATATCATACCTTCTGAGGTTGGCAAATGTTTCGGCGAGGTCAGCGAGCAGGTCGGAACCTTTTCGTGACTTGACGACGATATCATCCATATATGCTTCCACATTCCGACTGATTTGAGTGAGCAGACACTTCTGAATCATTCGCATAAATGTGGCTCCGGCATTCTTGAGGCCGAATGGCATGGTGATATAGCAGAAGCACCCGAATGGAGTGATGAAAGCTGTTTTTATCTCGTCGGGTCCATACAGACGGATCTGATGATACCCGGAATAGGCGTCTAGAAAAGACAATCTCTCGCACCCCGCGGTCGAGTCAACAATTTGATCTATGCGAGGGAGAGGAAAATGATCTTTCGGGCAGGCCCGATTGATGTGCTTGAAATCAATGCACATGCGGAGCGATTTGTCCTTCTTAGGAACCATGACGACATTAGCGAGCCACTCGGAGTGGTATATCTCTCGGATAAATTCGGCCGCCAACAGTCGAGCCACTTCCTCACCAATAGCCTTTCTCTTCTGGACGGCGGACCGCTGAAGATGCTCTTTGACTGGTTTTGCTGATGAATCGACTCTGAGGCGATGCTCAGCCAGTCCCCTGGGAACACCTGGCATGTGAGCTGGCTTCCATGCAAAAATGTCCCAGTTCTCACGGAGGAACTGGATGAGCGCTTCTTCCTATTTCAGGTCGAGTGTTGTGGAGATGTGGGTCGGGGCTGCATTGGGGTCGGTCGGGTGAATGTGAACAGGCTTCGTCTCACCAGACGACTGAAATGCAGATTCTGTGGCGGGTTTCTTGGATCGCAACAAATCACTCGGATCTGCGCTTTGCTTGTACTCTTCAAACTCGACCGCTGTCACCTGGGAATCGGCAATCTTCGAGCCCTTCAGAAAGCACTCTTCTGCTTTTTTCCGATCACCAGTGACAGTGATCACTCCTTTGGGACCTGGCATCTTCAATTTGAGGTACACGTAACATGGTCGAGCCATGAACCGTGCATAGGCTGGCCTCCCCAAAATGGTGTGGTACGCACTCTGAAAATCCACGACCTCAAATGTCAACTTCTCTTTGCGAAAATGTTTTGAATCGCCAAATACCACCTCCAGAGCTATTTGGCCGAGTGACTCGGCTTTCTTCCCTGGTATAACTCCGTGGAAACTCATGTTGCTGGTGCTCAGTCGGGACATCGGAATGCCCATTCCTTTCAGTGTGTCTGCATACAACAAGTTCAGCCCACTTCCACCGTCCATCAGCACCTTTGTCAGTCGAGTGCCTTCGACAACTGGATCGACCACCAACGCTTGCCTCCCAGAGGTGGCGATATGAGTCGGGTGATTAGATTGGTCGAATGTGATGGGTGTTTGGGACCATCTCAGATAACTTGCTTTTGCTGGGGTAACCATGTTCACCTCACGGTTAATGACTTTCAGTCGACTCTTGCTTTCCACATCCGCGAAGATCATCATAGTGGATTTGACATGCGGATAGCCTTCCTCACTGTCCTCCTTGTCTTCGGCCTTGTCCGACTCCTTCTCCTTGTCCTTAGACTGTTTTCCTTGAAACTGCTGAATCAGGAGTCGACACTGGCGAGTGGTATGCTTTGGGTAAATGATATTGCCCTCTTCATCTTTCTTCGTGTGGATGTGACACGGCATATCCATCACGTCGTTCCCTTCTTTATCCTTCACCTTCTTAGGGTTCCAGGATCCTTTCAGTTTCCCTTTGAACTTTCCCTGAGTCACGGCCAGAGCTTCTCCAGGAGCTGCAGGTTCGGCTTTCCGCTTCTGCTTCCGACTGGAATTTCCCTTCTCCGACTGACTTGGCTTGTACTTGCCGCTTCGGAGTCGGTCTTCTTCCTCGCCGTTGGCGTACTTTGTAGCAATCTCCATCATCCGACTCAGGGTCATGTCTCCGGTTCGACCAAATTTTAAACTCAATTCTCTGTTCTTGACGCCATCCTTGAAGGCGCAGACTGCCTGATGATCAGACACATTTTCCACAGTATGGTGCAAAGTGATCCACCTCTGAATATACTCTCTGAGAGTCTCATTGGTCTTCTGCACACAGACTTGCAGCTCTGTCAACCCAGCTAGTCGCTTGCAAGTTCCTTCAAACGTTCTAACGAACACTCGGGACAGATCTTCCCAAGTGTAAATACTGCTAGGAGGTAACTGATTCAACCACGCTCTGGCTGAACCTTCCAACATGAGGGGCAAATGCTTCATGGCCACCTCGTCATTCCCACCACCAATCTGAACAGCCACTCGGTAATCTTCAAGCCAAGTTTCAGGCTTAGACTCACCAGTGAACTTGCTGACTCCTGTTGCCAATCTGAAATTGGGGGGAATCACTGCGGCTCTGATAGCCCTGCTAAAACACTTTGGACCAGAAACATGCACTCGACTGCTCGTGGGCGCATCTCTCTCGGGTCTGCCTCGATGGGCTCTATTCCGGTCGACCAAGCCTTGCACGATAATGGATCGTGCGTCGAAGCCTGGTTCCCTGGGGTCGACTGGAGCTCTTCGCCCCACACTGAGCTGGCGCCTGTCATCTTGCTGCCGAGGAGCATAAGACCCTCGCCTATCATCTCGGTCGTGTCGGTCTCCATACTGGTCTCGCCGATTCTCGCGCCCTTCTCGCCGCGGAGGCGATCTGGGACTATGAGCCGACTGAACCGTATTCGCAGCGACGGATCGACTGTGAATTCTGTTACGCGACTGCGACACGGCTGAATTCTGGTCCCCCGCTGCCCGGAGCAAATCTCTGATCTGCATCAAGCCTCTGCCAGCTTCCGACTGAGAGGGCTGGATGGATTCTGCTATACGGGTTGCAGCTGCTAAATTCTGGATTGGGGTTCGATATACCTGAGTCGGCGGGAAGAGTTGACATCGATTGGCGTCGGGAACTCGTTGCCGCGCACGCTCGTCGAGTGCTCGCTGAAGGTTCTCCAGACGAGCGCGTTCAGCCAGATTGGCCAAACGTGCCTCCTCCAAGGCGCGGGCCTCGGGGGTTTCTCCCGCGATGGGAGTATGCAGGGCATCCATGTTCCTGCGGCGAAGCTCTTCCCTCTGCAGAGAGTCGAGTGTCTCAGGCTGGTACTCTTCGTGGTCTCGTACGGGGTCGCCTCCGCCGCCTGCCACGCCCTCATGGGCGAAGCCAGGAGGACTGCGGGGTCCATTGACCATCAGAATTTCCGCCGCCGGATCACTGCTATCGCATTCGGATGCAGTCTCTACGGAGCCAGTCGACAGATTGAACAGGCCGTAGAGAGATTCGTCGGGCTCGATTGCCGCAACTTGGGCGATGGCCGTCTGGCGAGCCACCGCGTGCTTCACCCACCGCTGGAGCCTCGACCGACCAGAGCGCTTGCGCTGGTGGGAGACCGGAAGGGTGGCCGATAGGGGAGTCAACCGATACGGGGTCGACGGTTGCCGCAGCAGAACGCCGCGGACACAAGCGCGAAAGTGCGTCGCACCGCGGACGGGGAGCGCATCAACGTCGAGTGGAGCCTCCTGGAGCCATGCGGAGTCGTCGGCGACAAAGGTGAGAGCGCCGAGACGGATCTCGCGCCCCTCGACCAAAACTCCAGTAGTCATCGTGATGAAAAGTACTCGGAAGTATCGCAACTTCTCCACAAAATCGCTAAAACACCTGCCCCACGGTGGGCGCCAACTGTCGTGGTTCTAAGTCTGACAGTAGAGTGGGGGTAGGTATGGAGAGGCAAGGTCCTAGCTATGGAGAGGTTGTAAACACAAGCGATGTACGAGTTCAGGCCCTTCTCGGAGGAAGTAAAAGCCCTACGTCTCGGAGCCCTGAGGCGGTCGAGTGGATTATGTGTATATGTGTTACAGGGGTGCGAACCCTTCTGCCTGTGGAGGGGGGTGGCTTATGTAAAGTGCGCCAGGACCCCTGCCAGCCCACGTAATGAAGGGTTTAAAGTACATTAAGTCTGGGGCGTTACTGGTAATGCCCCACATAAAGTGTCTTAACTATCATAAAGTCTATTCAATTACAGGCCATTGCAGTGCAGAGTGACTCTTGACCTTCTAGTGGTCGAGTGAGTCTTCATGGTCGAGTCCTTCAAGTCAGTCGAGTGGGTTCCTCATAGGTCGACTGGAAGGTGATCTCTTCTAAGGGTGTCCTTGGGTAGGGTACTTAGATCAGGCCTATGACCCTACCCTAGGTACATGAATCCATCAGTCAGGTAAACTCGGTGGGACCGATTCGCTCATTTCGGTGAGACCAAAATGTTACGAAAGGGAAACAGGGAGTTTACATTGCAATCTCGGTGGGACCGATCGCTCACTTCGGTTAGACCGAAACGTTACGAAGGGAAACAGAGAGATTACAACCCCATCTCGGTGAGACCGAGATCCCTATTGGTAAGACTGATTTGCCTAGGGTTTGTGGTAGTGGCTATGACATTTGAACTCGGTGGCGCCGGATAGAAAGAATCGGTGTGACCGATTTTGACTTTGGGTTTGGGTCATATGAGGATGTGAGAAAGTAGTTGAGGGTATTTGGAGCATATCACTAAGCACATGAAGCAAGAAGCTCATTAAGCAACACCTCATCCCTCCTTGATAGTATTGGCTTTTCCTATAGACTCAATGTGATCTTGGATCACTAAAATATAAAATGAAGAGTCTTGAGCTTTTGAGCTTGAGCCAATCCTTTCTGCTTGATATTTTGAGGGATCCGCCTTCATCATCCATGCCATGCCATTCATTGAGCTTTCCTGAAATAATAGACTTGGAATAGTATTAGCTCAATGAGCTATATGTTGTTATGAATTACCAAAACCACCTAGGGATAGTTGCACTTTCAGTCGGGTGGGTCCCAGCAGTCAGGGGCAAACGTTTTTTCGCGAAATACCGGTGGCCCGTCTTGTGGGTCCCAGGTGTCAGGTGGAGGAATAATTATTTTCCGCATAATAAGGAGGCACTTCCTTGCGGCTGCCGTGGACCCAGCTGTCAGCCTCTTCACGTAAAGTATTCTTCCGATGGAATTCAGTCGTTCACCACATTGACCACGCCGTGCCGAGAGCACCACAGCGGTGGACGACGGCGAGGCCTAGGAAGGGGACGACGCGGATCCGGGAAGACGCGGCAGTGGATGCCCATGTGGAGAGGAGTACGAGGGTTCACTGGTTCAGCTGCGCTGCCATCGCCGCAGAATAACAGGGGGTGTGGGTGAGTGGAGTGGAGGGATGGCCTGGCCAGCGGTGGGAGTAGTATGGAGGCGGTGAGGCCTCCACGGCAGCACAGCTGACCATGGGAGGTAGGAGCAGGCGGCACGACCGGCGCTGCTTTGGACGGCTGGAGCAAGAAGACCAGAGGTTGAAGAAGCACTACGGCCGTTGGATGGACATCGTACGGTCACTAGAGCTAGAGTCGTTCATATTGACTAAGTTGACAAAGCCCTCCGTTCCCGTCAACTTAGTAGGCCCACAAGTCAGCTTCCCCCCCCAAGGTGAGTCCCAGCTAGCAGGGGGAGTATTCATTTTTTTGTGCGTAATAAAGAGGCACTTCCGGTGGGTCCGAGCTGACAGCGGGGGGAACGTTTTTTTCGCGAAATACGGTGGCCCGTCCGGTGGGTACCAGCAGTCAGGGGGGAAACGTTTTTTTCGCGAAATAAGGTGGCCCGTCCGGCGGGTCCCTGCTGTCAGGTGGAGGAATAATTATTTTGCGCGTAATAAGGAGGCACTTCCTTGCGGCCGCCGTGGACCCAGCTGTCAGCCTCTCCACGTACAGTACTCTTCCGATGGAAGTCGGTCGTTGACCACGTTGACCACGCCGCGCCGAGAGCACTAGGGCGGTGGACGACGGCGACGCCTAGGAAGGGGACGACGCGGAGCCGGGGAAGACGCAACACTGGAAGCCCGCGCGGAGAGGAGTACGAGGGTTCACTGGTTTGGCTGCGGTGTGAGGCTGACGTCGCCGCAGAATAACAGTGGGTGTGGGTGAGTGGAGGGATGGCCTGGCCAGCGGTGGGAGTAGTATGGGGGCGGTGAGGCCTCCGCGGCAGCACAGCCGGCCACGGGAGGCAGGAGCAGGCGGCATGACCGGCGCTGCTTTGGGCGGCTGGACCAAGAAGACCAGAGGTTGAAGAAGCACTACGGCCGTTGGATGGACATCGTACGGTCACTGAAGCTAGAATCGTTTATATTGACTAAGTTGACAAAGCCCTTGGTACGCTCCAACTTAGTAGGCCCACAAGTCAGCCTCCGAAACGGTGCGCCCCAGATGTCAGGGAGAGGAATCATTTTTTGGGCGGCTGAAGCTAAGAATATCCGAGATTGAAGAAGAAGCACGACATCTGTTGGATAGACATCCAACGGCCACTGCTGCTAGAACCGTGTGTTGACTATAATAAGTTGACAAAGCCTTGCATACACGTCAACTTATTTTTTTTAGGGGACGCGTCACTTAGTAGGCCCACAAGTGTGTGGCAGAGAACTTATAGCCCATTTGCGTTTTGTAAGAATGTACAGCCCATTTTTGAATTCTAATGGAATTTACAACAGCCCATTTACAGTTTGTTAAAAGTACAGCCCATTTTCTGGCTAGGACACCGATTAATAATTTCAACCAACCGTTGAAGACAGAATTCAATAAAATTTCCCACATTTTGATGGGATCCGAAATATTTTTATCCTGAAATTTCTATTCAGATTAAATATAAATTTGTATTACGTAAAAATCCAACGAAACATTGCGCGCGCAACAATGAAAATTTAAGATTTTCAAAAATCCATAAATAATATTTTATAAACTAATTTCGTGTTTGGTGCAATTTTTTATAGTTACTGCCTAGTTTTTATAATTACATCCCATTTATTATTTTTAAAGCCCATTTTCCTATTAAGCCTAATGCATCCCTCCTAGGAAAGATTTGCAGCACAGCGGGGCGGAGAATAACAAGTTGACCTTGTCTGGGTATTCCTCCAAAAGACATATAGCTGGGCTAGCCATTTTCATCTTGAAAAAAGTAGTATCTGAGCTGGATATCTGGCCTGGGCTAGACGGGCCACAGCCCGCCCAGTTAATACCCTACTCTCCTCTGAACAACAACGAAATCATCGCCAAGAAAAACTCTACAATGCTCACACCTCAAAAACACAAATACTGCTCGAGCTGCTTGGTCCCAGCTGTCGGCTGCACCTTGTGCAATTCTCTCGTTTATATTGACTACATAGGTTGACAATGGTGTGGGACCGTGATGTCAGGAAACCAGGAGAAAGCAAAAAAATATAGTTGTACATAATAAGGAGGCACTTGCGTACGTACGGCTATGGCCCTAGTGGGTCCCTAGTGTCATCCAGTCAAAATAAAGTCATCTCCTAAATCCTCATGTTCGTTGACCATGTTGACAATGCTCGGCGCCACGGCGAGTGCAACAACTCGAAGGACAACGGAGAGGGCCTCGTGGGCCCTACAGAGGTCTGATACAGCGCCCGCTTCTCATTCAGGAAGCCAGGATCATCGGACACCTATGAGCACCTTCGAGAAACTGAGACGGCAAGAAACGGTAAGGCCGTGCTTGGGAGCTCTGGTTTATTTCAAACCTGTATTAACATACAAGTGTAATTTACTCGTCATCGGAAGGAACGAGGTCTGTAAGTAAAACCGGCGGGTTACATGTGTAATTTGAGAGACCAGTGTATATTTTACGAGCATTGCTATATGGACGACATTACCAGACGATACATGCACGACGTGCGTATCATGCCATCCATGGGCAAGGCTGAAACAGCAGCTAACGGCTGGATTAGCAATCGTCCGAGTGTTGTTTAGCGTTTTTATCATGTGTGAAGTACTTCCGATATTTTACTAGTCGAAATCGACCAACCAAGCGCCTTCGCCCGAGACCATCTGCTTTAATTTACAAGCGTCAGTTTTACAAGCGGTTTTGGTTGGAAAACAACGATCCAATCACGGCCTAATATCATGAGTTGGTCGAAAGATCATATGGTTTCACGTCTAACCTACCCGACATGTCGTATAGGCTATGAATGAAACATCAAATGATGAACTTCTTACGCACGGAAACAATAGAAGAGGATGATCTTCTTAACAAGCAAATCACTGGCATTAGATCGACATGCAAAACAATACGAAGCATTATTCTCAGGAGGCACGGTGAACAGCTCGTGATGCCGCATGCCACAACATTCCAAGCTCAACTTTGCAATCAAACACAAGGCCTGGCATTACATAGACAATATTCAAAACAAACTCTTAACACAGGAATATCTCAGCAGAGTAACTATTTACTTCTAAACTGAACACAGGAATAGGAAAAAACACTCGACGCTGCTCACAGCAAGGGCGTCCCACTCAAAAATATCAAATGCATGTCTTCTGGCTAACATCAATGAGCAAATTTTGACAAGGTTTTCCAATTCCAATATATTAAACTAACGTCTTCTTGCTAACATCAATGAGCAAATTTTGACAAGGTTTTCCAATTCCAATATATTAAACTAACGTCTTCTTGCTAACATCAATGATTAAACTTTGACAAGCTTTTCCCATTCAAAATATGTAATGCCTATGATCGTGTCCTGTCTTAGCTTCTTGTACTTGTTTGGGCACTTTTTGCCCAGGGCACTCCACGTGTTGTTAAATTGCCAATGGTCTCTGCAGACTAGTCATGTGACCGGTGTCTAATAATACTCTGTAAACCTTCTCGGTCATTCCTTCTATAATGTACCGCATCTAGTGACTGCTTCTTTCTGCAAAGTGGAATGACCAACTGGACCCAGTAACGCAGTAGTTTGCCTTGGACACACTGGCTCCTTTTGTGCAGTTCAACTAAAATCAAAGTCGGAATAAAACCGAGCTTTAATTTTGATATCCCTGTAAGCAACAATAGGTATAAGGGAAACAATTACTGAGAAATAACGGTTGATGACTTGTCCTAATGGGAAACAAAGCAGGAGAGGAGCAATTCTCCCTCAGTGTGATTCATTCATATTGACTGAGACATTATCTTAACAATGCCTTGGTTCAACATGTATAAAGAACGACAAAGCGGAAAAGTACCATTCCTAAAACAATGCAACTGATTCATTTTTAAAGAGACATTATCTTAACAATACCTTGGTTAAACATGTAGAAAGAACTACAAAGCAGGATAGTACCATTCCTAACAAGTGTTGCAGTTTTGAACTAAGATTCAGTAGTTAATTAATTCTGAGAGTGGCATTGCTTAATTTTACCAGTGGCATTAGATTAATGAAAAGCATAAACAGTTCTAGGGGAGAGTGGGCGCAACAACAATATGTGCTTCCATCTACTTATAAAGGGGTTGATGCAGAGTTTGTTGTAACAAAGCAACAAGCATCATGTCTGGGTTGGTCCCATTTTTGTTCACTACTTAATGGGAAAAGACAGCAATACAATAGCTTCAATTCAACATTTATTTAAAACAGTACCAATACAAGTAGCACAACATCTCAAAGCACACTGCACAATCATGTGGATGAAGGCCTGTACTGACCTTTCATGAGAACACCAGGATAAAATACGAATCTACTAACACAAATAGGAAATCCAATCTCATTTTGTGCAGTTGCACTGAAATCAAGCAAAGTGTTTCGCGTAGTGAAGCAAAATGTCGCAATAGCGACAAGTTGAATAGATATCAAGTGGTAGAGACCAATATTTGAAACAACTCGACAGGAACACTGGAAACAAATCTCGATCTCCTTTTGTGCAGTTCCACCAAAATTAAGCAAAGTCACTGGTGTGACATTCAAGTTGAACTGCACAAAACACTTTTAAAACATAAGTGTTTCGAGTAGCGAAGCAAAATGTCGCAATAGCAACAAGTTGAATCGATACCCCTGTTTTAACAGAGGCAAAAAAGGAAACAATTACTTGTCGATAAAGGAGGATGAAACAAACGGTGACAGAAAGAAGCATCTAACTTATCTTGGATGGAAAACAAAGCAGGATAGTAGCATTTCTAAAATGGTAGCATTGATTCATATTAACAGAGACACTCTCTTGAAACAACATTCGTTAAAAAATGTAATTTACTTTTAACAGTGACATTGCTTCAATTTTTCGGCGGCATTCTTAGATTAACAACAGCAAAATAGTTGTACGGGACATGCTAGCACCATGTGCGTCCACACGTATAAATGGGTGATGCAGAGTATGTAGCCAAGCAGCATATCTGTGTTGGTCCCATATTTGTTCTCTTTGAACTTTTTTCCTATGTGAGGGCAGCAAATCCAGTCCTGCACAAACTACCCAACCCCCCTCCCCCCAGTTTCTTTCCCTTTTCAACAAAGAGATCAGTTCCTTACATATGTGTGTACTGGGTTACCCCCTTTTTCCCTTTTCGACCAACAAAGCGGCTGGATAGCCAGTCTATACTACTTTTCCTCCCTCCTTTCCTCATTGAACCACTTCCTAGGTTCATGCTCCACCCCACCGCACCTTTCTTTCCTCTTTGAACCAAGACCTAGATTCAACTACAGATCGGAAAAGATCCACATGCAGCTAGAGCAACGACGGTTTCAAAGAAACTTATACCTTAGGGTCGTCGGAATGTGGCAAGGCGTGCAGCGGGAGGCCGGATCTTCCCACACTACGTACGGCGGCGAGGAAGAAGGGGTCGGTGGCCCTCCCGCATAGGCGCTAGGTGAAAGAGAACAGCGCAGCCGGCAGTGGATTTCCTCCCTCATCGAAGGTGATAGAGTTAACGCTGCACCTCCTCCCCTTCCCGGTGCGACGGGATACGGACGCCTCCTTCACCAGCTGTGAGGGGGGAGAGAGACAAGAGGCCAACGTAGTCTTGTTTAGATCTAGTGAAGAGAGGGTGAGAGACTGTGAATATAGCAAACCCTAGCAAATGAACGATGAGCTTCCAGCGTGTAACATATATGTATTGCGGCGAGCGCGTGGAGAGTGCAAACCCTAGTGAACAGGCGCTGAGGCTCCCACTTATATATATACTCTACTAATGTAGTACGGACTAAGCTCCGGTGCCTTCACTCCATATGCTTTTGGCTGTATGACAGGTGAGCCAGCCACATTTTGGGCCCACCTGTCATAAACCCAAAGGCAGGTGCACTAAGTGAATGAAGCTGCGTCCATATAATACTCTCGTGTGTATACGACTAATATATAGTGGAGTAGTTTTCTTATTCTCTCCATAACAATCGTTTTAAATTGTGTAAGTACGAAACGAAACTCTTTATTTAATGTACAGAGGGAGTACTACTTCCGATGAACTAACGATCCACGCCCACGCGTCCTGGTCGCACTTCCTGTCCTTCACGTGTGGTACACTACCCTCCCTTAAGTGAACAACCACACATGCGCCAAATTATTGGAAACGTGTGAGTGTGTGTACAAATAAAGAATTTTAATTTCAATTATCGGAAAGGTTTGAGAGTATTACAAAGTTTGACTTCAGTCAAATCTAATATCCGGAGTAAATAAAAATGGAGGGCAACTACGTCCATCCGGGTTTTTAGTCCACCCCATTTTTTAAATCAAAGTTAATAGCTGGACAAATAAAATTACAGGGGAGCTGGAGACAAAGTTGTGAGAAGGCTTAGAAATCAATACAAAACTTATGCTCTTAGTACCAACGTCGATCCTTCTTCGAGGAAACATTTGGTTCATAGCCAATTGTGTGATAAAATTGCACCAATGTGAAAAACGACTGCGTCTCCAACGCAACCAAGGTGAACTGACGAAGGATATCATCTTTGTGCGTAACAAGCAAAGAGCACTCATGGAAGACAACTTGTTTTTCATTGAAAATCGATCAGCTTCACCAGCCGACGCAACCATGAGGCGCGACCATGAGCATCGATAGGTCATCGTGGTTGTAAGGGCATATTTATCCCCAAGTGGTTTTGGCGATTCATGACAATGCTTTTGTGGACTAATCGTGTGCGTTAAGTTCTTTCAGAGATTCATCCATTGGCACAAGATGATTTCCTCCCCTCGGTGTTTTATTCAAGACGGTGTAGCTCCTTCGTTTCGTTGTTGGTGGACTAGTTTCGTAGGAGTCACCGTACTATCAAGAGGGGATCCGCTTTGGTAAGACTAGGGTGGAATCAACATGTACACATCCCTATCACACCCGTCGTCTTCCTTTCGCATCTTTGGAGCTGCCCCTTCTCTTCCATACCAGCTCCGTTCTGTGCCAGCGGTAGTACCGCGGTCTATAGCGGTAGTACCACCGAAGCTCTCCAGCGGTAGTACCGCTCCACGAAGCGGTAGTACCGCTCTCAGCGGTATTACCGCTCCGCAGGGCGGTAGTACCGCTTGCGGGCTTCGGCCATAGTACCGCAGCTGTTCCACGCTACTACCGCCTCGATTCGAGACCGGTGTTTTCTCGTGTCGGGTTTTGCGGTACTAGTAGCGGTAGTAGAAGCGGTAGTACCGCTTCAAGCGGTAGTACCGCTCTGGGGCCAGGGCCCTGTCTTCCTCGCCAGCGCGGTAGTACCGCTGGGTAGGGAGCGGTAGTACCGCTCTCAGCGATAGTACCGCCCTGCCCTAGCGGTAGTACCGCTCTGTGCGGGGCTGCTCAGTGGGGTAACGGTTGGAATTGTTCCCCCACTATATAAAGGTGTCTTCTTCCTCCAAGTTGACCCACCTCTTCCCCCCAAAGCTCCATTGTTGCTCCAAGCTCCATTTTCGCCCGATCTCTCTCCCTAGCCAATCAAACTTGTTGATTTTCTCGGGATTGGTTGAGAAGGCGCAGATCTACACTTCCACCAAGAGAAATTTGATTCCCCCCACTTATCCCTAGCGGATCTTGTTACTCTTGGGTGTTGAGCACCCTAGACGGTTGAGGTCACCTCGAAGCCATACTCCATTGTGGTGAAGCTTCGTGGTGTTGTTGGGAGCCTCCAATTGTTGTGGAGATTGCCCCAACCTTGTTTGTAAAGGTTCGGTCGCCGCCTTCAAGGGCACCAATAGTGGAATCACGGCATCTCGCATTGTGTGAGGGCGTGAGGAGAATACGGTGGCCCTAGTGGCTTCTTGGGGAGCATTGTGCCTCCACACCGCTCTAACAGAGACGTACTTCCCCTTAAAAGGAAGGAACTCCGGTAACACATCCTCGTCTCCAACGTCTCCACTCTTGGTTATTTCGTGCCTTTACTTTTGCAATCCTACTTGTTTTACATCCTTTGCTTGCTTGTGTGCTAGTTGTTATTGCATCATATAGGTTGCTCACTTAGTTGCACATCTAGACAACCTATTTTGTTGCAAAGTTTAATTTGGTAAAGAAAAGCTTAAAATTGTTAGTTGCCTATTCACCGCCCCCCTCTAGTCAACCATATCGATCCTTTCAATTGGTATCAGAGCCTCGTCTCTTTTTAAGGGCTTTACCGTCCAAAGAGTATGGTCGATGTCGTAGATGAGATGGGAGAGCACTCCGGTGCGAATCCGATCTCATCTACGGGAGATGGGGGTAACTCGATCTCACGTGAGGAATTCAATGTGGCTTTGGAAACATTGAAAACCTCCATGATGACCGAGGTCAAGGACATGTTTAAGGAATTCCTAGAAGGACTTAAACAATCTACCTCGCCGATGAAAGTGGGTGATCCCACCAACACGGTGACGAATGCTACCTCCGACAAGGGGGAAGCTAACATTGAAAAGAGTCCTTCTATTAGTGGTAGAAATGGTACCGACATCTTTACCCATGTGGAACCTCCAATTTATGGAGGGCCAATCCCCTCCACTCATTTGAATCACGCCGGTCCTCCTCCTAAATATGAGAAACATGAAGATTTTGATTCTTGGGTCTATCGCTTTAAGCGTCATTTAAAACATGTGAACACTAACCTTTGGAGAATCATTGAAGAAGGTTTTTATCCTCATGACCCAAGCAACTTCACCCCTCGAGAAGCCGTGGACAATCAATTCAATGAGAGTGCTCTCTTCATCATCCAAGATGCAATCCTTCCCGAAGATCTCCCTCATCTTCGACCCCATGCCATGGCTAAAGAAGCATGGAAATGTGTCGAGGGTCTCTATCGAGGAAGTGCTAGCATTCAACACTCCAATTATGAAGTGGTGCAAGATGAAGCCGATGAGTTTGCAATGAAAGAAGATGAAGAACCTCGTGAGCTCTTTCGAAGAGTGACCAAACTCGCGGTCGCACTCCGAGATCATGGAAGCAAGGACACGGATGACAATTGGATCAAGCGAAAGTTCCTCAAGGCCATGATGCCCTACAACAAGGCCATGTCCTCCGTCATTCGTCAACAACCGGACTTCCACTCCATGACCTCAAGTGAATGTTGGATGAGTTCGTTGCAATGAGCATCTTGGACAAGACCGCCGACAATGCGGTGCTCCGTTCTCAAAGGGCAAAGAAGCCCAACCTTGCTTTGAAGGCCAAGGTTATTATGGAAGAAGAGGAAGAAGTGGAAGATGAGGAAAGCAACCCCGAAGACACCAAATTTGATTACCGTGAGCACATGGCCCTTGCTTCAAGACAATTTTGGAGCAAGAAGTGTTCAAGACCCAACTTCAACAAGAATAACTCAAGTGGCGTCAAGGGCAAGCAACGAGTTAGAACTTGCTTTAACTATGGCAATGTGAGCCATTTCGTTGCGGATTGTCCTTACGAGAAGCGGGAAGACAATGGTGGCAAGTTCATCCGAAAAGACAAAGCCAAGTCCTTCCCCAACAAGAACAACTTCGCCAAGAAGACTCCCGCGCGTGGGTTGGTGGTTCAAGAAGAATACCAAGAGGATGACGATGATGACGAAAATGAAGAAGCTATGGCCATGGCATCCATTGCCATTGCTACTACTCCCCGGGTGTCTCTCTTTGATTCACCCAACGAAAACATCACCGCCAAATGCCTCATGGCTAAAGCTTCAAACAAGGTAACCCCCAACATCACAACCACCATCATTACTAATCCCTCCTTGGGGGATTGCATTGATGAACATGTTGAGTCTAATGAGGAAGTGAATGAATTTTAGTCTTTTATGAATAAGCTCAAGGGTAAGTCCAAGAAGCACTTTGTTGCTCTCTTGGAACAACTTGGTGAGGCCAATGACATGATCAAGGCTCACGAAGAAACCATCTCCAAGATGGAAGGTCATAGTCGTGACTATGCCGATGAGATATCGGATCTCTCTAATGCTCTTGAGGAAGAGCGTGTGCATCGTTTGACTCTTGAGGAGTCACACAATGATGACCATGCTAAGTTAAAGAAAGATCTTGATCATGCTCTTGTCGTGTCTCGTGTGCTAACCTCTGAGAAGGCTAAACTTGGGGTTGATCATGCTAGACTCAAAGAGGAGTTTGAGATACTAGACAAGGCTCACAAGGTCTTGAAGGGTACTCATGCTAACCTCAAAGAGTCTCATGCTCAACTCCAAGTTAAGCTAATCAAGGAAAAGGCCACCTTTCCTCATATGGTATTAGTTGATAATGCATGTGCTACTAACCGGTGTTGTGAGCATGTGCATCTTGTGGAGGGGAATGCCAAGTTGAAGGATCAACTTGAGAAAGGCCTTGTGACTTGCATTCAAGGTGAGAAGAACCTCAACGACCTTTTGAGCAATCAAAAGGAAGTTGTGACCAAAGAAGGAATTGGGTTTGCACCCAAGTCCAAGAGCAAGAAGAAGAACAACAACAAGACCAAACGTCCTCCTCCTCTCAAACAAACGTTTGTGAAAGAGGGAGAGGTGCTCCTAAGGAGAAGAAGGAAAAAGTGAAGGGAGTTGATGCCCAAAAGGGCAAAAGCATTTCCTCAAACAAAGCCGGCGACTTTAACCCGTCATATGTGTTGTGCTGTGCTAGTGATGGACATGTCTTTGCTAAATTTTTTGGTTCTCCTTATGAGTACATTGAATGGTCTATTTGGGTTCCCAAGACCATTGTTACTAACATCAAAGGACCCATTACTAAATGGGTACCTAAAACCAAGCATTGATCTCTTGTAGGTGTTTGCTTCCGGTGGGGGATCATGGTTGCTCGATAGTGGAGCAACAAATCATATGACCGGGAGCAAGGACTTGGTGGTGGACGTGCAAGAGATTCCATCTATGCCCACCAATGTCGAGTGGGGTGATGCATCACATTCTAAGGTATTGGGTCTCGGCAAGGTTGATATTTCTCATGATCTAACGATCGAGAAAGTCATGCTTGTTGAGTCCCTTGCATAAAATTTGCTTTCCTTTCGTCATCTTGCACTCATGGGTTTTGCTACATTCTTTGACATTGATACCGTGACCCTTTTGTGGAGCAAGACTCTTAAAGTAGCCTTTGTTGGGCATGTCAAGAACGGTCTCTATGTGATTAACTTTTCAGAGCGACCCACTAAGACCGCGACATGCCTAATGGCTAAAGTTGACGTGGGATGGCTTTGGCATCGCCGTTTAGCCCATGTCAATATGAGATCTTTGCAAAGTCTTCTCAAGGGGGACCATGTCCGTGGACTAACAAATGTTAGTTTTGCCAAAGATCGTGCTTGCAGTGCTTGTATCGAAGGAAAGCTTCATGAAAAGGCTCACCCTCCATCAACCATCATCTACTCGAAGAGACCCTTGGAGCTCCTTCACATGGATCTCTTTGGGCCTCCATCTTTTGATAGTCTCGGAGGAAGAAAGTATTGCTTGGTGATTGTGGATGACTATTCAAGATACACTTGGGTATATTTCTTCAAGAGGAAGAGTGAGACTCAACAAACCGTCATCGACTTCGCAAATGAAGCTCAATGTCAACACAATGCAAAGATCTTGACAATAAGAAGTGACAACGGCACCGAGTTCAACAACTACACCTTGGATGAGTTTCTTAGTGATGAGGGGATCAAGCACCAATATGCTGCTCCATACACCCCTCAACAAAATGGTGTTGCGGAGAGGAAGAACTGACGTTGATGGATGCGGCTAGGACCATGATGGCGGAGTTCAAGTCTCCATACAACTTTTGGGCCGAAGCCATCAACACCGCATGTCATGCATCCAATCGGCTCTATCGTCGCAAAGGCTTGAACAAGACTCCTTATGAGATACTCACCGGCAACTAGCCCAACCTCAAGTACTTCCGGGTGTTCGGTTGTAAGTGTTCCATTTTCAAGAAATGTGTTCGTTTGTCTAAATTTGAGGCTAGAGCTCATGAGGGCATATTTGTTGGTTATGCTACAAACTCTCATGCTTACCGTGTCCTCAACAAGTCCACCGGACTCATTTAGGAGACGTGTAACGTGGAGTTTGACGAAAATAACGGCTCCCAAGTGGAGCAAAGTGGTACTTGTGATGTAGGTGATGAAATTCCTCCCCAAGCCATAAGAAGAATGGGTATTGGTCAAATTCTACCCATTGAGGAACCCCTTGTGGCCGAAGGAGAAGGACAATGCTCTACTCAAGTAGAGCCATCACCTCATCTAGACCCACACGCTTCCGAAGAACAAAGTGAAGGCCCTCATCCTCGTGAACAAGACCAAGGGCAAGATCAACCTCAAGATGGTGGTGAACCTCTAAATGATGCCCAAGGTCAAGTTCTCCCCTTCGAGCAAGTTCAAGATCAAGAGCAAGCTCAAGATCAAGAAAAAGCTCAAGACGGCGCTCAAGATGATCAAGTCAACCCTCCTCCTTCCACATCCGAGGAGGAATTAGAGCGTCGTGCCGTGAAGATTGCTTCTAAGCTCACCACCCAAGGCCATCTCATGGAAAATGTGGTTGGAAGCCTAAGAATGGGGGTAAGCACTCTTAGACAATTAGCAAACTATTGTGAACATCACGCGTTTGTCTCTTGTGTTGAACCCCAAAAGGTCTATGAGGCGCTCGAAGATTCGGATTGGCTCAATGCCATGCATGCAGAACTCAACAAATTCGAGTACAACAAAGTATGGAGATTGGTGCCAAGGCCATCGGGAGACCACAACGTCATTGGGACCAAATGGATCTTCAAGAACAAGCAAGATGCTCATGGGAACATTGTTCGCAACAAGGCAAGATTGGTAGCACAAGGCTACTCCCAAGTCAAGGGTATCGACTACGGTGAAACCTTTGCTCCCGTTGCTCGTCTTGAATCCATACGTTTGTTGATTGCCTATGCTTCCCATCACAACTTTAAGTTGCAACAAATGGATGTGAAAAGTGATTTTCTTAATGGTCCTATTAATGAGTTGGTCTATGTCAAGCAACCCCCCGGGTTCGAGGATCCCTACTTTCCAGATCATGTGTATCAACTCGATAAGGCACTCTATGGCCTTAAACAAGCCCCACGTGCGTGGTATGACCACCTTACCGAGTTGTTACAAGATCGTGGATTTGAGGTGGGGCTAATCGACCCCACTCTTTTTACTAAGAAGGTCAAAGGGGAGTTGTTTGTATGCCAACTATATGTTGATGATATTATCTTTGGTTCTCCTAACAAAGCTTTCAGTGAGGAATTTGCCGCTCTCATGACCTCCAAGTTCAAGATGTCTTCGATGGGAGAGTTGAAGTTTTTCCTTGGTTTTGACATCAAACAACGAAGAGAAGGAACCTTCATCAACCAAGCCAAATACACTCAAGACATGCTTAAAAGATTCAAGCTAAGTGATGTCAAGCCAGCTACTACACCAATGCCTACCAAGTGCCAACTTGACATCGATCCCAATGGTAAAGCAGTGGATCAAAAGGTATATTGCTCCATGATTGGCTCCTTGCTTTACCTTTGTGCATCTAGACCGGATATCATGTTGAGTGTGGGGATGTGTGCACGGTTTCAAGCCGCACCGAAGGAAAGTCACTATGTGGCGGTCAAGCGAATCTTTCGATATTTGGCTCATACCCCAAACTTTGGCTTATGGTACCCAAGAGGAGCAAACTTCAAGCTTGAAGGATTCACAGATTCTGACTGGGCGGGAGACAAAGTGGATAGGAAGTCCACTTCCGGAGGGTGCCAGTTTCTTGGGTGCTCTTTGGTGAGTTGGTCTTCCAAGAAGCAAAGTTGTGTGTCTCTCTCGTCCACTGAAGCGGAGTATGTGGCGGCCGGTAGTTGTTGTGCACAACTCTTATGGATGAGGCAAACTTTAAAGGAATATGGTGTCATTTGTGACAAAGTGCCTCTTTGGTGTGAAAACAAAAGTGCCATCAAGATTTCTCTCAACCCGGTGCAACATTTCAAGACGAAGCATATTGAGATTCGGTATCATTTCATCCGGGATCACATTAGGCGAGGGGAGATCGAGCTCAAGTATGTCAACACTCATGATAACCTTGCAGATATTTTCACGAAGCCCCTGGATGAAGCAAGATTTCGCGAGTTAAGGCATGAGCTAAATATCATTGATTCAAGCAATGTGACTTGAACCCTTGCACCCCCCACCACACTCATCTTGTTGTCTAGTTTAGGTGTAGGCATGGACATAGGGGGAGTGTTGTTCTCTCAATGAACTCTCCCTCCCTGTCGTTGTCAAAACCGGCGGATCTCGGGTAGGGCCCGAACTGTGCATCTAGGCGGATGGTAACAGGAGAAAAGGAACACAATGTTTTTACCCAGGTTCGGGCCCTCTCGATGGAGGTAAAACCCTACTCCTGCTTGATTGATATTGATGATATGGGTAGTACAAGAGTGGATCTACCACGAGATCAAGGAGGCTAAACCCTAGAAGCTAACCTATGGTATGATTGTTGTAATGGTTGTTCGTCCTACGGACTAAAACCCTCCGATTTATATAGACACCGGAGAGGGCTAGGGTTACACAGAGTCGGTTACAATGGTAGGAGATCTACATATCCGTATCGCCAAGCTTGCCTTCCACGCCAAGGGAAGTCCCATCCAGACACGGGAAGAAGTCTTCAATCTTGTATCTTCATAGTCTTGGAGTCCGGCCGATGATGATAGTCCGGCTATCCGGACACCCCCTAGTCCAGGACTCCCTCAGTAGCCCCCGAACCAGGTTTCAATGACGATGAGTCCGGCGCGCATATTGTTCGGCATTGCAAGGCGGGTTCTCCTTAAAATCCCATGTGCTTGCCGGATAGTGTCCGACTTCCTTATAAATGTTGTGCTCCTCGGCTTCCATGCCCAATAATGGCCTTCTTCCACGCGTCGCACGAATGCGAAAAGCCAGGGTATCTTTTATGTTTTGCCCCTAGCTGCGCAAAGTAATCTGCCTATAAGATAGATAAGAATCCAGATCCAAATCACACCATCCCCCTTCCGCGAGTACTCATCGGAGCGCTTCTGACTGAAAACCCATTCCATCATGGACCGTCGACGCGGCTCCTCTTCTCGCGCTCCTAGCCCTCCGCCAGGAGATTGGAGGAGATGCTCAGTTCCGCACAATGAGCTGGTGAAGCTTCAAGCGGAGGGATATCTTCCTCCGGCCTTTATGGTCCCGGTTCGAGCCGGGCTGGCCACCTACAAAGGTGGGAAACAAGCGGAGGCTGCCCCTAGTCCCAACAAAGGGAAGCGGGTATGCTTCGTCCCCTATCTGATAAGGGGGCTCGGATTTCCTATACATCCGTTCCTCCGCGGGCTTCTGGAGTTCTACGGACTCTAGCTCCATCACCTCACGCCCGCCTCTATTCTGCATATCGCGGGTTTCGTAGCTCTTTGCGAGCTATTTCTGGGCATCGAGCCCCATTTTGCGCTGTGGAAGAGGTTGTTCTGCCTCGTACCCCGCTCTCACAAGGAGTCCATATATCAAGTGGGCGGTGCCGAAATATGGCGCATCACCGGGACCGGATATCCATCCGGAACCCCTAAGAAGGCGTCCGAAGACTGGCCTTCAGAATGGTTTTATGTAGAAGACGCTCTGCTGCCGGACCCTGTGCGGATCGGCCTCCCGGAGTTCAGCAATGCTCCTCTGAAGTAACGCCTGAGTTGGCGTCCGCGGAGCCCCCAGCTGGAGGAAGACAAGAGCGTCCATTATTTGATGGACCGGATAAGGTTACTGGCCCATTCCGTACTGACCATGATCGGAGTCATGGCCACGTGCATAATGCGGGGGGTGCAGCCGCTGCAATACAGGGGCCACCCCATGTGGGATTTCAACGGGGAAAATGATGCCACCCGTCATGGCCGCAGAGGGCCGGGATCGGCCGAAGATCTGGTGAAGATTCTGTCCGGCCTGTACAAGGGGGAGAAGGAGGACTTTCTCCAGACGAGCGCATTGAACGGGTTCTCCATGAATAACCCTCGGCGCTGGGTAAGCGGACACTTTGTTTATCCGACCCATGCTTTCAAAGTTAAGTACCTTACTTTACGATTTCGACGCAGGAGCTGCGTCGGGATGTGGAGGGCATACTCGAGGATCCCGGAGTTCAGCCTGCTCCACAACCCGAGGATCTGGAAAGATCCCTTGATCCAGCCTCTGAAGAGGATCCGGACATAAAGGTGGAGCTAATCGACGGGGTGTTCCACCAACTCAGCATGGACAATGCTCTAGTCGCCATTACGGCTGACTACCCCGGCCTATCCCCGGCTCCCCAGGTGATTGTGACAGAAGTCCTGACACCATTATTTCTTCCTTGCGCATTTCTGACCACCGCATACGATGGTGTCTTACAGGAGGCGCCTTCAAGGCGAGAAGCCGAACCCGCGGCGGCTGACCAACAAGGGTCAGTCCGACCCCGTAGGCAGAAGAGGAGTGCGGTGCGAATCGAAACGTCACCGCAATGGTATAGCTCGCGACCGTTGTCTAGGAAAAGATTCCTAGGGGGTGTATTAATGCTCATGACTTTTTTAGGAGAAAGAGCGCTCGCCGGACTATGCCCGGCGAGGTTGCCGCCCAAGCCTCCGCCAGCCAGGCTCCACCACCTAGTCCGGAAGGGGAGGCGAGCGCAAGGCGCGAGCCGGATACTCCTCCAACGGAGGATGCCGACAGGCTGTCCGCCACAAGGTCTGAAGTGGAGAGCGCCATGAACCATAGGCGCCGCCGGACAGTTTTTCGTGATGCGTGCTTCTCCCCTGAGGCGTTGAATGCCTTTAACGCGGGGGACGCGCACCTCCGTGCTACTCAAGATGGTTTGACCAGAGCCACGGAGCAGTATGTAAAAGACATACGGGTAAGAGATTTTAATAGTTGTATATGCCAGTAGCCCCCGAGACTTCAAGTAGTTAGAGTAACTGATTTAAGGATCATTTGATATGTAGGCTCTTACAGAGAAGAATACCCAATTGTCCCAGGAGCTACAAGAGTGCAAGGCCCAACTTGAGGCCGCACTCGCTGCCGCAGGAGGAAACACAGAGACCCCTCCTGGTAACACATTATTTCAAAAAGATAAGCGGTGTGCGGCGTGCGTGTAAGTCTGACAATGATATTGCAGATGTTGTCGGACTGGATCCGGACAAGCAACAACTACTGCGCCAGCTGAAGGCTGGCGAGAGGGTGCTGACGAAGGTGCAGCAGGAAAAGAACAAACTCCAGGATGCCCACGCCCAGCTTGGAGAAGAGCTGAAAGGTGTTTGGGCCGAGCTGTCTGGCTCCGTGAAGGAGAATCAGCGGCTTCGTCGCGGCATCTATAGTAAGTGCTTGAGCGAACTCCTTTGAAAAGAAGAGTTCGGCGAGGAAGCCAATTGACAGAAATATGTCTGTAGGTGTGCTCACGGGTCGCCCTGCGGAGGAGATGCCCGTCTCAACGGGTGATCGACTTCCCGAGCTGGTGCAACTGCTCGAAAGAGTTCGGCAGGCGATGAGCGGCGTCGTCCAGGCCTTATGGCCGTCCCTCTCCCTACCCGAGGGCCTTGGAGAGCTTGCGAAGAAGCTTCAGGGAGCGCGGCAGCGCTTCCGTTTATGGAAGATATCGGCCTGCCGCCAAGGTGCCAGGGAGGCCTGGGCCATGGTGAAGACACGGTACAAGAAGGCGGATCCCAACCACATGGATGGGAAGGAGATCCCTGTGAGCTTAGTGTACGGCCAAGTAGAGTTGGCCACTAAATATTCCCAACGGGACTGTAAATTCGACAGCCTGTTAGACGGGATTGAGGAGGAGTACAGTCAGTCGATTTGACAATGTATTTAAAATGACATGTAAAATGCCTTCTAGCCGGATTGTAGATCGTTTGTCTTTGCCGACCTTTTCACTTCAACCTCGGGACCCTAGAGTCCGGAGTGTGTCCGAATACCTTCTCGGTTAAGAAAAAAAACCAGGGCATGCATGGAGACCAGGCGTAGGGGTCATTAGTGCTTTATCAGACAAGTGCCCAATAGTTATGTTATATTACATGGTTAGTAAGAAACATCTTCCAGGGAGAATAGTTCCATTAAGGGTTCCTTTCCCTGGGAGGCATGGCCTAAAGTGCATGTCCGGACTGCGAAAAGAGCAGGAAAACATCTGGGGGCGGATAAATAAATAGGTAAAAAAATCATCTTTCAAGTCACCGACCGAATATTCCCTTAAGAACGCTAGCTTTCGGCTTCACCCAGTCTGAGGTACACATCTGGCTGACCCGGCAGTAACAATCACAGAGGTGCGCCCTTTACCTCCTAGCTGAACAATCGGGAACGTAGGGGTAAGCACAGGAGCCAGGCAACCCAGCTTGGCCAAAACTTAAGTCATATCGATGCATATAATGGTGAATAAAAGGTACATGTGGAAGTTTGACACATGTGCTGGGCATGAAGCCCATATAAATAAGCTTCCGGTAAAGAAGCCCCCAGGTATAATGAGTGCGGATAGCACTTCAAGTGTGTGCGAACAATGCGCAAGTAGGCCTTTAAGGGCTTTTATGAAAAAAGCTGAGAGAAAAGAGAGAAACGAAAGACAACTGAAGTGTAAAAATTTGGACGAAGGAAGGAGACGAACTCTTAGTCCGGCGCTAGGCGTAGAATCTTCGGAGATGGGCTACGTTCCATGGGTTCGGCTCGAGTCGGTTGTCCGATGCATTTCGCAGGCGGTACGCCCCGCCGGTCAGGACTTGATCGATGATGAAAGGGCCTTCCCATTTGGGCTTGAGCTTGTCCTTTTTCTTGTCCGGCAGTCGTAGAACTAGTTCACCAACATTGTAAGTTTTAGCCCGTACTTCTCTGCTTTGATATCTTCGAGCCTGCTGCTGATAGAATGCGGAACGAGCCTTTGCGACGTCGCGTTCTTCCTCCAATGTGTCCAAGCTGTCCTGCCGATCCAGCTCGGCTTCTCTTTCTTCGTACATGCGCACTCGAGGTGAGTCATGAATGATGTCACAGGGCAAAACTGCCTCTGCACCGTATACCATAAAAAATGGTGTGAATCCGGTAGTACGGTTGGGCATTGTCTGCAGCCCCCAGAGTACGGAGTCAAGCTCCTCTACCTAGTGCGTGTTAGATTCCGTAAGGGACCGCACTAGTCTGGGTTTGATGCCGCTCATTATTAGACCATTTGCTCGTTCCACTTGACCGTTGGTTTGAGGATGATAGACTGAAGCGTAATCGAGCTTAATGCCCATATTTTTGCACCATAATTTAACCTCGTCGGCCGTGAAGTTCGTGCCGTTATCGGTAATGATGCTATGGGGGACGCCATAACGGTGTACTACCCCGGATATGAAGTCTATCACTGGTCCGGACTCTGCCGTTTTAACTGGCTTGGCCTCTATCCATTTGGTGAATTTGTCCACCATGACCAATAGGTACTTCTGCTTGTGGGTTCCCCCTTTAAGGGATCCAACCATGTCAAGCCCCCAGACCGCGAACGGCCAGGTAATGGGTATAGTTTTGAGGGCGGTGGGTGGCATATGGCTCTGATTAGCAAAGAGCCGACAACCGACGCATCTTTGGACTAAGTCCTGAGCGTCTGCCCGGGCCGTCGGCCAATAAAATCCTGTACAAGGGCTCGAGCTGCAGCGTGGTGTCCGCCTAGTCCGGCATGAATTTCAGCCAGAAGGTTTCGCCCTTCCTCTTCGGAGATACACCTTTGAAGGACTCCGGTTGTGCTTTTCTTATAGAGTTCTCCCTCGTGGACCTTGTAGGCTTTAGATCGCCGGACTATGCAGCGGACCTCATTTTGGTCTTCGGAAAGTTCCTGCCTAAGTAAGTAGGCTAGGAATGGCTTTGTCCATGGGGCGATTACTGCCATTATTTCGTGGGCGGAAGGTGTTATTTCATCGGCTGAGTCGCCGATTATGTCAGATTGTTCTGTGTTGGGTGGTGCGGCTGCTTCCGGGTTGTTATTGCCGGACTCTTCTTCCCATAGTACGGATGGCTTAAAGAGCCGTTCCAGGAAGATGTTTGGAGGGACAGCGTCACGTTTCGCGCCGATGCGTGCCAACACGTCGGCTGCTTGGTTATTATCTCGGGCTACGTGGTGGAATTCGAGTCCTTCGAACCGAGCTGACATTTTTAGGACAGCGTTACGATAGGCTGCAATTTTTGGATCCTTGGCGTCAAAGTCCCCATTTACTTGGGATATTGCGAGGTTTGAATCCCCGCGCACCTCTAGGCGTTGAATGCCCATGGAGATTGCCATCCGGAGGCCATGTAGGAGGGCCTCGTATTCGGCTGCATTGTTGGAGTCCGTGTACATTATCTGAAGTACGTATTGGACTGTGTCCCCGGTTGGGGACGTCAATACGACGCCAGCCCCCAAGCCGGCCAACATTTTGGAGCCGTCGAAATGCATAATCCAATTGGAGTATGCGTCGTACTCTTTAGGGAGTTCGGCTTCAGTCCATTCAGCGACAAAGTCAGCCAAGACCTGCGACTTTATAGCTCGCCGAGGTTTATAAGTTATATCGAATGGTAAGAGCTCAATGGCCCATTTTGCAATCCTGCCCGTCGCGTCGTGGTTGTTTATAATGTCGTTGAGGGGCACTTCGGAGGCCACTGTTATCAAACACTCTTGAAAGTAGTGTCGGAGCTTTCGGGATGCCATGAACACCGCATATGCTATCTTTTGATAGTGCGGGTAACGGGACTTGCAGGGAGTTAAGACAGTGGATACGTAGTACACTGGTTTTTGAAGAGGGAATTTGTGCCCTTCTGTTTCTCGTTCGACAACGAGTACCGCGCTTACAACTTGATGTGTTGCCGCGATGTATAACAACATTGGTTCGCGCAGGTTAGGCGCAGCCAGGACCAGATTTGTTGCCAATATGGCTTTTATTTCTTCAAGTCCGGCAGTGGCAGCATCCGTCCACTCGAAGTGTTTGGTGCGCCTGAGGAGGCGATAGAGGGGCAATGCCTTTTCTCCCAAACGGGAGATAAAGCGGCTTAAGGCCGCCACGCATCCAGTCAATTTTTGTATTTGTTTGAGGTCTTTTGGAATATCCAGCTGTGACAGAGCTCGGATCTTGGCTGGGTTTGCTCCAATTCCTCTACCGGATACAATGAAGCCCAGGAGCTTTCCGGCTGGTACACCGAAAATGCATTTTTCCAGATTCAGCTTAATGTCATATGGTCGGAGGTTGTTGAATGTGAGCCTCAAATCGTCTACCAGAGTCTCGACGTGTTTGGTTTTGACGACTACGTCGTCTACGTATGCCTCTACTGTTTTGCCGATCTGGGTAGCCAGACATGTCTGAATCATGCGCTAATATGTTGCGCCGGCGTTTTTGAGTCCGAAGGGCATCGTGTTGAAGCAGAATGGTCCATATGGAGTAATGAATGCCGTTGCGGCTTGGTCCGATTCCGCCATCTTGATTTGATGGTAGCCGGAGTATGCGTCAAGGAAGCACAATGAGTCTTGCCCTGCAGTAGCATCGATTATTTGGTCGATGCGGGGGAGGGGGAAGGGATCCTTTGGGCAGGCCTTGTTGAGGTCTTTAAAATCGACACATAGGCGCCAGGATTTGTCCTTCTCTGGTACCATTACCAGGTTTGCTAGCCAGTCCGGATGTTTGATATCTCTGATGAATCCGGCTTCCAGTAGTTTGGCTAGCTCTTCTCCCATTGCCTGTCTTTTGGGTTCGGAAAATCGCCGAAGAGCCTGTTTGACTGGCTTGAATCCTTTTAGGATGTTTAGGCTGTGTTCTGCCAATCTGCGTGGGATTCCTGGCATATCTGAAGGGTGCCAGGCAAAGATGTCCCAATTTTCCCGAAGGAATTCTCGCAGTGCGGCATCTACATCAGGGTTCAACTGTGCCCTGATGGAGGCCGTCTTTGTTGGGTCCGTTGGATAGACTTGGAATTTGACTATTTCATCCGCTGGTTTAAAGGAGGTGGACTTGGATCTCTTATCGAGTATCACATTGTCCCTATTCACCGTAGAGCGCAGCGCAGTGAGTTCCTCCGTCGCTAGGGCTTCGGATAGTGCCTCCAGGGCTAATGCGGCTGTCTTGTTTTCGGTGCGGAGTGCTATGTCCGGATCACTAACGAGAGTGCTTATTCCGCCGTGCCCAGGCATCTTAAGCTTCATGTACCCGTAATGGGGTATGGCTTGAAAAATTGTGAATGCCTCTCGTCCTAATATAGCGTGATATCCGCTGCTGAACGGGGCCACTTGGAACATGACCTCTTCAGACCTGTAATTGTCTGGCAAGCCGAACACCACATCAAGTGTGATTTTTCCTGTGCAGCGCGCTTCCCGGCTAGGGATTATTCCTCGAAAGGTTGTGCTGCTTCGCTCAATGCGGCTCCAGTCTATTTCCATTTTTTGAAGAGTTTCCTCGTAGATGAGGTTTAGTCCGCTGCCGCCATCCATGAGTACCTTGGTAATACGAAAGCTGTCCACTATTGGACTGAGGAACAATGCGGCTGGTGCTCGGGCTGTTCGGAATTTAGGTCTGTCGCTGGCGTTGATGGTGATGGTCGTGTCGCTCCATGGATTTGTTGTTGCTACTTGGTAGACTTCGGCGAGGCTGCGGATTGTTCGTTTTCGCATATTATTTGATGTGAAAGTCTTGAAGACTGTTGACACCGTACTGGTACTGTTGGAGTGGTTTTCCGGGGCTAGAAGCTCCTCGCCACTTTTGGCCACCTGCCGCAGTATCCAACATGCTCGAGGCTATGTGTTGGGGTGGCGCCTTCTGTACTGTGAATTTTACAGGGTCCACTGAGCCATCCCTCCAGTACGGTTCCGTGCCCTTTATGGGGTTTTTGCTTTTTGCTTTTTGTACCTGGTGCCTGAGTGTGATGCACCTTTTTGTTGCGGACTAGGGTTGAATTTGGGGCCGGATTGTCCCAAAACTTAGTTTCGGTTTTCCGGAAACTCTCCATCGCACAGTACTTTCGTACTATGGACGCCAAGTCGGCGAAGCGTGTAATTTCACGACGGCTGATGGCGTTCAAGATTCCCTCGTCCGTGCAATTATTGCAGAAAATTGAAATTGCGTTTTCCTCTTGGCAGTCCTTTATCCTGTCCATAACCAGGGGGAATCTGGCCCAGTAATGATGTACTGTTTCAGCGGGCTCTTGCCGGATTAGAGATAGGTCGCATATGTCTGGGTGGGTGGGTGGAATTGAGTCCGGAACCCTACCCATCTCGAGGCTCAAGGGCCGAGAAGTTTTCGAATTTGGAAGCTTGGATTGCTGAATGTTGTCCAATGAGTCCGGTCTGATGCCTGACTTTAGGTTCAGTGCTTGATCGAAGTCCATCCCTCCGCGGGAATCCGGCATGGAGGGTTCGGGAGCCCGGACATGACTAGTTTTCAATACAGGAGAAGAGTCGCCGCGTTGTTTCTCTACCACCGCAACGTGGTGGGTAACCTGGGGAGAGTTAATCTCTCTCAGATCGGTTTTAAGCCCAATCTGATTGTAGTCTGTAGCGACTCCCAGGGCGGCGATGTGATCCAAGAGCTCGTTTACGGATGAGAGCTCTATTGGATCCAGCTGCTCGGCAAATTCTGAGTTGACGTGAAGATTGCTTTTGATGGCCCGAGAAGTCATCGTCGAAGCAGTAGCCGAACGGGCGGTCATGAGAAAACCGCCCAGCCGGATAGTTTGGCCGGCGGCCAAGGCTCCTTTGGTGAAGATACCGTCTTTAAAGACGGGAAGAGGCATCCTTCCTATTGGTGACGACACAGAGGAACTCTCAATGAAAGCACCAATGTCGGTGTCAAAACCGGCGGATATCGGGTGGGGGTCCCGAACTGTGCGTCTAGGCAGATGGTAACAGGAGACAAGGGACACGATGTTTTACCCAGGTTCGGGCCCTCTCGATGGAGGTAAAACCCTACTCCTGCTTGATTTATATTGATGATATGGGTAGTACAAGAGTGGATCTACCACGAGATCAAGGAGGCTAAACCCTAGAAGCTAGCCTATGGTATGATTGTTGTAATGGTTGTTCGTCCTACGGACTAAAACCCTCCGGTTTATATAGACACGGAGAGGGCTAGGGTTACACAGAGTCGGTTACAATGGTAGGAGATCTACATATCTGTATCGCCAAGCTTGCCTTCCATGCCAAGGAAAGTCCCACCCGGACACGGGACGAAGTCTTCAATCTTGTATCTTCATAGTCTTGGAGTCCGGCCGATGATGATAGTCCGGCTATCCGGACACCCCCTAGTCCAGGACTCCCTCACCCCCCCCCCATTATGCATAAATCGATCGACCCTTTTACATTAGCCATTTTTGATGGTACTTGTGCTTCAAAGATGAGTTTTGGTCATGGGCCCAAGGATAATTCTTCGCGGTGCCATACCAATTGACTCAAACATAGGTGGCTCCGGCCACCGCCCTCTCCTGAGAAGGATAATTCTGTTTCGTGTGGTTGTTTCTATTTGAGTGGTTTCTGGTCCGTTGCGTGTGTGTGTGTGTTGTCGTGTTGGTCTTCTTTGTCTCTTAGTTTTCCTTTCCGTCTTCTTGGTGTTTTAGCCACTGGTCTAGAAGTCGTGCGGGTACTGAAGCGGTACTACCGCTGGTGGCGAGCGGTACTACCGCTCTGAGCGGTACTACCGCCCTCCAGCGCGGTACTACTGCTGTGAGGTGCGGGCAGGGGGTTATATCGGGGGCAGGGGGAGTTTCTTCTCCCCCATACCCATTCGCTCGCCTCCCCTCGCTCTGTTCCTCTCTATCTTCAGCACCGGCACCGCAGGAGGGCTCCGGCGGATCTCCCTCTCCGGGGCGCTCCTCTCCATTCCCTTCGGTGGAGTCGATCCCCACCTTGTCCTCTTGCCATGGATGCCGGTATTGCCCCCGTTCCCTGTTTCTTTTTGTCTAGATTTCCAATCTAGCGCCTTAGGGGCAATAGCAGTTGCATCTCTAGATTTTTGGCTAGATCTAGGCTTGAGTAGGATGGAGAATGCTTCTAGACAGTGTGGATTAGTGTTTGGTTGGAGTATTTTTTAATTTGGTAGGACGGTAATACCGGATCTGATCACGGCAGTTGGAACCGGCTGTTTCCCCGCCTCGAGCGGTACTACCGCTCCCCCAGAGCGGTACTACCACTTGGAGCGGTACTACCGCTAGGAGGTCGCGGTACTACCGCCCTCTACCAATTTCCACCATATTCCTACCTTTCAGTGATCTTTTTGCTCGTGTTTTGTGGCTTATGATCGTTCTTTCTGGTTGTTTGGGTGTTCTTGTGTGTGGTTCCAGGTGATGAGGTCCCTTAGCATCAGGCTCGTCGTGTCAACCCCGGTCGTGCCACGTCCAAGCGTTACCGCACCACCGAGCCTGCCGGAGGTTCTTCAAGTGCTCCACCTCCACCTCAACTCAAGAAGAAGCCTGGGGTCAAGCCAAATCCAGGCAAAACCATGCCAGAAATGCAGCCAAAGGAGTTCTGGGCAAGGCGCCGCCGCAACCCGTATGAGGCAGACCAAGATCCCACTTTGGTCAACCGTCTGTTCTGGAACAGGTTCCAGTTTGCCATCTTCTTCGATGTTCTCAAAGCTAAGAAGAACCTCTATGTCAACATGCACTCCATCGACACCGACCATATGGAGCAAGATCCTGAATACTTTGGTGAAGCTCTTCAGATGTGCACTCAACTGAACATTCTTGGGATCATGAAATTCAACAAGGACTATGATGCTAACATTGTGGCCCAATTCTATGCCACGGTTCACCTTGGGACTGATGAGGACAGGACACTGACCTGGATGACCAATGGCAAGTTGCTTTCAGTCAAGTGGAAAGCGTTCATGGAGTTGATTGGGGTGCAAGATCTAGCTCTTGAGTCTTCTGTCGGCTTTCGCCCTCACGGCCGCCCCAATGCCACTCACAAGCAAGCTCTCTCGCCCTACTGCACTTTGAGGATCAACCATGAGACAAATAAGGAAACCTATGAGCTGCCTGCCTATCTGGATATCCTTCACCGCATCTTCAGAGAGACTCTTTTCCCTCGTATCGGGAATCTGGACCAGGTTCACTCCTATCTCGTGGACATGCTTCTTTTCTGCCAGCGTGAGAAGGGTCAGCACACCAGAGAGTCCTTGGATATCTCTCATGTTATGTGGTCTGAGCTGCTATCTGCTATCTCCGAGCGCAAGTGCCCGATTTATGGTCCGTTCATCATGCTGCTCATTGAGAAGGCCTGGGATCGTGTCTATCCCCAGGTGTTACTGGAGACTGGAGATTTGATCTCTCACGATGTCAAGCGTCTGAGGAAGAAGGATAACTGGGGCACTCAGGCCCCTAGGACTGGAGTTCCTTCGTCTGCTACTACCATGGAGACCGAGGAGGAGACTGGGGCTAATGATGATGATGATGACTACATGCCTTCTAAGGCAGAGCCCTCTTGGGCAAAGAAGCTCAAGCTCAAGATGAAGAAGTTGTTCTGCATGGAGTCTCACGGTCAGTACATGACTCATGTGGCTGAGAAGAAGGCCCGAGGTCGCCACAAGGAGCTCATGTGTCAGTTGGGTGCTACAGTTAACAGTGGGTCTGAGGACCAGCTTACCGAGGAGGAAGAGTGGATTCAGCTGCACTGCCCATGGACCGATTCTGATGCCAAGCACTTCCAGTCTGAGGACGGTGGCGCCGATGATCCCGCTGGGCTTTGATGTGTGTGTCTCTCATTTACTCTCACCTGGAGCCGTAGCAACACTCCCTCTCCTTTTTTGGTGTCTCGATGCCAAAGGGGGAGAGAGTTTAGGGATTTGCGCTTTGTGTCTTCCGTCTCTTGTGTTCGTGTTTTCCTCGCATTTTCTTTGGTTGGTTTGTCTGTGAGACCTAAGTTCGAGTCATATGGTGTGAGACATATGCTACCTTATCTTTCCAGTATCATTATCTATGTCACTATCTAGCTTATGAGTTGCTTGCTTTTCCTGTTATATCATCTATGCTGCTCTCATATACCTTGCTTAGATTGTTGGTCTCCAAAATGTAGGGGGAGCGTTGATCCTAGAATGTGTGCCATGCAGTCCAAAGCACTTATCTAGATAGCACACATCTAGGGGGAGCCCATCTACATTTTAGGACGGTGGGGTTTGTACGCTTACTCTATATCATGCTTGTGCAAATCCTGTATTGTCATCAATCCACCAAAAAGGGGGAGATTGTAAGGGCATATTTATCCCCAAGTGGTTTTGGTGATTGATGACAATGCTTTTGCGGACTAATCGTGGGCGTTAAGTTCTTTCAGAGATTCATCCATTGGCACGAGAAGATTTCCTCCCCTCGGTGTTTTATTCAAGACGGTGTAGCTCCTTCGTTTCGTTGTTGGTGGACTAGTTTCGTAGGAGTCACCGTACTATCAAGAGGGGATCCGCTTTGGTAAGACTAGGGTGGAATCAACACGTACACATCCATATCACACCCGTCGTCTTCCTTTCGCATCTTTGGAGCTGCCCCTTCTCTTCCATACCTGCTCCATTCTGTGCTAGCGGTAGTATCGCGGTCTACAGCGGTAGTACCGCCGAAGCTCTCCAGTGGTAGTACCGCTCCACGAAGCGGTAGTACCGCTCCTCAAGGCGGTAGTACCGCTTGGGGGCTTCGGCCGTAGTACCGCAGCTGTTCCGTGCTACTACCGCCTCGATTCGAGACCGGTGTTTTCTCGTGTCGGGTTTTGCGGTACTAGTAGCGGTAGTAGAAGCGGTAGTACCACTTCAAGCGGTAGTACCGCTCTTCTCCCGCGATAGTACCGCTCTGGGGCCAGGGCCCTGTCTTCCTCACCAGCGCGGTAGTACCGCTGGGTAGGGAGTGGTAGTACCGCTCTCAGCGGTAGTACCGCCCTGCCCTAGCGGTAGTACCGCTCTGTGCGGGGCTGCTCAGTGGGGTAACGGTTGGAATTGTTCCCCCACTATATAAAGGTGTCTTCTTCCTCCAAGTTGACCCACCTCTTCCCCCCAAAGCTCCATTGTTGCTCCAAGCTCCATTTTCGCCCGATCTCTCTGCCTAGCCAATCAAACTTGTTGATTTGCTCGAGATTGGTTGAGAAGGCCCAGATCTACACTTCCACCAAGAGAAATTTGATTCCCCCCACTTATCCCTAGCGGATCTTGTTACTCTTTGGTGTTGAGCACCCTAGACGGTTGAGGTCACCTCGAAGCCATACTCCATTGTGGTGAAGCTTCGTGGTGTTGTTGGGAGCCTCCAATTGTTGTGGAGATTGCCCCAACCTTGTTTGTAAAGGTTCGGTCGCCGCCTTCAAGGGCACCAATAGTGGAATCACGGCATCTCACATTGTGTGAGGGCGTGAGGAGAATACGGTGGCCCTAGTGGCTTCTTGGGGAGCATTGTGCCTCCACAACGCTCTAACGGAGACGTACTTCCCCTTAAAAGGAAGGAACTCTGGTAACACATCCTCGTCTCCACCGTCTCCACTCTTGGTTATTTCGTGCCTTTACTTTTGCAAGCCTACTTGTTTTACATCCTTTGCTTGCTTGTGTGCTAGTTGTTATTGCATCATATAGGTTGCTCACTTAGTTGCACATCTAGACAACCTATTTTGTTGCAAAGTTTAATTTGGTAAAGAAAATCTTAAAAATTGTTAGTTGCCTATTCACCCCCCCTCTAGTCAACCATATCGATCCTTTCAGTGGTGATGCATCATCCATTTGGCATCAAGTTTGGGTGAGGCACCTATGAAATTCGATAAATCCTCATTGTGGTCTGTTTCTTCTCAGTAATCAAGCTCGAGGAAGGAAGAACCACGTGGCAGAGGACAGTGAGGCGGAACAATAATGGCCATCCAATTTTGTGCAATTCCACTAAAATTGAGGACGACATGCCCGGGTATGGAGACACGCATCACTGTTTCCAAAAATATAAAAAAAGGGTTAATGAAAAGTACACCAACAAACAGAAGCATCATAATTATATCTTGATGGGAACTAAACCAGGATATCCAAGAAAAAAAGCATTTCTTCATTTAACCAGTGATAGTACTACCACCATATGGACAATGACCGCACAACCACCATGTACTTTTTGTCGAAACAACATGTATACCTCCACCGAGGCATAAATCAGGACAACTTTTCGAGTGGCATTTCCTCTATGATAGTGCTAGTAGGTGATGTTGGACCAGCCGATGAACCCTAGCTACTATGCATGGGGAGCTGGGGAGTAGTCGCATAGAAGAAAACCCGCACGCAGCGACCCGGGGAGCTGGACCAGTACAAGAAGTTATACCTCAGGTGGGCGAGATGTCGTTTAGGTGGGCGGGCGGGATCTGCCCACACGACGGCAGCGAACAAGGGCGCGGAGGATCTTCGTCCGCGCCAGCGCCGGCTCCGAGAGGACGGTGCGCATCAGCTCCCCCCGTCGCTGACGGCGACAACGTCAACGCTGCACCTCCTCACCTCCCGCAGCCGACGGGATTCGGCCGGATCTGTGACCACCGATGAGGAGAGAGATAGACTGGACACTGTCATCTTGTTTTGATATGGAGAGGGTGAGAGAGTGAGACGCGAGAAACTCTATCAAACGAGAGGCTATAATGGAGTAAAAAATCTCTCCATAGCAGTGGTTTTAAATAGAATACGCGCGTTCCCGGAAAAAAGAAACGAAAACTGGCGGACAATTTTTTAAGGGTCTGTCTAGGACACATCTAGATGTGACATAGTTATGTCACATCTAAGTTGATGTCCACTTTGTTTGTGGTCTTTTTTTTGGGTCCTAGTTTTTTTTGTTTCTTGTTGCTACATTATATACTTGTGGGAGCTTAGATGTGATATCCTTAAATAACATCTAGATGTGAATTGGACAAACTGATTTTCTAATGTACCAAGAAAGAAAACTCGATCAAAAACACGCCCCCGCTTCCAGGTCACGAGAGTCGTCGTGCACACACACATAGACATAGACATGCATATCCGTGTTTACGTAATTACATTTCCATCTCCATCTCCAATCATATTTGTCCAACTGGCACATTATTTACGTTGTTAATTATATACGCAGCAATATTGACGTACAACATCTCTTGTTTGCGCATGTCCGGACCGCTGCCACGGCTGGTCCTGACCAACCCGAACCCTCTTCATCACCCGCGCGTGCTTCCCGCCCGAAACGGTCAGTGCCGCATTCATGCCCGGCCAGAGCGAACGCGACCTCTCACTGGCGCCGGCATTGAAGCGGCGCGCCGGCCGAGAGAGCGTCACCCGCGCCGCTTCCGGGTGCACGCGGCTGCTCCGCGTTCAAAGGTCGCAATAGCCGGCTATAACATGCATGTAAAAAGTTTTTGGGAGTCCATGCTACAGCTAGCTGTCCTCCCCCAACTCGTCAATCTCTTCTAGTAGTGCTAGTAGTACTCCATGGCTCGATCCATCGACAAGCAGGCAGGCAAAGTTATCGTATACTTGGTTTGTGGTGAGTGGCATGCCGAGCGACCGTGTGGGGTCGAGCCATGGAGGAGGGTGAGACACGAACACGACAGACGTGATTTAAACGTTGGTTTTGCTCGATGGCGCGATCCAACGAAACGAAATGTTGGTTTCTCTCCGTTTCCATTTTTTCTCCGAAAAAACGGAAACTTTCCACTCCATTTTCATTCCTATTCCAAGGTTGCCCCGTTACAACATTCCATCAAATACAAAGGAAAACTAACACGCATGCTGATGCATCTCAATGATTCACAGATCATAGCCAATATTTACTTCACAACTAAAGAAAAAAGTTGTGAGAGCGTGTACGAAAGAAAAACTGCTGATGGGGTCACTACGACTTAAACCCTAAACCCTGAACATGATTTAATTCCCTGGCCAGGTAGAACCTGTCGAAGGAAAGACGGCTGGCACCCTCGGATCATACGATGCTTTTGTGCAGTTCCACTAAAATCGACCTGAGCATCCCTGATGGCAAAGATATTGAAGAAGTGTGATTAGAATAATAGTACTGGCACTAGTTCATGAGACATAAACTCATCACAAGTAGAAGCCGGTAGAAGTAGAGCAAGATCGACATGGAGATGGAGCTACGGCAGTGGAGTAAGCCGGCTCCAAAAGAAAGATGAACTACCTGGGACGTCGGGCTGTAGCTAGAAGGGCGATTGGGACGCGGCATCTGCCCAAACCGCGGTGACCCCCGATTGGGATGCACCGACTATGGGTTTTCTCCCTCGCCAATGTCGACCACGTCTACGCAGAACATTGTTCCCTTCCCCCAGCTACGGGATCAGGCCCGTCGTTCTATGCTTGTGAAGAGAGCAACCTTAGCAAGCAGGCTTGTAGCTTAGGCTCCTGCTAGTGTATATATAGTGGTTTTCTTTTTCTCTCCATATCAACCATTTTATATTGCGTACGTGTCATTCAAGAGTGAAATGATGGTTGCTTCTTCCAACTAACTTACTGTGTGATTTGACTGCTCCTTAGTGGTCCCTACACGTACTCCCCCTACGTGTATGCAACAGTCACACGTACACATGGACGCAAAAACGCGCGCGACGCCCTAATGCATCCATGTCCGAGCACACGACGGAACACACACGGTCACACTAAGTGCTCAACCTACACGTGCATACACACACATACTCAGTCAAGGTGAGCTAGTGACCATATAAACACCGGAAAATATATATATTGAGCGCAATGAGCGTATTATGAAGTCCACTGACCGTATTTTTACAAATATACAGTGACAGATAGTGTATTTATCTTGTTTGAGATTAATTCATATTAACCGGAGAGGAGGCAGTATGGACTAGCATTACTTGCGTGCAGTGGCTCGCAGGACAAGGAGAAACTTTTGACTAATGCAAGCTCTCCCTCGCTCAGGCGGTGGACGTGCAACAGTTAATTCGGTGTCAGATTGCCAGAAGCATACACTATACTACTAGTGCTACTATTGTTCGACTTCCCGAATAGGCGAACAGCCAAGCGCAAAGTTTACTAATATAGTCTATAAAGGTATGTACTATACTAGTACTAGGAACCAGATGGAGGAGCGTCTGCACTCTTATTATAATTTTAAAATGTGATAAAGAAATCTTCAACACATTTGGTTATCTTCGAGGGTTCTTGCATGTGATAATGGAAGTTGATTGCATGGAACACTCGCCATAATTCTCACTTAATTCTGGATCATATCTTGTTACAAATAGTAGCGCTCGGTAATATTTCCTCTTTTTTTGTTATTCAGCATGTAAACAGGTCAGAAAACCTTGCGGCGTATCTTCGTGCGAACCGTGCTTGCTGCACTTTGGATGTGGCCGAGAGCTGGCTTGATGAAACACCTCGCTTCCTACTTCTGTTTTTGCGGGGTACCTCGCTTCCTAGTGACCAGTGTCTTGGCTGATCGTCCTAAGAATGCTTATATATGAATAAAGCTCTCTCATTTACCCGCAAAAAGGATTGAGCCATATTAACCGGAAAGGAGGGAGTATGGACTAGCACTACTTTTTGGTGTGTCCCGTCAACTCGCAGAACGAGGAGAATCTTGCAAGACAAGGTGAAGCTCCCTTATGCCTTTTGACTAATGCAAACTACCCTCGGTGGACATGCATCAGTCCATTTGGTGTCAGATTGTCAAAGGCATACACTGTAGTACCCAACATGCGGAGTACCATCATTGTTCGACTTCACGAAGAGGCGAAGAGCCAAGCGCAGTAGTACGAGTAGTACTACTACTAGAACCGCATGGTGGAGCATTTTTACTCTTATTTCTTTTTATCTCTGATAAAGTACTCTATCATAGAAGGGCGGAAAACGGCAGCCCAACATGTAATGAATGATATCGATCAACCAACCATGCTCGGATATATCTTGGCCTCCATGCGAACCCGTCTGTGTGTTCTCGCTCCTCGTCTCTCTCAAGGAACGGCGGGTTGGCTCTTTGCCGTCAATTGAGATTGGTTTGCTCACACTCCTGTCTCACATGTCAGTGATATGCCAAGAGGAGGTGCGTTGACCGACTGGCCATACGCGTACTTGGTTTTCAACCTTCATACTACTCCTCCCTCCGTCACAGTTTACAGGGCGCGCTTCATTATGATGCATTTCTCTCAATGCCTTTCCACCACCAGAGAGACTTTAGACGCGTTTGGTTTAATGCTCAATTAATTAGGGCGTGGTAACCGCAATCAAGTCCACAATTTTCTCTCCATGTAACTACGGAATGGAGTAAGTGCATGCATGTGTGTACCCGGGGCGGAAGCACTGCATGCATGTGTGTACGCATTATTCCCTCTACTAGTAATAGACGCCGTGCTATAACTACCAATGCTATTTTTCAGGCCGATCGCTAGTCGCCTTGGTCCCACAGATCTTTTTTCTTTTTCCTGAAGCGCGCTGTATAAACAGTGACGGATGGAGTAGTATGAGTGGGTTCAAAGAAAAGCGTATTGATGGTTGCTTCTTCAGAGCAACTTATAGTGGGAAATGTGGGGCTTATGATTTGACTGCTCATTACTCACTATTAATGCGGCACAATGACCGGGCTGAGTCTCCCATGCGGTTGTGCACTACCCCCTCGGTTCTTAAATATACTCCGGAGTATATTTGTCTTTCTAGAGATTTCAACGAGTGACTACTCAAATATTTGTCTTTCTAGAGATTTCAAATGGACTGGCACATACGGATGTATAAACATATTTTAGAGTGTAGATTCTCTCATTTTGCTCTGTATGTAGTCACTTGTTGAAATCTCTAGAAAGATGAATAGAATATTTAGGAACGGAGGGAGTACACATACGAAGCAAAATAAGTGAATCTACACTCTAAAATATGCCCGTTTGAAATTTGTAAAAAGACAAATATTTAGGAACGAAGGAGTATAATTTTGTGCATGGCACATGGACCCGGATGATGAAGAGGCTTCTGGAAATGCTATCAAGCTTCCATCATTTGTTTACATAATTGACGTACTATACAAATAATTTTCCAGCGAGACATGAAATTGTACAATGGTGTGAGCTTTCACCTTCTGTTTTGCGTGTCTTGCCATCGATGCTCTTTCAGAAACAATAAAAAATTAACTTCCTTGCTAATGCATGTCAATTATTAGCAGATCAGAGCTAATAATTACATCACAACTGAAGACAGAGTTGTGAGAAGGTGTTAAATTAAAATTGATCCATGCTTTCATTGGCAGCAACATCCCCCAGCTCTGTCTAAATCAACAAGGCATGTTGGGAAAAAAAGTAGCTATCTGGAGCATGCAACATTCCGATCATTTTGTGCAGTTCCACTAAAATAGAGATGAGCGTCCCTGTTCCAAAGATATTAAGTGTGATTACGATAATAGAGGACTGTTGATGAAACAATAAACACATAAATAGAAGCCGGTCACCTTTGCAGTCTCTTTTAAGACTAACTAGTTGGAGAAGATTAGGCTCGGAGTTGGATGAGGAGGATAGAGCAAAACCAATCTCCCTTTGTGCAGTCGCACTGAAATGTAGAAACGTTTCCCATGTGACATTTTAGTACAACCGCACAAAACACTCTTAAGAAAAAAGTGCTTTGTGCAGTTCACCAAAAGGTCGCAATAGCAACGAGGTGAAATGGATAGCCCTGTTTGCAAAAAAGAGGTAGAAAGGAAACAATTACTGGCCAATAACAGTTTATGACACATGCGACGACAAAAAAGAAGCATATTCCTTACCCTAAGGGAAGATAACAACACGGTTGTGTTTGTCTAAAACGGTGTGAGGACGAGAATGCAATATGGAAAGTACGCTGGACGAGCTATGTTTTGGGCAAAGAACTATGGAAGATCCACATGCAGCGACGTGGGAAGACGGGCAGTGGAGCAAGGCCGGAGGGGATACCTGGAGGTCGTCGGGATGTAACTAGGTGAGCGGCGGCGGGCGGAATCTGCGAGCAGGTGGCGTAGGCCCTGCCGCGCCGGAGCTTGGTCAGAGAGAACGGTGTGTACCGCAGATCGGGACGTGCTGCCTTGGTGCCGTCGAACGGAGAAACGATGCACTTCCTCCCTTTCCCCCGGCGGACGGGATGCGGCCGGATCAGTGACCAACGGTGATAGAGAGAGGGGCCACCGCACTCCCTTTCCCCCAGCGTACGGGATGCGGCTGAATCAGTGACCAACGATGAGAGAGAGAGAGGCCACCGCAGCCTTGTGTGAGATACTCTGAAGAGCGACAAACCAGGCACGTAAGGCTCCATTGTATATAGTGAGCGGACTACCTTTTTCTCCATAAAAATCATTTTATATTCTGTGTACGTGCCATTGAGTGCTATAACTTTATTTAAAAATAACGCGGCAACGCGTCAAGTCAAACTTTGTTTTGTGCAGGCATGGTACACGACCTCCCTAGGTAAACAACCGCTACGGGCGTTCAAATTAGCACGTGGGCTGCCATTTCGTAAAGAAATGAGCTCCACCGTGTACCCGCGCGGGTGTGGCTGGGCACGAAGTGTGAGTACGTGCACGGTGCACCTATTCTCTTCTTGTATACGTACACCACCTACGTGGGGTTGTGTGAGAGAGATACAAACCTAGAGAGATATAGTGTGTGGGTTCTTGAGAGTTTTTTTTTGGGGGGGGGGGGTTCAATCAAAAAATATAACATATGCAATGTGTGTGAAATAGAGTCATGGATATAACATATATATAGAGGGGCGATCCACGAGAAGAGAGTGGAGGTATCACCGGCTTGAGGTGTCCATAGAATTGAAAAGAGGGATGATGTGTGTGTGTGTGCACGCGCGATCAATAAAGAGTGCCATCGAATTTGTGTGTGCCCACGTCAAAGATATAGAGTGGTTGGCCTACTGGAACGTGAGAGGGGACATGTGCAGTTTGTCTCTGTGGCATGGATACCTACCTGCAGCGCTCGACTATCAGTGTGTGGTGGGGGAAGAGGGAGGCCCAATTAACTATAGAGGTACAATGGCTGGTATATGTGTGGAGGAGGAGAGAGGCCTACCTCATGTATTAAGGAGATCGATCTGCCTCATGTATTAAGGGAGATCAATCGGCATCCATGCATATGTGCATGAGAGGAATAAGGTTGGGAGAGAGACAGGGCTAGAGTGTTGGAGGGGGTGGTAGTGGAGTTGCTTCTAACAAATGGTGGGATAGGCTTGCTAGACAAACGGAGGGCACGCCCGCAATATCAATAAGAGAGGAGATGGCTGCTTGTTGTCTGTGCACGTGCGTGTGAGAGACGGGTCAGGAGGCATGCACAAATGATGAGGGGGGCGATGTGGCTGTGGTAAGCAGACATAACTACATAGGAAGATCAATCGCCCTCTGTTAGAGAAAGGAGAGACATAACTTGTGAGGTATGTCGATCGATGGGGGGGGGGGTAGTTAAAGTCGATCTAGGTATATGTTGGGAGATCGATCGGTATACATGCATGTGTGTGTTAGAAGCAAACGAGGCACAAGGAGAAGGATAGAGATAGAGGGATGCATGTAGGAGGTGGTACGAGAGGCATACTATATCGAGCGGGGAGGAGTGTAGGAGTACGAGAACGATGAAAAGAGTGGTGGGAGTGAGGCATGGACGGTGACAAGAGAAGAGGGGAAGCTTGTGTTTGTGCTAGGCACACCTGGCCAGAGAGGCATATCGATCGATGTGTGCCGTAAAGAAGGAGTTGGGGGGCCTACACACACCGTGGGTGAACGACCTAAAGTGAAAAGACGAATTTGCGCGATGGAGCTAGAGAATGCTGAGGGAGGGTGAGAGGGATGCGGGCGTGTGCATGCACAAGAGAAAGTTAGCGCTAGCTACAAAGATAAGAGGGTTGTGTGTGTGTGTAAAAGACGAATAGAGATCATATATACTTCAATATAAAAAGCAAATTCAGATATTTGAAGAATTTATCATAGTGTTTTAAACCGACGAATGTGTGAATATATATAACGGTGATGCACATGGTGTGTTTATGAACATGTTATACTACATTTAATATATTTTATCTCTACTCTTATAAAAACGGAGTTGTTGATGATGGTGTGCCTGCCATCCTGCATTATAGGCCGTCCGATTTATATCTGGCGGATAGCAAGGAAACTATAATGGCTGAAGTTGGCAACAATCATGATTGTAGATTCTTATTGAAATAGAGAAACGAATTCAAATTTAGTTCGAATTGCAGCGGTAGTATAGACATTTGGAATGCACTAAAATGTTGGTATGAGTAGGTTACATGCATTATACAGCAAAGCGAAAAAAATTAATCAGACATAACATGGATTCATACTCCCTCCTTCCATATATATAGGGCGTAATGAGATTTTTAAGACCGCCTTTGACTATTGACAAGATTAATAGTACATGACATGCACAATGTGAAAATTATATCATTGAAAGAACCTTTCACAGACGAAGTTAACGGTGTGCTTTGTGTAAGTTGCATGTCATATATCATTGCTCTAATATTTGGTCAAAGTTAGCATCGAAAAACGCATTAGGCCCTATATAGATGGAAGGAGGGAGTAGCTTTGAATAGCATTTGTATACTAAAACGGGGCAAGACTGTCTCTTTGTGTGGTGTGAATAGTTTTATTTTTTTTGTTTTCTTTTTGGTTGAGGGAAGTGCGAATTGATTTGGTACGTACAAGTACAATATTACTACACGTTAGGTTTGTTATATCCCGAAAATTCAGATATCGTGCTCCCAAAATTGGCGCCTTCACAACCCGCGCCTTGCTATCCCGAAATTACAACGCGCGCGAAAACTCCCTCCAGCTACCAAATCCCGACACGCGAAATCCACCTTCTAACCCTGAGCCGAAAGGGCCGCTAGTTCAAATAGGTGGGGGGTAATTTTGTAACACACCCTACATTTTGGACAAGCGTGTCTGTAAGTCATGCTTCACCCCCTCCCATCGCCCCCTTTTCGCCATTCGAAATCCCAAGCCGCCATAACCTCTCCGCTTCAGCCGCGAAACCCCAACCTCCTCCGTCCGCCACGTCACCGCTGCCCAGCCGGAGCCTCTTCCCCGACGATGCCGTCCACCACAACAGCTCGACGTCCCTCGTCCACCTCCCCGGATGAGGATCCGTCGTCCATCTCGCCGTCCCACTGGTTCAGCCGCCCCGTCCTCCACCTCCAAGGAGCTGCTCCGACGATCACCTCGTCTATCGCGGCTGCTCCATCCCCACAGTGCCGCCTTAACTTGCTCCACCGAAACTGCAACATCCTCACCGACTCCTCGGACGAAGCCGAGGCCTACTCGGTGCCACCAAAGAGGTTGTACACTCATCACATCGCACCTTCTCCTTAACTCGACCTCCCAGCGCCGATGGTGCTCCATCCTGCACCCCCATGGAGCGGCTACCTTGAAGTCGGCGCCACGGGCGACATCTCCATGGCGGTTCTCCCCCAGTGCGAGGCCCCTTCGGCGGCGGCGTCCATACCAGCTGGATCTGCTACTGCTCCGGCTCTCGCTCGCTCGCTTGCGCTGCTGCTGCTGCTCCGGCTCTCGCTCGATCGCTCGCTCGCCTAGCTACTGTTGCTGCTCTCCCCCTCGCTCGTGCTGCTGCTCTGCTCCGATTAAGCCACACTTCAGTCAACTGAATGGACTTTTGGGTCAGTCGATTTTCAGGGGTTGGGGGGGGGGGGGCTCGCCGGAGATAAGGAAGAACCACCTGCAGCGGGGACGGGTGCTCGCCGGAGAGGTACCCCACTATCTATCTTAGGGTTCAGGGTGGGGGGGATGGGCGGGGGGGCTAGAGGGCTGGCCGGGGCGGCGGTGGTGAGTTGTTTCGGGGCGGCGAGGCGGCGCTGGGGCAGGCGGTTCGGCCGGTGGTGGCAGGCGGCTCAGGGGTGTGCAGGCTGAAGATGAACTGCAGGCCCTCCCTAAACTACATGTCAAGTGTCTCTCTGCTACCATTGCGTTCAGTTTCGACAGTAGCATTCAGATTCCACAGTTAATAGTTTCGACAGTTAAGTTCAGAGTCAACAGTTTTTACCTCATCTGTTGTAGTCAGGTGGTTTTTGGTGATGTTAATTTTACATCCATTTTTCATCATCTATTGGAGATGCTATTAGAATCCCACTTGAGATTGACGATGTCTGTCTTGTGCTGCTTCAGCCTTGACGTCTTACGGCTCACCGGAGCTGCTCCAACAAAAGAACAATCCATCACAACAGAGCAGTGCCCTGGACGCCGTCTACAGATTCCTCAGATCTTCCTCCACACCTCCGACAGCCACCTCTACCTCAACTGCTTCAGCGACCAACCCAATGATGCTAAGGTCGACACGGCTACGGCAAAGAGGTTGTACACTTGTTGCATCACTTATTACTATACATTCACGTCGATCCATTAGGGCTATTTTGGTTCAACGGAAAAACGTCGATCCACTGGTTGTTACCATCAATCTAAATTTCTGCATGCTCTCCTTACATAATCTCACCATATTTTTTCGTATGCATGTCAGATATTGTACACAGTCATGCTGAACATGTAGAGAAAAAGAGAAGAGTTTTGCGCGGCAATACAATGTCATGCAGACATCGCTCCATGGTTGGTTCAATGGCAAACCCTCCCCACCCCTCTCCAGATTGTAATCCAGAGGAAGATATCTGTTCTGAGGCATATTCAGACGCCGCTGACCACTCCTATTTACCCCCCAAGGTGTTTGCTCTACCTTGGCATGATGATGTTAGTCATATCATGCATATGTTGCCTTGCAGTGCCTACTTTTGACATCATATATGTCATCTGCTTAGTTTAGACATGTTCTGTAATGCCACCTGTTTAGTTTCTATATCATATATGGGAATTATGCAGTCTCATGTCTTTTAGCCAGCCATAATATATGTGAAATGTGCAATGCCATCCTGTTTAACCAGGCATCATATATTTGAATGATATCTTGCCCATCCTTTTCTTCATTACATTTCCATTTGTCGACAATGTTTGTACATTAAACTACTCTTCCTGTGAATCAGCCATTTGGGTGGGAGATGGAAAAATCTAGAGTGAAAACAAGGCCTTCAGAGCAGACAGTGCTACCTGTCAAAGCATATCTCTTGTTGGGTCCCGATAGCTCCTCAGAGATGGATTCAGAGACAAATGACCAGTCCTATTCCCCCACTGAGGTGTATGCTCTAACTTGGCACGGTTGTACTGCTCATATCATGCATACGGTGTCTTGCATTGCATAGTTTAGACATCATATACACAATATTCAACACCATGTTCTTAGTTCAGACATCATATCGAATGCCCTCTGTTTAGCATATAAATCACATATGTGAATTAAATGATGCGATCCTGATTACTTAGATAACATGTAGGTGAATTATGTCATGCGATCCTGTTTAGTTATTCATCATATCTTTGAATTATGTTATGCTATGCTATCCAGTTTAGATAGACATCATTTATGTAAAATTATGTCATGCTATCTGTTTTAGTTAAACAATATACATGTCAACTATTTCATGCCCTCTTTTTTCCACACTATCTATTGCATCTGTCTCTCATACAATGTCTGTACATTCAACTATGTTTCTTATTTATCAGCCATTTGAATTGAGCGGGTGATGCCAGTATCTAGCGGAATAAAAACACAGTCTTCAAATAAAACAGTGCTACCTCTTGGTGGAGATAGCACCCCGGTTGTACATGCACAAGAACCAGCCCTACCACACATAACCCAAACTCTCGCAGGTTGTACCCCTACTGCATGGACAGAGAACCAGCTTCACCCAATCTAACCCCAACCCCAGCCGATAGTAACCCAGTTCCTATTGACACAACACCAACTCCACCACATAGCTCCCAAACAACAGTAGTTAGTAAGGCAGCTCCAGTGCCCAAAGGGCCAGTACTATCACGGCGAACCCCAACTCCACCAGTTAGTACGCCTATTCCTGCGGAGGAAGCACAAGCAGCCAGTCGTAGTTTAGCATCTATCGCTTTTGATGTTGTTAAATCGTATGTGCGTATCTTCCCATCTTGGAAATATTATACTGAAGATGAAGGAAAATGCCAGTTGCAGGTGTTTGTCCAGGAGTTATGTGTAAGTAATGTTATTCATGGCAATTACTTTGCTTCGTCCCATACATCCTACCTCCATGATGGTTATAATACAACAAATTTTCCCATTTTTCTCTATAGAGAAGGACCGATTTGGAAACTCAGGATGAGGTAACCTCTGCTAATACCTCTGCTATCTTCAAGAATGCTTGGTGGCAGTATCGGAATTACCTGAAGAAAACGTACTTCACCGGCAAAGAAACCCATCAAATTCCCTTATGTTCTCATGACACACATTTACTAGATGATGACCGAGAACGCCTTGTTCTGTACTGGTCCCGAACCAAGAATGTGGTAAGGTCTGTGAGCTCATTTTTTATTTTTAAGTATTTTATTCTTGCATCTTAATGTACTCTGTTCATGTAGAACAAGTGCCTAAACCTGAAGAACAACTGTTCTAATTTAAGATTCCATTGCTATCATAGTTCAAAAAAGCGCTAGGCGTTAATTGCGTGTTTTGCCACCGGCTTGCGCTTTACTGACCAAAGCGCATGCTTATGCGCAGTTATGCACAGATTATGCGTAGCTATGCGCAATGCGTTTTGCCAACGCCTAGAGCCTAGGCGCGCTTAAGCGCTCGCTTAGGCGCGCCTTTTTTAACTATGATTGCTTTGCTCTTGTATCACTGTATTTACTGATACGAACTTATTTTTAAATTGAAGGATCGAATCGAAACTCCAATGGCACAACAGGTATGTTCACGCATGTTTCTTTAACAGGTTTGCTCTTATCAATAGCTCTGTTGATTTCAATTTCAATTGTGTATATAGTTGACTTTCATATCATGCACATTACTAGCATCACAACAGAGCCAATAGTGTTGTTGTACATGTAGACCCGTGGTACCCATCTGAAATCTTGTTGTGCCGTATAGTTTCCCATGCTTTGTATTCTTTCACTGCTGCTTTGTCTTGAACTGATATGATTTGAACCGTGTCTCTATTTTGATTTGGCAAGACAATGAAGTGACCATAGGACATAGATATATGTTTGTTTGATGCTTTTATTATGTACTAGTACTTGGCAATAGAAGACTTGGTAGTTTAATCATGTCCACCTTACTAATGAACTGGTTCACCGAAATGAGTTTCATATACTAGTACATGCAAACTTGTTATGTGTCTGCTTGTTTCTTCTTTTAGAATGCTAACAGAATATTGGGGAAGAGTGCCTTATTAAGCAATGGTAAAGGAAGTAATGCAGATAAGGTTCAGGATAGTGACACATCCTTGTTGGTCTCCAACAAAGCTGATAAAACAGCTAAGGAAGACTATCTTGAAGACAGCGAGACAACCCAAAAGTCATGTCTTGGTTTAGTGTTCGAGTTACTGTCCACTACCGCATGCACAAGCTATTCAAACTCACCACCCGAATCAGTTCGGTTTCTTGAGTCTCAACTACAAGCTGAAAGACATCGATCAGCTATGCTGCGACAAGAAGCGGAAGGACTGCGGAAGTCCCTGGAGCATTCAGATGCATACTTTCTGGTGCAACAGCAAGCGTTGGAGGATTTTAGCGCCAAACAGGACAAAGCTAATCAGCTTGCTAAGCTTATTGCCAGCATGGTGGATACCCAGGATAACGTTTCTTGAGCTCTTCTGAAATTGTTTCAGTTATGCTCTTGTTTTGCTGCCGCGTTTATTTAAACTGGTGGCCAATTTTGACGACCAAGTGTATGTAATATGCTGCTTTGTTCCCTATATTTGCACTGGCGGCGAACTTTGATGCCCAGTGGATGTAATATGTGTAATAGCGGTAATAGGCTAGCCTTAATTGCTTGCTTATTTATTTCCTTATTGTCTTGTTTAGTTGTTTGCTTGTAGTCACTGCAGTTCTTTTTCTGTGTTTTTCTAGTGGCCACAATAGCCTATTTATGGTAACTAGGCCAAAATAATCATGGCAACACATGGACTGTTGTAACCATGGGCCTCCTGCAGGCCGTATGATCCATGGGCATGGTGGTTGCACCCCCACCGGTTTTGTCGCCATCGGCTCGTGCCTGGCAATCTTGCCGCGGTTGCGATGTACTCGGCTGTCGTGGGGTGTCGCCGTTGGCAAAGGCGATGAGACTCTGAATGGTGGCCCTCCATTCGTCGATCTTGTCCGCCGTTGGAGGGTAATCCAGGAGCAGTTGAGCTCGCGCTAAAGCTTTTGCTGAAGTGGTGGGCGGCAGTGGCGAATGGTGCGAGGAGCGGGATATGCTCGGACTTCTAACTATGTTAGAAGGAGCAGTATCCCGTCCAGGCGACCGTGTCTCGCTCGTGCCAGCATGTTGGCGTGCATGCTGGTCTTGAGCACCCTGAGATCCACCGGCTCGATCTTGGTCCAACGAACGTATGGTGGCGTGAGTACCATGACGCTGTCAGTCCCGCGCCTCCTGAGATGGGCGCGGTGCATGTACGGACGCCAAGGTCTGCGCAGCCTTGTCCTTGGACCTGGCAGCACCGTGAGCTCCCTCGTCGACGCACGTTCTTCTGCCGGCGTCTACCCCACCACCCGTTTGCTCCGGTGGTGGTGGGATCGACGCGGACGGAGTAGCTGCCTCTGAAGCCTTCTTCTTTGGTGGCATGTCGATGAAGAAGATGAAGATCTAGCTCGTGTGAACGTCGGATCAGGTTCACACCACCTCGACGCCCCCTACCTGGCGCGCCAAAGATGTCGGGGAAACTGATCCACGGACACCTATGGGACCGGCGGACCGAGCCCCTTTCGGTTCGGCGGGGGGCGGAGGTCGCGCGAAGAGCAGATCGAGGCGAAGCACACGAGCAATTTACCCAGCTTCGGAGCTCTCCGGAGAGATAATACTCCTACTGCTGCATGTCTGAGTGTATTGAGTTCTTGCTCGGGAGCGCTGAGTGCTACAGTACACACTAGCTGCTAACGAGACCAAACGTGATAGTTTTTCTGCCTTCGAACCCCCCTCTACGTTGCGCATGGGCCTCCTTTTATATGCTCAAGGGGTCACCGACAGGTGGCAACGTAGACAAGGGTAAAAATGGAAAGGAATTGCGGTTGGTACAACTACCTATATAGTGTACCATACCTAACCCTGACGGCAGGGGACAAAGGCATTAAATGCCCGTCTGCGTCGCCCAAATAGTGCAAAAAGGGACCGTCAGGGACGCCACCGCTTGCCACGATGGCAATCTTGTCAGCGTCGCTTGCCACCACGTACCGCTGGCTGCACAGCCTCCTGCCACGCGCGCCTGGAAAGGTCCCAGGGTGACACGTTGGTGGATGTGCTGGAGCGCGGGTACAGAGTGGTAGCTTGCCGCGGCAAGCGCCTTGCCGCGGTCGTTGTCTTGTCGCGTCCGGAAGCTTGTCACTCACCGGGCCTCGTCGGGACGCGTGGCGCGTCGCGGCAAGTTCCTTGAGATGCCTTGGTCGGCCTTCCCGGCAAGCTCCTCTTGCCGGGGCCTTGCCTCCTTGGCTTGAATACTTGTTTCTTGAATGGCTCCAAAGGATCCACGGAGGACCTTGGCGGTCACCCGGCAAGCCTTGCCGCGGGGTGCTGCGACTGCCCGTGCACAAGTTCGGGATACTAGGGTACCCCTACTCTAGTACACCGACAGGAGCCCCCGGGCCTGGGCCACACACGATGTCGAGCGCTGTTGGGCCGGGCCCAGAACAGGGCACGGGCACGCGCGGCCTGGGCTACGCCGTAGCTTACTCCGTATCCACCGCGCCCTCCCCGAACGGCACGCGTCGAATGCGGCATCGTGGGAGAGATCGTGGGTGGTTTCTTTATTCGGAAAGACGGAACGTCCGCACCCTCCCTCTTTATAAGCAGGGGAAACAGGGGCAGTTTGCCCATTTCGCCGGTTGCTATTCCAATCTTAGAAACCTCCGCCGCCCCTCCCTTTCTTCCCAAAGCTGAAAGAGAGCAGCGCTCCGCCCCCCATCGCCACCAGCACCACCAACACCGTTGATCTCCCCCACCACCTCCGCCATGGCTCCGAAAGCCGACAAGGGGAAGGTCGTGAAGTCGACCGAGGCGTAGCGGCTCGCGGCGCTGCGAAAGGAGCAGGCAACCTTCCCCCCCAAGCTCGCCGCGAAGGAGCTGAGGGAGTATTACTACCTCTTCTGGTCGACGGAGACGCGAGCGCATCCGCGCACGAAGGTACTCTCAGCCGCCGCTTCGGAACTGGCTCCGAATGGGTATCCCTTCTTCGCGTTGTTCTTCTACTGCGGGCTCTGCCCGCCTTTCTTTGAGTTTTTCTGCGACATTATGAACACCTACGGGTTCCGCCTCCTTGACTTCACCCCCAATGCCGTTCTGACCATGGCAGTTTTCGCACATCTCTGCGAAAACTTTGTCGGAGTCTATCCAAATGTAGCTCTTTTTCGCCACTTCTTTATGCCCCGAGTTGAGAGAGGGGAGCCTTTATCCGGCGGAATTGCCTGGATCTCGAGAGCTGGCAAGAAGGAAGCTTATCTGGAGGGAGAGCTCCGCGGCAAGTGGGAGGAATGGAGAGCAGACTGGTGCTGGATTGTCGAGGAGAACCTGCAGCCATTTACCGCCCAGCGCCAAGCCCCAGTAGCGCGCGGCAACGATTGGAGCAACGTGGCCCCGGAAGACGATAGGCTGAAGATTGCCGTCACCCGGATCCTACGCCTCAGGCTTGCCGGGCTCACTGTAGGCGCCGTTGGCACATATTTTCTTCGTCGTTGCATCGCCCCCCTGCAGGAGAGGAGGAGACCCGCCTGGGAGTTCCAGAATGCGGCGGATATCATGAGGCTGCGCCTGGGCCTCAACTTCAACTTCACTGTCCTGGAACTGGATGCGATGCTCCAGGAACTGTTCAAGCACGACCCTCAACATCCCGAAGTGTTCAGGTTGCCGAAGGGTGTCGTTCCGCTGTGCAATAACTCCTCGCTCGACCGCCTCCGTGCAATGATGCCGCTATGCGATTCGCATGGAATTGTTCCAACTTGGCAAGAGCCTGCAGACGACGTTGTGCAGGAGTTCTTTGACGGCTTGGTAGAAGTACCGGTCTGCTCCGATGAACAAAAAAGCCTTACTCGCGACACCACCGATGCGGAGATGCAGCGCATCGCCACTAGGCTGGAAGAGGCGGCGGCAGCCGCTGCCGCGGGCAAGTTTGGATTCAACGTGGAGGAGGCAGAGGCAGCATAGGTGGCAAGCCTTGCCGAGCGAGAGGGGCTTGCCGGCGAGGGAGAGCTTGCCGGGCTTGAAGTCGAGTCGAGCGAGCCCGCCGAGGGTGCGAGCGGCTTATTGAAGACCAACTCCTCTTCCTCCTCATCTTCAGACAGCTCGCCGCAAGCAGAGCCCCCAGCTCCACCAAGAAGGCGTCTCCGCAAGGTCGGGGACGTAGCGGGGCGGCAGACGAGTCAACAGCCGCCGCGCCGCGCGACACGCTCCACCGTGGCGAGCACTGTTGCCGCGGGAGCACCTCACGCCGCCGCGGCAACTGGAGCGGGGTCCTCCCGGACCACTGCCTCTGCTTCTGCCGCTCCTCATGCCGCGGCGGCGGCCAGAGCTGGGCCGTCTCAGACCACCGCCACCGCCCCCGCCAAGCGGCTAAGGGAACCTACTCCTCCGCCTCGTCGCGCCGGAGGTGAGCCGGACTTCGACCTCTCCGCGCTCAGCTCCGACGAGGAAGAAGAAGAGTAAGATTCTTTGCTGTACTTGTAGTTCTTCAATTCTTGCTGTTTGGTCTTGTATCTGATTTTGCTTTACTCCGAACTCATTCCTTTTCAGGACTCTGGCCCAGAGAGCGGCGAAGAGAGCCAAGGTCCCGGTGATTGTCATCGAGGACGAACCCACCGTGACAGCGGGGGGTGTGTCCGAGACCACCTTGCCGGACCCGGCAACTATTCCCCAAAGCAACCCCCAGCGCAGCCCCCAGCATAAGTATATGGTTTACTTCCCGCTGTTAGGCGCGCGTGGGTGCCCTTTCTTTGCTGACATCTGACTATTGGTTTGTGTAGGAGCAGAGCAACCTCACCAGGAGCGCTCGGAAGCCGCCCCCGACATGCCATCTGCTTCGAATACACCGCCAAGGGAGGGTTCCCCGGCAAGGGAGCGTTCTCTGGCAAGGGAGAGTTCTCCGGCAAGGGACAGCACTAGCGACCCTCCGGTGGCGGAGACCACGACTGTAGAACCTAGTACAGGTAATCCTCTTGCTTGAAAACTTCCCTTGGGTTCTTCTTCTTCTGATTTTCTTTTTGGATATTTGCTCGACTTTTCTCCCTTTTCCAGCCGTCAGATCCCCCTGCCACGGAGCCGATGGAGATCGAGGTTGCCGGCGAGGAGAACGCACGCGGCAATACCGACGACGCCGCTGCCACTGAAGAAGCAGCTGGCGCTGATGATCCCGCCGGCGAAGGGGCCGCCAAAGCTGCTGCCGCAGAAGCCGGCGAGGGGTCAGGCGATCGCACTGACGGCCCTGAGGCCGCAGGAGCGCCAGGCGCTACACCAACCGCTGATGCCTCCGCCGCTGCCGCAGCGTCAGGCTACGAAGAGCCCCAACCCGGCGCCTATTTGAAGACCAGCGATGGCGTCTTCATCAAGCTCCCCTGGGTGTCAAGCTCCAGGGCGCCGATCGAAGGAGAAATCTTTGATGGAGAGGTGCTCGCCTCCGCTGGGCTGACGTTGGTTGACGCGCCGAGCAGCAGCAGCAGCGAGCCTGAGGAGGAGCGGCTGCTGCGGAAGCTGCTGTCGCTCTACCGCGCTCGACAGGCCAAGCTGGAATCCTGAGAAGCGCTTGTTGCGAAGGCGGGAGTGGATATCGAGAAGCGCGTGGAAGAGCTCCGGGGTTTTAACTAGGAAGCTCTCCGGTCCCTGGCAGAGGAGCGGAAGCAACTTGCCGAGGAGCGGAAAGCCTTCCTCCTCGAGAGGGCTGAAGCTGAAGAGCAACAGCGGCTTGCCGCCGAGAAGCTGTCTGCGCGGGAGGGCGAGTTGGCGCAGCGGAAGGTCAACCTTGACAGCCACGAGGAGGAGCTTGCCGCGCGCGAGCAAACATTCGGCAGGGCTCTCAAGGAAGCAGAGGATGCTGCCGCAGCTGCCGAGGCCGCCAAGAAGGAGCTGGAGACGAAGGTGGCGCAGCTGGAGGCTGATCTCAAGGCAAGCGGTGAAGAGCTTGCCGCGCTCAAGCGTGAGCGCGAGAAGGACGCCTACACCCTTGGCGAGCTGCAGGGTCGTCTCGCCAAGAAGGGCAAGGAGCTTAGCGCCGCCAAGGACTCCAATGCAGATCTTGAGTTGAAGCTGACTACTTTGACCAAGACGCTGGATGGCGCCAGGGAGCAGGAGGTGGCCTTGAAGGAGAAGATCAAGGCCGACGAGGCGCTGCTGGCGAGTGTTGCTGCCGCCCAGAACACTTTTAGGGAGAATGTGGAGCACTGGACGGAGGGTCTCGTGTATGTTGCCGCATCCATTGACAGGGAGCTAGCACGGCTCGGGATGGAGGATCTCGGTTATCCCTCCGATGAGAACCTCCAACCCAGCGCCAAGCTCACCTTGTTCTTCAAAGGCGTGGCGACGGCCCTCCAGTGACTCCGGGAGAAGATCCCAAAGCAGCTGGCCGACGAGTCGCGCAAGATCTGCGCGGGAGCTCTTCAGAAGGTGTTGGTGAAGGTGGCCTTCCGCAACCCAGGCCTCAACCTCACCAACGTCCTCAGGACCTTGCCGCCGGATGCTGATCTGGAAGCGCTCAAGACCCTTGTCGCACCCATTGTGGACAAGGTGAGCGGGATCAAGAGGGTTGAGGGCGATCGCGTAGATTAGGCCGCCCGTTTTCTCCTTTTCTTGTCGCTGTTGGTCATGTTATGAGAACAATCTGTTAGAGCTGCGACAAGCTATCTTGTAATATAACTCTTATTTTGGGTAACGATTGCTATGTTATTTCCTTTACTTGATTCCTTCCTTTGTATGTCTTTGCCCTACGCTTTTAGGAAACTTGCTGGTGCAGGCCCCTTAGCCGCGAGCGCTGAGTGCGGGACGTCAGCAGCCTGCTGGCGGTGCCTCTACCGACAAGAAACCTTGTCGCAACTAGTCGCAGCTCACTTAAGTTGTTGAGCGGACTCGAAACAAAGTAAGGGCGCAACTAGTTACGAGTTGGTTCCTCCGCGCACAGATTTTCCATACAAAGCACGGTCGTTCGAGGAAGATAACTTAAAAATTTTTAAAACTGATTGCTCAAACTTTGGCAACTTACCTTTTTTGTCGTTTGCTTCCTGGTAAAGCGAAACTTCCTTGAACGACGCCTGGTCCATACCATTATCTTCTCCTTTCCCCCCGGCAAACTTGTGGGCGAGGGAACCTTCCTTTCTTTGAGAAAGAGAAAGAAGAGAAAATAAAGATATGGAGCCTTACGGCTCGTTATTGCTTACCGGGGGTAGGCGCTGCACAAAGTGTCAGATAACACATGCAAAAAATAGAAAGCATGAAATCGACAAGATATGCGGAGCACATGAGCTTTACTTATGCACGGGGTCTGCGCCCGGCTTTGTACAAAGGATTACATGCAACAGCGGCAAGACTTGTACAACAGGTTCCGGCAACCGCGCCTTACGGGTAAAACTTAAGATGCTCAATGTTCTAGGAGTTGCTCACCGGAATGCCATCTTCGGTCTCAAGGCAGAAAGCGCCAGGCCTAGTGACTCGTTTCACCCGGTAAGGGCCTTCCCACTTTGGCGTCAACTTGTTGGAATTCTTGGCAGACTGAACGCGCCAAAGAACAAGGTCGCCTTCCTCGAGACTTCTGGCATTAACTTTGCGGCTATGGTAGCGGCGCAAAGCTTGCTGGTATCGAGCAGCTCATACAGCGGCCTGAAGACGGTCTTCCTCAAGGAGCAGCGCGTCATCTTGTCGCAGCTGCTCTTGCTCAAGCTCATCATAAGCGAGCACTCGAGGTGACCCGTATACGAGTTCCGTGGGGAGAACTGCCTCTGCTGCATAGACTAGAGCGAAAGGCGTCTGGCCAGTGGCTCGATTTGGCGTCGTCCTGATCGACCAAAGAACCACCGGCAGCTCCTCAATCCAGTTCTTTCCGCACTTGCGCAGCCTGTCGAAAGTCCTAGTCTTGAGTCCGCGCAGCACTTCAGCATTTGCCCTCTCCGCTTGACCATTGCTTCTCGGGTGAGCAACAGAAGCGAAGCAGACCTTGGCGCCAAGATCTTGGACGTACTGCATGAAGGTGCGGCTCGTGAATTGCGTGCCGTTGTCGGTGATGATCCTGTTAGGTATCCGAAACGGCAAACAATCGACCTGAAGAACTTGACTGCTGACTGTGTTGTCACCTTTCTCACTGCTTCCACTTCCGGCCACTTTGTGAACTTGTCGATTGCAACGTACAAGTACTCAAAGCCCCCGACAGCTCGGGGAAAGGGGCCGAGGATGTCGAGCCCCCAGACCGAAAATGGCCAGGATAAAGGGATCGTCTGGAGAGCTTGAGCTGGCTAGTGTATCTGCTTGGAATGGAACTGGCACGCTTCACACTTGGTTACTTGTGCAGTTGCATCCTGGAGGGCTGTCGGCCAAAAGAAACCTTGCCAGAATGCTTTGCCGGCAAGCGCTCTTGCGCCAATGTGGTGACCACATATGCCTCCATGTATCTCTGCCAACAGCTTTTGTCCATCTTCCCAGTGAATACACTTCAATTTCACACCGTTGAGTCTTCTTCTGTACACTGTGTTGTCGACAAACTGGTACATACTTGACTGTCGGGCTACTCTTTCCGCTTCTTCTTGCTCTTCGGGAAGTTCTCCTGTCTGAAGGAAACGGACAATCTGCTGTGCCCATGCTGGGGCTTGCGGTTCGACAACAAGGACTAAAGGCACATCTGCTGCTGCGGGAACATCCGCTTCTACGGCGAGAACCTGCGGCTCAGCCGGAGCTTGACGTTCCCCGGCAAGCTTGCCGGAGCAAAACTTGTTGGGAGCGTCTGCTTCAACGGAACAAACCCTAGGGCTTGCCGGAGCAGACTGCTCCTCAGCACTCTTGGTGTTGATCTTGGGGACCTTCTTGGCAGCGGCTTCGGGGAGCTCTGCCGGAAAATAGTCACCAGAAATCAACTTCCTCTTCTTGCTCTGTCAAGTTGATGGCGTTACAGATGGTTGAGTCAGTTTGAGCACAAAGATCCCTGGTTCCACAGGTAACTTAAGTGTGGCGCACTTTGACAGGCCATCGGCAATGTCGTTCTGAGCTCTTGGAACATGTTCCATCTGTAGGCTGTCAAAGTGCTCTTCTAACTTTCTCACTTCATCAACGTAAGCTTCCATCAACGGACTCTGATAATTCTTGTTCACTTGGCGGACGACAAGCTGCAAGTCACCCCTGACAATGAGCTTCTTGATCCCAAGGTCTGCTGCGATCCTGAGACCGGCAAGCAAACCTTCATACTCTGCGGTATTGTTTGTTGCTTGCTCCTTGGGAAAGTGCATCTGGACTACGTACTTGATGTGCTCTCCAGTGGGCGCAACAAGTAGCACGCCCGCACCGGTGCCTTGCAGCGAGAAGGCACCATCAAAGTACATCAGCCACTCTTTGCTTGCTTCCTTGATGGGGATGCTCGTTTCTGGAATTTCTTCATCTGGTGTTGGCGTCCATTCTGCTATGAATTCTGTCAATGCTCTGCTTTGGATAGTTGAAGTGCTCTCAACCTTGAGGCCAAAGCTTGACAGTTCCAGTGCCCACTCGACAATCCTGCATGTTGCTTCTGGATTCTGCAGTAACCTCTTCAGCGGAAAACGAGTGACAACTGTGATCTCATGTGCTTGGAAGTAATGGCGCAGCTTTCTCGAGGCCATGAGAAGGCCGAAAAGCAATTTCTGCACACCAGAATACCTTGACCTAGCCCCCTGCAGAAGGGAACTGACAAAGTAAACTGGGCGCTGCACCATTCTCTTCTGTATCTCCTCACGCGCCTGCGCGGATCCATCTTTGTCGGGACCAGAGCTTGTCGGTGAAGTCCCCTGCTTGTCGCTGGATGCATCTGCCGTGGTTGCTGGCTCATCATCCGCCTCCCTCTCCGCTACTAATGCAACACTAAACACTTGATTGGTTGCCGCTATATACAGCAGCAACTTCTCTTGTGGCTTAGGTGCGACAAGTGTTGGAGTGGAGGACAGGTATCTCTTTAAGTCCTGCAGCGCAGCTTCCGCTTCCGAAGTCCATTTCATTGGACCTGCCTTTTTCAATATTTTGAAAAACAGTAGGGCACGCTCAGCAGACCTAGAGATAAACCTGCTGAGAGCAGCCACGCAACCGGCAAGTCTTCGTACATCCTTGACGCGCTTTGGTGCTTCAATCTGCTCAATGGCCTTGATCTTGTCGGGATTGGCTTCAATTCCCCGCTGAGACACGAAGAACCCGAGAAGCTTGCCGGAGGGGACTCCAAACACACACTTCTCGGGGTTAAGCTTGAGGTTGATCTTGCGCAGATTTGCAAAGGTTTCGTCCAAATCCTGAATCAGAGTTGCCTTGTCCTTGCTCTTGACCACTATGCCATCCATGTAGGCTTCCACATTTCTGTGCATTTGTGGCCCAAAAGCGTCATGGACTACCCTTGCAAATGTTGAACCAGCATTCTTTAAACCGAAAGGCATCCGTATGAAACAGTATGTGCCACATGGAGTGATGAATGTGGTCTTCTCCTCATCCTCTTCTGCCATGAAGATCTGATGGTATCCTGAATATGCGTCAAGAAATGAAAGCAAGTCACATCCAGCCATGGAGTCAACAATCTGGTCAATGCGCGGTAAGGGAAATGGGTCTTTGGGACAAGCTTTATTGACATCGATAAAGTCGATACAAAGCCTCCATTTCCCGTTTGCCTTGCGCACGACCACAGGATTGGCCAACCACGTAGGGTGGAGCACTCCTCTGACAAGGCCTGCTGCTTCCAATTTCTTGATTTCTTCTGCGATGAATTCTTGGCGCTCCACTGCTTGTTTCCTGACCTTCTGCTTGACGGGCCGCGCATGAGGACAGACGGCAAGATGGTGCTCGATTACTTTCCTGGGAACACCGGGGATGTCAGACGGTTGCCACGCAAACACGTCGACGTTCGCCCGCAGGAAGCAACGAGCGCGCTTTCCTATTTAGGGTCGAGGGTGGCACTGATGGTGAAGGTACCACCAGTGCCGTCCTCCTTGGCGGACACCTTCTTGGTCTCTGGCGGAGCTGCCATTGTCTTCTTACGCTTGCCGGTGGAGCTCGATGGTGCGTCCTCGACGGTAGCGCAGCACTCCGAAGAGGTGTGCTTGCCGGAGTGGGCATCAGAACTCTTGCCGGACTTGGTCTTCTTCTTCCCCCCGGGAGCTTCAACGGCAAGTGACTTGCGACCCGTTGCGGCTGCTGCTTCCCGGTAGATCTTGTCGGCGCAGATAAGAGCATCCTTCTTGTCGCCAGGGACAGAGATGACACTTATCGGGCCTGGCATCTTCAGCATGTTGTATGCGTAGTGAGAGGCTGCCATGAATTTGGCGAGTGCTGGACCGCCGAGTATCCCATTGTAAGGCAATGGAAAGTTAGCAACGTCAAAAGTGACCCGCTCAGTCCTGAAGTTCAACTCGCTGCCAAATGTCACCGGCAACGTGATCTTTCCCTTCGGCTTGCTCCTTCCCGGATTGATTCCTTGGAATGTGCCGGTCTCTTCGAGCTCGCTGTCAGGGATCTGGAGTTTCTGGAGTACCGCAGAGGAGATCAGGTTCAAGCCGGCCTCGCCGTCAACTAGCATCTTAGTGACCTTGAGGTTACAGATAGTTGGTGAAACCAACATCGGAAAGCACCCGACCGCAGTTATGCGATCAGGGTGGTCCTCAATATCAAAGATGATAGGCGTGCTGGACCATTTCAGAGGCTTGTGTGACTCGACGGGTGGTTCTGCCGCATTGACTTCCCGCACCCACTGCTTGAGCTGGCGGTGTGAAGTATGCAGAGAAGCACCGCCATCAACGCACAGGACCTCTGTGGCTTTCTGGAACTCCTGCTCACCGGTCTCGTCATCATCCATATCTTCATCGTCGTCGTCGTCTTCATCCTTGTCGCGGCCGCGGGGAGGTCTGTCTCCTTGCCGCTGCTTGGCCTTGCCACGGCGTCCTCCTCGGCCGGGGCGTTTCTTGGCGGCTCCTCCAGCACCTTCTTGGGCCTTCTCCTTGTCACGTCGCTCGTATTCGGCCTTTTGCTGCTCGACAAGCTGCTCGACCTTCTTGCAGCTCTGGAGGTCATGGCCCTTGGTGCGGTGGATCTTGCAGTACTACTTGTTGGTGCCGTCCTGCTTGTCGGCGACCGCCACAGCCTGGCAGTTGGTGCATGCGGCAATCTCCTTGCCGGAGCTACCAGCTTTGGCTTTCTTGGCGCCACCTCCGTTGCCGGACTGCTCAACGACTAGCACATCTTTGGCTTTCTTCTTCCTATTGTTCTGCCGCCGGTTTTTCTTTGCCGGGGCAGCATCCTCGCTGTCAGATCCTCCTGCTCCTGTGTTCTCTCCGGGGAGTTTCCTCCCTTCCTCAGCACGTGCACACTTGTCGGCCAGGGCATATAGCTCACTGACGTCTCTGATCTTGCACATCGCCATCTCCTCCCGCATCCTGCGGTTTCGCATGTTCTGATGGAACGCGCTGATGACCGCGGCAGGGTGGACATCTGGGATGTTGTGCTGTACATGGCTGAATCTCTGAATGTACTTGCGCAGGGGCTCTCCTTCCTTCTGGGCGAGCAGATGAAGGTCGCTCTCTTGGCCATGAGGTTTGTGGCTGCCTGTAAAGGCGTCGACAAACTGATGGCATAGGTCTGCCCAGGAGGATATGGAGTTATCCGGCAAGTGCATGAGCCAGGACCTGACATTGGGCTTGAGCACCAGCGGGAAGTAGTTGGCAAGAATCTTGTCGTCCCGCCCCCCGGCAGCTTGCACCGCGATGGTGTAGATGCTGAGGAACTCTGACGGATGCGACTTGCCGTCGTACTTCTCTGGTACGTCTGGCTTGAAATTCTTCGTGCTGGGCCACTGGACTTGCCGCAGCTCATGAGTGAACGCGGGGCAACCTACTGCATACGGCAAGTCGCCTGGTTCCCCTGGCGCATGCATGTCGACAGAGGGCCCAGCGCGCTGGTCCGATTGACGCGGCGCTTCTCTTCAGTGCTCGATGCGAGTACGAGCGTCTTCTTGCTGTCGTTCGTGAAGAACTTGGCGCTGATCGCGACGAGCTCGTGGATCTGATGATGCGGTGGAGTCGCTGTCGAGGTAGATCTGGCGAGTCGGCGATCTTGGCCTTTGGGGTGGAGAGTGCATGGTGGTTGCACCCCCACCGGTTTTGTCGCCATCGGCTCGTGCCTGGCAATCTTGCCGCGGCTGCGATGTACTCGGCTGTCGTGGGGTGTCGCCGTTGGCGAAGGCGATGAGACTCTGAATGGTGGCCCTCCATTCGTCGATCTTGTCCGGCGTTGGAGGGTAATCCAGGAGTAGTTGAGCTCGCGCTAAAGCTTCTGCTGAAGTGGTGGGTGGCAGTGGCGAACGGTGCGAGGAGCGGGATATGCTCGGACTTCTAACTATGTTAGAAGGAGCAGCATCCCGTCCAGGCGACCGTGTCTCGCTCGTGCCAGCATGTTGGCGTGCATGCTGGTCTAGAGCACCCCGAGATCCACCGGCTCGATCTTGGTCCAACGAACATATGGTGGCGTGAGTACCATGACGCTGTCAGTCCCGCGCCTCCTGAGATGGGCGCGGTGCATGTACGGACGCCGAGGTCTGCGCAGCCTTGTCCTTGGACCTGGCAGCACCGTGAGCTCCCTCGTCGACGCCCGTTCTTCCACCGGCGTCTACCCCACCACCCGTTTGCTCCGGTGGTGGTGGGATCGACGCGGACGGAGTAGCTGCGTCTGAAGCCTTCTTCTTCGGTGGCATGTCGATGAAGAAGATGAAGATCTAGCTCATGTGAACGTCGGATCAGGTTCACACCACCTCGACGCCCCCTACCTGGCGCGCCAAAGATGTCGGGGAAACTGATCCACGGACACCTATGGGACCGGCGGACCGAGCTCCTTTCGGTTCGGCGGGGGGCGGAGGTCGTGCGAAGAGCAGATCGAGGCGAAGCACACGAGCAGTTTACCCAGCTTCGGAGCTCTCCGGAGAGATAATACTCCTACAGCTGCATGTCTGAGTGTATTGAGTTCTTGCTCGGGAGCGCTGAGTGCTACAGTACACACTAGCTGCTAACGAGACCAAGCGTGAGTGTTTTTCTGCCTTCGAAACCCCCTATATGTTGCGCATGGGCCTCCTTTTATATGCTCAAGGGGTCACCGACAGGTGGCAACGTAGACAAGGGTAAAAATGGAAAGGAATTGCGGTTGGTACAACTACCTGTACAGTGTACCATACCTAACCCTGGCGGCAGGGGACAAAGGCATTAAATGCCCGTCTGCGTCGCCCAAATAGTGCAAAAAGGGACCGTCAGGGACGCCACCGCTTGCCACGATGGCAATCTTGTCAGCGTCGCTTGCCACCGCATACCGCTGGCTGCACAGCCTCTTGCCACGCGCGCCTGGAAAGGTCCCAGGGCGACACGTTGGTGGATGTGCTGGAGCGCGGGTACAGAGTGGTAGCTTGCCGCGGCAAGCGCCTTGCCGCGGTCGTTGTCTTGTCACGTCCGGAAGCTTGTCGCTCACCGGGCCTCGTCGGGACACGTGGCGCGTCGCGGCAAGTTCCTTGAGATGCCTTGGTCGGCCTTCCCGGCAAGCTCCTCTTGCCGGGGCCTTGCCTCCTTGGCTTGAATACTTTGTTCTTGAATGGCTCCAAAGGAACCATGGAGGACCTTGGCGGTCACCCGGCAAGCCTTGCCGCGGGGTGCTGCGACTGCCCGTGCACAAGTTCGGGATACTAGGGTACCCCTACTCTAGTACACTGACACCCTCGAAAACTATTGCGATCCCCTATACTTGTGGGTTATCAAGACCTTTTTCTGGCACCGTTGCTATGGAGCATAGCTATATTTGTTGAGTCACTAGGGATTATTATCATATTGTCACTATGAAGAATTTGAAGGATGCTAAGACTATGTTTTTTCCCTCAAAGACGAGGGGAGGTAAGGAACTGCCATCCAGTTATGCTTTAGATCCACCTTCTGTTATAAGTGAACTTGCAACTCCACAACATGCTATTAATTCTCATATTCGCAAGTTATTGATGATGCTACTTCTGCTATGAATGCTACACATGATGATGCTAGTACCTTGCTTGATGATGATGTGCCACTAGGTGAATTTCTCGATGAACAAATTGCTAGAGTAAGACAACATGATATTGTTGAATCTGATGATGAACTTGAAACTGGAAATACTGAAACACCTACTAGAACTAGTCCTCCTAGATATGAATTACCAAAGGTACCAGGAGGTTATACTATGAGTGAGGAGGCAACTAAAGATATTCTTGCTTGTAAGGATAGAGATGATCTAGAGAAATTATTATGCAAGTATAAAGAAAGTCTCTGAATGCTAAAACGAAATGTGATCCTGAGTTTGCTACTTCACCTATTGTTATTGCTGATAAGGATTATGAGTTCTTTGTCGACCCAGAGTTAATCACTTTGGTTGAATATGATCCTTTCCATGGTTATGAAACTGAAACTGTTGTGGCACATCTTACTAAGTTGAATGATATAGCTACCCTTTTTGCTCATGATGAGAAGATTTGCTATTACTATATTCTCAAGTTATTATGCTAAAGCTTGGTACAATACTCTTGCTCCTGGTTGTGTGCATAGTCCCCAGGATATGATCTATTACTTCTCTGGAAAATATTTCCCAGCTCATAAGAAACAAGCTGCCTTGCAGGAAATATTTAACTTTGTGCAAATTGAAGAAGAGAGTCTCCCACAAGCTTGGGGGAGGCTTCTCCAACTGCTTAATGCTTTGCCTGATCATCCTCTTAAGAAAAATGAAATACTTGATATCTTCTATAATGGACTAACCAATGCTTCTAGCGACTTCCTAGATAGTTGTGCTGGTTGTGTTTTCAGGGAACGAACTATTGAGCAAGCTGAAGAATGATTGAATAACATCTTGAAAAATTATGATGATTGGACTCCTCATGGAGCACCTATTAAATCCACTCCGAAGAAGAGGGGTATCTTATATCTCAGTCCTGAAGATATGCAAGAGGCAAAGAAATCTATGAAGGAAAAAGGTATTAAGGCCGAGGATGTTAAAAATTTACCGCCTATTGAAGAAATACATGGGCTTGAAGCACCACCACCACCTGAGGTGGTAGAGGTAAAATCTTTAATGAAATTCAATGATAGTGATGATCCTCATAATAAATATCCTAGTCAATGCCTTTATGAGTTTGATAATTACATTAGAAAGCAAGATCACTTCAATGCAAATGTTATGAAACAACTGAAATACAAATCTGATATGATTGCTCGCTTAAGTGACTTGTTATTTAGAATATCAAATGATGTTAGAGGTGTAGGAAAACATGCCTCTATGGTTCAAACTCAATCAGAACAAGTTGCTAAATCTCAAAGAGAGTTACTTAATGAAATGAACAATAATATAAGTGACTTTACTGTTAGAGTAGCAACTAGAGGAGGTAAAATGACTAAGGAACCACTTTATCCCGAGGGACACCCAAAGAGAATTGAACAAGATACTCAAAGGAACAACACCACTACACCTAGTTATTCTAAAAATAAAAAGAAGAAGAAAAATGATAAGACTTTGTATGCCTCTAGTGAACCTGAAGTAGAAAAACCTCCTGATAATGATAATGAAGTTTCTATCTCTGATGCTAAAACTCAATCTGGTAATGAACACTCACCTTCTGATAATGAAAAAGATAATGATGAGGTTCATGAAAACACTTAACCTAATGATAAAGAACCAGATAATGATGTTGAGATAGATCCAGCTGTTGATCTTGATAACCCATAACCTAAGAATAAAAGATATGATAAAAGAGACTTTGTTGCTAGAAAACATGGAAAGGAAAGAGAACCATGAGTTCAAAAGCCTATGCCCTTTCCACCTAAGTCAACTAAAAATAAAGATGATGAAGAATTTGAACGCTTTGCTGAAATGATTAGGCCTGTCTTTTTGCGCACTCGCTTGACTGATATTTTGACAATGCCTCCTTATGCAAAGTATATGAAAGACATCATCACTAATAAGAGAAAAGTACCGGAAGCTGAAATCTCCACTATGCTAGCTAATTACACTTTCAAAGATGGAGTACCTAAAAAACTTGGAGATCCGGGAATACCAACTATACCTTGCTCCATTAAAAGAAATTATGTGAAAACTGCTTTATGTGATTTGGGAGCTGGTGTTAGTGTTATGCCTTTCTCTTTATATAAAAGACTTGATTTGAATAAACTCACACCTACTGAAATACCTTTGCAAATGGCTGATAAATCAACTGCCATACCTATTGGTATTTGTGAGGATGTGCCCGTTGCTGTTGCTAATGTTACTATTTTGACTGACTTTGTTATACTTGAGATGCCCGAGGATGAAAACATGTCGATTATCCTTGGTAGACCCTTATTGAATACTACAGGGGCTGTTATTGATTGCAATAAAAGCAAGATCACTTTTCATATCAATGGTAATGAGCATACGGTGCACTTTCCGAAGAAACAATTCCAAGTGATGAATGGTATTAATGTTATTGAAAAATTTCTGACAATCACTATTGCAAGTTTTCAACTACCTCTACCTACTATTAAAAGGAAATATGAAATGCTCATTGTTGGGGACATCATATCCCCATTGAGGTAACTTAGTGATTTACGAAAGTCCTTCGGTTTCATGCTAATCGAAAGTGGTTGTTAATAAGACTTGATCAACCTTATTAATGGATAATTTTTTAGAGGTATGAAGTTGATGAAATTAGTAAGCACTAACTTCTGTCCCTACCTTTTATTTTCTATTTTTATTAGTTAAATAAAATAAAATGCCATGCTTTCTCAGTTTTCTGCTTTTTATATGCAATAAAAGAAATGACCCAAAAATAAAAGTTCTCAGAATGCTCTGAAAATCTGACACGATTTTTTTCCTGAATATTTATGAATTTCTAGTGCAAATAATACCTGAGGGAGGTGCACCAGGTGGGCACAACCCACTTGGGTGCGCCAGCACCCCCAGGCGCGCCCTGGTGGGTGCTGCCCACCTGGTGGGCCCCCTCACTTACTTCTTCCTCCCACACCACTCCATTCACCCAGAAAAAACACCAACACACTCTCTCCCGTGTTCTTGCTCCCGAGACCGCGGATTTCGATCTCTTTGCTCGAAGCTCCGTTTCCGAAACTGTTTCGGGGATTTGTTGCTTGGTATGTGACTCCTCCATGTGTCCAATTAGTTTTTGTTTTAGTGGTTTATTTTTAGAATAATTAGCTACTCTTGGTGCTGCTGTAGATGAGCTTGCATGTTGAATTCTTAGAGTTCTAAGTAGTTTGAATGCTTGCTATGGCCTCTATACATCCCTATGAGTAGTTGCTATCAATCTTGTGAAGTTTTGTCAATAAATTTTTCATGACCAAAAATTTTCAGAAAATTGTACGCGAACATTATGAACTTCTTTGGAAGGAGTTCTTTGAGGAGGAGATCCTTGGAGGCATCCTCTAGTAGCAGCTCCATTCGCCGGTCCTATGCTGAACCAAGCAAAAAATCCATTCAAAGTGCCACAACCAAAACATGCTTATGGCCATGGGATGATTACATGGCGAGAGTTGGTATTAAGGAAGAATTTGAGCAACTAGTTCACAATGCTGAACTCGGTCCCTACCTTTCAGATAAGTGCAACCAACACCTCATCATCACTGAATCATTTGTCAAAGAATTTAAATACTTCCCCGGGAGTCTAGGGTGTCTTTTAAACTTTATGATAATCCATTTACCATTTCTCTAGAAAGGTTTGCTCACCTCTACACAATCCCACTCTGGGGTTTACTCGATGAGCCACCTAGGTCTGAGTTTGAGTCATTCTTAACTAGTCTTTGCTTTGGTGAAACTAGGGGAGTGGCACAAGGTAGAATAAAGAGCATAAATTTTTCTGCAATTCAGTACTTCGCATTATTCAATGGAAAATGCACAGTAGGCAAGACTGTAGTACATTTTGTGCTCCAGACTTGAGCCTCATACGTGCCACTCTCACCAGTGAAAAGGTTTATAATCTTGCAGCGATTGTTGCACGCAGACTACAACACAACACTAGCAGTGGCTATTACTATGGCGGAATTTATGCCACGCGTTTAGCACGAGAGCTGGTTGTTTTACCTTTGCCCTTTGACCCTATCCTGCCCACACAGTACTTAGATTTTGAGGCTTTAAAAAGCCTTAAGATCCTCAAAGGAAAAATTCGTGACTTCATCTATAAATTGTTGTTTAACCAAACTTCTGTTGTGCACATATATTTGCCTGCGCCTTCTCTTTTTGACTATCACAGCAAGGGAAGATATTATGTTCTGGAGAGCAAGGCTCGAGCTCACAACGCAGCAGTGGAGGCAGCACGGCAGGCTGAGGCATTGGCTCCGAGGGCCTTCGTGAGCTACCACACCAACTACCATCCAGGCTACTGACTGATTACCAAGTTAGGCCCAAAGTCTAAGCTTGGGGGAGTACGTATTCCTACCAACATTACATTCATGTTCACACATTTCATTCCAGTTGTCGGTGTCCACACTTTTTCATTGTTTCATCCATGCTTAAATTATTTTTCTCGCTTTCTTCTTGTGTGTTTGAAAAACTTTGAGAAAATCCAAAAATATGTTTCTTGCTTCTTTTTGATTTTTCTTTCTAGTTTAAATTATTGTAGCACTAAAAGAAAACCCAAAAAGATTTCCTTGTTCTTCTTTTACTTGTTGGGAGCTTTCCCGTGTAAGTAGTTTTTCTCGTTTTTGCTTTTCCCTTTTCGTTTGCTTGCTTTCAAAAAAACAAAAACTCTAAAAATATTTCAGTGTGTTTCTCTGAATTTCTTTTTATTTTATCAAGTCATCCCAAGGAGAAGACCACGATGAAAATGTGGAGTGGCTCTCATTTGCATTATTGTTGATCTAACAAAGATACCATATTACCTTGTTTTCTCCTCTTCAATAAGATGTTTGCAGATTCCAGCTTAGTCCACGACACTCTTGCACTATTATTATTTCAAAATCGTTCGATCGTGCAAGTGAAAGGCAATAATGACGATATTAGATGAACTGGTTGTGGCAGAGATAAACGGGTATGAACTCGACTTGTTCTGTTTTTATAAATATGTTTAACCTGGTATCCAGGCTTCAACCTATTATGATCAAACATGTTTGCAATGACAATTAGAGATTATAGTTTCTCATGCCATGCATAAATAGCTAGAATAATGACTTATCTTGGATATCAACATCGCGTTAAAATAATTGTGATGTAGTATGATGATATGCATCGAGTGGCTTGACTTGGCACATGTTCATGCATGTAGTTGAATCAAAACCAACATAGCCTCTATAATATTTATGTTCATGGTGTTCTTATCCTACTCATGCTAGTATCCAATGTTACTTATGCATATTGCATGTTCATGACCGTTGTTGCTCTCTAGCTGGCCGCTTCTCAACCTAATTGCTAGACTTCGCCTGTACTAAGTGGGAACTCTGCTTGTACATCAAAAACCTGAAACCCAAGTTATTCCAGATGAGTCCACCATACCTACCTATATGCGGTATTACCCTGCCATCCTAAGTAAATTTGCATGTGCCACCTCTAAAAACTTCAAATAAATATCCTTTTTGTGTGCCTGGATCGTTCATGGAACGATAGGAGGTAGTCGGTATCTTCCATGCTAAGCGGGTTATTCTCAGGTCGAATGTTTATTCACTCGCCATCGCACAAGAAAAAGGGCGGTAATAGGGATGCCCAGTCCCAAACTGCAAAAAGAAAAGAGCTCACAAATAATCAAACAAAAACTCCCAATGGAGCCATAACCTTTACCTTTCCGCTTGGGAGCCGCCATTAGCGTGCTTAGCATGGAAGATATTGATAACTGATGGTCGTGAAGTAAATGAGAAGGGTGCATGTCTTGAAATATCATTTACCTCTGTTTGGAAAACTTGAGCTCTCGCACCTCTGCAAATCACTGCTTCCCTCTGCGAAGGGACTATCTATTTACTTTTATGGTGTGTCATCACCTTCTCAAATAAGCGCCAGAACCTGAGAGCACTGCTGTCATGCTGATGCATTGTGTATAGATAATGTTGGGTGCATCATGACTAGATCTTTTCTACCATGAATTACAATGTTTAATCACTGCTTGAACTTTCGGGGTGCTCTGCATTTAAGTTTTGCGATCTCAGAAAGGGGCTAGCGAGATACCACTATTGTCATATTATATCATGGTTGTTTTGACAACGTGTTGCTATTTGAGATATCTTATTATTGCTCTCTAGTTGTTTATGTCATTGATATGAGTTAATATAATTTTTAAGAGTTATTGTCGACATGGTTAGTTATAATCCTTGTTGAAAACATGGGTGCTGTTTAAGCTTATTTACGAAACAAGAGAAAAAGAGTTCGTAAAAGTTTTTCTTTTTCACTTTTAGTTTATCAACTGAATTGCTTGAGGACAAACAAAGGTTTAAGCTTGGGGGAGTTGATACATCTCCAACGTATCTACATTTCCTAACGCTTTTCCTCTTGTTTTGGACTCTAATTTGCATGATTTGAATGAAACTAACCCCGGACTGACACTGTTTTCAGCAGAACTACCATGGTGTTATTTTTGTGCAGAAATAAAAGTTCTCGGAATGGAATAAAATTTCGCGAGGATTTTTTATATCAAATAGCCCCCCCCCCCCCCCAGGCGCGCCCTGGTGGGTGCTGCCCACCTGGTGGCCCCGCTGACCCTCAAACCGACGCTATAAAATCCCATATTTCCAGAAAAAAATCAGGGAGAAAGAATTATCATGTTTCACGAGACGAAGCCACCACCAAGCCCTGTTCTTCCTCGGGAGGGCAGATCCGAAGTCCGTTTGGGGCTCCGGAGAGGGGATCTTTGATCTTCGTCATCACCAACACATCTCCATCGCCAATTCCATGATGCTCCCCACCGGGAGTGAATAATTCCTTCGTAGGCTCGCTAGTCGGTGAGGAGTTGGGTGAGATTCATCATGTATTCGAGTTAGTTTTGTTAGGGCTTGATCCCTAGTATCCACTATGTTCTGAGATTGATGTTGCTATGACTTTGCCATGCTTAATGCTTGTCACTTTGGGCCTGGGTGCCATGATTTCAGATCTAAACCATTTATGTTATCACCATTATATCCATGTTCTAGATCCAATCTTGCAAGTTATAGTCACCTACTACGTGTTATGCTCCGGCAACCCCGGAGTGACAATAGTCGGGACCACTCCCGGTGATGACCGTAGTTAGGAGTTCATGTATTCATCGTGTGTTAATGCTTTGTTCCAGTTCTCTATTAAAAGGAGGCCTTAATATCCCTTAGTTTCCAATAGGACCCCGCTGCCACGGGAGGGTAGGACAAAAGATGTCATGCAACTTCTTTCCATAAGCATGTATGACTATTTACGAAATGCATGCCTACATTATATTTATGAACTGGAGCTAGTGTCATATCGCCCTAGGTTATAACTGTCTCATGATGAATATCATCCAATGAGTCACCGATCCAATGCCTATGAATTTATCTTATATTGTTCTTGCTAAGTTACTACTGTTGCTACTGCTATCGTTACTGCTACAATATCACTGCTATCACTGTTACTATTACCGTTGCTACTGCTGCCATCATCAAAACTATCATACTACTGTGATACTAATCACTTTGCTGCAGATAATTAATCTCCAGGTGTGGTTGAATTGATAACTCAGCTGCTAATAGCTTCAAATATTCTTTGGCTCCCCTTGTGTCGAATCTATAAATTTGGGTTGAATACTCCACCCTCGAAAACTATTGCGATCCCCTATACTTGTTTGTTATCATGGCTCATGTGTATTTCTTAATATCAAGACACCTAAATTGTATCCGAGATCTGAATATCGAGGAAAACAATAGTTAGTGCAATGGATAGACAATTGGATATAGAACGGCTAGTAAATAATAAAATTATATTAAAAATCGTACTAGTCTTCTTCCTCCTCTGACTGTATGTTGCCTATTGAAAATTGCCCTGAACCAACAACAATGAAAAGAGATACTGGTGAGCGCCCTCGCCATACCCGGCTTTGAAGGCTGCAATAGCAACTCTCCGCTTGAGACAAGATCTAAAAATCATTGAAGCAGCATCTGCTGGAGCATCACCCCGCGTAAAACAGGCTTGCAATCCATCACCACAAGCACAAAAGGGTTGGAGAAACCAGGTCAACCCATAGAAGAATACGAAAGAAGGTGTCGTAGTTGCCACACCGATAGCCAGCTAAAAGCTCTCCTTGAAATATACACAAACTGCCAAGATCTGAAGGGAACCGACAGATCTGGTGACACAAACTCTCACAGACTCTTCGTCGGTGCCGGATCGGATGTCATTGAAGTAGGGAGAGACTGGAGAGATCTTATTCCACCACACCATCATCGCCACCACCTTGTCAATGTCACTGGAGAATAAAAAACCTAAGAAAAAAATGAGACTGACGGGTCCCCACTCCTCTTGCCGCCGATGAGGCCGTCGAACGATGAAGAGAAGGGGGACCGAGGCAGTGGTGGAAGCTATGGTGGCGGCTAGGGTTAGGAGGCGGTTGTGTTAAGGCGTTCATAGGTGTTTAATTCACCTTATATTCTTATGGTGGCTCATGTGTTGGTAATACTAGAAGATAACCCATGCGTTGTCGCGGGATGGTTGGCAGAAAAGATGGATAATTAGATCAACCGAATAATCGTAAGACCTAACTATGATGTGATGACTAATGGTTTGGCAGCCATGTATGATTTGTTGATGCGAAAGGTTGTATGCATGGAAAATAGTTAGTGAGATGATAGATTAATGACGTGGCGGACATGCATGATTTGTTGATGTGGAAGCGTTGCATGCTTAGGAAAAATAGTGTGTGGGTTGCAACTATTTAAAAATAGAAGATTTGTTAATTACATGAGGGATCTATGCACTTTTGACCTTCCCTTAGATAGGTCTTTTCTCATATGTAAACTCATCTGCTGCATCACATGTTATTTGTTTACATGGTGTTGTTAGTATTGCAAAAACGTGTAGGAAGGATTATACTACCAGACAAAATGTGTAGGAAATATTCTCGCTAGTTTCTCAATTGTTCTAGACGTCAAGAGTAAATATAGTTATATAACAGAAAGAACTTCTTTATACTTGTTTGGAGAACACTTGCCTTCAACTCATCATTTCCACACGAGCTTGTGGCCCCCTTGCAACTCCGTTTGACCTAATTCCAAGCCCAAAAATATCCTAAAATCTAGAAACCATGAGAGCGAGATCCGAAATAATTATTCTGCCGCCGCAAGTCTATGTTATTTCGCGGTCCCATCTGGAGGCCTTGCCGGTACTCCGCCGGAGGGGGGTCAATCATGGAGGGCCTCTACGTCGATGTTGCTGCCTCTCCAATGACGTGTGAGTAGTTCCTCACAGGACCTACGGGTCCATAGCAGTAGCTAGATGGCTCTCTCTCTCTCTCTTTGATCTTCAATACAATGTTCTTTTCGGAGATCGATATGATGTAATCCTTTTATGCAGTGTGTTTGTTGGGATCCGATGAATTGTGGGTTTATGTTCAGATTATTCATTGAAAGTAATTGAGTTATTTCTGAACTTTTATTATGTGTGATTATTATAGCTATGTAATACTTTTCGATCTATAAGTTATCTTTGGTCAAGTTGATGATTAGATCTTCAGTGGAAGTGGTGCATAGCAGTAGATTCAATCTTGCGGTGTCCTCACCTCGTGACAAAATGGATAGCGAGACATGTATTCGTATTGTTGCTACTAAGGATAATACGATGGGTTCGACCATATTAGTTGATCTTATTTTGTCTACAGTATGTCATCATACTTAAAGCATTACTCTGTTTGTTGTGAACTTAGTACGTAGAGATGCAAGCATAGAAGCTCTCTCGAAGTGGAGTAACAGTAGTAGATGCAGAATCGTTTCGCTCTACTTGTCATAGACGTAATGTCTCTGTACTAATCATAACATGAATAACATCATAACTATATGATATTCTATCAATTGCCCAACAGTAATTTATTCACCCATCCTTTGTATGTTCTTGAGAGAAATGCCTCTAGTGATGCTATGCCCCATGGGTCCATTTAAATCATATTACTAAACTCCTAAATACCATGATGTAATTTATTTATTTTTATTTTACAATTTATATATCTCATATTATCATATTTGATCCTTGCAATTAACGAGTATAAGGGGATTGACAATCCTCTTGCCTGCGTTGGGTGCAAGTATTTCTTCTTGTGTGTGTAGGTACTACTAAAAGTCATTTGCGTGAATCTCCTATTGGTTCGATAAACGTTAGTCTTTACTGAGGGAAATACTCTCTTTTTTTCACGAATACGCAAGATGCATATCTTTGCATTGATAGAAGAAGAGTGCAAGCATGGGATTACAACGCTTACAAGGACATGTGCGCACTAGGCATGGTGTACAAGCGAAGGAGCACAACAGATGGGGGTATGCTCAGCCCCACGACCCAAAACTAGAGACTAAGCACCGGGGATAATGTTTTGTAGTCCGGTGGTGCCCGCCTTGGCCCATAGTCGCGCCTCGTCTTTGATGGTGTCGGAGGTGAAGTTGATAGATGGTGTCGCTCCATCAAAAATGCAAGCATTGCGGTGCTTCCAAATCCACCAAGCTGAGAGGATGATGAGGGAGGATAGACCCTTGCGCATGGAAGCAGGTGCGAGGTCAAGAGAGGATTGCCACCATATTTGGAATGGCATGCCGGGGTCAGGGAAGTTGATGAGCACATGCGCCCAGCTAAGGATCTCGAGCCAAATTTGGCGAGAGAAAGAGCATCCGGCAAGAAGGTGGTGCATGGTCTCCTCCTCTTGGTCACACAGGGCGCAAGTGTCATCGTGGGGCAATCCGTGGCGAGCCAGGCATTCCGCGGTCCAGCAGCGGTCTTGCATGGCTAGCCAAAGGAAGAACTTGACGCGGAGAGGAGCCCAAGGTCGCCAGGTGAGCCGCCAAAAAGGGTCTTCACAAGCTCCGAAGAATAAGGCCTTGTAGCAGGAACTTGCAGTATATGTAGCAGAAGAGGTCCATCGCCAGTGTAGCGTGTCCGGCTCGCTGGAGAGATTAGTGTGCCGCACCAAACGCCATAGCTCGACGTACTGCACCATGGCCGCCGGCCCAAGCGCGCCTCGGATATCCTACACCCAAGAGCGCTGGTGTAGACCATCACGCACGCAGCGCTCCATCCGAAGGCGCCTTGGGACGAGAGCGAGAACGAGAGGGGTGATCTCGGTCACAGACCTGCCAGTGATCCAGTGGTCGGTCCAGAATCTGCAAGTATCTCCAGCTCCAAGCTGCCAAGTCGTGGAGGCTCTGAAAATTGCACTCGCGTCCGCGTCGTGGGGGATGTGAAGGTGGCTCCAGGGGAAAGTAGTGTTGGTACGTTGCAGCCATAGCCAACGAACACGGAGAGAGATGCCCGTACATTGTATGTATCGGATGCCGAGGCCACCGAGGGAGATAGGCCGGCATAAACGCTGACAGTTGATGACGCACTGACCACCGTTGGCCTTGTCTGATCCTGCCCATAAAAATCCACGGATGATCTGGTTCACCTTCTTGATGGCAGTGCTGTTGAAGGCAATGGCCGCGAGGAAGTGCGTTGGGATGGCACTTAGGACATGGCGCACAAGGGATAGGTGGTCTCCCTTGGATAGCATAGATGCCCGCCATGTGGAGAGCTTGCGCCCAAGCTTGTCGATGATCGGTTGCAAGCTCGTCGAAGAGTCCTTGTGGACTGAGAGGGGCAGCCCGAGGTAGGTGATGGGAAAGTGCGCGACGGGGCACTGCATCTCCGTGGCTATAGCAGCATGTGATCCTCGATGCATTGGATAGGATTGGTCAAACACTTGTCAAAGTTGGTTTGCAGTCCAGAAGCGAGGTCGAAGACGTGGAGGAGCCTGTGAACTGTGGCGAGGTTGTGAGATTCCGAATGGCAGAAGATGACCACATCGTCAGCATAAAGGGATATGCTCGAAGCTGCATGACGGGTGGTCAAGCGGTGAAGGAGGCCCAGCTCAACTGCATGTAGCAGCATGGAGTTCAGCACGTCGATGACCAAGGTGAAGAGCATGGGTGAGATTGGGTCGCCTTGACGAAGGCCATGAGCGTGGTCGATCGGAGGCCCTGGGTGGTCGTTGATGAGAACTCTTGTGGAGGCCGTGGAAAGGAGCATGGAGATCCACTCGCGCCAACATGGGCCAAACCCAAGGTACTGCAGAAGTTGTAGAAGGAAGGGCCAAGAGACGTTGTCGAACGCACGAGCAATGTCCAACTTGAGAAGCATACGCGGTGCCTTCAGGTTGTGCATGAGACGAGCCGTCTGCTGCACGAGGAGGTAGTTGTCGTGGATGCATCATCCCGCAATAAACGCACTCTGGTTGGTGGAGACCATGGTGTTCAGCCGTGGAGCGAGACGGAGGGAGAGAAGCTTCGCGACCAGCTTGGCAAAGATGTGTATGAGACTGATGGGTCTATAGTCAAAGAGGGAGTGCGCATCTGCACGCTTGGGGAGCTGCGTAAGAAGGGTCTCATTGAGCTTTTGCAGGCCACGACCATTCATGGCGTAGAACTTGTCGAAAGCCACAAGAAAGTCGAGCTTGATCGTGTCCCAACATGCAACCAAGAACTCGGCGGTGAATCCATTCGGGGCCAGGCGCCTTCCCAGTCGGCATACTCTTGACGGCGCATCAAGCGCAAGAAGATCAAACTGCGGCACCCGAAGGGCATGTAGATCGAGCGTGATGTCGCGATCGAAAGTACTGCCAGGGACGTTTGAGAAGTGGACAAAGGCGGCCTCGGTCATCTCATCGTGGTTAGTGACAGTTTGGGTGCAGACGCGCAAACTTGTCATAAGGTTTCTTTGCATACGATGGGCAGTGTGCACTTTGAGGTAGGATACCGCTGCGTCGTTGCTCCGGAGCCAGGAGAGACACACACGCTGTCTGGCGATAGATCGCTCGAGGGAGGCAAGGCCAAGGTAGGATGCCTTAAGCTTCCGATGAAACCAGGTCTTGAGGGGGATATGTTGGGGAACGTAGTAATTTCAAAAAAAATCCTACACATACGCAAGGATCATGGTGATGCATAGCAACGAGAGGAGAGAGTGTTGTCCACGTACCCTCGTAGACCGAAAGCAGAAGCATTAGAACAACGCGGTTGATGTAGTCGTACGTCTTCACAATCCGACCGATCCAAGTACCAAACGTACGGCACCTCCGAGTTCAGCACACGTTCAGCACGATGACGGTCCGTGGACTCCGATCCAGCAGGTTGTCGGGGATGAGTTCCGTCAGCACGATGGCATGGTGACGGTGATGATGTTCTACCGATGCAGGGCTTCGCCTAAGCACCGCTATGATATGACCGAGGTGGAATATGGTGGAGGGGGGCACCGCACACGGCTAAGGAATGATCACGAAGATCAACTAGTGTGTCATGGGGTGCCCCCCTACCCCGTATATAAAGGAGGGAGGGGGAAGGTACGGCCGGCCCCTAGGGGTGCGCCTGGAGGAGTCCTACTCCCACCGGGAGTAGGACTCCCCCCTCTTGCCTTGATGGAGGGAAGGGGGAAGGGGGAAAGAGGAAAGGAGGGTGCCGCCCACCCTTCCTTGTCTTATTTGGACTAGGGGGGAGGGGGCGCGCGGCCAGCTCTGGCCGGCCCTCCTCTTCTCCCTTAGGGCCCATGTAGGCCCAATAACCCCCGGGGGGTTCCGGTAACCCCCCGGTACTCCGGTAAAATCCCGATTTCACACGGAACGATTCCGATATCCAAATATAGGCTTCCAATATATCCTTTATGTCTCAACCATTTCGAGGCTCCTCGTCATGTCCGTGATCACATCCGGGACTCCGAACAACCTTCGGTACATCAAAACATATAAACTCATAATAAAACTGTCATCGTAACGTTAAGCGTGCGGACCCTACGGGTTCGAGAACTATGTGGACATGACCTAGAACTGTTTCTGGTCAATAACCAATAGCGGAACCTGGATGCTCATATTGGCTCCTACATATTCTACGAATATATTTATCGGTCAAATCGCATAACAACATACGTTGTTCCCTTTGTCATCGGTATGTTACTTGACCGAGATTCGATCGTCGGTATCCAATACCTAGTTCAATCTCATTAACAGCAAGTCTCTTTACTCGTTACGCAATGCATCATCCCATAACCAACTCATTGGCCACATTGCTTGCAAGTCTTATAGTGATGTGCATTACCGAGAGGGCCCAGAGATACCTCTCCGACAATCAGAGTGACAAAACCTAATCTCGAAATACGCCAACTCAACATGTACCATTGGAGACACCTTTAGAGCTCCTTTATAATCACCCAGTTATGTTGTGACGTTTGGTAGCACACAAAGTGTTCCTCTGGTAAACGGGAGTTGCATAATCTCATAGTTGTAGGAACTTTGTATAAGTCATGAAGAAAGCAATAGCAACATACTAAACGATCAAATGCTAAGCTAACGGAATGGGTCGAGTCAATCACATCGTTCTTCTAATGATGTGATCCCGTTAATCAAATGACAACACATGTCTATGGTTAGGAAACACAACCATCTTTGATTAATGAGCTAGTCAAGTAGAGGCATACTAGTGACGTTAAGTTTGTCTATGTATTCACACATGTATTATGTTTCCGGTTAATACAATTCTAGCATGAATAATAAACATTTATCATGATATGAGGAAATAAATAATAACTTTATTATTGCCTCTAGGGCATACTTCCTTCAGTCTCCCACTTGCACTAGAGTCAATAATCTAGATTACATAGTAATGATTCTAATACCCATGGAGTCTTGGTGATGATCATGTTTTGCTCGTGGAAGAGGCTTAGTCAACGGGTCTGCAACATTCAGATCCATATGTATCTTGCAAATCTCTATGTCTCCCACCTGGACTTGGTCCCGGATGGAATTGAAGCGTTTCTTGATGTGCTTGGTCCTCTTGTGAAATATGGATTCCTTTGCCAAGGCAATTGCACCAGTATTGTCACAGAAGATCTTCATTGGTCTCGATGCACTAGGTATGACCTAGATCGGAAATGAACTCCTTCATCCAGACTCCTTCATTTGCTACTTCCGTAGCAGCTATGTACTCCGCTTCGCATGTAGATCCCGCCACGACGCTTGGTTTAGAATTGCACCAACTTACAGCTCCACCGTTTAATAAAAACACGTATATGGTTTGCGATATAGAATCGTCCAGATCAGTGTCAAAGCTTGCACCGACGCAACCATTTACGACTAGCTCTTTGTCACCTCCATAAACGAGAAACATATCCTTAGTCCTTTTCAGGTATTTCAGGATATTCTTGACCGCTGTCCAGTGATCCACTCTTGGATTACTTTGGTACCTATCTGCCAAGCTTATTGCTGAGCATACGTCAGGTCTGGTACACAGCATTGCATACATGATAGAGCCTATGGCTGAAGCATAGGGAACATCTTTCATTTTCTCTCTATCTTCTGATGTGGTCGGGCATTGAGTCTGACTCAACTTCACACCTTGTAATACAGGCAAGAACCCTTTCTTTGCCTGATCCATTTTGAACTTTTTCAAAACTTTATCAAGGTATGTGCTTTTTGAAAGTCCAATTAAGCGTCTTGATCTATCTTTATAGATCTTGATGCCCAATATGTAAGCAGCTTCACCGAGGTCTTTCATTGAAAAACTTTTATTCAAGTATCCCTTTATGCTATCCAGAAATTCTATATCATTTCCAATTAACAATATGTCATCTACATATAATATCAAAAATGATACAGAGCTCCCACTCACTTTCTTGTAAATACAGGCTTCTCCAAAAGTCTGTATAAAACCATATGCTTTGATGACACTATCAAAGCATTTATTCCAACTCCAAGATGCTTGCACCAGTCCATAAATTGAACGCTGGAGCTTGCACACTTTGTTAGCACCTTTTGGATCGACAAAACCTTCTGGTTGCATCATATACAACTCTTCTTCCAGAAATCCATTCAGGAATGCAGTTTTGACATCCATTTGCCAAATTTCATAATCATAAAATGCGGCAATTGATAACATGATTCGGACAGACTTAAGCATCGCTACGGGTGAGAAAGTCTCATCGTAGTCAACTCCTTGAACTTGTCGAAAACCTTTCACAACAAGTCGAGCTTTGTAGACAGTTACATTACCATCAGCGTCAGTCTTCTTCTTGAAGATCCATTTATTCTCGATGGCTTGCCGATCATCGGGTAAGTCAACCAAAGTCCATACTTTGTTCTCATACATGGATCCCATCTCAGATTTCATGGCCTCAAGCCATTTCGCGGAATCTGGGCTCATCATCGCTTCCTCATAGTTCGTAGGTTCGCCATGGTCAAGTAACATGACTTCCAGAATAGGATTACCGTACCACTCTGGTGCGGATCTTACTCTGGTAAACCTACAAGGTTCAGTAGTAACTTGATCTGAAGTTTCATGATCAATATCATTAGCTTCCTCACTGATTGGTGTAGTTGTCACAGGAACCGGTTCTTGTGATGAACTACTTTCCAACAAGGGAGCAAGTATAGTTGCCTCATCAAGTTCTACTTTCCTCCCACTCACTTCTTTCGAGAGAAACTCCTTCTCTAGAAAGGATCCAAATTTAGCAACGAAAATCTTGCCTTCAGATCTGTGATAGGAGGTGTACCCAATATTCTCTTTTGGGTATCCTATGAAGACACATTTCTCTGATTTGGGTTCGAGCTTATCTGGTTGAAGTTTCTTCACATAAGCATCGCAGCCCCAAACTTTAAGAAACGACAACTTTGGTTTCTTGCCAAACCATAGTTCATAAGGTGTCATCTCAACGGATTTTGATGGTGCCCTATTTAACGTGAATGCAGCCGTCTCTAAAGCATAACCCCAAAATGATAGCGGTAAATCAGTAAGAGACATCATAGATCGCACCATATCTAATAAAGTACGATTACAACATTTGGACACACCATTTCGTTGTGGTGTTCCAGGTGGCGCGAGTTGCGAAACTATTCCGCATTGTTTCAAATGTAGACCAAACTTGTAACTCAAATATTCTCCTCCATGATCAGATCGTAGAAATTTTATTTTCTTGTTATGATGATTTTCCACTTCACTCTAAAATTCTTTGAACTTTTCAAATGTTTCAGACTTGTGTTTCATCAAGTAGATATACCCATATCTGCTCAAATCATCTGTGAAGGTGAGAAAATAACGATACCCGCCGTGAGCTTCAATATTCATTGGACCACATACATCAGTATGTATGATTTCCAATAAATCAGTTGCTCGCTCCATAGTTCCGGAGAACGGCGTTTTAGTCATCCTGCCTATGAGGCATGGTTCGCAAGTACCAAGTGATTAATAATCAAGTGATTCCAGAAGTCCATCAGTATGGAGTTTCTTCATGCGCTTTACACTGATATGACCTAAACTGCAGTGCCACAAATAAGTTGCACTATCATTATCAACTCTGCATCTTTTGGCTTCAACATTATGAATATGTGTATCACTACTATCGAGATTCAATAAAAATAGACCACTCTTCAAGGGTGCATGACCATAAAAGATATTACTCATATAAATAGAACAACCATTATTCTCTGATTTAAATGAATAACCGTCTCGCATCAAACAAGATCCAGATATAATGTTCATGCTCAACGCTGGCACCAAATAACAATTATTTAGGTCTAAAACTAATCCCGATGGTAGATGTAGAGGTAGCGTGCCGACCGCGATCACATCGACTTTGGAACCATTTCCCACGCGCATCGTCACCTCGTCCTTAGCCAATCTTCGGTTAATCTGTAGTCCCTATTTCAAGTTGCAAATATTAGCAACAGAACCAGTATCAAATACCCTGGTACTATTGCGAGCATTAGTAAGGTACACATCAATACATGTATATCACATATACCTTTGTTCACTTTGCCATCCTTCTTATCTGCCAAATACTTGGGGTAGTTCCGCTTCTAGTGTCCAGTCTGCTTGCAGTAGAAGCACTCAGTCTAAGGCTTAGGTCCAGACTTGGGTTTCTTCTCTTGAGCAGCAACTTGTTTGCTGTTCTTCTTGAAGTTCCCCTTCTTCTTCCCTTTGCCCTTTTTCTTGAAACTGGTGGTCTTATTGACCATCAACACTTGATGATCCTTCTTGATTTCTACCTCCGCAGCCTTTAGCATTGCGAAGAGCTCGGGAATAGTCTTGTCCATCCTTGCATATTATAGTTCATCACGAAGCTCTTGTAGCTTGGTGGCAGTGATTGAAGAATTCTGTCAATGACACTATCATCAGGAAGATTAACTCCCAGTTGAATCAGGTGATTATTATACCCAGACATTTTGAGTATGTGTTCACTGACAGAACTATTCTCCTCCATCTTACAGCTATAGAACTTATTGGAGACTTCATATCTCTCAATCCGAGCATTTGCTTGAAATATTAACTTCTACTCCTGGAACATCTCATTGTTGGGGAACGTTGCAGAAAATTAAAAAAATTCCTACGGTTTCACCAAGATCCATCTATGAGTTCATCTAAGCAACGAGTCAAGGGAGTGAGTTTGCATCTACATACTACTTGTAGATCGCGTGCAGGAGCGTTCAAGGTAAGGGTGATGATGGAGTCGTACTCGCCGTGATTCAGATCACCGATGACCAAGTGCTGAATGGACAGCACCTCCGCGTTCAACACACGTACGGGATGGGAGACGTCTCCTCCTTCTTTATCCAACAAGGGGGAAGGAGGGGTTGATGATGATCCAGCAGCACGATGGTGTGGTGGTGGATGCAGCAGAACTCCAGCAGGGCTTCGCCAAGCTGCTACGGGAGGAGGACGAGGTGTAGCAGGGGGAGGGAGGCGCCAATGCACAGGGTGCGGCTGCCCTCCCCCCTGCCCTCCTTTATATAGGCCCCCAAGGGGGGCGCCGGCCCTGGGAGATCCAATCTCCCAAGGGGGCGGCGGCTAGGGGGGTGGAGTGCCCCCCAAGGCATGTGGTGCCCCCCCCCCCCACCCTAGGGTTTCAACCCTAGGCGCAGGGGGTGGGCCTAGGGGGGCACACCAGCCCACTATGGGCTGGTTCCCCTCCCACTTCAGCCCCTGGGGCCCTCCGGGATGGGTGGCCCCACCCGGTGGACCCCCGAGACCCTTCCGGTGGTCCCGGTACAATACCAGGTGACCCCGAAACTTTCCCGATGGCCGAAATACCACTTCCTATATATAATTCTTTACCTCCGGACCATTCCGAAACTCCTCGTGACATCCGGGATCTCATCCGGGACTCCGAACAACATTCGGTATGCTGCAATCTCATATTCATACAACCCTAGCGTCACCGAACCTTAAGTGTGTAGACCCTACGGGTTCGGGAGACACGTAGACATGACCGAGACGACTCTCGGGCAATAACCAATAGCGGGATCTGGATACCCATGTTGGCTCCCACATGCTCCTCGATGATTTCATCGGATGAACCATGATGTCGAGGATTAAACAACCCCGTATGCAATTCCCTTTGCCAATCGGTACGTTACTTGCCCGAGACTCGATCGTCGGTATCCCAATACCTCGTTCAGTCTCGTTACCGGCAAGTCACTTTACTCGTACCGTAATGCATGATCCCGTGATCAACCACTTGGTCACTTTGAGCTCATTATGATGATGCATTACCGAGTGGGCCCAGAGATACCTCTCCGTCATACGGAGTGACAAATCCCAGTCTTGATCCGTGTCAACCCAACAGACACTTTCGGAGATACCTGTAGTGCACCTTTATAGTCACCCAGTTACGTTGTGACGTTTGATACACCCAAAGCACTCCTATGGTATCCGGGAGTTACACGATCTCATGGTCTAAGGAAGAGATACTTGACATTGGAAAAGCTCTACCAAACGAACTACACGATCTTGTGCTATGCTTAGGATTGGGTCTTGTCCATCACATCATTCTCCTAATGATGTGATCCCGTTATCAATGACATCCAATGTCCATAGCCAGGAAACCATGACTATCTGTTGATCAACGAGCTAGTCAACTAGAGGCTTACTAGGGACATATTATGGTCTATGTATTCACACGTGTATTACGATTTCCGGATAATACAGTTATAGCATGAATAAAGACATTTATCATGAACAAAGAAATATAATAATAATACTTTTATTATTGCCTCTAGGGCATATTTCCAATAGTCTCCCACTTGCACTAGAGTCAATAATCTAGTTACATTGTGATGAATCGCACACCCATAGAGTTCTGGTGTTGATCATGTTTTGCTCGCGAGAGAGGTTTAGTCAACGGATCTGCGACATTCAGATCCGTATGTACTTTGCAAATTTCTATGTCTCCATCTTGAACATTTTCACGGATGGAGTTGAAGCGACGCTCGATGTGCCTGGTCTTCTTGTGAAACCTGGGCTCCTTGGCAAGGGCAATAGCTCCAGTGTTGTCATAGAAGAGTTTGATCGGCCCCGACACATTGGGTATGACTCCTAGGTCGGTGATGAACTTCTTCACCCAAATTGCTTCATGCGCTGCCTCCGAGGCTACCATGTACTCCGCTTCACATGTAGATCCCGCCACGACGCTCTGCTTGCAGCTGCACCAGCTCACTGCTCCACCATTCAACATATACATGTATCCGGTTTGTGACTTAGAGTCATCCAGATCTGTGTCGAAGCTAGCGTCGAGGTAACCCTTTACGACGAGCTCTTCGTCACCTCCATAAACGAGAAACATGTCCTTTGTCCTTTTCATGTACTTCAGGATATTCTTGACCGCTGTCTAGTGTTCCTTGTCGGGATTACTTTGGTACCTTCCTACCAAACTTACGGCAAGGTTTACATCAGGTCTGGTACACAGCATGGCATACATAATAGATCCTATGGCTGAAGCATAGGGGATGACACTCATCTCTTCTTTATCTTTTGCCGTGGTCGGGGATTGAGCCGACCTCAATCTCACACCTTGCAACACAGGCAAGAACCCTTTCTTGGACTGATCCATTTTGAACTTCTTCAAAATCTTATCAACGTATGTGCTTTGTGAAAGACCTATGAGGCGTCTCGATCTATCTCTATAGATCTTGATGCCTAATATATAAGCAGCTTCTCCAAGGTCCTTCATTGAAAAACACTTATTCAAGTAGGCCTTAATGCTGTCCAAAAGTTCTATATCATTTCCCATCAAGAGTATGTCATCTACATATAATATGAGAAATGCTACAGAGCTCCCACTCACTTTCTTGTAAATGCAGGCTTCTCCATAAGTCTGCATAAACCCAAACGCTTTGATCATCTCATCAAAGCGAATGTTCCAACTCCGAGATGCTTGCACCAGCCCATAAATGGATCGCTAGAGCTTGCATACTTTGTTAGCATTATTAGGATCGACAAAACCTTCCGGCTGCATCATATACAGCTCTTCCTTAAGATGTCTGTTAAGGAATGCCGTTTTGACGTCCATCTGCCATATCTCATAATCATAGTATGTGGCAATTGCTAACATGATTCGGACGGACTTCAGCTTCGCTACGGGAGAGAATGTCTCGTCGTAGTCAATCCATTGAACTTGTCGATAACCCTTAGAGACAAGTCGAGCTTTATAGATGGTAACATTTCCATCCGCGTCCGTCTTCTTCTTAAAGATCCATTTGTTTTCTATCGCTCGCCGATCATCGGGCAAGTTTGTCAAAGTCCATACTTTGTTTTCATACATGGATTCTATCTCGGATTTCATGGCTTCAAGCCATTTGTTGGAATCTGGGCCCGCCATTGCTTCTTCATAGTTCGAAGGTTCACCGTTGTCTAACAACATGATTTCCAGGACAGGGTTGCCATACCACTCTAGTGCGGAACGTGTCCTTGTGGACCTACGAAGTTCAGTAGCAACTTGATCCGAAGTACCTTGATCATCATCATTATTTTCCTCTTCAGTTGGTGTAGGCATCACAGGAACATTTTCCTGAGCTGCACTACTTTCCCGTTCGAGTGGTAGTACTTCGTCGAGTTCTACTTTCCTCCCACTTACTTCTTTCGAGAGAAACTCTTTTTCCAGAAAGCATCCGTTCTTGGCAACAAAGATCTTGCCCTCGGATCTTAAGTAGAAGGTATACCCAACGGTTTCCTTAGGGTATCCTATGAAGACGCATTTTTCCGACTTGGGTTTGAGCTTTTCAGGTTGAAGTTTCTTGACATAAGCATCGCATCCCCAAACTTTTAGAAACGACGGCTTAGGTTTCTTCCCAAACCATAATTCATACGGTGTCGTCTCAACGGATTTAGACGGTGCCCTATTTAAAGTGAATGTAGCTGTCTCTAGAGCGTATCCCCAAAATGATAGCGGTAAATTGGTAAGAGACATCATAGACCGCACCAAATCCAATAGAGTGCGATTACGACGTTCGGACACACCGTTACGCTGAGGTGTTCCAGGCGGCGTGAGTTGTGAAACAATTCCACATTTCCTTAAGTGTGTACCAAATTCGTGACTTAAATATTCTCCTCCACGATCTGATCGTAGGAACTTTATCTTTCGGTCACGTTGATTCTCTACCTCATTCTGAAATTCTTTGAACTTTTCAAAGGTCTCAGACTTGTGTTTCATTAAGTAGACATACCCAAATCTACTCAAGTCATCAGTGAGAGTGAGAACATAACGATATCCTCCGCGAGCCTCAACGCTCATTGGACCACACACATCGGTATGTATGATTTCCAACAAGTTGGTTGCTTGCTCCATTGTTCCGGAGAACGGAGTCTTGGTCATTTTGCCCATGAGGCATGGTTCGCATGTGTCAAATGATTCATAATCGAGAGACTCTAAAAGTCCATCAGCATGGAGCTTCTTCATGCGCTTGACACCAATGTGACCAAGGCGGCAGTGCCACAAGTATGTGGGACTATCGTTATCAACTTTACATCTTTTTGGCATTCACACTATGAATATGTGTAATATTACGCTCGAGATTCATTAAGAATAAACCATTGACCATTGGGGCATGACCATAAAACATATCTCTCATATAAATAGAACAACCATTATTCTCGGATTTAAATGAGTAGCCATCTCGTATCAAACGAGATCCAGATACAATGTTCATGCTCAAACTTGGAACCAAATAACAATTATTAAGGTTTATAACTAATCCCGTAGGTAAATGTAGAGGTAGCATGTCGACGGCGATCACATCGACCTTGGAACCATTCCCGACGCGCATCGTCACCTCGTCCTTCGCCAGTCTCCGTTTATTCCGCAGCTCCTGCTGTGAGTTACAAATATGAGAAACGGCACCGGTATCAAATACCCAGGAGTTACTACGAGTACTGGTAAGGTACACATCAATTACATGTATATCAAATATACCTTTGGTGTTGCCGGCCTTCTTATCCGCTAAGTATTTGGGGCAGTTTCGCTTCCAGTGACCCTTCCCCTTGCAATAAAAGCACTCAGTCTCAGGCTTGGGTCCATTCTTTGACTTCTTCCCGGTAACTGGCTTACCGGGCGCGGCAACATCCTTGCCGTCCTTCTTCAAGTTCTTCTTGCCCTTGCCCTTCTTGAACTTAGTGGTCTTATTAACCATCAACACTTGATGTTCTTTCTTGATCTCAACCTCTGCTGACTTCAGCATTGAAAATACTTCAGGAATGGTCTTCACCATCCCCTGCATATTGTAGTTCATCACAAAGCTCTTGTAGCTTGGTGGGAGCGACTGAAGGATTCTGTCAATGACCGCCTCATCAGGGAGGTTAATGTCCAGCTGGGTCAGGCGGTTGTGCAACCCAGACATTTTGAGTATGTGCTCACTGACAGAACTGTTTTCCTCCATCTTACAACTATAGAACTTGTCGGAGACTTCATATCTCTCGACCCGGGCATGAGCTTGGAAAACTAGTTTCAGCTCCTCGAACATCTCATATGCTCCGTGTTGCTCAAAACGCTTTTGGAGCCCCGGCTCTAAGCTGTAAAGCATGCCGCACTGAACGAGGGAGTAATCATCAGCGCGAGACTGCCAAGCGTTCATAACGTCTTGGTTCTCTAGGACGGGAGCGTCACCTAGCGGTCCTTCTAGGACATATTGTTTCCTGGCAGCTATGAGGATGATCCTCAGGTTCCGGACCGAGTCCGTATAGTTGCTGCCATCATCTTTCAGCTTGGTTTTCTCTAGGAACGCGTTGAAGTTCATGTTGACATGAGCGTTGGCCATTTGATCTACAAGACATATTTGCAAAGGTTTTAGACTAAGTTCATGATAATTAAGTTCATCTAATCAAATTATTACAATGAACTCCCACTCAGATTAGACATCCCTCTAGTCATCTAAGTGTTACACGATCCGAGTCGACTAGGCCGTGTCCGATCATCACGTGAGACGGACTAGTCATCGTTGGTGAACATCTTCATGTTGATCGTATCTTCCATACGACTCGTGTTCGACCTTGCGGTCTCTGTGTTCCGAGGCCATGTCTGTACATGCTAGGCTCGTCCAGTTAACCCTAAGTGTTTTTGCATGTGTAAAACTGTCTTACACCCGTTGTATGTGAACGTAAGGATCTATCACACCCGATCATCACGTGGTGCTTCGAAACGACGAAATTTAGCAACGGTGCACAGCTAGGGGAGAACACTTCTTGAAATTGTTGTAAGGGATCATCTTATTTACTACCGTCGTTCTAAGTAAACAAGATGCATAAACATAATAAACATCACATGCAATTATATAGTAGTGACATGATATGGCCAATATCATATAGCTCCATTGATCTCCATCTTCGGGGCTCCATGATCATCTTGTCACCGGCATGACACCATGATCTCCATCATCATGATCTCCATCATCGTGTCTTCATGAAGTTGTCACGCCAACGACTACTTCTACTTCTATGGCTAACACGTTTAGCAATAAAGTAAAGTAATTTACATGGCGTTCTTCAATGACACGCAGGTCATACAAAAAATAAAGACAACTCCTATGGCTCCTACCGGTTGTCATACTCATCGACATGCAAGTCGTGATTCCTATTACAAGAACATGATCTCATACATCACAATATATCATTCATCATTCATCACAACTTCTGGCCATATCACATCACATGACAATTGCTGCAAAAACAAGTTAGACGTCCTCTAATTGTTGTTGCATCTTTTACGTGGCTGCAATTGGGTTCTAGCAAGAACGTTTTCTTACCTACGAATAACCACAACGTGATTTTGTCAAATTCTATTTACCCTTCATAAGGACCCTTTTCATCGAATCCGCTCCAACTAAAGTGGGAGAGACAGACACCCGCCAGCCACCTTATGCAACTAGTGCATGTCTGTCGGTGGAACCGGTCTCACGTAAGCGTACGTGTAAGGTTGGTCCGGGCCGCTTCATCCCACAATACCACTGAAGCAAGAAAAGACTAGTAGTGGCAAGCAAGTTGACAAGATCCACGCCCACAACAAAATTGTGTTCTACTCATGCAATAGAGAACTACGCATAGACCTAGCTCATGATGCCACTGTTGGGGAACGTTGCAGAAAATTAAAAATTTTCCTACGGTTTCACCAAGATCCATCTATGAGTTCATCTAAGCAACGAGTCAAGGGAGTGAGTTTGCATCTACACCACTTGTAGATCGCGTGCGAAAGCGTTCAAGGGAAGGGTGATGATGGAGTCGTACTCGCCGTGATTCAGATCACCGATGACCAAGTGCTGAACAGACAGCACCTCCGCGTTCAACACACGTACGGGACGGGAGACGTCTCCTCCTTCTTGATCCAGCAAGGGGGAAGGAGGGGTTGATGATGATCCAGCAGCATGACGGCGTGGTGGTGGATGCAGCAGAACTCCAGCAGGGCTTCGCCAAGCTGCTGCGGGAGGAGGATGAGGTGTAGCAGGGGGAGGGAGGCGCCAATGCACAGGGTGCGGCTGCCCTCCCCCCTGCCCTCCTTTATATAGGCCCCCAGGGGGGCGCCGGCCCTGGGAGATCCAATCTCCCAAGGGGGCGGCAGCTAGGGGGTGGAGTGCCCCCCAAGGCATGTGGTGCCCCCCCCCCCACCCTAGGGTTTCAACCCTAGGCGCAGGGGGTGGGCCTAGGGGGGTGCACCAGCCCACTATGGGCTGGTTCCCCTCCCACTTCAGCCCATGGGGCCCTCCGAGATGGGTGGCCCCACCCGGTGGACCCCCGGGACCCTTCCGGTGCTCCCGGTACAATACCGGGTGACCCCGAAACTTTCCCGATGGCCGAAATACCACTTCCTATATATAATTCTTTACCTCCGGACCATTCCGAAACTCCTCATGACGTCCGGGATCTCATCCGGGACTCCGAACAACATTCGGTATGCTGCATACTCATATTCATACAACTCTAGCGTCACCGAACCTTAAGTGTGTAGACCCTACGGGTTTGGGAGACACGTAGACATGACCGAGACGACTCTCGGGCAATAACCAACAGCGGGATCTGGATACCCATGTTGGCTCCCACATGCTCCTCGATGATTTCATCGGATGAACCATGATGTCGAGGATTAAACAACCCCGTATGCAATTCCCTTTGTCAATCGGTATGTTACTTGCCCGAGACTCGATCGTCGGTATCCCAATACCTCGTTCAGTCTCGTTACCGGCAAGTCACTTTACTCGTACCGTAATGCATGATCCCGTGATCAACCACTTGGTCACTTTGAGCTCATTATGATGATGCATTACCGAGTGGGCCCAGAGATACCTCTCCGTCATACGGAGTGACAAATCCCTGTCTCAATCCGTGTCAACCCAACAGACACTTTCGGAGATACCTATAGTGCACCTTTATAGTCACCCAGTTACATTGTGACATTTGATACACCCAAAGCACTCCTACGGTATCCGGGAGTTACACGATCTCATGGTCTAAGGAAGAGATACTTGACATTGGAAAAGCTCTAGCAAACGAACTACATGATCTTGTGCTATGCTTAGGATTGGGTCTTGTCCATCACATCATTCTCCTAATGATGTGATCCCGTTATCAATGACATCCAATTTCCATAGCCAGGAAACAATGACTATCTGTTGATCAATGAGCTAGTCAACTAGAGGCTTACTAGGGACATATTATGGTCTATGTATTCACACGTGTATTACGATTTCCGGATAATACAGTTATAGCATGAATAAAGACATTTATCATGAACAAAGAAATATAATAATAATACTTTTATTATTGCCTCTAGGGCATATTTCCAACACTCATATGCTCCATGACGTTCAAAACGTCGTTGAAGACCCGGTTCCAAGCCGTAAAGCATGGCACACTGAACTATCGAGTAGTGATCAGCTTTGCTCTGCCAGACGTTCTTAACGTCGTCAGTTGCATCTGCAGCAGGCCTGGCACCCAGCGGTGCTTCTAGGACGTAATTCTTCTATACAGCAATGAGGATAATCCTCAGGTTATGGACCCAGTCTGTGTAATTGCTACCATCATCTTTCAACTTAGCTTTCTCAAGGAACGCATTAAAATTCAACAGAACAACAGCACGAGCCATCTATCTACAACAAACATAGACAAGCAAAATACTATCAAATACTAAGTTCATGATAGATTTAAGTTCAATTAATCATATTACTTAAGAACTCCCACTTAGACAGACATCTCTCTAGTCATCTAAGTGATCACGTGATCCAAATCAACTAAACCATGTCCGATCATCACGTGAGATGGAGTAGTTTCAATGGTGAACATCACTATGTTGATCATATCTACTATATGATTCAAGTTCGACCTTTTGGTCTCCGTGTTCCGAGGCCATATCTGTATATTCTAGGCTCGTCAAGTTTGACCTGAGTATTCTGCGTGTGCAACTGTTTTGCACCCGTTGTATTTGAACGTAGAGCCTATAACACCCGATCATCACGTGGTGTCTCAGCACGAAGAACTTTCGCAACGGTGCATACTCAGGGAGAACACTTCTTGATAATTTAGTGAGAGATCATCTTAAAATGCTACCGTCAATCAAAGCAAGATAAGATGCATAAAGGATAAACATCACATGCAATCAATATAAGTGATATGATATGGCCATCATCATCTTGTGCTTGTGATCTCCATCTCCGAAGCACCGTCGTGATCACCATCGTCACCGGCGTGACACCTTGATCTCCATCATAGCATCGTTGTCGTTACGCCATCTATTGCTTCTACGACTATCGCTACCGCTTAGTGATAAAGTAAAGCAATTACAGGGCGTTTGCATTTCACACAATAAAGCGACAACCATATGGCTCCTACCAGTTGTCGATAACTTCGGTTACAAAACATGATTATCTCATACAATAAAATATATCATCATGTCTTGACCATATCACATCACAACATGCCCTGCAAAAACAAGTTAGACGTCCTCTACTTTGTTGTTGCAAATTTTACGTGGCTGCTACGGGCTGAGCAAGAACCGTTCTTACCTATGCATCAAAACCACAACGATAGTTCGTCAAGTTAGTGCTATTTTAACCTTCGCAAGGACCGGGCGTAGCCACACTCGGTTCAACTAAAGTGAGAGAGACAGACACCCGCCAGTCACCTTTAAGCACGAGTGCTCGTAACGGTGAAACCAGTCTCGTGTAAGCGTACGCGTAATGTCGGTCTGGGCCGCTTCATCTCACAATACCGCTTAACCAAAGTATGACATGCTGATAAGCAGTATGACTTGTATCGCCCACAACTCACTTGTGTTCTACTCGTGCATATGACATCTACGCATAAAACCTGGCTCGGATGCCACTGTCGGGGAACGTAGTAATTTCAAAAAAAAATCCTACGCACACGCAAGGATCATGGTGATGCATAGCAACGAGAAGGGAGAGTGTTGTCCACGTATCCTCGTAGACCGAAAGCGGAAGCGTTAGAACAACGCGGTTGATGTAGTCGTACATCTTCACGATATGACCGATCCAAGTACCAAACGTACGGCACCTCCGAGTTCAGCACACGTTCAGCACAATGACGATCCCCGGACTCCGATCCAGCAGGGTGTCGGGGATGAGTTCCGTCAGCACGACGGCGTGGTGACGGTGATGATGTTCTACCGACGCAGGGCTTTGCCTAAGCACCGCTACGATATGACCGAGGTGGAATATGGTGGAGGGGGGCACCGCACACGGCTAAGGAACGATCACGAAGATCAACTTGTGTGTCATGGTGTGCCCCCTGCCCCCGTATATAAAGGAGGGAGGGGGAGGTGCGGCTGGCCCCTAGGGGTGCGCCTGGAGGAGTCCTACTCCCACCGGGAGTAGGACTCCCCCCTCTTGCCTTATTGGAGAAGGAAGGGGGAAGGGGGAAAGAGGAAAGGGGGGCGCCGCCCCCCCCCCCCTTCCTTGTCCTATTTGGACTAGGGGGAGGGGGCACGCGGCCTGCCCTGGCCGGCCCACCTCTTCTCCCTTAGGGCCCATGTAGGCCCAATAACCCCAGGGGGGGTTCCGGTAACCCCCTGGTACTCCGGTAAAATCCTGATTTCACACGGAACGATTCTGATATCCAAATATACTATTCCAATATATCAATCTTTATGTCTCGACCATTTCGAGACTCCTCATCATATCCGTGATCACATCCGGGACTCCGAACAACCTTCGGTACATCAAAACTTATAAACTCATAATAAAACTGTCATCGTAACGTTAAGCGTGCGGACCCTATGGGTTCGAGAACTATGTAGACATGACCTAGAACTATTTCCGGTCAATAACCAATAGCGGAACCTGGATGCTCATATTGGCTCCTACATATTCTACGAAGATCTTTATCGGTCAAACCGCATAACAACATACGTTGTTCCCTTTGTCATCGGTATGTTACTTGCCCGAGATTCGATCGTCGGTATCCAATACCTAGTTCAATCTCGTTACCGGCAAGTCTCTTTACTCGTTACGTAATGCATCATCCCGTAACCAACTCATTGGCCACATTGCTTGCAAGGCTTATAGTGATGTGCATTACCGAGAGGGCCCAGAGATACCTCTCCGACAATGGAGTGACAAAACCTAATCTCGAAATACGCCAACTCAACATTTACCATTGGAGACACCTGTAGAGGCCTTTATAATCACCCAGTTACGCTGTGATGTTTGGTAGCACACAAAGTGTTCCTCCGATAAATGGGAGTTGCATAATCTCATAGTTGTAGGAACTTTGTATAAGTCATGAAGAAAGCAATAGCAACATACTAAACGATCAAATGCTAAGCTAACGGAATGGGTCAAGTCAATCACATCGTTCTTCTAATGATGTGATCCCGTTAATCAAATGACAACACATGTCTATGGTTAGGAAACACAACCATCTTTGATTAATGAGCTAGTCAAGTAGAGGCATACTAGTGACGTTAAGTTTGTCTATGTATTCACACATGTATTATGTTTCCGGTTAATACAATTATAGCATGAATAATAAACATTTATCATGATATGAGCAAATAAATAATAACTTTATTATTGCCTCTAGGGCATATTTCCTTCAGGATAATGGCCGCAAATCTTGAGCAGCATCAAGTCTCGCAATGAGCTTGCGGGACGCCTTAAGCTGAAAGGACACATTGCCGATCATGCGCGCGCTCCAGCTTTGCAGCTTCCTGGCAGTCGCCTTAAGACGTGTCACAATCCATCTAAAGGGATCGGCGTCCGGCGGAGTAGAGACCCAGGCCTCAGCAACCACATGGTGAAAACCATCTAACTTCGGCCAGAATCTCTCAAAATGGAAACGCCGTGCTTCCGGAGGGCGGGCCACGCAGTCAACAAGGAGCGGACAGTGATCGAAGGCCGTGGAGGCGAGGCAGCGGAGTAGGCAGTGTGGGTGGGCGATCTCCCAACCGGAGGTGCAAAGGATGCGGTCGTTATGAACAAGCGTAGGGGCGTCGCGCTCGTTGGACCAAGTATATCGTCGGCCATGCATATAGAGATCACGAAGCTCCTCGTCAGTGATGAAGCGCCTGAATCTGTCCATGGTGCGACGGTTGATGTTTGAGTTGTTCTTCTCCGAGGCCGAGGTGATCATGTTGAAATCTCCACTAATAAGCCATGGGCCGATGCGGGACTCGCGCAAATCATGTAACTCAGCAAGAAACTCAAGTTTGGCGTCATCATCTTGTGGCCCGTACACCCCCAGTGAGCCACCAATGGCCCTCACTGGCCAAGGAAGAGACCAAGGCCGTAATGTGGTGCTCGCCGATGAGGGGATTGGAGAGGGAGATGGTAGAGCGTTGCCAAGCAAGGAGGATGCCACCGCGTGTGCCATCCGCCAGGAGGAAGAAATAGTCCTCAAAGGACGGACCGAGCGTGTCCAAGACAATGGCGTCGGAGACATGAGCGAGCTTTATCTCTTGGGGACACACTATGGTAGGCGCGGCAGCGGAGATCACGCTATGGACGGCGATGCGCTTAGCTCTGGAGTTAAGACCACGGGCATTCCAAAAAATTGTTTTGAGGTTACAATCCATAGGGGAGGGGCACGTTAGAGACATCACAAGGCAGCCAATTAGGCTTCAATGAGCTGCCCGGGGGTAGGAGGCAGCGAGCTGGGGAGTTGCCACCCAAAGAAATCAGCGAATGCTTACAGCACATCTAACGCCAGTGGCTGCTCGAAGAGGAGGGCGTATTTGCCAAGCATCTCGTCGGAGATTGGCGCATCGTCTCTTGAGATGAGGCCGAGATGGTGAAGTAACTCCCGCTTGGCTTTCATTTCGGAGTTGAGCCCTTGGTCCGCGCGCGCAATGCGGAAACTGTGGCGAGGGGTGAAGTTGGCCGGTAGCTCCTTTCTACGTCGCCGAGGCTTCGGCGCCGGAAGCAGAGAGGACGCCCTGGTAGAGATGGCATCAACTAAAGAGGAGAGAGCCACGTCGGGCGCGGGTACGTCCGTGGTTAGCATGGGCTACATGGGCGATGGGGCCGACCTGTCATCCATCGGACCGGTGGGTGCAACATGCAGCACCACATCCAAGCAGGACGGGGCCGCCATAGGCTCGGGATTGGCGCGGTCCAAGCAATTCGAGGGCGCGTCATGAGAGCCAGTGGCCAAGCGAGGTGGGGCCTCGATCAGCTCGGGATCTGGGCTGCATGGGGACAGGGGGTGGGGAGGCGTGGGATTGGCTGCAGACGAATCTCCCGCGTCAGTCGTATCAGCAGATAGGCCTCGGGATGCCTCGAATGAAGGTGGTACGATCCGGATGGGCCCCCCAATGTCTCCCAGCGGCAGGCGCGACGCAGGCTCATCATCACGAGGAGAGGTGGTGTCGACTCCTGGTTGGCTGATCAGGATTGCCTGGGATGGCCCAGCGGGGCTTGGAGAGGAAGGTGCGGTGCTGATTGGCCGGTTTGAAATGCACGCATCCCGAGACACCTGGGACCCCGGGGTCTGCACAGGGTCGGATGGGCTGGCCTCCAGCGCGGGGGATGGTGCGTCCGGCGTGTCACATGGCCCAGCATCGGTCAGCAGAGGAAGGGCGCCCAATCGGAGCCGCGCGGAGGCTCGGTCAGCGGAGGGAAAAGCGTCTGGATGGGGCCCCAAGATTCCTTCCCATCCACGGCACAGAGGAGGCACGTGCGCATGGCGACGGCCACGCCGGCGGCCGCCCCGACCAGGGTGTCACCGTGAGCCACCGGAACGGGCAGGAGGGAATTGATGGTGCTGCGGCCAGCGCGGAGGCAGCGGGGGGGAGTCCTGCGCAGCTTCGTCGTCGGAAGCAGGCAGAGGGGGGCGGGGGTGGCCGGCGGTAGTCGACGCAGGAGGCCACGTGAATCCGGATGGGAAAGCGCGCGAGCCCAAGTGCGAGGCACTCGGCGCGGTCCGGGTCGGCGTCCAGCTCCACGGCGTCGTCGCCCGGCAGGAGGAGCTCGGAGGAGCGCGGCACTACAAGAAATATGTCAACTTATGACCACCACTATTGGTCACTGAAAGGTCACAAATTTCCATTTATGACCTTTTTGTGACCAAAAACAGAAGGTCAAAAGCTGGCCGTCGTAAACTGACTATAGCGACCTTTCTTCTAGAATGGTCAAAGATGTTTACGACCAAAAGATTCCTACTGTGGCGTTTTGGTCACTAGCAACCTCCCCCAGGCCACGTAGGCATCCAGCGTGGCAAGCTGATGTGGCACAAGATTCAACCCGGTCCAATTCGATTTTCTACATGGGCCGAGCCCAAGAATTCGGCCTTTTCAATATATATTTATTTCTGTTAATTTTCACTAGCTACATGGGCCTGGCCCAGTAATTCGGCCTTTTAAATTTCTTTGCCTATCCCATTTGACAGATTTTTTTGGTCTTGTTTTTTCTGGGCCATTTCTTTGCTGGGCCTCTCAAGTTTTCCCCTAAAAAATAATTGTTCAATATATCTTGGGCTGGGCCGAAATAATTGATCCAATCCAACTTCTTTTATTATGTCATTGACATTACAACACATCAAACTACAAGTTATCTTGGGCCTAGCCCAGTTCCGATACATTTTCAAAGCAACATGAAATATTATAGGAGCCCAAAATATAGTTACATGCATTCATTCTAGCAGTACATATCTTTACATCCAACCAGTAAGTGCCAAACAGAACTATTCTACAACAAAGAAAAGAAAATAGATGACAAGACATCACAGAAGTTCCTATTGTCCTCCTCCTTCAACATTTGAAAGCCTTCACCTGGCAGTAGATCAATCATGAGTGAGAAACAATACAGCAGCAAAACAATACGGTTGATTATTCAAAGAAATTAAACTAAGTGCAGGTCACCCAAAGCTGAATTTCTTGCAATCCAAACAACACAAACAGTAGGAAGATGGTTGCATAGATACAAATCCATGTGGTAGCAGCAAAATTGGCCAATCTGGACCGCATCTTCTCTGTTTGGTACTAACTAAAAAAACTGGACTTGTTCATACAAATCCCTCTTGAATTCCTTACACAGCCAGGATTTGCATCAAATATTCCTTAATTTAGTGGCATTTGTAAGCAGAGAAAGAGAGGGAGGGAGATGGGGATGCTACGTACCTTGTCCTGAAGTTCCAACGACCAGACCAGAGAGAAGTTGCTCCTCGTCTTCTTTCTTCAGCCCCAAATTTGCCTGCAATAACCACAATTCATTGCATCAACCAGCGATCTGATCTCACAAGCAATCTGATCTCACAAGCCCCACCCAGGTGGTGGACTGGTGGTAGTACAGCAGCTAGAAGCTCATCACTCACCGGTTGAAAAGCTCGACCCGGTACTCCATCTCCTTCTCCGCCATCCCGAATATCTGCATCGCACAACCACCACCATCAGTTGACCCCAATCACAAGCTCGAAATCGAAGAGGAAGGCATATACGCACAAAAAAAGAACATGAAAATTCCAGAAAAAGGCGACTTGTAGCTGCCAGCAGCAACTTGAGAATGAATGATTGATATCCTGGAAGTTGTAAACTGGAAGCCAGAGAAGCTACTAGTCAGGTTAGTTTCCACAGGTTAATTAGTTTCAAGTTCTGAAACTGAATGCATGGGGTCGAGTATCAGTATTATGTGTAAATTAGTCATATGATATACCTGTAGTTACGCAATGATTTTGCTCACGTTAGATAGCATGTACTTCTATACGAGAGAAAGAAGGATTGCTAGCAAATGTGCTACATTTTATTGTGCAATGTCAGTCAGTTTGTGTAGCTAAACTACCAACAATGAACCAACCAAGTGCATATATACTGCTCGTGAGCATGACCAATTTTTTAATCAGACAAAACCAAATATGTTGCAGAATAAAAAATCTACAAGGTGAATAGTAGAAGCTGAGTTTTCAAAGAATGTATCACTTTCAGCTATACAAGATTGCCCATCCTCAAGAAAACAATTACAATTTCGAGTCATGGCCTGAACAGCCCCAGTAACTCATCCTCAAGAAAACAATTATAAAAGACTAATCTTAACCCACTGGTAGCAGTCGAACACTAGCAACTAGTGAGCACTGAAGAAACAACACAATGAAATAGCTTACCCTGATGGTGTCAGCGTAGTTCCATCTGACCTCCTTGGAGAGCTGGCCGAGGAGGCAGTACCTGTGCGCAGGCTGCAGCCTCAGAACCCTGCAAAACCACAAGCAACGTCAACATCAAACACACATACAAGACACACGCCAAGATCTAGAAGGCAGTCCAACACTGACGTACGTCAGCGTGTCGGGGATGACCATGCGCTTGGTCCTGTCATACGGTGGTGGTGCGCCCTCGTATGCCTTAGCCTGGGCGTCGTCCTCGAGGCCACCAGCGGCCCCAGGCGCGGCATCCGGCGTAGACGACTAGCAGGCGAAGCTGAAGCTGCTGCATTGGGACAATACGAACAGTGAGCCATATGCCTGGACCCTAAACCTTGAAGAAAGCAGTACAAAATTGCACTTCATATAGGACTGTCATGCAGACCAAAGTAAGCATGAACCGAGTAGATCCCACTAGCATTATGCTTTCTAAAAGATTGCTCGACTAGCATTTTTAAAATTGTCGTGTTGTAGAAACTGAATTGAGGGTAGTGAAAAGGTCCAGAATGTATGAAGATAAGAAAGAAGTTCTTCCCTGGACTGGTTAGTTTTAGAAGCTCTAGCGCAAAATCGACTCCAGGAAAGATCGACGATCCAATTCAAAGATGTAGAGAAAAGTAATACTTAAAAACGGGAAAAATGTCTAAACAGCAAGCTAGCTGCATGTTATACAGCGTCAGCTTATTTCACTGCTCCATGGATGGAGCTTACAATACACTAACCACTTAGACGCACTAATGCAGATTAAAGGGATATGCATGTTTTGTGCCTGTTGGTTTAGGTAGATCTATTCTGGATACCAATGTTTATCTCCTTAGACCATAGGCATTCCATCAAACCGGTATGTTACAACAGACTGAATAATTCAAGGAATCACCTAGTAGTGGCAAGAATATACAATTGTACAAATGCAGTGCAAGAATACTAACTACACGACAGTAACTTCCTAGAGCAGGCAATGTAAAAAGATGTGAATCTCAAATCTATAGCAGCTGCAGTGGTTCAATATAGTTTATGAAATATAATTTAAAGAGAGAGCAGACTGCCTTTATACAATTTTGGTTACTACCAATTGTCAGTACGATTGCATTAGTGCGTCAAGACGCTGAACAATTTATGCTATCGTTCCAACAGTTTATGCTACAAGCCAACAATATATAAGCCCGTGCCAGTGCTGCTGTTCCGCTGCTCTGCTCCTTGTGCTGCCGCCAGAGACCCCCCGATGGCCTAGAAGAAAAATACTGTTAACTGACAATTTCTCAATAAAGTTTCTGTACAACAGCACAAGGTGGTTAACACAAAGGGGAAACAAAGAATTAACATGGCAGCAGAGCAAACCAATACAGCTTGCAACTAATAAGCACATGATATTGCTTGGCAAAAGAAGCCACCAGGATCCAAGTAGATCTAGATTTACAGGTGTAATCTTCAATAACTATTAAAGCCATAATTACCACTACAACGAACACAAACAGAATTATGTACAGATGGAGCAACGGAGTCTATCGACTTGCCCAAAAAGTACTTGCAAAAAAAGAAGGAACGCTAGTATCATCATCCATACAAAATAATCACTAGCATGGACCTAGCAGTAATCATCAGCATGCAACCCATCGCCTGACGCGACTGGGGAATCCAAAGCACAGGATCTAACAGGCAGTGCCTAAATCCACTCGAAAACAACGTAACTGCTAGAACCAAGCAAATCAAAGCACAGCGCGTACGGATGACATATCCTGCATCGGATAATGCTCAGGAGAGAACCTACTGTGAAGTTTAAACATGCAGCTAGCACGGGCGGGACAATGCTCGGGCAACTCACCCCACAGGCGAACTTGAAGAAGACCCCGAGCTACTAATCGAGCAAGAAGAGGGGCTCACTGGTGTGCCCTTGCTTGGCGGCGACGTGGAAGGCGTCGAGGTCGAGGCGGGAGCGGAGCTTGGTGGCCTCGAGGTCGTAGAGCGGGAGGAGGAGGTGCACGACCTCGAGCGCGCCGGCCTCCGCCGCGACGTAGAGCGCGGACTCCTCGGCGACGGCCAGGAGGCGGCACACGGCCTCGGCGTCCGCGGATCGAACGGCCGCGAAGAGCGCCTGGTGGGAGAGCGGCAGGAGATCCATCGTCGGGTGGGCGGCCAACCGGAGAGTCGGCATGGAGCTGACCAAACGGAACCCTAGCGCGTCAGCCGACCTGCTCGACTCGATCTGGGGCATAGGGTAGGGAGAGATGGTGAGGGGAGGGAGGGACGAGGTCGGCGGCGGTGGTGAGGAGGGCTGCGAGGTTGGCGGTGGGTGGGAGCGGCGGGGAGAGAACTGGATCGGGGAAAGGAGGCCGGGGAGAGGACTGGATCGAGGGAGGAGGTGGCGGGGGCTGCGAGGACAGGAGGGGTGCGATGGGGGGAGTCGATGGGATCTGACCTAGGGTTTGGGCTGCGGGTGGGGGTATCTCTTTTTCATTTTATTTTCCTTTTTTCTGTAGATGGATGGATGGATGGATGTGGGATGGAGAGATGGATGGATGGATGGATGGATGGGCGCCATGTCATCGATCCGTGGGAAGAGTCCTGATTGGTCGAAAAAGCAGTGATTTAAAAAAGTGTCTAAGTACTAAAAATAGAGGGATTTTGTGAAGTAGCTATTCAAAATATTTTGCAAAATGGCACCACACAAATTTTCACTAGAGTTAGACCACATTTTATGGATAAGGACCAATTTCTATGCATTTCTGATCTTTCTAGCTATTTTTAATCATTTTCTGAGTGCCTGAAAGGAGGGTTTTTTTGAAGGAACTACCAAATAATTGTTGCAAAATTGGACCAAATCAATTTTCTAAAATACTAGGACATATTTAATGCACAATTGACAAAATGGTTGGGTGTAAAAAGTTTTGATCCACCTCTCGTGAAAAAGACTAATTTCCGCCGATTCAGCTGGAAGTGGGTCAAATTTGAACTGCAGCTGCCTCATAGTTTGCTATTTATTTTTTACAAAAATCATTTCTAGGTACATAAGTATCTATTTAATCAGAGAAACACCAAAAGTTTTCCAAGATTCAACCACTAGCTAGGAACGGTCAAGCCCGCCGTTTTGACCGCATTTTGAAACGGGCATAAAAAATTCAAAAAAAATCAAAAAATTGGGAAACCTTCGCATTGTGTCATCATATGTGGCCAAGTTCCTAGGAAAAATAACAAACTTGTAATACGGCAATTATTTTAAAAAAGTGTTCTCAGAAACGAGCTATCACGTGTGGAGATCAATGGCTTTCAAGCCAAAATGATCAATCTTATGGCCACATTCATGGCATAGTTTGTTCAAATGATCTCATATTGTGCACAAGGGTGCATATTAGAATGGCAAACAATGTTGCCTAAGGAAGTTTTCATTTTCTTTGGACAAAAAAACCATTTTCCATTTTTCGAGTGCCCAAAAGGAGGTTTTTTTGTGAAGGACCTCCCAAATAATTATTGCAAAATTGGATCAAATCAATTTTCTAAAATACTAGGACATATTTAATGCACAATTGAGAAAATTGTTGGGTGTAAAAAGTTTTGATCCACCTCTCGTGAAAAAGACAAATTTCCGCCGATTCAGCTGGAAGCGGGTCAAATTTGAACTGCAGCTGCCTCATAGTTTGCAATTTATTTTTTCCAAAAATCATTTCTAGGTACATAAGTATCTTTTTAATCAGAGAAACACCAACAAAATTCCAAGATTCAACCACTAGCTAGGAACGGTCATTCCCGCCGTTTTGACCGCATTTTGAAACGGGCATAAAAAATTCAAAAAAAATCAAAAAATTGGGAAACCTTCGCATTGTGTCATCAAATGTGGACAAGTTCCTAGTAAAAATAACAAACTTGTAATACGGCAATTATTTAAAAAAGTGTTCTCATAAACGAGCTATCACGTGTGGAGATCAATGGCTTTCAAGCCAAATGATCAATCTTATGGCCACATTCATGGCATAGTTTGTTCAAATGATCTCATATTGTGCACAAGGGTGCATATTGGAATGGCAAACAATGTTGCCTAAGGAAGTTTTCATTTTCGTTGGACGAAAAAACCATTTTCCATTTTTCGAGTGCCCAAAAGGAGATTTTTTTGTGAAGGACCTCCCAAATAATCGTTGCAAAATTGGAACAAATCAATTTCCTAAAATACTAGGACATATTTAATGCACAATTGAGAAAATTGTTGGGTGTAAAAAGTTTTGATCCACCTCTCGTGAAAAAGACAAATTTCTGCCGATTCAGCTGGAAGCAGGTCAAATTTGAACTGCAGCTGCCTCATAGTTTGCAATTTATTTTTTCCAAAAATCATTTCTAGGTACATAAGTATATTTTTAATCAGAGAAACACCAACAAAATTCCAAGATTCAACCACTAGCTAGGAACGGTCATTCCCGCCGTTTTGACCGCATTTTGAAACGGGCATAAAAAATTCAAAAAAAATCAAAAAATTGGGAAACCTTTGCATTGTGTCATCATATGTGGCCAAGTTCCTAGGAAAAATAACAAACTTGTAATACGACAATTATTATAAAAAAGTGTTCTCAGAAACGAGCTATCATGTGTGGAGATCAATGGCTTTCAAGCCAAATGATCAATCTTATGGCCACATTCATGGCATAGTTTGTTCAAATGATCTCATATTGTGCACAAGGGTGCATATTGGAATGGCAAACAATGTTGCCTAAGGAAGTTTTCATTTTCGTTGGACGAAAAAACCATTTTCCATTTTTCGAGTGCCCAAAAGGAGATTTTTTTGTGAAGGACCTCCCAAATAATCGTTGCAAAATTGGAACAAATCAATTTCCTAAAATACTAGGACATATTTAATGCACAATTGAGAAAATTGTTGGGTGTAAAAAGTTTTGATCCACCTCTCGTGAAAAAGACAAATTTCTGCCGATTCAGCTGGAAGCGGGTCAAATTTGAACTGCAGCTGCCTCATAGTTTGCTATTTATTTTTCCAAAAATCATTTCTAGTTACATAAGGATCTATTTAATCATAAATACATGGTTTGGTGGCGATACGTCAAGGTTTGGGCGGTGGCCGAGGGCCCCAACTCTAGAGCGCGTAAACTCGCATGCCCGTCGCGTGGTCACCGCGTGACCGTAATGTTGCCATGTGTTCTGGGCGGCCTAGGCATGTCTAGTGGGTTGGGCACTCCCCGGGTTGGTGCTAGGAAGAAAATTACAATATAAGATTCTCACGAGGAGACCGATCGATGCTCAAACATGAATTAGCAGCCAAGTGTTTGATTAGCGGTACGGGAAATGCACATGGCAAATGGGCGTGAGTTTTGGCTGAGGATGATCATCTACTAAGGAGAATGTCTTCACAAATTTTGAGCTCAAAAGGAGGATCCTAGGTGGTACTTGCTTTGCAAAGTACCACGCTGGACAAAAATATGAATGTTGAAGCTGGGCTCAAAATAATGAATGGAGTGAGCTGAAATTTTGTGGAGGATGGTTATTTGGGCATAGGAAAGCATTGTAGAAAATTGATACCATTTGGACATGCCAAAGTAGTACTTCCTTCACAATGCTCTTCCATGGACAGAAACTTGGGAAAACTAGTGAGAGAGATTGGATGAATGAAATGAGCTCAAAATTGGTGCAGGTAAGTTACTTAGGTATGGTCATGCGCTGGTAAATTTTCAGATCATTTGGGTAAGCCTAGCTAGTACTTAGTTCACAAAGCTTCTCTCGAGGTAGAAACTTTGGAAATTTCCCGAGAAAGATTTACTAGGAAAATTGAGCTGGATATTATCATGTAGCAATGATTTGGGTATGGAAGAGTGCCCGAAAAGTTTGAGGGTAATAGGAGGGGTCTATATAACACTTGCTTTGCAACGTGCCAATTTGGCCATAAAATATAAATTGAACCTGGGCTCACATAGATAATTTGACTGAGCTGCAATTTGGAGGAGGGTGATAATTTGGGCATATGAAGAAACTGTATAGATTTCATGTCATTTAGAGATATAAAAAAGGTACTTCCTTCACAATGCTTCTAGGTGGACAAAAACTCTGGAAATTTGCCGAGGAAGATTTGCTAGGCAAATGGAGCTGAATTTTGTCATGCGGTAATGATTTGGATAGGAAAGAGTGACCAAAAATTCGTAGGGCAATCAAGAATATATAAATAGCACTTCCTTCATAAAGTGTTGTTGTGAACATAATAGGAAAATGAATATTGTTGAATTAGTTTTGAACTAGGCAAGGAAGGATTTTTACATATTTGATGAAGATATGACCCAAAGAATTTATGAGATTTTTTTGGGAATTTTGGGAATGATAGAAATATAGGTTGCTTCACAACCTAGGGCAAAAACTGCCACATGGACATGACACATAGGCAAAATTGATGAGATGGCGCCTAGTCATCACAACCCACCACAATCTACAAGGTTATGACCATCTATATTGGTCATTAACAACTAGAAATAAGGCAGCGGACTAGCACTGTTTGCTTTGTGACCATTTCGTGTAAGGAAATTACGACCTTTCTGACCAAAATGGTCGCAATGGTTTAGGGTTTGAAGCCCCCTGAACAGCTTTTGACCAATTGGTCTAAAATGGTCATAAATTTATGACCAATTCTTCGAGGGTCACTGACAGAAGGTCATAAGTTGACATATTTCTTGTAGTGCGGGATCGCGTCCGGGTTGATGGTCCATGCACTCAAACAGAAGACGGACATGTCGGCGAGGTTGCAGGTCTCGGGGGCGAGGTGCTCGACCTTGCAGAAGGGGGCAAGTAGGGTCTCGGCGGCCGCCTGGTGCCAAGCGTGATCGGGGATGTCGTAGAGCTCGAGGGACACGAGGAAGAGTGCCTTAACGGGCTCGGAGCCGGCCTCGCGGCCCCAGGGATGGAAGATCAGCCTGAACCGGGAAGTGCGAACACGGCTCAAGGCGACGCGGGCACGGGACTCCATGCTGGAGAAGCGGAGGAGGAAGTCTTCTAGAGCATGCTTGTCGGTGAACTCGTCAGCGACAAGGTCGCACTGGGAGCAAATGGCGTCGGCAACCTCCTTCCGTGACACGCCCGCGCAGTAGCCCGCGAGGATGACGAGCAGCGCACACTCTACCTCGATGATCTCCTGGGAGCACAGGAGGTAGCACACAGCGGCCGCAGGGCGAAACGCTGGGTGCCCGGAGGGCGGCGTGGCGACGGAGGAGGCCACCGAGGCTGGCGAGGAGGGCCGCGAGGAAGTTGCAGGGGCAGAGGCGGCAGGAGACGGCAGGGCGGCCCAAGATGAAGCCGCCGCAGTCCACCCGGAGGACTCGGGGGACGCGTGGTCCGGGGGCGATCCGGCGCCCTGGGCAGACCCGGAGAGCACGGGTGCACCGGCCCCAGAAGCATCCGACGCGGGCGTGAGCAAGCCCGAGGAGGTGCGTGTGGCGGCCGTGGATCTTGAGGACGAGGGGTGGCCATCCGCGGCGACCGGAGCGGGGACACGGCGCCGAAGCGGAGGGGGGAACCGTCGGAGGAGGACGCGACAACCCGGGGGAGGGAGCAAGACTTGGCCTTGTGGACAAAGAATCGACAGCGATGGCATCGGATGTCCTTCCTGCAGTCGGAGAGGGGGTGACCAGAGCCTAAGCACCGGGGACAGTCGCCCTCGCGGAGCCAAAACGTCCTGGGGCGGGGCCGCACGTCCAGGCCACGCCGATGGCTGTCCTGCGCGCGCGAACGGGGCCGCTTGCGACTCGCCACCACCTGCCAAGGCACGCGCGCGTCCACCTCCTCCAAGGGCATCCGGCAGATCTCAGAGCGGAGGGGTTGGCACGGGGCAGGCGGCGGAGCCGGGCCCGTCGGTGACGGCGAAGGGGACGGAGAATGGGAGGGAGCGGGCGCCCAGGATGGCGATGGCGGACGGCAGAGGACCTGGCGGTAGGTGAGCGGCGACCTAGCGGAAGAAGGGCTCGACTCGAGCCATCTGTCCTCGTGGGAGTGCCCGACGGCGGAGGGGGGAGGAGGCGAGGCCATGGTCGTGGCCGCGGGCTGGGCGGCGCGGCCGGGGCGACCGACACCGAGGAAGGTGGACGCCGGGGCCGGAGTGGCTGCCGGCGTGAGGGAGCAGGTGGGTGGGAGCAGGTGGGAGGAAGCAGGTGAGATCGCCGGAAATACTTTCTGCTAATGTACTACTTCACCCTTCCTCTTCAGGAAAATCCTAACGCATTTTACAAGTAGCAAGAGGTGCATGGGAGGCCACCTCAATGGAGAGAAGGATCGGGTGGTGGAGGAGGTAGGGATGGGTGAGGAAGGAGAGCAGATATATTAGAGATTTTTCACAGAGATGAGGCTATGATTAACCAAAAACTTTGGATTGGTGCTTGGGACTCATGTTCTATGGTTGATTTAGGGGCGTGTACAAGCAGTCAATGGCCCCTATATGATAATCTTCTGATTTGGGATGGGCTTCACTATTGCTACTACTATGGGAGAGTTGAGAGAGAAACAATGTGTGATTTCTGTCGCTACTATATAATGCATTGTTGCCACTATATGTTGTTCAATTATTGTCAGGTGAGCCACATATTGGGGCCAGGCTCAAATGATTTAGATAGGATGGAGGAGGCACAGAAAAACGTTCGTGCCGTTTTTAATGAATTTCTAGCTCGATAGCGAGCTTCGCCAGGTACGGCCTAATTTGTTTTGAAATCATCGAAGAACAATTTTTTCTATTATATATTCTCTGACTCTTGACCTGAACAATTGCATCATGAGAAAAGAACCATTACATACAGCGTAGCGTTGATGCATGCTCAAGTATAGATGGGATAAGGTGACACTCACCACCATTACAAGTCCACAAAATTACAAGTCGGTATAGGGGGCTAACGAAGTAGCATGCTACAATATGATGTACAATTCATCTTCTTGGGATTGATCATGTTCGTTGTGAATAGGTGAATAAAATATGACCATCATCAACTATAGTGAAGAAGAGAAGTGGCAACACAAATGAATCACTAGGCGTGCGAGGACTTGTTTTTTCGTTGCAACGAACGAGCATGTTTACTAGTTGTGGGCATATTCGTCCGGTCAGCTGTAGACATCGATTCAATCGGCGTGTGACCAAGCGTGCCTTTTCTAATTTTTGTTATATTTCTTTTTGAACATGATGTAATTGCAGATGTTGTACATGTACATACACTCATTTCTATGAGCACATAAGCATATCTCATCCTCATGAGCATCCTTAAGATAGTGGTTGATACAATATGTTAAGATTGATAAAGTCATCACATGCGTCTCATAGTCAACGAGAACATTTTCTCCCACCGAACGAACATCGTCAAAAAACCTAAAATAAATTCAGAAAAATACAAACATCAAATTTAGAACTTGAATCCTGATAAACTGGTTTCATCACAAAAAAGTACCCATAACATAACCTCTGACTCTGAGCTAGCCTCGCTTCCCTTGGTCAACATATTTCGGTCAGATCACCTAGCTAGTCACGTATGGACAGCACAAAAAGCATGCCGTTATTCTTCACGCGGATCACGCGATGTCGACGAGCCTGGTCATCGGTAGGTGCGAAGTGCAAATCTTCGGGCACCATCGACGGCGACGCCTCCAAAGTCCAAACCCCACGCACTCGGCATTGCCGCCGGCACCACGATATCACCGCTCCGCCGGTGTCATGAGGCCTCTGCTCTGCCGCCTATTCGCCCCCAGTTACATCGCCATGCCCGCCCCCTCCGCATCGCCGTCCCGACGGCTTGCCCACCTCACACGCCACCTCCTCGCCTCTTCCTCGTCCTCCTCTTCCGGCGAGCTCTCCTCGGTGGGCGCCCCCGCCGCCGCCGCCTCCGGCCCAGCCCGCGCGGCCGCATCCAAGGCCTTCGCCGCCGTGCTGGTCTGCATCTTCGAGGATACACGTGGGGATCCCCGCGTCCTCCTCACCAAACGCGCCTCCACCCTCTCGTCCCATTCAGGTAGCCCAAGGCGGAATCTTCTTAGGATCCATAGCGCACGATTCCGGCACTAGACTAAGTTAATTTCTTAACAAAAATGTATTCTAGGCGAGGTGTCGTTGCCGGGAGGCAAGGTGGATCAGGGGGATGTGGATGTTAAGGCCACGGCTCTGAGGGAGGCAGAGGAGGAGATCGGGCTGGACCCGGCGCTTGTATCTGTCGTGACAGTTCTTGAGCCCTTCTTGTCCAAGGTAAATAAATCTTGTGCTGGTATGATATGGAAATGGAATTCTAGGCACTTACTGTTAGCTTTTACCTATGAATTCTCTAGGTTTGCATATGCTTTGATCACACAATAATCGAATTCAGAGATGAAGCTATTTTCGATACTAAGAGGTCACTTAGTCGTTCTAGAGTAAATCAAGTTCTGATGCGCAACGCAGATTTATCTGAATCTTTTGTTGTGTTGGGCATTTTACTGTATGTTTGGTTTGAGCCCAAAGCTTGCCGTACCGAATATATAGCTAGCCAAAATTTTGGTCAAGGTTTAGCTTGCCCATGAATTAGTCAAAAGTAGGCAAGGAAAATGACTTAGTGTGAGCAAAGAGGCAGTGACATGCCAAAAAATTTGGCACCCATCCAAACAAAGATCAATTGATTCTTGATCATGATGAAAAAGTTGGTAGGGTAGATTTTGGCCACCATATTGCCATAGTGAATGGTTAGTTGGATGGATTTAGTATATTCCTTCGTATAGAGCTTTAAAGACAGGATTGGTTGTTGAATTGAGTTAGTGGATGTTGCAAGTCAAATTAGTGGAATGGATATTCATCTGAGAAATTTCTAAGTTTAGGATTTTTACTGTTAACTGCTGTATTTAATACTTGGTCTGGATTGGTGAATGAGTCATTGACAGACTGCATGTGATGTTTATTGGTTTATCTGTCACAGCATCTGTCATTTTGTACCGTATAGAAAGCAAAGCTTAAGTTTCTGTGTTTTAGAAGGCAGTATGACATGCATGGGTGAATGCTCGATTTTGGTGTATTAAGGGACAGGACCTCAAGGTAGAGATTGACAGTAATCTGCTTGTTAATAAATTGATTTTTCCCACCATTTTAGTACCTCTGGTGCATGTATTGCAAATCTATTGTAGTGACATTGTTCATCCAAAGCACATGCTGCATAATCATTTCATGAGAAATTTAGAACTGTTTTAGCCGTTGGCTATCTCCAATTTTCTCATAATTATGTCCTTTCCTGTCCTAATAATGCTGGTTTCTCAAAAATAGATACTCATATTGATCAGTCAAATGCATGAGTATGCCTAGATCCATCGAAATTACTTTTAATCTTTCAAGCTTGGTACATATGACTTTTAACATGATACAACACCTATTCACTTTAGTCAAGCCAATTGATTACGTTCACTAGCTAGAGTAAATTGCCTGCTTTTTAGAACCTTGACTTCCCTTGGTAACTTTCAAGTAATCTACAGCTGTTAGTCTAATGCTCGGCTCCACTTTTTGAATATTCGCATAAGGAAAATTCCAATCAAAATCTCATGCATAATTTGAAGCAATGAGCACATGCTTTTGCGCTCATTCAATAGAACCGCAGAACAGCCAGGGCTCATGCTGTAGTCTTTGTTTTGCAGAATGGCCTTGATGTTACTCCTGTAATTGGCATTCTTTCAGATAGAGCTCTATACAATCCTGTCTTGAATAAAGCTGAAGTGCAAGACATCTTTGATGCCCCTCTGGAGATGTTTCTGAAGGTGCAACCGTGATTTCTTTGTTTTCCCTTTGCCCAGCTTCTTATGTTGTCAAATACAGTAGGGTATTTGCATCGGTTAATTCTCACATCTATCAAAATCTCTAGGATGATAACCGGACAACAAGACAAAGGGACTGGATGGGGAAGACTATTCCGGTCCAGTTCTTTGACTACGAGTCAGAGGGCAAAAAATATGTCATTTGGGGCTTAACCGCACACATTCTGACCCGTGCTGCATCAGTCGTTCTACAGAGACAACCATCATTCGCTGAACTTCCAAATAGACCAGAAAATATTCCCACCAGCAAGCACTGATGGGCTGAAAACTCGGGCAGCAATATTGATATGTAACTGTAGCAATTTGTATACCCCATTTACTGGTACAAGAGGTTATCAGAAGTCTAAAACTAAACATGTAATGTATATCTGTAGAGATGTACTCCCTCCGTTCCTAAATATAAGTCTTTGTAGAGATATCACTATGAACCACATACGGATGTATATAGATGCATTTTAGAGTGTAGATTCACTTATTTTGCTCCGTATGTAGTCCATAGTTGAATCTCTACAAAGATTTATATTTAGGAACGGAGGGAGTAATTTGCATTGCATGTATAGCACAGTAAGTAGTATCCTGGAACATTTGGTGACATCATCTTTTGAGTTCAGAGTGAAGACAATGAACGCCCTGTGAAATGTGAAGCTCGTTGTGCTCTGCCAAAGAATGTATTGTATGGCCATCCATTTTCAGCGTGAAATGAAGGCAATAAATGTGAAGCAACTTAGGGCATCTCCTATGCTGACCCCCAAATCAAACCAGACACAGTATCCGTCCGCGGATCGGGCCTCCACGCCCACTCTGTCGCCGCCTTCAACCGATCCTTATGCCGCTTCAACATCTTGAAACGGACGGCTTGCACGATCATCCTTGCATCGTCATCCAAATCATCCATCTTCAATGTCAAAATCTTCACCTCCTTCGAAGTGGCTGTGATCAGAACCTTCTTCTCTTAGAGAATGGTATTCTCCTCTTCAAGTTTGAGCTTCTTCTCGGTCGCCGCCATGCCTCTCGGTATGCCACCCTGGTGTCTGACCGCTTGACATATGCCTCCTCCTTTACCAAGATGTCCTCAAACCTCTTCATCATCTTGGTAGCCGCCCCTTCTCGCTTCGCCTTCTCCTCCTCCCACTTCTTTCTCCGGAACCATCTCCTAACCTTCTTCGGCGGCTCTTTTATTGGGACGGTTGGATCACCCATTTCATCCACGGTGCCCATGCCGGCAGTCTTGGCGGAGTTGGCAATGAATACACTCCACTTGGGTTGCCCATTCAACTTCAATCAACAATGCATAAGGACGAAGTTCTTCTTCTCCAACTTCAATAAAAAATAGAAATACTTATGTGAAATTTTAAAGAAAAACCCCGGCAATTCAAAAATATGTTCATGAAGTTTTAGAAAATATTTATACAATGCAAAAAAAGATCCCATAGGTTAAGAATACTTTTGTCATTAAAATGTACAATGTGTATTTGGAAATAATGTTACTGCCTATTAAAAAAATGTTCAAAACAGCTATTTTAAAAAAAATACATCATCTATTTAAAAAATGTCCAAAGTGTATCATAAAATCTTTCACACGGCTCTAAAAATGTACATTTGTGTATTGAGGAAAAAGAGACATGTGTTGAAAAAGGAAACCAATAAAAACCACCAAAGAAAAGAAAAAAGAAAAGAAAAAAAAGAGGAAAAGCAAGAAAGAGAGAAAAGAAACCAAAGTATACCAAAGAAAGAAAGAAAGAAAAGCCAAAGCAAAATGATTTTTTTGTAAAACAGATGAAAAACAAATAAAACTAAAGAAAAAAAATCGTAGAAAACCGACGAAAAACAAATAAAACCAAAGGAAAAAAATCATAGAAAACCAGACACAAGAACCTACAACGCGCAGCGAACTAAACCTCGCTATTGGGCCGGCCCATTATACGTTACCCAGGTAATAAGTACGGCCGACATATGTCCGACACTATGAACCAATCCATTTGCTCATGGGAAACGATTGGGAACGATGCGCCGACCAAAGCTTCAGCCGGTCGCGTCCCACGCTCGCATCCCCTCTCAACGAGTTCAAGCGTTACACGTAGGATGCAGAGGCCCACACCATCCCTCATCTTGTTTCTCCCTTACCTTCACGCCCGAGACCAACTCGCGTTGCGCTGCAGCTTTTTTCTCGCTGTGACCTCCTCGACCAGGCCTGACAGCATCTCACCGGAGATGAGCTTGCCAGCGGAGATGGCTGCCAAGCCCCCCGGGTAATTCTTCCTTTTTGTGGGCGCCTCCCTCATCCACGCCATCTTGCAAAAGAGAGCGAGGATGGAGGCAGGGGCGCTGCGAGGAGTTGCGACGGCGGAATGCTACAACGGCGTGACAGGGGATGTTTCAACCATTGATGCGAGTTGCCAGAACTAGGCGATGGAGGAGCTGCGACCTGTGGTGGAATTTGCTACAACCATTATGCGCCTATGGTGTGACCCCTCGACGACGGCGACAACGTTTTGTTGCAACCGCATAGTGTTTTTGCTACTACCAGCGGCATAAATTGCTACTACCAACGACGAAATTTGTTACATTATCCGTGAAGATGATGTGACCCAGGCTACAACAACATTTTTTTTGCTGCAACCACACAGTTTTTTGCTACTACTGGCTAGGGGATTTGCTACATCATTCATGAAGAAGATGCAACCCTTGACGGCGGCGACACCGTTTTGCTGTAATTGTTACCACCATTCACGGCGGTGGTCGGCAACTGGAAATCGAAAAAGTTGCAACCGGCGATCGGGGATGCTACAACCGACGTCCGGGGATGCTACAACTGGCAACCGTAGAAGTTGCGACCATGCCTCCATGTGCTGGAACCGGCATAGGGGGCTGGATGTTGTGACCGTCGCCGGCCAATGGCTCGACGATGCGCTGGGAGGAGGGAAGAACGGAGGCTGGGGGGTTGCTGCAACCGGGCACGCGGGGATGCTACAAACAAGGCACCACGAAACGACGATTAAGGGGTGTCGCCATGGCCATAAAAGAGTTGGCGGCAGAGGGGGCTATGACATGTGAGCTGCGGCGAGGAGCGGCGGCGCGAGGAGAGGAAGCGGGGGCGCGAGCGACTGGAGGCCAGCGGTTGTTGCCCTCGAGGAGTTGCACACGGAGGCAGAGTCGCGTGGGGCAGAGGCGGGGGATTTTTTTGGGATGTATTCAGAGGAAGAAGAATACTCAAAGAGGAAGGCGCGGGATCAGATCCCATGGCTGTGGGGCGCCAGATCGAAGGGTCGCGCTGCGACCGGCCCAAATTTGGGCCGATGCGCCGGCGCTTATTACCGCCCTTTGCTCATGCAGGAGAGATATAAGACAGAGGTAGTTCATTTCAGTGAACTGAATCTAGTCTTTTTTTCCTTTTTTTTTTGCTATTTTAGTTAATTTAAATTAAAACCACAAAAAAATTATGGAACGGAGGGGGTATTAGATTGGAGGACGGCTGAATTTGGTCATCGCCATCTCTTTCCCATCCCATTATCGGTGAAACGTACGCACGGCGGCGATCGAACGGAGTGCCAAACAGCTAAGCTATAGCTGCTAATCCGTTACTGTCAGGGTTCACCAGCAAGTAAACACCAGCGACGCAGGCCGAGCGCGACACCGTAACTTCCTTCCCTCCGATCCCAACCAGCGAGCGTTGGCATCAGCGGTACGTTGCCAGTGATGAACTGATGATATGCCACCATGTCCAGACAAGACAGACAAGGGAAGAATACCACACATGTACACCGGGCAGCAGGCAGCAGGCAGCCGCATAGTTTAAGCACGTTGGGGGTCGGACGGGTGGAAGTGGAAGCCAAGAGAGGAGAGGAGGCCAGCCAGGCCAGTGCACGCCGAGATCCGGCAGCGTAGATAAAGAAATGGAGGGTGTGCGTGGCGACCTAGCCTGGCATCCGAGCTGGGCATGCGGCCGCGTACGTTCAGATCGGTCAGATGTCGATCCGCCCCCTGCGTATGTGCATGCATTTGCATTTGTGCCCACCAGGCTGGACGCCCCCATTATTTTGCCGCCGCGCCCCAACATGCCACCTTGCCATTCGCATCACTCGCAGATCCATCCATCTATCGATCGATCGAGATATTTATTTATTTAGTTTATTTATAAGTAAAATAATGATGCCGTAGTTTTCTTCGTCAACTAGGCCAGCGGGGTTACTGGCGCAAGTACGCTTTGCCGTCCTGTCATCGCGTGCGAGCCTAGGCATCGCCGTTGATTGACGAGGAGACCCCGGTGGCTGTGGCTGCAGATGCGACTAGCTGGACGGAGACGACGTTGGCCCATTGGCGTAGTACGTCGGACTTGTCCAAGTGGCCATATGTGTTAATAATCTTATTATTGAAGAAAATACGTGAAATAAATAAATTACTGTGCTGCAATTTGTGTGGCAAATGTCAGTCATGCATCGCGTCGCGACCCACGACGAGTTCACCGTGCTTGGTCAACATTCAACACTCAATCTGTAACTTGGCTTTGACTGCTGCAACGCAACGGCCTTGAGAGCTGGATGGCGAGGCTGCCCGTACGATACGTACAAATGCGTGTGAAGCCATGATGATCCATCCACAAGCTGCTCGCCTCCGTCCAATTCAACAGTGCCCCCGGCTGGTCGACGCGGCCGTCACCTTCTCTTCTCACCTGACCCGTAAGTACACGCCGCGTGGCGCGGGCTGATCTGACCCGGCCCGGAATCTGCCTGCCTGGGGCTTGTCGCGTCCACCTGACTAGGACCCCGACACGCATGGAGCTTCTATACTCTTGCCAGTCCCCGATAGGTCCATGTCTCGGTATGCATATCGGGCCTGATTATTCACGCGCTCAAGGCGTCCATCCATCATGAGATCATCATGTAGCATCTCAACCAAAGGTCGCAGTAATTCAACCCATGGACACCTGCTAGTGCTACCATTATTTTTTGTTGTACTCCTAAATCAACGACAATTAATATGAATCACAAGGATTTTTTTTACTTTCGTGCTGAAAACAAAAGAAGCAGGGAAGGAGATAGAAAAGAAAACTTGGAAATGGAAGACGGTCAGCGGCGTTTATCCATCCATCCATCCATCTGAAAACTCAAGGGGAAAGTACCTAGACAAGAGCCAGCTAAGCCCTTCCCTTTTCTACGTGGTACCAACGTGTATACAGCTACGTACGCAGAGAGATATACTACTACTCTAGTTGTGTACAGCATGCGGCACGACAGAGTAGAGCTAACCAACAAGCGGAGACAAAACACAAAAATGGCAAAAAGAAAAAGAAAAGAAAAGAAAAGAGCTGTTCCCATGCGCAGCGCAGCGCAGCTGTCCGTGCGACGGAGTTAAAGCCCCCGCCACCACACCAAACCCACCCCGTCAATCCCCCGCTGCTCAATCAGCCACCCCGAGCCAGCCGGCCCGGCGCGGTCGACGACGGCCGTATATATACCCGCCGCGCACAGCGACAGGCGGAGGCCGCCGACCCGAGAGAGACCCAGGCCAGAAAAGGGAAGCAGCAAAAGGGCCCCCGGGGACAGCGAGAGGTGTAGGCAGCAGCCGCAGCCAGCGGGGAGGCTGGTTGGTCGTCGCGGGCGGGATGGAGAGCGAGATGTCGGACGCGCCACCGGCGGCCGCGGCCGTCGCCGAGCCGCTCGCCGCCGTGGCGGAGGAGGGCGAGGGGGAGGGCGAGGCGTCCACCCTCACCATGGAGCGCGTCGCCGCCGCCAAGAAGTTCATCGAGAACCACTACCGCTCCCACATGAAGAACATCCAGGAGCGCAAGGAGAGGTACCGATCCGATCCCGCCCCCCCCCCCCCCCCCCCCCCCCCCCAATTTTAGCCGCCGCCGCTGCGTTCGTCTCCGGTAGATCTCGCGCCCCGGAGCTCGATCGAGGGGTTTGAGCTCGGTTGGAGCGGCTCGAGCTCGGGGTTCTGGTGCTAGGGGTTTGTAGCTGCTAGATTTGGGGTGAATTTTGGGGTGGGTACCAAAATGTTCTCGCAGGAAGCGCGGCGTAAGGAGCGGTAGCTGTACTAGCCATGGTCTTTGAGGGTTTCTAGCGTGGTATGACCTCAGATGTTGCTTTAGATCCTTGAATTGTTATTTTTAGACAATGAGATTCTCGAATTAGTCGAGCTTGTTACGCAATTTGGGGTCGCAGTGGCCTGATTTAGCTCTGATGGATAAGTTGGGATGAGGAGAGTCCTTGGTTCTATAGGTGCTTCGGATCCTCATATTCTGCTCAATGCACCGAGCATAAATGGTTCTAATCACTGCGTATGGTGCAGTTACTGCATTTTTCCACTTTTGGCGCGAAAAGCCGCTAAGCTGAGCTCATCATACTAGCAACTGCCTTGCTTAGCTGGATAGCGGGTTTGGAATGTTACTGTTGCGATGGTTCTCGGATGACGACGATGCATGGATGCTACTACCGTGTATGTTTGTTTCGAGGTTGCGTCGGTATTTTGTTGTATGTGATATTTTGTTCTTGCGTGTATAATTAGAGTGTACAGTATGTCGGTTTTATTAGTTTGCAAGCCAACAAACAAATGGTTGCCTTTATTATGTGACGGTTATGTACCATCAATGTACTGTCACAGATTCATGTGATCCTTTTATGAATGGGTGGTGGACATGTGGTCGATGACGTAGCGCATACATGCCATGTATTGATTATGCTAGTACTAATTGTCTAATTTAGCTTACTTGAAGCCAGATATGTACTACATAATAGCCATTTCAGTTTAGTATGAGTTTGTTAGAGCTAGGATCAAAGAACCCTGCTTCCCTTTCATCAGACATGTTTTAGGTGTGGACAACATTTGATTCTGCTAGTTGTTTGGAATGCTTCGTTTCTTCTCAGTGCACCATGCTTTTGGTCAAATTGCTGACACGGAGTAGTTAGGTTCTGTTTTTTCCGCTGCAAACTGTTGAGCTAAGTTCATAGTACTGACTCACCTGCAAAAAAAAAGGGTTCATAGTACTGACTACTCCCTGCTTAGTTGGGCTATAAAATTTAGTGTCTTGCTGCTGTAAAGATTTTCTTGCAGGATAAATGCATAAAATTGACGCGAGGGAACACGACATGATTTTTCTGCGTCAGCATGTTGTTTTACAAAGGTCAAACCGTCAAACAGTCTTGTTTCCCTATATGTTGGAAGTAAAACAACGTGATGAAACACAATGCAGAACATTAGATGAAAGAAGTTGATGTCCTATACCTTTTTTTAATGCAATGGCACACAGTGGGTATGTAATCACCAGCCATGGTGTTGAGGAATTCTAGTGTGGTATGACGTCAGATGTTGCTTTAGATTTTCGAATTATTATTTTTAGACAATGAGATCCTGGAATTAGTCAAGCTTGGCACACAATTTGGGGTTGCAGTGGCCGGATTTAGCTCTAGTGGATAAGTTGGGGTGAGCAGCACTTGACTCTGTACGTGCTTTGAAATCTCAGATTCTGCTCAATGCACCAAGTAAGAATGGTTCCAATCATGGGGTATGTAGCAGTTATTATACTGTTATATTTTTGGCATGAAAAGCCGTTAAGCTGAGCTCAACGTACTAGCTGCTGGCTTGCTTAGTTGGATAGTGGGTTTGGAGTGTTACTGTTGTGATGGTTCTCTGATGACGATGCATTGATGTCATACTATCATGTATGTTTTGAGATTGCGTTGGTATTTGTCTTATGTGGTATTTTGTTCTTGTGTGTATAATTAGATTGTATACAAGCCGTCAAATGTCTGCCTTTAATTAGGGTATATTACGTGATGGTCTTGAACTGTCAACGTCGAAACGTAGTCGATGACGTAGTGTATACATGCGATGTATTGAGTATGCTAGTACTAATTTAGCTTACTTGGAGTCAGGTATATACATAATAACCATTTCAGTTTATTATGCATTTGTTAGAGCTAGGAGCCTAGGATCAAAACCCTGTTTCCCTTTTGTCAGACATGTTTTCGGTGTGGACACCATTTGATTCTGTTAGATGTTTGGAATGCTTTGTTTCTGCTCAGGTGCACCATGCTGTTGGTCAAATTGCTGACACGGCGAGTTATGTTTTATTTTCACGCTGGAAACTGTTGAGCTAAGTTCATAGTACCGACTACTGCCCTGCTTAGTTGGGTTACGGGATTTATAGTTGCTGTTTTAAAGATTTTCTTGCAGGAGAAATGTACAAAACTGGTGGTGAGAAATCAACAACATGATTTTCTATTTTAGCATACATTATTGTACAAAGGTCAAACAGCCTTGTTTCCGTATATGTTGGCAGTAAAACAACATGATAAGCACAATGCAGAACATTAGATGAGAGTAGTTGATGACTTAATGCCATATACTTTCTTTAATGCAGTACATTAAGTTCAGGCCATCTATGTAACAGGGCATTTGTTTTTCATTTATGGTCCTGTTATGTGTTAAATCTTTTAATAAAGCACACAGGGGTTATGTAATCACCAGCCTGGTCTTGTATTAACTCAAGCTGGGGATTGCATTTGTTGAGACATCAATCTTAAATATTTGAAGTTTACCTGCATAAGTTTCAACTGTGAAAGCTTTGTACTGGTGTGTGACTTCCGTCATATTGATTATCCAGCTTGCTCATCTTTTGGCGTCACAATTCCATTTTAAGCAGATTTGCCCCTCCCCAGATGATAATTTTGTTTGATTTTTGTCGGTTCCCAGCATCACATAACAAAATCCGATGTATTGCAGGCGTTTTAGACTGGAGCGGCAGCTAGCTACTTCTGAAGTTCCCAGGGAGCAGCAAATCAATTTAATAAAAGACCTGGAGAGAAAGGAAACTGAGTACATGAGACTTAAAAGGCACAAAATCTGCGTGGATGACTTTGAGCTGCTCACCATTATTGGGAGAGGCGCTTTTGGAGAGGTTCGCTCTTGCACATTTAGTTTCTGTTTTTCTGCACACACCTCCATCTGTGGCGTCACTACTAAATGACACATGTGTTTTTGCCAAAGAACATGGCATGGCTCTAGACCATGGTACTATAAGTTTGTTGTTGGTGGTGATGCATTTACCTTCAAGTAGTTCTGTATGTCCAAAAAGATTTAAACTAGGGGAAGTGACAACTGTTTGTTGGAGCATAAACTCATTTGTGCTTTAAATCCTTTACTGACCTTCTTCTTGCTGTTTATAATTTTATTATTACAATAGGTTCGACTGTGCCGGGAGAAGACCTCTGGCAACATATATGCAATGAAAAAACTGAAGAAGTCTGATATGGTTATCAGGGGTCAAGTAAGATATCCCCTATTTCTGGATATTTCATGTTTTCTGCTTCGTAGTTGCTCGTTCTATTGACCAATTTTTATGTTGAATGTACTTGATGGTTGTAAGTATTGATATTTACTATGGTGCTTCGCTATCTGTCAAAATTTTCTTCAACAAACTCTTGTTGCGTCTACGAGTGTATGTGGCGCTTTTGCAAGGATTGTTTTATTTTTTCTCAAAATATGCAGTGCAGTGCGGATTTCTTTTCCATATCATATAGTTGCTTTTCACTGCAGCTTTTGTCACTGTTATGTCGAAAAGAAAACAGAAGTACAAATCGAATTTGCAATGCATGCTAATACATATTTGTATGTATTAATGTGTAGGAGCTTGTGTGTTTGCCATTTAGCTGGCCTTCTTTTGAGTTTCTGAAAGAAGGCCAGCTAAATGGGTAGCCTTTTTTTCAGTCTCCAAGGAATTCGAACTTGAACTTGCTAGAAACCAAAGGCTAGTGTATATGATAATCCTGTTTTGTTCTATCCCTAACTTTTTTTGTGTGAAGCCCGCAAATGTTCCACTCATTTTTCTCTTATCTAGTTTATTTGTCATGGGCATGTGATGATATCTTCAAAATATCTGTACATTTGTATCACTATCTTTGTTGGATTTACAATTTCTATAACATGTCTGTTAGGTGGAGCATGTTAGAGCAGAAAGAAACTTGATGGCTGAAGTTGCTAGTCACTGCACTGTGAAGCTATACTATTCTTTCCAAGATACGGAGTATCTTTACCTTATTATGGAGTACCTCCCTGGCGGTGATATCATGACCCTTCTCATGAGGGAAGATACCTTAACTGAACCCGTGGCTCGATTCTACATTGCTGAGACCATCCTTGCCATTGAGTCCATTCATAAGCACAACTACATCCACAGGTTACAAATATTTGATTTTAAAGACATCTAATTTAGTCTAACTCTATCATCTTTCTGATATATATATTTGGTTTGCTATCATATGCAGAGATATCAAGCCTGATAATCTGCTTCTAGACAAGAATGGTCACATGAAGTTGTCGGATTTTGGGCTGTGCAAACCAATTGATTGTTCAAAGCTTTCAACCTTGAGCGAAGATGAACCCATGGGCGATGACAACCTGAAGGAGTCAATGGATGTCGACAGTTCACTCTCTGAAACTGCAAATGGCAGAAGGTGGAGAAGTCAACATGAACAACTTCAGCACTGGCAGATGAACAGAAGAAAACTGGTATGTCTGCTTTATAGTTAACATATCGTCATATCGATCATCTCATTGGTCCTGTATAATTCTTTTGCTTTCATGGTATCGCTTCTACACCCTTGTTGGAAAAAAAAACAAGCGTGTGCATGCTCGATGTTTCTGTGGCAGCCTTTCTTACTACAAATGTATACTGATATTCAGGCATTCTCAACTGTTGGAACCCCAGACTATATTGCTCCAGAAGTTCTGCTAAAGAAAGGATATGGAATGGAATGCGATTGGTACAGCATGTTCAGACACCTTTTGTTCTATTTACTCTTTAGTTTAATAAATGTCTCATTATATTTTGTTTTGATCCATAGGTGGTCTTTGGGTGCAATAATGTATGAGATGCTTGTTGGGTATCCACCATTTTATTCTGATGATCCAATAACCACATGCAGAAAGGTTTGGTTTACTCAGCACATTTAGCTTAGTGTCCAATTCAAATTACCACTCATTGGTCGGGCTCACCTTTTTATTTGTAACACATCAGTAGTTCATTGAATGTTCTGTATGAATTATCTTCAGTTTAAGCTTATCATCGAAATTAGATTGCACTGATACTGAACAACTGATATATTTTTAGTTTAATTTAAAGTTCAAGCTGCAAGAACCTGAAGAAAGTATGCTGCAGCTGTATTGCTTATAAGCTTGCTCTACCAAAGCTTATGATATCACTATTGTTATGTTTTTTTTTTTTGATTTGGTAGTGACAAAGTACCCACTTCTTGATCATGTTTTACTTCCAGTAAGTTTACGAAGACATAATTATTTTAAAGTTATTTCTTTATGATGTTTCTGCTATGATGTGTATTTCTAGATTGCCTTCTATGAGCATAATCAAGTGTAGTTGGACTTGGACCTGCATTTGTTCTATTAATGTGGTTAACATTTTTCATATACGACCACCCGAAGACATTTTATCCTCACTCTGCCAAATTTCTGCCTTTTGCTAGATTGTGCACTGGAGAAACCATGTGAAATTTCCAGATGATTCAAGGCTGTCTCCTGAGGCAAGAGATCTAATCTGCCGGTTATTATGTGATGTTGACCACAGGATTGGTGGTGCAGGGGCTGATCAAATAAAGGTAGTACCCACTGGCACACAAAAGAAATAACTAGTTAAATATAATTCTTGTTTTGTTAGTCTACCTGTGTTCAACATATCATTTCTTCATTATTAGGCCCATCCTTGGTTCCGTGGAGTTGCATGGGATAAACTTTATGAAATGGAAGCAGCATTTAAGCCTCAAGTAAATGATGAATTGGATACACAGAATTTCATGAAGTTTGATGAGGTAAGTGTGTAATCCATTTATTGACAGTCCTCCCCTCTCCTGCCTTTGCAATTCAAACTTTGCCTTCTCCATCGAATATACTCCCTCCATCCCAAAATAAGCGTCTCAACTTTGTACTAACTTTAGTACAAAGTTGTACTAAGGTTGAGACACTTATTTTGGGACGGAGGGAGTAAGTATTTCCTTTGGAATTCTGCGATTGATGACATTTATTTATAATCCACCAGCATTATTTGATTTTATATTATCACTCTTTATTTGTATTACAACTTGCATCTGTTAGGAATACTTACATTTGTGTATATCAGGTTTTCTCTGGTAGATATTATTTCAGATGTATAAGGGGTATTCATATACTGTAATTTGAATAAGATCTACTACTACTTATACAAGCACGAGTTTGATGAATCCAAACGACCCCGACCATTCAACCATCTACATCCAACGTCCCACACTGCTCCAATGATGTATCCACCACATCACCACGATTTGGAAACAACATGGGTTGCATTAATTGCAATTAATCTTGGAAAAATCATTAATTGCAATTTATTTGAGGAATATTGTTCATTGTAAAATTATAGTCGTAGAAAGATTACATGATTGCCTCTCAAGATACTCTTCTTAAATCTAAGCATCCTTTTCAATCCAAGCAAACTTTAATGAATCTAAGCAACCTTCTGTAAATCCAAGCAAGCTTTTCATAAATTCAAGCAACTAAACTGTTGTTTGAATTTTTTTGGCAATGTTCGGATGAATTTCATGTTCTCTGTGCATTGAAATGCTGTTTATTTTATTTTCATGTTTTGTTTTCAACCTGTGAATTACATCCCTACAACTTAATGCTTGTTTCTGCGCTGCAGATGGATAATAGCCCTCCAGCAAGAACAGGTTCTGGGCCATCAAGAAAGGTACGCACATTGAGGTTCATAAACTAGCGTAATAGCATTTGTAATGTTTGCATTGGCATTTTCATCTTAATTTACTATGCACAGCGATGAATTGTTTCCTTGAGTTACATTCCATCAAATTGTAATTATGTCAGGCTCACTGTTTGATAGAGCAAGATATGTTTGAGATAGGATTAGCCATATCTTTCTTTATTTCTGTGTAATAGAAGTACAAAACACTTCATTTGAGTATCAAACACAAGTCACTTATGTGTTTCAAGACCTGTTTAACCATTAGGCCGTTCCACTATGCATATATCTGTGATAGACCCAGGTTTCTCATGAGTCGTATATCTACTGCTTACTGGTATTTATAACTTTGTTGTAGTAGTTCAAAGTTCAAATTACCTGCCCTTATTGTTAATTTTTTGTGTATCTTATGGAAGCACAACTATGTTTCGGTTTGCACTCCCCAGAGTTCTTATGTATATTTTTTGGTACAATTGTACAGGCGAAGCTGAATTCAAAAGATCTCAGCTTTGTGGGATATACATACAAAAACTTTGATGCTGTGAAAGGATTAAAACATGCAGGTTTGTGTCTTTGACATAATTTTATATGTTGTGAAATATGGTCGGATTGCAAGTATGGATTTCTTTTCTAGTGTTATTGGCATTTCTCTCATAGCATAATCAGTATGTTCTGTAAACTGATAAATGACAGTTTTTCATAGCATAAACATGCTATTAGGTAGCTTCATCACTTCATGAAAAATGACCAGTATCTAAGTGACATACATACTGTTTATAATCCTTTGTTGTTTCTAAATCTATAAATGTTTGCAGATATGCAAAGGAGCTCATCGCTAACAAGGCCCTCTATTGGTGCTATATTCGGTAACAAATTCTGCCAAAGTCTTGTGTGTTCCATTGCGATAACTGCCCTCTCTCTGCTTTATCTTATTCGTAATTCCTCATCTCAGGATCAAATGGCATGGAGTCATCGAGAGAACCAAATGGAAAGGACACACACATGCACACCTTTTCTTCCGGGGATCCGATGAGTCCATAACCTGGCGTGGTTCTGTTTGTTGCTGAGATTTTTCTAAACTAAATTAGCATGCAAACGACTGAATGAAGTGGCTTCGTCTGGACAACCTGCTTGTTTTTAGCCAGGTTTCTGCCCTATTAAATCGTTGGCGAGCAGTTTGTAGAAATCCAAGAAAGCTTCTAGCTGTAAGATAGTATGCTAAGGACTAGACAAATGGTCCATCCACCGGTGGGCTCGTCGTGTTTGGTGTAGCGTGTTCCGACCAAGTGGAGATGGGCATGTTTGTGAGGGCTGGCTGCCCAGGTTGGCAGAACAAATTGCTGCCTTCTCTTGTGGCAGTTCCTGGTCCGCTAACATTTGATCATGGAAGCGAAATAAGGTGGTAACTGAGGCAGGCTAAGCTATTGTTGTTGGTGGTGTTTGATACATATGTACCAGAAGATTTCCATTCAGAGACATGACCCTTGGTCAATGGTCTCCCGTTGCAGAAATGCCTAATTTTTGTTTACTGTATTGTTCGCCAGTTATATCTGAACATTGAACTATATTCTGTTGGAAGTGTCCCTTATTTTCTTTCCGCAACATTCATATGGAAGAACTGAATGCGGTGAGGGTGATTATTTCACATGGAGTATTCTATAGTTGTCTTTGTTCTCGAGGACGGTGATGTGTTGGGCAAAAGAAAAAGGTGTAGTCAAGAGCAATGTTGAAGCACAAAATTTATAGTCAAGAGCAATGTTGAAGCACAAAATTTATGTTTTTAACATAGGCCGCACATCTCATTTTTTATCAATGATGAAAACGTACAGTATTTTCTTGAGTGTGAATTACATTATTTTTCAAGTGTTTTAAACATTTCTTATCGGCGATGACTAGATAAATAATGGAGAAGTTTGCGTAAGTATTTGTGTCCAACTCTGATGGGAAACATTTACACCAGCACACACCTGGCAAGCACTATTAGCGTTGTACTGCCAGTTTCGATCCTACAGTTTTCTGTAATTTGCTACTCCCTCCGTCCGGAATTACTTGTCATCAAAATGAATGTATCTAGAACTAAAATACATCTAAATACATCCATTTCAATGACAAGTATTTCCGGTCCATTTCAATGACAAGTATTTCCGGACGGAGGGAGTACCAAACAGTGACCAACTTCCGCACAATCTGTACATGCAGCCATCTCAAAACTTGAAGAGCACATCCCACGGAGACTATGGTTGAAATCTATTCCTTTGGTTACCCAAGGCCGAAGGGGGCAATGGCAAGCAATTACGATTTCGAGTTGAGCAATCAACCCAATCAACAGAGCCCCGACTACCTGATCTAGCATGAGAAAACCATCAAAACCCTATAAACCATGCCTCCCTCTTCCAACCCGAACTTCAGAATCAATCCATCAACCATCGCTACTTGGCGAATCACGAAGTCACCTGGGCAACCACAACTCAAACCCAAAACGACCCAACAGTGTGCTGCCTCAGACCCATCGCTCCCACGGACACTAGGGCTTGGTGAACCACCGCCATGCGAAATTTACCTCAAATGCTTGTATTGGCAACGATGGGAACTACGAGACGGGGTCGAGGGAGTCAGACGGGGGTCGCATAGCGGAGTGAGGCGTGGAGGAAGGGAGGCGGGCGGGGGTGGATTGAACTACTCACCGCGCTACATGTCAAACTATTTAGCACATGGTACTCGATCGACCGCAAACCAATTTAGTGATCTCATCTTCTTGTTGTATCACAGTGAGCTAGCTATATCTTTGTGTGAATACTATTTTTCTTCTTTAGGGAAGCAGATCAATGTAGGAAATAAATGATCTCCGAATCATGTGGTTGGTGTATCTTAGTCAGCTCCTTATGGTCCAAGTGCAATTCCATCTTTTTCAGGAAACATGATGTTTTGATTATGGATGCAATCTCTTGTAGTACAACATTGAAATTGTTCTTCAGAGTAGTAGTTATACATGCAAGGCAGGATACAACGACCAGACAAACTACTAGAGAAGCTTTAGCCTAAAACTAATTATTGTCGAACTCTAACAGGACACAAAACAAGAGCAAATTCGGAGCAAAAAATTTATGTTTTAACATAGGCCGCACGACTCTTTTTTTTTTCAATGATGAAAACGTACAATATTTTCTTGAGTGTGAATTACATTACTTTCAATTGTTTTAAATATTTCTTATAACATTGTATCACCTGGTTGCAACATTGAAGAGTTGAATTACCACTTTTAAACATATAGTGCCTACAAGGGAGGCGGTGGCGATGACTAGACAAACCACCGAAGAAGTTTTTGCCTAAGTTATCTGTGTCCAATTCTCACGGGACACATATTACATTTGAACTCTACATGAGTCGAGCTACGAAACATTCAAGACCTAGAAGGTGCTAAGCCAGTCAGACGTGAACTCGCACCATGCCTGCTTGCTCTTCCCGACCCATGCTGCCATCCACGTTGGCAAGACCCCTACTCCACCACCGGTAGGTGAGTAGGACACCAGGGGAAAGAGCCATGCCACTTGTCGTCAGACCTGAAGCCGAACAAGTTCCGCCATAGTGACTCCACGGTGATCAACCGTAAGAGGTACATGCACTTCATGGGGACTATGGCGTGGAGGTGGACAACTGCATCGTGGTTTGGGCATTCTGGAGGTTGGCCGAGTGATGTTTATGCTTTCTAATCATACGAGGGACAACGGCCGCCTTGAGACTCACAGAGTATGTAGTTCCTCTCACTAGGATCTTATCCTCATGTCAAACTGTTCTAGCACATGGTACTCGACCGATTGTAAACCAGTTTAGTGATATCATCTTGTTGTTGTATCATAGTGAGCTACCTGTCTCTTGATGTGAGTATCATTTTCCATCTTTAGGGAAGCAGATCAATCTAGGAAAGAAATGATCTCCAAATCATGTGGTTGTTCTATCTTTGTCATATAGTTATCCTTATAGTCCAAGTACAATTCCATCCTTTTCATAAAACATGATGTTTGAATTATGGATGCAATCTCTTGCATAACATTGAAATTGTTCTTTTAGAGTATGAATTATATATTAGGCGCAAGGTGGGCGACGATGACTAGACAAACTAAGAAGATTTTGCCTAAAACTAATTCATGTCCAACTCTAACGGGACACAAAACATTCGAACCCTAGAAGGTGCTAAGACAGTAAGACATGAATTTGATGAAGATATGCCCTAGAGACAATAATAAAGTTGTTATTATTATATTTCCTTATTCATGATAAAGGTTTATTATTCATGCTAGAATTGTATTGACCGGAAACTTAAATACATGTGTGGATACATAAACAAATACCGTGTCCCTAGTGAGTCTCTACTAGACTAGCTCGTTGATCAAAAGATGGTTAAGGTTTCCTAACCATCGAGATGAGTTGTCATTTGATAACGGGATCACATCATTAGGAGAATGATGTGATGGACAAGACCCATTCGTTAGCATATCATATGATCGATCAGTTTATTGCTACTGCTTTCTTAATGTCAAATACACGTTTCTTCGACCATGAGATCATGCAACTTCCGGACTCCGGAGGAATGCCTTGTGTGCCATCAAACGTCACAACGTAACTGGGTGATCATAAAGGTGCTCTACAGGTATCTCCGAAGGTGTCTGTTGAGTTGGCATGGATCGAAACTGGGATTTGTCACTTCGTATGACGGAGAGGTATCTCTGGGTCCTCTCGGTAATACAACATCACAAGAAGCTTGCAAGGAAAGTGACTAAGGAGTTAGTTACAGGATGATGTATTACAGAACGAGTAAAGAGACTTGCCAGTAACGAGATTGAACTAGGTATTGTGATACCGACGATCGAATCTCAGGCACGTAAAATACCAACAGACAAAGGAAACTACGTATGTTGTCATAAAGGTTCGACTGATAAAGATCTTTGTGGAATATGTAGGAACCAATATGGACATCCAGGTCCCGCTATTGGCTATTGATCGAAGAAGCTTCTCGGTCATGTCTACATCATTCTCGAACCCACAGGGTCCGCACGCTTAATGTTCATTGACGATATAGTATTATATGAGTTATGTATGTTGCCGAATATTGTTCGGAGTCCCGGATAAGATCACAAACATGACGAGGAGCTCCAAAATAGTTTGGAGGTAAAGATTGATATATGGGATAATAGTGTTTGGTCTCTAGAATTGTTCCGGAATTCACCGGAAGGGGTTTCAGATGTTTACCGAAATGTTCGGGTACAAGTACACTTTATTTGGGCCAAGGGGTAAAGCCCACGAGGCTTTAGGAAGGTGCAAAAGGAGTTTTGCGGAGGTCAGGGGGCCGAACGCCAGGGACCCTGGCGTCTGGGGCGAGACGCCAAGGACCTTGGCATCTGGTCCCGGAGTCTGAGAAGGACTCTTGCCTTGCGTGCCAAACCAACTTTGAGGTGGTTCCTTCTCCAAGAAATGACCCCAGGGCTCAACATATATATATATATATATATATATATATATATATATATATATATATATATATATATATATATATATATATATATATATATATATATAGAGAGAGAGAGAGAGAGAGAGAGGGGGGGGGGGGGGGGTAGGGCTAGCACCCAGAACACATCAAGATTCACCAAGCCATGTGCCGGCAACCCCGCCCTCTCTAGTTTATCCTTCGTCATAGTTCCCATTGTGCTTGGCGAAGCCCTGCGGAGATTGTTCTTCACCACCACCATCACCATGCCGTCGTGCTACCGAAACTCATTTACTACTTCGCCCCTCTTGCTGAATCAATCGAGCTAAACGTGTGCTGAATGCGGAGGTGCGTACATTCGGTACTTTACCGGGACAGATTGTGAAGGTGTACGACTATATCAACATTGTTGATAAATGCTTCCGCTTAGCGATCTTTAAGGGTATGAAGATGCTCTCCCCCTCTCGTAGCTATGCATCTCCACGGATAGATCTTGCGTGTGCGTAGAAATTTTTTGTTTTCAATGCAACGTTCCCCTACAGAATTCACGCCTGCTTCCTTATCCTGACTTGTGTCGCTGGCTTCCTTTGTAACGCCCTCCCATCTAGATTGTGGTGTGCGGCTTCGACTTCCACAAACTGGTAGGTGAGGAGGATTTGCGGGGAAAGGACCAAGCCGCTGCCGTACCTGGGGTGCCGGTGTCCGTCACTTGAACAATGATGGGGGATGCAACCAATCGTCGGAACTTAAGGGAACAAGTTCCATCATAGCTACTCCACGGTGATCAATGGTAGGAGGTAGATACACTTAATGTGGGGACTGCGGCCTGGAGGGGTGACTGCGTCGAGGCCTGGGCATTCTCGCAACTGTCTGAGTGCCTCCAATGCTTTCTGATCGCCAAGAGGGACGACGTCTGCCTTGATACTCAGAAAATATGTAGTTCATCTCGCTATGATTTTATACAAATGTCAAGCTGTCTAGCACATGCTGCTCGATCAACCACAAAGCAGTTCAATGATCTCATCTTGTCGTTGTATCACAATGAGCTAGTTGTCTCTTTGTGTGAGTACCATTTCCGTATTTAGGGAAGCATACCAATCTAGGAAAGACATGATCTCCAATTCATGTGGTTGTCGTAACTTAGTCAGCTCCTAATGGTCTGAGTACAATTCCATCTTTTTCGGAAAACATGATGTTTTGATTATAGATGCAATCTCTTGTACAACATTGAAATTGTTCCTCAGACTACGAGTTATATATTTGGTGGAAGGTGGGCGACGACGACTAGGAAAATACTAGTTGCGTTTTTGGCTAGAACTAATTCATGTCCAACTCTAATAGGACAAAAAACATTCGGCCCTAGAAGTTGCTAATCTAGTCAGACATGAACTAGTGCCATACCTGCTTTCTCATCTAGGCCTGTGCCGACGACCACCTCTTTAACTCCCTCCCAGACGAGATCGTGGCATTTTTCTTCCACTCCACCAACCGATAGGTGAGGAGTATCCATGGGGAAAGGGCCAAGCCAACAATGTACCTAGGGGTTCTGGTGTTTGTCACGTGAGCAGTGATAGGGGATGCAGCTTGGCGTTAGACCTGAAGCCAAACAAGTTCCACCATAGCGACTCCACGGTGGTTAACGGCGAGAGGTACATGCACTTCATGGGGGGCTATGGCCTGGAGGTGCGCGACTGCATCAAGGCCTGGGCATTCTGGCGGACACCTGAGTGTTGTCTACGCTCTTGATCGCCAAGAGAGATGACGTTTGCCCCGAGACTCAGACAATATGTGGTTCCTCTTGCTGGGATCTTATACTACATGCCAAACTATCTAGCAGATGGTACTCAATCGACCGCAAACCAGTTTAGTGATCTCATCTTGTGATTGTATCATATTGACTAGCTATCCCTTGGTGTGAGTACCATTTCCATCTTTCGGAAGCAGACCAATCTAGGAAGAAATGATCTCCAAATAATGCGGTTGTTGCATCATAGTCAGCTAGCTATCCTAATGGTCCAAGTACAATTTCATATTTTTCATAAAACATGAATTTTAAATTATGGATGCAATCTCGTATACATTGAAATTGTTCTTCAGAGTATGAGTTATACATTGGGCGCAAGGCGGGCGATGACGACTAGACAAACTAGAAGATTTTGCCTAAAATTAATTCATGTCTGAAAGCACATTTGCTCCCTTGGTGGTTTTGGTAATTAATGTCAACATACATGTTTTTGGACTAACATCTTTATCTAGTATATTTCGATAAGTTACAGTGGCATGGCAAGGGCATGAGGATGTGGACCCCTTCAAAATGCTAAGGACAAGAATTGGCAAAACTCCAAGCCTCTTCATTTTTGGTTAAGTGATCCAAGATCATATTGAGTCCATAGGAAAGCCAATACTATTAAAATGGGATGAGGTTTTGATCATGAATCAATTGCTCAAGTGCTTAGTGATATTGCTCCAAAAATCCTCAAACACTTCTCCACATCACATCTATCCAAAATCCTAAAGTATCATCTCAGTCCCACCAAAAATCTATATCACATACTCACCGAGTTGATCACACACACTGCCTAAGACAAACCCTAGCATTTCGGTTCAACCGACATGGATCTCGTTCTCATCGAGATGGCGTGACCAAGTTTCTGTGATGAAGTTGCTTCATTTTGGAATTACCGAGATGAAATGATCAGAACTACCAAAACGAGGTCTTGCCCTACCCATTGCACTTCGGTCGCATCGAGGTGTTCTGATCGGTCTCACCGAAACCTCCAGCGTTCAAATCTTTTACACTAGTCAGTCTCACCAAGATTTTGGTCCGGTGTCACCGAGTTGGGTCAAAGACTTGTAACGGTTGGATCTTTGGTTGAAGGATATATATACCCCTCCATCCCACTTACTCTCTAAGAGAGCCATTAGAACGAACCACTACTTCCACCACTCATTTTCCGAGAGAGAACCACCTACTCATGTGTTGAGATCAAGAGATTCCAGTCCTACCATTTGAACCTTGATTTCTATCCTTTCCCAAGTTGCTTTCCATTCAATCCTTTCTTCTACCAAAGCCAAATCTGTGAGAGAGTGATTGAGTGTTGGGGAGACTATCATTTGAAGCACAAGAGGAAGGAGTTCATCATCAACTACGCATCTATTACCTTTTAGAGAGTGGTGTATCCTAGATTGGTTAGGTGTCACTTGGGAGCCTCCAAGATCTTGTGGAGTTGAACCAAGGAGTTTGTAAGGGCAAGGAGATTGCCTACTTCGTGAAGATCTACCCGAGTGAGGCTAGTCCTTCGTGGGCGTAAGCCATGATGGAATAGACAAGGTTGCTTCTTTATGGAACCTTCGTGGGTGGAGTCCTCCGTGGACTCGTGTAGTCGTTACCCTTCGTGGGTTGAAGTCTCCATCAACGTAGACGTATGATAGCACCACCTATCGGAACCACGCCAAAAACACGGTGCCTTCATTGTGTTTGTGATATAGATTTTTGGTGGGACCGGCATGGTAACCAAAGTTTCACTCGAATATCATTCGTGTAATCATAGGGACCGATATGGATGTCCACGACTCCACTATCGGTCATTGAACGAAGGGGTTTCGTTCATGTCTATGATTTACCGAACCTACAGAATCACAAGATTAGGTAATCACAATCTACTGAGCGCTAGCGGTACGAGAGTAATGAGAATATATGGTTGGAATTGTTTCATTAATATCTAGAATAGTTCTGAGAGGTTCCAGAAGCATTTTGGGGCCACCGGAAGGGTTTCGGTGAATATCAGGTAATACCGGGTATTACTGGTTAATTATATATAGGTGGAAAGTGTTTTCGGGGATGTTAAATTATATATATATAATGCTCAAAAATGTTTAAAATGAATATATATTTAATTTAATATCAATAGGCCTAATAAGGCTAAGAGGTGGAGAAGGAATTAGGCCACAAGAGCCCAATACGGAGGCGCCTCCCCTTTCCCCTATGGGAGGCCGAATCATAGTGGGGGGGGGGGGGGGGGGGGGGACTCCTCCTCCTTCCGCCCTTGGCCGGCGCAAGTTGAAGGGAGTCCTTCCCACCTTTGTGGCACCCCTCCTCTCCCCTAAACCAGTATATACTAGAGGATTTCCACCCTATGAGACATAAGTTTTGGAGCCTACTCTAGTTGATCTAGTTCTAATTCTAGTTGGTCCTAGTTGACTATTTAGAGCTAACCCTAGACACCTCTAATTCTCATAACTAGAAGCCCCATGTGGTTCTAATCTCCTCTCTCTAATTCTCCGGCGATGATTAGCTCTGGACGGTGAAGCACTGTCGGATCGTGAAGACTGTACGCTTGCAACCAAGTAGAGACGCCGTGCTTCCGGTCTTCCCTTCAAGGGATCATTCAAGGGCGGTTCACGGGATCGTCATCGATGTTCGAGGAACTCCAAGTACGATCTACACTGACTCGTCTACTTCCGCTTCACTCTGGAGTCGATAATGATCATTGATCCAAACCCGATATGCATCTTCATATTGTTCCTGCGTGTTCGTATGTCGATTTTTTTGTTTTCTACTACGTTTCCCAACAGTGGCATCATGAGCGGTTCTATGAGTAGATGCAAGTTTCGATCTAGATCACATGTGATTGTGAGGGTGATGATCTTGCTATGCTTCTCTCGAGTGTTGCTTCGGTTCATTTCATTAACGGCATGGTGTCTCTTTTCACAAGGTTTCGACAATCGCTCAGCTCTGGCTGTCGACGATCTGCTAATAGTTCCTTGGGCTTCACCATAGTCAAGAATAGTGAACCATCACGTACGCAAGAGGGCGATGAAGATGGATGATCTTCTAGGGGGTCACGTGTATTAGACTAAGTTTAGTCTAGGGGAACGAGATTTTTAATTAAGTCTCTTCTTTCACACACCTCGAAAGTTAATCTAGCAACAAGGATTATCACTTTATGGTGTTCATGTAGGCAGCTAGGTTTATCCGAAAACCCTAGAAGCTACATAATTAAAATTTGCCGAACTGATTTGAGGACGTTTAACTTGGTTTTGCAGGGTTTGCATATGATGTGGTATAGCCTTCATCATGATAATGAGTTTATGTATGAGATGGTTATATGTTGTAATGTTAAGTGGCCTGCGTGTCACGGCATGATGGCTAGAGCCACAAGATTGCCACCTTAATGTAAGTATCATAGAGATAGGTTACATGTGATGATGGAAATACGTAAAGGGAGGACCCCGACAAGGAGAAGGTGTACCGGGCGTGGGACGAGGAGCTATAATTTCGTGCCACGACGGAATTTTAGATTTCGGTGTTAAGACAACGTTTTCTGAAACGGCTGCCACAACAACATTTTATGAGATTGCCACCATGATAACATTTTTGAAATGGTTGCCACGTCAACGAAATATTGGCCGTCACGTCGCTTCAACTGGAGATTGAAGGCGGTCATGGAGAACTCCCAGCGCCCAGGGCTATACCATACCATGCTATTATGAATTGCCTGAGATGTTTATCCCTTTGTTGTTTGCACCCTTTGATAGTGCACTAGTAAATTATTAAGGTGATCTCTCATAGTAAATATCATGTCAAAAGGTGCTCTTCCCAGTGTTGCAACCTTCTATAACACATAGCATTCCAGAGAGCGTCATGTCCACATGAGTAGAAACGAGATGTGTGGTGTAAGACGGGGATGGTCAAACGATGTATGCAGATAGCACTCGGTTGTCTTGAAGTTCTAGTAGAATCGTTCTGAGCTCGGAGCACGAAGCATCGAAAGATGAACACGAGTCATATGGATATATGATTGGCAAAAGTTTACCCACCAGTCAAAATTCTTGTCGTCAGTGATCTCCACATCAATGGCTGAGAACTAGACTTGGATCTTGAATCACTCACTATTAATTACAAGATATATTAATTTGAGTGGGAGTGTACTTTAAATTAAAAATTGTTTTAATAACCAGTGCAATATTAATTATGAATTGTGTCTAAAATTATTTACGTGTTTATCATTGTAGATTAAATGGCTCGCAATATGTTCAACTTAGCCCATATGCTTGAGAAAGAGAAGTTGGCTGCAAATGGTGGAAACTATGAAGATTGGATCCGGAACCTGGGATTTGTTCTCAGGAGTGCTAAGGAGGAGTATGTATTGGACCAACCCTTGGATGATCCTCCCATAGAGGATGCACCACTAGAAGAAGTTGTTGCTTATGCTGCTTGTAGTGATGACTATGAGGCAGTCCAGTGTCTCATGTTAACTTGCATGGATCCTGAACTATGGAAGCGTTTTGAATGATCTACCACTTAATTTATAATTGGATCACTAGAAGTTCTGTACAAGAAACAGGCAAGGACTGAATGGTTTGAATTAACCAAGGCCCTGATTGATTGCAAGATGAAAGAGGGTTCCTCAATGAGTGAGCATATAGTGAAGCTTGCTCGCTATGTTGATAGACTTGCTTCACTGGAATTTGGAATTCCGCCAACACTCGGTACAGATATTATGCTTGCTTCACTCCCCCCATCTTACAATGGTTTTATCATGAATTACAACATGAACGGGATGGAGAAGTGCAAATGAGTATCATGGGATTTGTTAACATAGATGGATCATATGATGTTTCTCCCCTCTCTACACTTGTTGTGATGAATTGAATCTTTACCCTTTGAAGTTTTGTCCTGTTGGATTGAATGTTTAGATCTGAGAACACATGATACATGTCTTGCATATGAATACTTGTGGTGACAATGGGATATTCTTTTGATTCACTTGATATATGTTATGGCACTCAACTTGCGGATTCCAGAGGTGACTTTGGGGTAATCTATGCAAAGGGGTTGATGCACGCTTTTATTATCTTTTCTTCGATAGAAACTTTGGGGTCTCCTTGTAGTTCTTTGTGTGGATTGAGTATTATGATCATGAAGTTTTTTGATGCATATCGTAGAATTAACTCACGGATACTTGTGGTGACATTGGAGTATCTAGGTGACATTAGAGTTGGTTGATGTGTGTCATATGGTGCTATTTTAGTACGAACTCTTGGTTAGATTGATCAGAAAGAATAGCTTTGTGTTATTTTAGTACGAACTCTAGGATAGATTGATCGGAAAGAATAGCTTTGAGGTGGTTTCATACCCTACAAACAATTTATATCTTTTGTTCTCCGCTAATAGGAACTCAGAAGTGATTCTTTATTGCACTTTGAGGGATAATCATATGATCCAACTATGTTAGCATTGTTGAGAGATTGCACTAGTGAAAGTATGCACAATAGGCCTCATTTTCCATCATTGCAATACCGTTTGTGCTCTGTTTTACTATTTACTACCTTGTTGTTTTTTATTTGTTCGCACTACAAAAACTCATATTTACTATCCATACTACACTTTTATCACCATCTCTTCGCCGAACTAGTGCAGCTATACAATTTGCCATTGTATTGGGTGTGTTGGGGACACAAGAGATTTCTTGTATTTGATTGCAGGGTTGCTTGAGGGAGACTATCTTCATCCCGCGCCTCCCACGGATTGATAAACCTTAGGTCATCCACTTGAGGGAAAGTTGCTACTATCCTACAAAAATCTGCGCTTGGAGGCCCAACACGAGTCTACAAGAATAAAGTTGTGTAGTAGACATCAGTTACCTCAATGGGGATATTCATGTCCCCAACAATAAGAATATCATATTTCTTCTTGACATTAGGAAGAGGGAGTTCAAAACCTCCAATAGTAATAGTTGAAAATTTTCTAATAGAATTGATACTATGAACTTGAGGTTGTTTCTTCAGAAAGTGTACCGTATGCGCATTACCATTAACATGAAAAGTGACATTGCCTTTGTTGCCATCAATAACAGCCCCTGCATTATGCAAAAAGGGTCTACCAAGGATAATCGACATACTGTCGTCCTCGGGAATATCAAGAATAACAAAGTCCGTCAAGATAGTAACGTTTGCAACCACAACAGGCACATCCTCACAAATACCGATGGGTATAGCAGCTGATTTATTAGCCATTTGCAAAGAAATTTCATTAGGTGTCAACTTATTCAACTCAAGTCTATGATACAAAGATAAAGGCATAACACTAACACCGCTTCCAAGATCACATAAAGGAGTTTTAACATAGTTTCCTTTAATGGAGCATGGTATAGTTGGTACTCCTAGATCTCCAAGTTTCTTTGGTATTCCACCCTTAAAAGTATAATTAGAGAGCATGGTGGAAATTTCAGCTTCAGGTATCTTTCTTTTCTTAGTAACAATATCTTTCATATACTTAGCATAAGGAGGCATTTTAAGCACATCAGTCAAACGCATACACAAAAAGATAGGTCTAATCATTTCAGCAAAGCGCTCAAAATCCTCATCATCCTTTTTCTTGGATGTCTTAGGAGGAAAGGGCATGGGTTTCTAAACCCATGGTTCTCTTTCTTTACCATGTTTCCTAGCAACGAAGTCTCTCTTATCATAATGTCGATTCTTTTATTGTGGGTTATCAAGATCAACAACAGGTTCAATCTCTGCATCATTATCATTACTAGGTTGAGCATCAACATGAACATCATTATTAACATTATCACTAGGTTCATGTTCATCACCTGATTGTGTCTCAGCATCAGAAATAGAAATATTATTGGGATTCTCAGGCATATCTATAACATGTTCACTAGAAGCATGAAAAGTCCTATCAGTTTTCTTTTTCTTTTTATTAGAAGGACTAGGTGCATGAGTATTAATTCTTTGAGAGTCTTGCTCAACTCTCTTAGGATGGCCCTCAGGATACAAAGGTTCCTGGGTCATTTTACCACCTCTAGTCATAACCCTAATAGCATTATCAGTTCTTATTATTTAACTCACTGAGAAAATCATCTTGAGCCTTAAGTACTTGTTCTACTTGAGTTGTAACCATGGAATAATGCTTACTAATAAGCTTAAGATCATTGACAGTTCTACTCATATAATCACCCAAGTGATCAAGCATGTAAGCATTACGTTTCAATTGTCTACTAACATAGCATTGAAGGTTCTTGTTTAACAATGAAATTATCAAACTCATCCAAGCATTGGCTAGCAGACTTATTATGAGGAATATCACCTTCATCAAATCTATAGAGAGAGTTTACCTCTACTACCTGTGTTGGGTTATCAAGACCATGTATTTCTTCAATAGGTGGTAGATTCTTAACATCTTCAGCTTTAATATCTTTTTCTTTCATAGATTTCTTTGCTTCTTGCATATCTTCGGGACTGAGAAATAGAATACCCCTTTTCTTCGGAGTTGGCTTACGAGTTGGTTCAGGAAGTGTCCAATCATTATAATTAATCAATATATTATTCAACAACAATTCAGCTTGCTCAACAGTTCTTTCCCTGAAAACACAACCAACACAACTATCTAGGTGGTCCCTAGAAGCATCGGTTAGTCCATTATAAAAGATATCAAGTATTCCATTTTTCTTGAGAGGGTGATCAGGAAAAGCATTAAGTAATTGGAGAAGCCTCCCTAAGCTTGTGGGAGACTCTCTTCTTCAATTTGCACAAAGTTCAATATTTCCCGTAAGGTAGCTTGTTTCTTATGAGCGGGGAAATATTTTTTAGAGAAGTAGTAAATCATATCCTAGGGACTACGCACACAACCAGTAGCAAGAGAATTAAACCATAACTTAGCATCACCCTTTAATGAGAAAGGAAACGACTTAAGAATATAGTAATAGCGATTTTTTTTCCTCTTGAGCAAATAGGGTGGCTATATCATTCAATTTAGTAAGATGTGCCAGAATAGTTTCAGATTCATAACCATAGAAAGGATCAGATTCAACCAAAGTAAATAACTCAGGATCGACAGAGAATTCATAATCCTTATCAGTAATAAAGATAGGTGAAGTAGCAAACATAGGGTCATATTGCATTCTAGCATTCAAAGACTTTTCTTTCAGCTTAGCTAACAATTTCTTAAGATCATCTCTATCATTACAAGCAAGAAAGTCTCTAGCAGTTTCCTCGTCCATAATATAACCCTCAGGTACAACAGGCATTTCATATCTGGGGGGGGGGGGAATCATAATCTTCTGTTTCAATAATATCATCAGTTTCGGTAATTTCATTCTCTCTAACCCTAGCAAGTTGTTCATCAATAAATTCACCTAGTGGCACAATACCATCTAGCAAAGAAGTAGTATCATAATAAGCATCATTCATAGCAGAAGTGGCATCATCAATAACATGCGACATATTGGAATCAATAGCAGGTGTAGGTGTCGCAAGCTTACCCAAAACAGAAGGTGAATCAAGTGCAGAGCTAGATGGCAGTTCCTTACCTCCCCTCATAGTTGAGGGAAAATGTTGATTCTAGTATCTTTCAAATTCCTCATAGTGATCAACAGATATAAATCCCAAGTGACTCAGAGAATAGAGCTACGCTCCCCGGCAACAGCACCATAAAATGGTCTTGATAACCCACAAGTATAGGGGATCACAACAGTTTTTGAGGGTAGAGTATTCAACCCAAATTTATTGATTCGACACAAGGGGAGCCAAAGAATATTCTCAAGTATTAGCAACTGAGTTAGTCAGTGTTCTGGGAACGGGGGTACCCAGACTTGCCTGCCTGCAGCCCGCGGCGTGGCTCCATCGACGGCCTGGTACAACCCATCTTCAGCACCAACGACACAAGACCCTCGCGAGGGGCCAAGCCTCACGAGGCGGACGACATCAAGACCTCCAGAAGGAGCGGCCTCCTCAGGCTGGCTCCTAAGGAGCGGAGTTTCCTATGCAAGCACTCACCTCTTGAGGTTCGGATGACGCGAGCCATGACGACCAAGGCCAGGCGAGCGCCAGCGGGCGCAGTACAACAGTTTCTTATTTGGTGTTAAAGAGGCAAGCGCAGGCGCGAAGTCCCGAGGAATCAGCCAAGGGTTTCTGTCGGTGTCAAAACCGGCGGATCTCAGGTAGGGGGTCCCGAACTGTGCGTCTAGGCGGATGGTAACAGGAGACAAGGGACACGATGTTTTTACCCAGGTTCGGGCCCTCTCGATGGAGGTAAAACCCTACTCCTGCTTGATTGATATTGATGATATGGGTATTACAAGAGTGGATCTACCACGAGATCAAGGAGGCTAAACCCTAGAAGCTAGCCTATGGTATGATTGTTGTAATGGTTGTGTCCTACGGACTAAAGCCCTCCGGTTTATATAGACACCAGAGAGGGCTAGGGTTACACATAGTCGGTTACAATGGTAGGAGATCTACATATCCGTATCGCCAAGCTTGCCTTCCACGCCAAGGAAAGTCCCATCCGGACATGGGACGGAGTCTTCAATCTTGTATCTTCGTAGTCTTGGAGTCCGGCTGACGATGATAGTCCGGCTGTCCGGACACCCCCTAGTCCAGGACTCCCTCAGTAGCCCCTGAACCAGGCTTCAATGACGATGAGTCCGGCGCGCATATTGTTCGGCATTGCAAGGCGGGTTCCTCCTCCGAATAATCCATAGAAGATTGTGAACACCAGGATAGTGTCCGGCTCTGCAAAATAATTTCCACATTCCACCGTAGAGAGAATATTATGTACACAAGTTCAATCTGCTGACGTATCTTGTAGCATGACGTCACGCCACTACCAAGCCTTTACTTGAATCGTTTTTTATTATACCACCTCAGCGCGTTTAGTGAAGCAGTTTCCTTGGCACGTCTTGTCGAAGCAGAGATCGTGTTCCCCTTATTCCAGGATTCTCATCAATATGGACGTGGGTAACCCAACCGCGCCATTGATGGTGGCGCTTGGGAGATAAGCGAGTTTTACCAGGCCGGTGGGGACGTATAGTCTTTGTCCGCCCATATATAAGGGGATAAGGATCCACCCTTTTTACCTACGCCTTCTTCCTCCTTTGCTTATCCATCTCCGCGCACTCTCGAGCTCCAGCGCCCAAGTCCGCGCATCTCGCCTTGACCTTCTCCGACCATGTCCGGAGCGGGAGGCAAATGGCTGGCCTCCTCCGTGACGGAGGAGCACATCGCAAAACTGCGCAGTGCTAGATACCTTTCCGGCGACATCGCGCACCGGCTGCCCGACAAGGGGCATCTCATCCCCACCCCCAGGCCCCATGAGAGGGTTGTGTTTCTCCCCCACTTCCTCCGCGGACTGGGATTCCCGCTGCATCCCTTTGTTCGGGGGCTCGTGTTCTATTACGGCCTAGATTTCCATGATCTGGCGCCAAACTTCATCCTCAACATCTCGGCGTTTATCGTCGTGTGCGAGGCCTTCCTCTGCATCCAGCCCCACTTCGGCTTGTGGCTCAAGACCTTCAATGTCAAGCCGAAGGTAGTGAAGGGCACTCAAGCGGAGTGCGGAGGCACCATGTTGGGCAAGATGCCCAACGTCATCTGGTTTGAAGGGGCCTTCGTGGAATCCGTCAAGGGGTGGCAATTGGGGTGGTTCTACGTCACCAAGCCGCGCGACCCTAAGTGGGCGGCGGCCCCCGAGTTCAGATCTGGTATCCCTATGCAGCTCACCTCCTGGAAAGAGAAGAGCTTGCTATGGGGTAGTTCGGAGGAGCTGACGGGACTTCAAGCCTGTATCCAGAAGCTGGTGAACAAGAAGCTCAGGCTTGTCAATGTGGTCCAAGTCATGCTCATCCGCCGGATTCTCCCCTGCCAACAACGGGCATTTAAATTGTGGGAGTTCAATCCGGAACAACACCAGGCATTGAGCGGGCTCTTCAATATGACGTACGAAGGCACCTGGAGGGTGCTGTTCAAGGGCACCGAGGCTCCCGCATCCGCCACTAAAGATCGCGGATTTCGCTCGCAGCCTCCAGCTGACGAGGTAAGTGATTCTACCCATTTACGGGACACTTGTTTTTAATAGTTTGACTCCACGCGGGTTTCAATCTCCCTTTTCCTTTGACAGGACTGGATGAGGAAGGCCGAGCAGATCATCTGCCCAGCTCCCATGCCAGAAAACCCAGTAGACGCCCGTCTAGCGGGGCTGCTGGTTTCGGCACCGCATGTGGTGCCGGAGAAGAAGGCCAAGAAGGAGGGCCACGGGTACTCAAAAGAGTTCCCGCTTTCAGGTGTCCGACGATTCCGGGGCGGACTCCTCGCCCGAAGGCGAGGAGGAGGAAGAAGACTCTATCCCAGAGGAGGGAGAGAGGAAGAGGAAGGCTTCCCGAACTGGGGAGGCCGAAGGGTCCAAGAGGGGAAGGACTATTCCCCCGGACAGCTCCGCCAACGCCAACGTTGGCGACGAAGAGTGGCCCTCAAGGGCTAGGCCTCCGGCAAGATCGTATGTATCCGGATCCCTGAATGATTTATAATTTCTCTTTTGTGTCACATAGTGTCCTTCTAATGCCGCACACTGCCCGCAGTCCGGCCGATGATGATCTCCCCGCTTCATCGAGCGGGTCGTTGGCTCCGTCGGATGTGGATTCCATCCCGACTGCCTCCACCCCTCGCGCCGCTGAGGACGCCGAGGTGGGATCCCAGGAAGGGACCCATCAGGAGGAGGCTCCGGAGGCGCCGCAAGGCAGCCTCCTGGACTTTGCGCCGGACTCCATGCCGGAACCCGCAGTGGTTCCGGAGTCCGGCAGGCGGCCCCTTTGCAAGAAGGGCAAGACCGTGACGCCGGCGGCCCCCGTCCAACCGGAGGCGCCGGACAACTTGCTGGAGGCGCTCAAAGGCGCTTCCATCAAGGAAGAACACCACACTATTATGAGTGCGGTGATTCAGAAGGTTCAGCTCGCCAAGAGCGGGCTGACTGAAGCCTGCAGTAGCCTTCTAACAGGCTTTGAGGTAAGAAGTTAAAAATATTCAATGTAATACCGCATAGACAGTAGCCCCTGATGCTCGGTTTGGTGTTCAGAAAGAAAAGCCGGACTGAGGATCTAAAAAGATATACGCAGGGTTGCTAAAAATTATGTCAATATGGGTTTGCAGGCTGCGCTGCTGACCTCTGTCGCACTGACTGCGGAGGTCGGTGCTTTGAAGCAGGACCTCGAGCGGTCCGAGCAAGAGCTCGGCCGTGCCAAGAAGCAGCTCGAGGACAAAGAAGGTGAGTAACACCACTTTGAATAGTTACCTTATAGAAAAGGATCTATGTTGCAATAAAAATAACAAGGATAATGTGGGTACTGCAGGGGCCACGAACGAGGTGGCAACCCTGAAGGAGGCTGTGTCCGCGGCCGAACGCAATGCGGCTGCGGAACGGGCAGAGCGAGAGAAGCAGGAGGCGCGTGTGGCGGAGGTGCGGCAAGAGCTCCAGGCTCTCATGGAAAAGCATGAGAGTTTGGAGCGTGACTCGAAGACTCGAGAGTCCGAGCTTGCCTCGGCTCTCGAAAGTGCCAAAGCTGCCAAGGCCGAGGCCCATAAGGCCCTTCAGGAGGTTGAGGATGTGAAGAAAATAGCGGCGTGTAAGGCATTTTTCATGCAAAGCAAGCATGTTAATGTAAACTACCTGACACTTACCCAAATTCGGAGCTCTCCAGGGGCGTTTGCAGATCTGCCTCGTAGTGTATCTGATGCCGCCGCATTCTACCGTGGTGAGGAGGGGAGCTCAACGGAGAAGGTCTTCTGGTCTTAGTACGCTGAGGCCGGCCATCCGGTGCCCCCTAGCGACCAGCTGAAGCAGCTGGTCGAGCTCCACAAGGTAGCTGAGCAGGCCATGAAGGGCCTCATAGTCCGGTTGTGGCCTGGAGAGGCCATGCCTGGGAGCTACTTTGGTATCGTGCGGCGGCTGGTGGATGCGTGCCCCTGGGTGGAGGTCATCAAGCGCTCCGCCTGTATTGAAGGTGCTCGTTGGGCCCTTGCCCGCGCAAAGGTGCACTGGGGCAGGCTGGATGCGGAGAGGCTTATCACCGACGCGCCGCCAGCGGGCAAGGAGTATCGTACGCCCGAGATGTACTATAAGACTGTCCTGAAGGGTGCCCGCAAGATTGCGGATGAGTGCCCCAGAGATGTAATTATTGAGTAAACTTGCTATGTATTATCCTGTGCGCTGAAAACTTTGTTCATATGCGCTAAGCAACGCTTGTTTAATTTAAAATATTACCTTCTGTGCGGCCGTTTATAAAATCTGAGAGATGGCAAGTCGTCGGCTTCAGCCCCCATGCCACTAGTGCTGGGGTGTTCGGGATAAACTTGAGCACTCTTGTTCCCATTTTTGGGTCCATCTAGGGAGGCGCTCAACACAACAAACAAGGCAACCGGACTTATAATGTTTGAACACTCTCACTTAGCCATAGAATTCTATAATTTTAAATTTCGGCGAAGCCCCTAGTATTCGGAAGACCGAGTTCGGGGCGCTATCCACGCCTTGGCCGGACATGATCCGGTTCTTCGCTCAAAGCGGCATAAGTCTTTAGGGACTCGAAAAGACCTCTCGAACAGCGACCAGTCTCTCGCCTTATCATGCCAGTCAGTTTTAGCTTTCTCCACTGAGGCGCTCGCCCAGCTCAACCGGGGCGCAATCGCAGTGGTTCTCCCAGTGCTACCTTAGCCGACGGAACGGAATGTAAGGTACCAAAACATGGGAACCGGGCAAACCCAACTATTGACCCAAGACATGATTCGGAGCCGATTCATATAATGCTATAAGTTCGGGGTGCCGCACTTGTGAAAGTGTTCGGACTTATCACACCATAATGCGGGGAACATAAGCCCCTGGTGTATTCGGCCGTACCAAAATATACGGGTGCAAGATGTCATTAATGAACATATATGTAAAGTGATGCAATTATAGGCAAAAAATGTTGCATTATTTATTTAAGGAATTCTGCTATGAGTGCGGAATGATACAAATAGTGCGGTAAGCAAGGGATTGGACTAATTAAACATGTCCCCCTCCAGGGGTGGGCCGTGGACTGGTGTGTATAATCAAATTTAATGCTCTTAATGGAGACCACCTGAGTGTTCGTCGCAGCCTTTTTCCCTCCCTGGCTGTTGCATCGTGAGTTCGGTGGGTTCGCCGCCGGACAGGGCCTCTGGTGAGCGGAGTCCTATGTATAAAAAGAAGGAAAATAAAAAATAAAGAGAGCGACACACTTGGGAGCCCCTAGTGTTGTCGAGCCCCTCCCCCTATGCCCATGGTATCTCCAGAGCGTAATGATGTACGCGGAGGGCTGGTCTTGCAATCATGCGAGGGCTGGGGTTGGGGCCGCATTGTTACGCATGCTCAGAACGTGCCAGGTGGTCTTGATTGATATTGCTCCGGGCGCGTTTGGCCGTGTCCGGTCGTTTAACGGCCGGACTCAAAAATTGCCTTGAAAGGCTGCTGTGTACTTCTGTCGCGAGAGCCGCTGTATGTTCCTCCGTTCGGAGGGAGCATTCCGTATTTCCGTTGACCGTGATGACTCCACGAGGGCCTGGCATCTTGAGCTTGAGGTATGCATAATGCGGCACTGTGTTGAACTTTGCGAACGCGGTTCGTCCGAGCAGAGCGTGATAGCCGCTGCGGAACGGAACTATGTCGAAGATTAACTCCTCGCTTCGGAAATTATCCGGGGATCCAAAGACCACTTCCAGTGTGACTGAGCCTGTACAATTGGCCTCAACACCTGGTATGACGCCTTTGAAGGTCGTCTTTGTAGGTTTAATCCTTGAGGGGTCTATGCCCATCTTGCGCACTGTATCCTGATAAAGCAGGTTCAGGCTACTGCCGCAGTCCATCAGGACTCTCGTGAGGTGAAATCCATCGACGATTGGGTCTAAAACCAATGCGGCGAATCCGCCATGGCGGATACTGATCGGATGGTCTCTTCGATCGAAAGTGATCGGGCAAGAGGACCATGGATTGAACTTCGGGGCGACTGGCTCCATCGCATATACGTCCCTCAGTGCACGCTTCCGTTCCCTCTTGGGTATATGGGTTGCGTATATCATGTTTACCGTCCGCACTTGTGGGGGGAAGCCCTTTTGTCCTCTATTGTTCGGCGGCCGGGTCTCTTCCTCGTCGTCACTGTGCAGCCCCTTGTCATTGTTTTCGGCAATTAACTTGCCTGCCTGCTTGAATACCCAACAATCTCTGTTGGTATGGTTAGCTGGCTTTTCGGGGGTGCCATGTATCTGGCAAGAGCGGTTGAGTATTCGGTCCAAATTGGACGGACCCGGAGTGGTTCTTTTGAATGGCTTCTTCCGCTGACCGGGTTTAGAGCCTCGGAATCCGGCATCGACTGCCGTATCCTCCTTGTCGTTGCCGTTAACGCGGCGTTTATTTTTGCTTCGACGCGACCTGCCATTGTGGTCCTTGGTATCCGAACTACCAGCATTTTTACTGAGGTTGTTGCTGCGAGCTAGCCAGCTATCCTCTCCCACACAGAAGCGGGTCATTAATGATGTGAGGGCTGCCATGGATTTCGGCTTTTCCTGTCCTAGGTGCCGGGCTAGCCACTCGTCGCGGATGTTATGTTTGAAGGCTGCGAGGGCCTTTGCATCCGGACAGTCGACGATTTGATTTTTCTTTGTTAAGAACCGTGTCCAGAATTACCTGGCCGATTCGTCTGGCTGCTGAATTATGTGGCTTAGGTCATCGACGTCTGGTGGTCGCACATATGTGCCCTGGAAGTTGTCGAGGAATGCGGCTTCCAGGTCCTCCCAACACCCAATTGACTCTGTGGGCAACCTGTTAAGCCAATGCCGAGCTGGTCCTTTAAGCTTGAGTGGGAGATATTTGATGGCGTGGAGATCGTCTCCGCGGGCCATATGGATATGAAGGAGATAGTCTTCGATCCAAACCGCGGGGTCTGTTGTGCCATCGTAGGATTCAATATTTACGGGTTTAAACCCTTCAGGGATTTGATGATCCATTACTTCGTCAGTGAAGCATAGCGGGTGTGCGGCGCCTCTGTATTGAGCAATATCACGACGTAGCTCAAGGGAGCGTTGTCTGCTATGTTCGGCCCGGCCGGAGTTGTTGTATCCGGCGCGACGGTATTCGTCGTGGGTCGTGGGGCGCCCACGTGATCCATAGATGGATCTGGATTGCCTTGCTTTGTCCTCCAATATATCTCGCAAGTCCGGCGCGTTCCCTCGTGGCTTCGTACTTTTGGAGCGATGCCGGGGTACGGTCTTGGTGGAGGGCCTGGATGCCTCTCTATCGCGACCACGGGGTGGTCGGTCGGCCGTATTGTGCGCTGGTGATGAAGGTATGTATGCTTCCTTCTCTAATCGGGGGCGCAACTTGCGTTTTGGGTAACTCTTGGAGGGACGTTCGAGTTCATACTCTTCGGCCGCGAGGACCTCGGTCCATCTGTCGGCTAGCAGGTCTTGATCAGCTTGAAGCTGCTGCTGCTTTTTCTTTAGGCTGTTTGCTGTGGCCATTAGCCTGCGTTTGAAACGCTCTTGTTCGACGGGATCCTCGGGCACGACGAATTCGTCGTCGTCGAGGCTTGCCTCGTCTCCGGAGGGAGGTATGTAATTATCATCCTCGACCTCTTCGTCTGCCGCTCTCTCGTGAGGGCTTGCTTCTGCATCCTCCTGTGCTGAATCTTGCTGGAGGGGATTGTCTTCGGCACTTTCTGGGGTGTTATTATCTCCTGTGCCGGAATCTCCATTCTTGCTGTGGCGGGATTTAGAGCGGCGCCGCTGACGTCGGCGCTTGGGCTGTTTCTTTAAGGAATCTGCCTCCGCTGCTTCTTCGCCGTCCCCATCTTTTGGGGTGTCCACCATGTATATGTCATATGACGAGGTGGTCTTCCAGTGCCCTGTAGGCGCTGGTTCTTGTTCATCTCCGACATCGTCGTCCATACCGTCGATGTCTTCGGTGTCATAGTCTAGCATGTCGGTTAGATCGTCGACAGTGGCTACAAAGTGGGTGGTGGGTGGGCTTTGAATTTCTTCATCGTCCCCATCCCAACCATCCTGGCCATAATCCGGCCAGGGCTCTCCGGATAGCGAGAGATGCTTTAGCGAATTTAAGATGTCGCCAAAAGGCGAGTGCTGAAAGATGTCCGCAGCGGTGAACTCCATGATCGGCGCCCAATCGGATTCGATTGGCAGGGGCGCAGGAGGTTCGGAGTCCGGCACCTCGGAGTCACGAGCTTTATAAGGGACGGGGTCAGTGTTCGGCTCCATCGCCATGGAAGTTGCAGCTCCCGAGGCGGTGTCCAACCACCCATCCTCGATCTGCGCGATCGGCTCCGGACTATGGGTCGGAGCGGATTCGTGTGCGGCCTCCGAGGTACTGTCCGGCGGCAGAGTTAGATCATGCCCATCGCGACAGTGCGGCATGCTCGGCTGCGGATCGGATCCATCGAAGATCAAGTCTCCGCGGACGTCCGCCATGAAGTTTAGGCTTCCAAATCTGACCTGACGGCCAGGGGCGTAGCTTTCGATCTGCTCCAGATGGCCAAGTGAATTAGCCTGCAGTGCGAAGCCGCCGAATACGAAGATCCGTCCGGGAAGAAAAGTCTCACCCTGGACGTCGTTGTTGTTGATTGAAGAAGCCATCAAGCCTATCGGTGACGACACAGAGGAACTCTCAATGAAAGCACCAATGTCGGTGTCAAAACCGGCGGATCTCGGGTAGGGGGTCCTGAACTGTGCGTCTAGGCGGATGGTAACAGGAGACAAGGGACACGATGTTTTTACCCAGGTTCGGGCCCTCTCGATGGAGGTAAAACCCTACTCCTGCTTGATTGATATTGATGATATGGGTATTACAAGAGTGGATCTACCACGAGATCAAGGAGGCTAAACCCTAGAAGCTAGCCTATGGTATGATTGTTGTAATGGTTGTGTCCTACGGACTAAAGCCCTCCGGTTTATATAGACACCGGAGAGGGCTAGGGTTACACAGAGTCGGTTACAATGGTAGGAGATCTACATATCCGTATCGCCAAGCTTGCCTTCCACGCCAACGAAAGTCCCATGCGGACACGGGACGGAGTCTTCAATCTTGTATCTTCGTAGTCTTGGAGTCCGGCTGACGATGATAGTCCGGCTGTCCGGACACCCCCTAGTCCAGGACTCCCTCAGTTTCCATTTCCATGCAACGAGACCAAGACCGCCAGGAAGGAGGTCATCACCGAGCCCAGCACGGCGTCATGACCAGAAGATTTGCAGGCGTAGACTACCTTTTGTTAGGATAAGATGTACTAGTTGTCCCAATTCGAATTTGGTCGTTGTGGGATCCCTTCCCACCTTCATTTGGGAAGAGGACCAAGGCCACTATAAATAGGGCCTAGCCACCACCATAGAGAGACACCCTAATCTAACTCAGATCCAGTGGATCCTCACCCTCACCAGCTCACCCAAGCACAAGAACACACCTCCTGAGGTTGTTTGCCCATTGTACTAGTTCATACTTAGCCCACCTCGAGGCTAATCCACCACAAAGCAGGAGTAGGGTTTTACACCGCAAGGTGGCCCGAACCTAGGTAAACCGCCGTGTCCTCTTTCCTTCTAGTTCATCGAGCTAGGCCATGGGATCGCCGTGTTGGCAGACTGGGGAGGTTGAGCTCTTCGCACGCACCCCAGAGTTAAAATCTATCCAGGATTTGCAGAGCCTGAAATCCTACATTTGGTGCGCCAGGTAGGGGTGTGTTGAAGATTCGCCTCTTCGCCTGTCGTACACCACCCACGTCGTTTACCCTCATGGCGGGCGCCGCTCCACCGACCGGACCGACGAGCGCGTTCGGAGGCGCCATGGGTCTTCGGGATTTCACCCCCACCTTGCAGCGAGTGAAGTGGCCGCCCATGTTCAGGCTGGAGTTGCTACCTCGCTACGACGGTGCAGCGGATCCGGCGGGGTTCCTCCAGGCATACGCGGAGGCTGTTTGGGTGGCCGGCACGACGACAAGGCCATGGCGAACTGGTTGCCCATGGCCCTCACGGGGGTGCCACGCGCATGGCTTCTGGGCTTGCCGGAGTCCTTGGTAGCCTCCTCGGAGGAGCTGCACGACCTCTTCATCACCCGTTTCGTGGCACTGGCACCGTCGTAGCCCTCCTCGGTGGCTCGCAGGCGCCAGCCTCGGACCGCCATGCCAAGCAGTTCTTCCGCCAGATGGGCGCCGCCCACGTGCAACAGGGAGCTCCTCCGGGCTAGGCGATGCCTAAGGCCGACCTCACCTTTGACTCGAGGGACCATCCCACGACCACGGCCGATGCCGACACGCTCCCAATGCTCTGCACCCCCACCATCTGCAACGTAGCGCTCACCGGGACCCTCATCAACAGTGGCGCCGGCCTCAACGTGCTCTCTGTGGAAGCGTTTGGCCTGCTTCATGTGCCCCATGGCCGGCTCCGCCCTACCAAGCCATTCTCTGGAGTCGTTGACGGCTCCACCTGCCCCCTGGGGCAGATCCGCCTCCCCGTCACCTTGGGCACAACAACTACCGCACCGAGCTTATCGACTTTGACATTTCCCGCATCGGCCTCACGTACAAGGCCATCCTCGGGTACCTGGCCTTGGCCAAGTTCATGGTGGCAACCCATCCCGGTTACAACCTCATGAAGATGCCAGAAAGCAGCGGCGTCCTCATCGTAGCGGGGGACACCAAGGATGCACTATTGGCCCTCAAGCTCGCCTTCAAAGCCGCGGTGGCTGCGCGACCAAGCAAGGAGGGAGCCCCAGAGGCTCTGGGGGCTACACCAGCGAAGAAGAAGCAATTGTTCTCTCATGACCGGGCCGAGACGAAGCATGTGCGGTCGATGAAGACGGGGCGTCGGGCTGCCTCCATACCAAGAAGAGGCCTTAGTCAGCTTCCTACGCGTGAACAAAGATGTGTTTGCATGGGAGCCCAAGGATATGGTCGGGATCCTGAGGGGGATAACCGAGCACCACTTGAGGGTGTGCCCTCACGCGCGGCCGGTGAAACAGAAGGCGTGATGGCAGTCCATGGAGAAGCAGTCATTCATCATCCAAGAGACCCACAAGCTGCAAGTGGCTGGCATCATTCGGGAGGTGCGGTATCTAGAATGGCTGGCAAACCCAGTTATCGTCCCCAAGAAAGGCGGGAAGGAGCGCATGTGCGTCGATTTCACCAACCTCAACAAGGCTTGTCCTCAAGGCCCCTTTCCGCTTCTGAGCATTGATCAGATCATCGATTCCACCGCTGTGTGCGACTTGCTTTGCTTCCTAGACGCCTTTTTGGGATATCACCAAATCAACATGCCAGTGCAAGATGTTGAGCAGACGGCTTTCTTGACCCATGCAGGGTGTACTACTACACCCGCATGCCATTCGGGCTGCGTAATGCTGGAGCGACCTTCCAGCGGCTGATGCACATCGCTTTGGGTCGGCAGCACGGGAGGAACACCGAGGCATACGTCGATGACATAGTGGTGAAATCTCGGGAGGCGAGGACCCTTATCGAAGACCTGGAGAAGACATTTGCCAGCCTGCGCAAGGTGGATCTGCGACTCAACCCGGAGAAATGTGTGTTCGGCGTCCCATCTGACAAGCTGCTGGGATTTCTGGTGTTGCACAGAGGGATCGAGGCCAACCAAGAGATGGTCAGGGCCATAGAAAGGATGAGTCCGCCGCAAACCCTAAAGGAAATGCAGAAGCTGGCGGGCCGCGTGACCTCGCTCGGGCATTTCATCTCCAAGCTAGGGGAGCGCGCCCTCCCTTTTTTCAAGATGATGAAGAAGAAAGGCCTGCTTGAGTGGACTCAAGAGGCTGACGCAGCTTTCGAAGACTTCAAGAGGTACCTCACCAGCCAGCCGTTGATGCTAGCGCTGCGCCTCCTTGAGCCTTTAGGGCTCTACCTGGCCGCCATGCCTCACTCCACCAGCGTAGCGCTGGTGGCGGTGCGGGAGGAGTGCCCGACCAAGGGCCCACGACGAAGCGCCTCGCACCCGGTTAGGGGACTACAGTGATATGTCTCCAATGTATCTACTTTTCCAAACACTTTTGCCCTTGTTTTGGACTCTAATTTGCATAATTTGAATGAAACTAACCCGGACTGACGCTGTTTTCAGCAGAACTGCCATGGTGTTGTTTATTGTGCAGAAAACAAAAGTTCTCGGAATGACCTGAAAATCCACGGAGATAACTTTTGGAAAATATAAAAAATACTGGCGAAAGAATCAAAGCCAGGGGGCCCACACCCTGTCCACGAGGGTGGGGGGCGCGCCCCCTCCCCCTGGGCGCGCCCCCCTGTCTCGTGGGCCCCCTGATGCTCCACCGACCTCAACACCAACTCTATATATTCCGTTTCGCGGAGAAAAAAATCAGAGAGAAAGTTTCATCGCGTTTTACGATACGGAGCCGCCGCCAAGCCCTAATCCCTCTCGGGAGGGCTGATCTGGAGTCCGTTCGGGGCTCCGAAGAGGGGGATTCGTCGCCGTCGTCATCATTAACCATCCTCCATCACCAATTTAATGATGCTCACCGCTGTGCGTGAGTAATTCCATCGTAGGCTTGCTGGACGGTGATGGGTTGGATGAGATTTACCATGTAATCAAGTTAGTTTTGTTAGGGTTTGGTCCCTAGTATCCACTATGTTCTGAGATTGATGTTGCTATGACTTTGCTATGCTTAATGCTTGTCACTAGGGCCCAAGTGCCATGATTTCAGATCTGAACGTATTATGTTTTCATGAATATATGTGAGTTCTTGATCCTATCTTGCAAGTCTATAGTAACCTATTATGTGTTATGATCCGACAACCCCGAAGTGACAATAATCGGGATACTTCTCGGTGATGACCGTAGTTTGAGGAGTTCATGTATTCACTAAGTGCTAATGCATTGGTCTGGTACTCTATTAAAAGGAGGCCTTAATATCCCTTAGTTTCCACTAGGACCCCGCTGCCACGGGAGGGTAGGACAAAAGATGTCATGCAAGTTCTTTTCCATAAGCACGTATGACTATATTCGGAATACATGCCAACATTACATTGATGAACTGGAGCTAGTTCTGTGTCACCCTATTTTATAGCTATTACATGAGGAATCGCATCCGACATAATTATCCATCACTTATCCAATGCCTACGAGCTTTTCACATATTGTGCTTTGCTACGTCTTGAGCTTGCGTTGGTTTACCTTGAAGAGGAAAGGGTGATGCAACAATAGTAGCATAAGTATTTCCCTCAGTTTTTGAGAACCAAGGTATCAATCTAGTAGGAGGCTGCTCAAAAGTCCCACGCACCTACACAAACAAACAAAGAACTCGCAACCAACGCAATAAAGGGGTTGTCAATCCCTTCACGGCCACTTGCAAAAGTGAGATCTGATAGAGATAGTATGATAAGATAAATATATTTTTGGTATTTTATAATATAGATGCAAAAAGTAAAGATGCAAATAAAAGTAGATTGAAATCTTATATGATAAAAGATAGACCCCAGGGCCATAGGTTTCACTAGTGGCTTCTCTCAAGATAGCATAAGTATTACGGTGGCTGAACAAATTACTATCGAGCAATTGATAGAAAAGTGAATAATTATGAGATTATCTAGGCATGATCATGTATATAGGCATCACGTCCGCAACAAGTAGACCGACTCCTGCCTGCATCTACTACTATTACTCCACACATCGACCGCGATCTAGCATGCATCTAGAGTATTAAGTTCATAAGAATAGAGTAACGCATTAAGAAAGATGACATGATGTAGAGGGATAAACTCATGCAATATGATATAAACCCCATCTTTTTATCCTCGATGGCAACAATACAATACGTGCCTTGCAACCCTTTCTATCACTGGGTAAGGACACCACAAGATTGAACCCAAAGCTAAGCACTGATCCCATGGCAAGAAAGATCAATCTAGTAGGCCAAACCAAACTGATAATTCGAAGAGACTTGCAAAGATAACTCAATCATACATAAAAGAATTCAGAGAAGGTTCAAATATTTCTCATAGATAAACTTGATAATAAACCCACAATTCATTGTATCTCGACAAACACACCGCAAAAAGAGTTTACATCGAATAGATCTCCACAAGAGAGGGGGAGAACATTGTATTGAGATCCAAAAAGAGAGAAGAAGCCATCTAGCTAATAACTATGGACCCGAAGGTCTGTGGTAAACTACTCACAACTCATCGGAGGGGCTATGGTGTTGATGTAGAAGCCCTCCGTGGTCGATTCCCCCTCCAGCGGAGCACCGACGAAGGCTCCAAGATGGGATCTCGTGGATACAGAAGGTTACGACGGTGGAAATTGTTTTTCGTTGGCTCCCTGGATGTTTTTGGGGTACGTAGGTATATATAGGAGGAAGAAGTACATCGGTGGCCGCCTGTGGGGCCCAGGAGATAGGTGGCGCGCCTAGGAGGGGTGGGCACGCCCTCCTATCTCCTGGCTGCCTCGATTGCTTCTTGACTTGCACTCCAAGTTCTCCGGATCACGTTCGTTCCAAAAATCACGCTCCCGAAGGTTTCATTCTGTTTGGACACCGTTTGATATTCTTTTTCTTCGAAATAATGAAATAGGCAAAAAAAACAGCAATATCGGCTGGGCCTCCGGTTAGTAGGTTAGTCCCAAAAATGATATAAATATGTAAAATAAAGCCCATAAACATCCAAAGAGGGGTAATATAATAGCATGGAACAATCAAAAATTATAGATACGTTGGAGTCGTATCAAGCATCCCCAAGCTTAATTCCTGCTCGTCCTCGAGTAGGTAAATGATAAAAACAGAATTTTTGATGTGGAATGCTACCTAGCATAATTCTCAACGTAATTTTCTTTATTGTGGCATGAATGTCCAGATCCAAATGATTCAAAATAAAAGTTCATATTGATAAAAGAAATAGTAACACTTCAATCATACTAATCAAAGCAATCATGTCTTCTCAAAATAACATGGCTAAAGAAAGTTCATCCCTACAAAATCATATAGTTAGGCTATGCTTCATTTTCGTCACACAAAGATGTCCCCAAATTCTACACCCCCGATGACAAGCCAAGCAATTGTTTCGTACTTAAATAATCTCAAACTTTTTCAACCTTCACGCAATACATGAGCGTGAGCCATGGATATAGCACTATGGGTGGAATAGAATATGATGATGGGGATTGTGTGGAGAAGACAAAAAAGGAGAAAGTCTCACATTGACGAGGATAATCAACGGGCTATGGAGATGCCCATCAATTGATGTCAACATGAGGAGTAGGGATTGCCATGCAATGGATGCACTAGAGCTATAAATGAATGCTCAACAAAAGAAAACTAGTGGGTGTGCATCCAACTTACTTGCTCATGAAGACCTAGGGCATTTGAGGAATCCCATCGTAGGAATATACAAGCCAAGTTCTATAATGAAAAATTCCCACTAGTATATGAAAGTGACAACATATGAGACTCACTATATGAAAAACATGGTGCTACTTTGAAGCACAAGATATAAGACTCACTATATGAAGAACATGGTGCTACTTTGAAGCACAAGTGTGGAAAAGGAGATAGTAACATTGCCCCTTTTATTTATTTTCTTTTTTTTCTTTTTTTTCTTTGGCCTTTCTTTTTTTTGGCCTTTTTTTTCTTTGGGACAATGCTCTAATAATGATGATCATCACACTTCTATTGATTACAACATATGAATTACAACTCGAAACTAGAACAAGATATGACTCTATATGAATGCCTCCGGCGGTGTACCGGGATGGTGCAATGAATCAAGAGTGACATGTATGGAAAATTATGCATGGTGGCTTTGCCACAAATACGATGTCAACTACATGATCATGCAATGGCAATATGACAAAAGTAAAGTATGTCATGATGATGATGAACGGAACGGTGGAAAGTTGCATGGCAATATATCTCGGAATGGCTATGGAAATGCCATAATAGGTAGGTATGGTGGCTGTTTTGAGGAAGATATAAGGAGGTTTATGTGTGATAGAGCGTATTATATCACGGGGTTTGGATGCACCGGCGAAGTTTGCACCAACTCTCAAGGTGAGAAAGGGCAATGCACGGTACCGAAGAGGCTAGCAATGGTGGAAAGGTAAAAGTGCTTATAATCCATGGACTCAACATTAGTCATAAGAACTCATATACTTATTGCAAAAATTTAGAAGTCATCAAAAATCAAGCACTACGCGCATGCTCCTAGAGGGATAGATTGGTAGGAAAATACCATCGCTCGTCCCCGACCGCCACTCATAAGGATGCACAAGCCAGGTACACTTCATGTTTCAAATTTGTTACACAATTTTAACCATACGTGCATGCTACGGGACTTGCTAACTTCAACACAAGCATTCTTTAAATTCATAATCACCCAACTAGCATGACTTTAATATCACTACCTCCATATCTCAAAACAATTATCAAGTATCAAATTGATCATAGCATCCAATTCACTTCCTATGATAGTTTTTATTATACCCAACTTGGATGCCTACCATTCTAGGACCAATTTTATAACCATAAAAAATACCATGCTGTTCTAAAAGACTCTCAAAATAATATAAGTGAAGCATGAGAGACTAGCAATTTCTACAAAATTAAGCCACCGCCGTGCTCTAAAAGATATAAGTGAAGCACTAGAGCAAAAACTATCAAGCTCAAAAGATATAAGTGAAGCACATAGAAAATTCTAACAAATTCAATCAAGTGGGATTCTCCAAAAAGGTGTGTACAGCAAGGATGATTGTGGTAAACTAAAAAGAAAATATTAATATAATACACGATGCTCCAAGCAAAACACATATCATGTGGCGAATAAAAATATAGCTCCAAGTAAAGTTACCAATGAACGAAGATGAAAGAGGGGATGCCTTCCCGGGGCGTCCCAAAGCTTAGGCTTTTGGCTATTATTGAATATCTTTGGGTGCCATGGGCATCCCCAAACTTAGGCTCTTGCCACTCCTTATTCCATAGTCCATCAAAGCTTTACCGAAAACTTGAAAACTTCACAACACAAAACTCAACAGGAAATCTTATAAGCTCCGTTAGTGAAAGAAAACAAAACCACCACATAAGGTACTGTAATGAACTCATTCTTTATTTATTTTGGTGTTAAACCTACTGTATTCCAAGTTCTCTATGGTTCATACCACTTAATACTAGCCATAGATGCATAAAAATAAGCAAACAACACACGAAAAACAGAATCTGTCAAAAACAGAACAGTCTGTAGCAATCTGTAACTAACGAAAACTTATGGAACTCTAAAAAGCCTACCAAAATAGGAAGTCCTGGAAAATTTGTCTATTGATCAGCAGAAAAAAGAATCAACGCAAAAGCACATTTCTGTGATTTAACAAAACTAATTTCGTGCGTGCAAAGTTTCTGTTTTTCAGCAGAATCAAATCAACTATCATCATAGGTTATCCTATAGGTTCTACTTGGCACAAACACTAATTAAAAGATAAAAATACATCTAAACAGAAGGTAGATTCAAAATTTATTACTAAACAGAAACAAAAACAAAAAGAAAAAACACAAATAAAATTGGGTTGCCTCCCAACTAGCGCTATCGTTTAACGCCCCTAGCTAGGCATAAAAGCGAAGATAGATCTAAGTAGTGCCATCTTTGGCACTCAATTGATAAGTAGCTCGCATGATAGATTCATAAGGTAATTTTGACTTTATTTCTTGGAAAGTGATCCATGCCTTTCTTTAATGGAAATTGGAATCTATTATTCCCTTTCTTCATATCAATAATCGCGCCAATCGTTCTAAGGAAAGGTCTACCAAGAATAATAGGGCAAGAAAGATTGCAATCTATATCAAGAAAGATAAAATCTACGGGCACCAAATTTCTATTTGCAACAATGAGAACATCATTGATCCTTCCCATTGTCTTTTTAATGGTGGAATCCGCAAGGTGCAAATTTAAAGAGCAATCATCAAGATCATGGAAACCTAGAATATCACATAAAGTTTTCGGAATCGTGGAAACACTAGCACCCAAATAACATAAAGCAAAACACTCATGATCTTTAATTTTAATCTTTATAGTAGGTTCCCACTCATCATTAAGTTTTATAGGTATAGAAACTTCCAAATTAAGTTTTTCATCATAAGATTGCATCAAGGCATCAACGATATGTTTGGTAAAAGCTTTATTTTGACTATAAGCATGAGAAGAATTAACAACGGATTGCAACAAGGAAATACAACCTTCTAAAGAACAATTATCATAATCAAATTCCTTGAAATCCGAGATAGTGGGTTCAATACTATTTAAAGTCATGACCTCTCCAATCCCACTTTTACCAAATTTAGCATCAAGATCTAAAAACTCCAAATTCTTGGGACGCCTTCTAACTAAAGTTGACTCATCTCCAGTCCCATTATTATCAAGATTCATATTGCAAAACAAAGATCTAATAGCAGACACATCAATAATTTAAGCTCTTCATCATTATTTTCATTGAAACTAGAAGAACACGCCTTTACAAAGCAATCTTTCTTAGCACGCAATCTAGCGGTTCTTTCCTTGCACTCATCAATGGAAATTCTCATGGCTTTGAGAGACTCATTGATATAATGCTTAGGAGGAGTAGATCTAAGTTTAAGAGAATCAACATCAAGCGAAAGTCTATCAACGTTCCTAGCTAAATCATCAACTTTGAGCAATTTTTCTTCAAGCAAAGCATTAAAATTCTTTTGAGAAATCATAAATTCTTTCACACTATTCTCAAAATCAGAGGGCAACTTATTAAAATTACCATAAGAATTATTGTAGGAATTTCAATAATTATTAGAGGAATTACTAGGGAATGGTCTAGAATTAAAGTTTCCTCTATAAGCATTGTTTCCAAAACTATTCCTACCAACAAAATTCACATCCATAGATTCATTATTATTCTCAATCAAAGTAGAAAAAGGCATATCATTGGGATCAAGAGGAGTATTTTTAGTAGCAAACATCTTCATAAGTTCATCCATCTTTCCACTCAAAACATTGATTTCTTCTATAGCATGCACTTTTTTACTAGAAGATCTTTCGGTGTGCCATTGAGAATAATTAGCCATAATATTATCAAGAAGTTTTGTAGCATCTCCTAACATGATTTCCATAAACGTGCCTCCCGCGGCCAAATCTAAAAGATTTCTGGAAGCAAAGTTCAAACCGGCATAAATTTTTTGTATGATCATCCATAAATTTAAACCATGAGTAGGGCAATTGTGAATCATCAATTTCATTCTTTCCCAAGATTGGGCAACATGCTCATGATCAAGTTGTTTAAAATTCATAATATTGTTCCTAAGAGTGATAATCTTAGCGGGAGGAAAATACTTAGAGATAAAAGCATCTTTGCACTTGTTCCAAGAACCAATACTATTTTTAGGCAAAGACGAAACCAAACTTTAGCACGATCTCTAAGTGAAAACGGAAATAACTTCAATTTAACAATATCATTATTCGTATCTTTCTTATTTTGCATATCACACAAATCAACAAATTTGTTTAGATGAGTAGCGGCATCTTCACTAGGAAGGCCGACGAATTGATCTTTCATAACAAGATTCAGCAAAGCAGTATTGATTTCACAAGACTCAACATCATTAAGAGGAGCAACCGGAGTACTAAGGAAATCATTATTATTGTTATTGGAGAAATCACACAATTTGGTATTATCTTGCACCATGGCAACAAGTAATCCAACACACAAGCAAACAGAAAAAGGCAAGCGGAAAGAGAGAGAGAGAGAGAGAGAGAGAGAGAGAGAGAGAGAGAGAGAGAGAGAGAGAGAGAGAGAGAGAGAGAGATTGGGAAAGAGAGGGCAAATAAAACGGCAAGGGTGAAGTGGGGGAGAAGAAAACGTGAGGCAAATGGCAAATAATGTAAATGCGAGGGAGATGAGTTTGTGATGGGTACTTGGTATGTCTTGACTTGAGCGAAGACCTCCCCGGCAACGGCGCCAGAAATCCTTCTTGCTACGTCTTGAGCTTGCGTTGGTTTTACTTGAAGAGGAAAGGGTGATGCAGCAATAGTAGCGTATGTATTTCCCTCAGTTTTTGAGAACCAAGGTATCAATCCAGTAGGAGGCTCCTCAAAAGTCCCACGCACCTACACAAACAAACAAAGAACTTGCAACCAACACAATAAAGGTGTTGTCAATCCCTTCACGGCCACTTGCAAAAGTGAGATCTGATAGAGATAGTATGATAAGATAAATATATTTTTGGTATTTTATAATATAGATGCAAAAAGTAAAGATGCAAATAAAAGTAGATTCAAAGCTTTTATGATAAAAGATAGACCCGGGGGCCATAGGTTTCACTAGTGGCTTCTCTCAAGATAGCATAAGTATTACGGTGGGTGAACAAATTACTGTCGAGCAATTGATAGAAAAGCGAATAATTATGAGATTATCTAGGCATGATCATGTATATAGGCATCACGTCTGCAACAAGTAGACCGACTCCTGCCTGCATCTACTACTATTACTCCACACATCGACCGCTATCCAGCATGCATCTAGAGTATTAAGTTCATAAGAATAGAGTAACGCATTAAGAAAGATGACATGATGTAGAGGGATAAACTCATGCAATATGATATAAACCCCATCTTTTTATCCTCGATGGCAACAATCCAATACGTGCCTTGCAACCCTTTCTGTCACTGGGTAATGAAACCGCAAGATTGAACCCAAAGCTAAGCACTTCTCCCATGGCAAGAAAGATCAATCTAGTAGGCCAAACCAAACTGATAATTCAAAGAGACTTGCAAAGATAACTGTCGTGGGAAAGAACACCTATGGGGCAAGGGCCCCTTTTCGGTCCGGCGGGGGGGGGGGGGGGGGGGGGGGCGGAGATCGTACGAAGAGCGGATTGAGGCGAAGCACGCGAGCGGTTTTACCCAGCTTCGGAGCTCTCCGGAGAGATAATACTCCTACTGCTGCTTGTCGGATTGTATTGTGTTCTTGCGTGAGACCGCTAGTTACTACAGCACACGCCCTCTGCGAGAGAGAGCGCGAGTGTTTTCTGGTTTCGAACCCCCCTCTACGTTGCGCATGGGCCTCCTTTTATACGCTAAAGGGGTCACCGACAGGTGGCAACGCATGCAAGGGTAAAAATGGAAAAGAGGTGCGGTTGGTACACCTACTTGTACAGTGCATCCTACCTAACCCTGACGGCAGGGGACAAAGGCATTAAATGCCCGTCTGAATCGCCCAAACAGTGCAGAAAAGTGACCGTTAGGGGCGCCACCGTTCGCCACGATGGCTATCTCGTCATCTCCGCTTGCCACCTCGCACCGCCGGCTGCACAGCTTCTCGCCACGCACGCCTGGGAATGTCCCAGGGCGACACGTTGGTGGATGCGCTGGAGCACGGGTACAGAGTGGTAGCGTGCCGCGGCAAGCGCCTTGCCGCGGTCGTTGTTTTGTCGCGTCCGGAAGCTTGTCACTTGCCGGGTCTTGTGATGCCTTAGTTGGCTTTCCCGGCAAGCTCCTCTTGCCGGGCGTCTGGAAGCTTGTCGCTTACCGGGCCTTGCCGGGACGCGCGGCGCATCGCGGCAAGTTCCTTGAGATGCCTCAGTTGGCCTTCCCGGCAAGCTCCTCTTGCCGGGGCCTTGTTCTCCTTGACTTAAACACTTCGTTCTTGAATGGCTCCATAGGAACCACGGAGGACCTTGGCGGTCACCCGGCAAGCCTTGCTGCGGGGCGCTGCGACTGCCCGTGCACAAGTTCGGGATACTAGGGTACCCCTACTCTAGTACACCGACAGGAACCCCCGGGCCTGGCCCACACACGGTGCCGAGCGCTGTTGGGCCAGGCCCAAAACAGGGCACGGGCACGCGCGGCCTGGGCCACGCCGTATCTCACTCCGTATCCACCGCGCTCTCCCTTAACGGCACGCGTCGAATGCGGCATCGTGGGAGAGGTCGTGGGTGGTTCTTTATTTGGAAAAAGCGTAACGTTCGCCTCCTCCTCCTTATAAGCAGGGGAAACAGGGGCAGTTCCCCCATCTCGCCATTTGCTGCTTCCATCTCAGAAATCTCCGCCGCTCCCCTCCGCTTCCAAAGACGAAAGAGAGCAGAGCTCCGCCCCCCATCGCCGCCGTCGCCACCAACGCCGTCGATCTCCTCCACCACCTCCGCCATGGCTCCTAAAACCGGGAAGGCTACGAAGTCGGCCGAGGCGCTGCGGCTCGAGGCGCTGCGAAAGGAGCGGGCAACCTTCCCCTCTGAGCTCGCCGCGGCGGAGCTGAGGGAGTGGTACTACCTCTTCTAGTCGACGGAGACGCGAGCGCATCCGCGCACGAAGGAACTCTCTGCCGCCGCTTCAGAACGGGCTCCGAATGGATATCCGTTCTTTGTCCTGTTCTTCTACTGCGGGCTCTGCCCGCCCTTCTCTGAATTCTTCTGTGATATCATGAACACCTACGGGTTCCACCTCCTTGACTTCACCCCCAACGCCGTTCTGACCATGGCAGTTTTCGCACATCTCTGCGAAAACTTTGTCGGAGTCCACCCAAATGTAGCCCTTTTCCGCCACTACTTCATGCCCCGGGTCGAGAGAGGAGAGTCTTTATCCGGCGGGATCGCCTGGATCTCGAGAGCCGGCAAGAAGGAGGCGTATCTGGAGGGGGAGCTCCGTAGCAAATGGGAGGAGTGGAGATCAGATTGGTGTTGGATCATTGAGGAGAACCCGCAGCCATTCACCGCCCTGCGCCAAGCCCCAGTAGTGCGCGGCGGCGATTGGAGCAGCTTGGCTGCGGAAGACGACAAGCTGAAGATCGCCACCACCCGGATCTTGCGCCTCAGGCTTGCCGGGCTCACTGTAGGCGCTGTAGGCGCAGATTTTCTCTGCCGCCGCATCGCTCCCCTGCAAGAGAGGAGGAGACCCGCCTGGGAGTTCGGGGGTCCGGCGGATATTATGAGGCTGCGCCCGGGCCTCAACTTCAATTTCACTGTGTTGGAACTAGATGCGATGCTCAAGGAGTTGCTCAAGCACGACTCCCAACATCCAGAGTGGTTCAGGCTGCCGGCGGGGGTCGTTCCGCTGTGCAACAACTCTTCGCTTGACCGCATCCGTGCAATGATGCCGCTGTGCGACTCGCATGGTCTTGTCCCAACTTGGCAAGAGCCTGCGGACGATGTTGTGCAGCAGTTCTTCGACGGCCTGGTGGAGGTGGCGGTCCACGCTAACGAACAGAGGAGCCTCACCCGCGACACCACCGAGGAGGAGATGCAGCGCATCGCCACCAGGGCAGAAGAGGCGGCGGCAGCCGCTGCCGCGGGCGAGTTCGGGTTCACCGTGGAGGAGGCAGAGGCAGCAGAGGCGGCAAGCCTTGCTGAGTGAGAGTGGCTTGACAGCGAGGAAGAGCTTGCCGCGCCTGACGCCGAGTCGAGCGCGCCCGCCGAGGGTGTGAGCGGCCCGCCATCTCCAGGCCGCTTGCCATAGGCGGAGCCCCCAACGCAGCCCCCAGCTCCACCAAGAAGGCGCCTCCGCAAGGCTAGGGATGTAGCAGGGTGGCAGACGAGCCAGCAGCCGTCGCACCGTGCGACACGTTCCGCCGCGACAAGCAATGTTGCCGCGGGAGCGCCTCACACCGCTGCGGCAACTGGAGCGGGGTCTTCTCGGACCACCGCCACTGCACCCGCCAAGCGGCCAAGGGATCCTACTCCTCCGCCTCGTCGCGCCGAGGGTGGGCCGGACTTCGACCTCTCCGCGCTCAGCTCCGACGAGGAAGAAGAAGAGTAAGAATCTTCGTTGTACTTGTAGTTCTTCAATTCTTGCAGCTTTTGTCTTGTATCTGATCTGCTTTACTCTGAACCTTGTTCCTTTTCAGGACCCTGTCCCAGAGAGCAGCGAAGAGAGCCAAGGTTCCGGTGGTTATCATCGAGGACGAGCCCACCGCGACGGCAGGGGGTGCGCCCGAGACCACCTTGCCGGACCCGGCAACTACTCCCCGAAGCAGCCCCCAGCGCAGCCCCCAGCGTAAGTATACAGTTAACTTCCCGCTGTTGGGCGCGCATGGGTGTTCTTTGCTGACATCTGACTATTGGTTTGTTTGTGTAGGAGCAGAACAGCTTCACCAGGAGGGCTCGGAAACTGCCTCTGACGTGCCATCTGCTTCAACTACACCGCCAAGGGAGGATTCCCCGACAAGGGAGCGTTCTCCGGCAAGGGAGAAATCTCTGGTAAGGGAGGAGTCTCCGGCAAGGGGCAGCACTAGCGACCCTCTGGTGGTGGAGCCCATGACCGTGGATCCCAGTACAGGTAACCCTTTCGCTTGAGAACCTCCCTCGGGTTCTTCTTTTGGTTTTTCTTTTTGGATATTTGCTTGAATTTTCTCCCTTCTCCGGTCGTCAGATCCACCTTCCACGGAACCGATGGAGACCAAGGTCGGCGGCGAGGAGAACGCGCGCGGCGACACCGACGACGCCGCCGCCACCGAAGAAGAAGCCGGCGCTGATGATCCCGCCAGCGAAGAGGCCGCCAAGGCTGCTGGCGCAGGACCCGGCGAGGGGTCCGGCGATCGCACTGACGACCCTGATGCCGCAGGAGCACAAGGCGCTACACCGACCGCCGATCCCTCCGCCACTGACGCAGTGCCAGGCTCCGAAGAGCCTTAGCCCGACGCCTACTTGAAGGCCGGCGATGGTGTCTTCATCAAGCTCCCCTGGGCTTCAAGCTCCAGGGCGCCGGTTGAAGGAGAAACTTTTGACGGGGAGGTGCTCGCCTCCGCTGGACTGACACTAGTTGATGCGCCAAGCAGCAGCAGCGGCGAGTCTGAGGAGGAGCAACTTCTCCGGAAGCTGGTGTCGCTCTACTGCGCCCGACAAGCCAAGGTGGAGTCCCGGGAAGCGCTTGTCGCGCGGGCGGGAGCGGACATCGAGAATCGTGCAGAGGAGCTCCGGGAACGCAATCAGGAAGCTCTCCGATCCCTGGCAGAGGAGCGGAAGCAACTTGCCGAGGAGCGGAAAGCCTTCCTCCTCGAGAAGGCTGAAGCCGAAGAGCAACAGCGGCTTGCCGCCGAGGAGCTGTTTGCGCGGGAGGGTGAGCTAACGCAGCGGAAGGTCAACCTCGATAGCCACGAGGAAGAGCTTGCCGCGCGCGAGCAAACATTTGGCGGGGCTCTCAAGGAAGCAAAGGACGCTGCCGCAGCTGCCGAGGCCGCCAAGAAGGAGCTGGAGACAAAGGTGGCGCGTCTGGAGGCCGATCTCAAGGCGAGCGGCGAGAAGCTTGTCGTGCTCAAGCGTGAGCGTGAGAAGGATGCCCAAGCTCACGGCGAGCTGCAGGGTCAACTCGTCGAGAAGGGCAAGGAGTTGAGCGCCGCCAAGGACTCCAACGCTGATCTTGAGTTGAAGCTGGCCACTTTGACTCAGGCGCTGGACGGCGCCAAGGAGCGGGAGGTGGCCTTGAAGGAGGAGATCAAGGGCAACGAAGCGCTGCTGACGAGGGCCGCCGAAACCCAGAACACCTTTAGGGAGACGGTGGAGCTCTGGACAGAGGGCCTCGTGAACATCGCTGTAGTCATTGACGAGGAGCTGGTGCAGCTGGGGGTGGAGGATCTCGGGTACTCCGACGAGAACCTCCAGCCCAGCGCCAAGCTCACTCTTTTCTTCAAATGCGTGGCGACAGCCCTCCAGCGGCTCCGAGAGAAGATCCCAAAGCAGCTGGCCGACGAGTCGCGCATGATCTGCGCCAGAGTTCTGGAAAAGGTGCTGGTGAAGGTGGCCTTCCGCAACCCAGGCCTCAACCTCACCAACGTCCCCAGGAAGCTGCCGGCGGATGCTGATCTGGAAGCACTCAAGGCCCTTGTCGCACCCATTGTGGACAAGGTGAATGAGGTCAAGAGGGTTGATGGCGGTCACGTAGATTAGGCCGCCCTTTTCCTCCTTTGCTTGTCGCTGCTAATCATGTTACGAGAACAATCCATTAGAGCCGCGGCAAGCTATCTTGTAATATAACTTTATTTTGGGTATCGATCGCTATGTTATTTCCTTTACTTGATTCCTTCCTTTGCATGTTTTTACCCTACGCTTTTAGGGAACTTGCCGGTGCAGGCACCCTTGCCGCGAGCGCTGAGTGCGGAACATCAGCAGCCTGTTGGCGGTGCCGCTACCGACAAGAAACCTTGTCGCAACTAGTCGCAGCACACTTAAGTTGTTGAGCGGACTCGAAACAAAGTAAGGGCGCAACTAGCTGTGAGTTGGTTCCTCCGCGCACAGGTTTTCCATACAAAGCACGGTCGTTCGAGGAAGATAACTTAAAATTTTTAAAACTGATTGCTCAAACTTGGGCAACTTAGCTTTTCTGTCGTTTGCTTCCCGGTAAGGCAAAACTTTCTTGAACGACGCCCGGTCCACACCATTACCTTCTCCTTCCCCCCCGGCAAACTTGTGTGCGAGGGAACCTTCCCTTTCTTTGAGAAAAAGAAAGAAGAGAAAATAAAGATATGGAGCCTTACGGCTTGTTATTGCTTACCGGGGGTAGGTGCTGCACAAAGTGTCAGATAATGCATGCAAAAAAGAGATAGCATGAAATTGACAGGATGTGCGGAGCACATGAACTTTATTTACGCACGGGATCTGCGCCCGGCTTTGTACAAAGGGTTACATGCAACAGCGGCAAGGCTTGTACAAAAGGTGGTTGCCGGAACAGGTTCCGGCAACCGCGCCTTACGGGTAAAACTTACGAAGATGCTCAATGATCCAGGAGTTGCTCACCGAAAAGCCATCTTCGGTCTCAAGGCGGACAGCGCCAGGCCTAGTGACTCGTTTCACCCGGTAAGGGCCTTCCCACTTCGGCGTCAACTTGTTGGAATTCTTGGCGGACTGAACGCGCCGAAGAACAAGGTCGCCTTCCTCGAGACTTCTGGCATTAACTTTGCGGCTATGGTAGCGGCGCAAAGCTTGCTGGTATCGAGCAGCTCGTACAGCGGCCTGAAGACGGTCTTCCTCAAGGAGCAGCGCATCGTCTTATCGCAGCTGCTCTTGCTCAAGCTCATCATAAGCAAGCACTCGAGGCGACCCGTATACGAGTTCCGTGGGGAGAACTGCCTCTGCTCCATAGACTAGAGCGAAAGGTGTCTGGCCAGTGGCTCGATTTGGCGTCGTCCTGATCGACCAAAGAACCACCGGCAGCTCCTCAATCCAGTTCTTTCCGCACTTGTGCAGCCTGTCGAATGTCCTGGTCTTGAGCCCACGCAGCACTTCAGCATTTGCCCTTTCTGCTTGACCGTTGCTTCTCGGGTGAGCAACGGAAGCGAAGCAGACCTTGGCGCCAAGATCTTGGACGTACTGCATGAAGGTGCGGCTCGTGAATTGTGTGCCGTTGTCGGTGATGATCCTGTTAGGGACCCCGAAATGGCAAACAATCGACCTGAAGAACTTGACTGCTGACTGTGCTGTCACCTTCCTCACTGCTTCCACTTCCGGCCACTTTGTGAACTTGTCAATTGCGACGTACAAGTACTCAAATCCCCCGACAGCTCGGGGAAAGGGGCCGAGGATGTCGAGCCCCCAGACCGAAAATGGCCAGGATAAAGGGATCGTCTGGAGAGCTTGAGCTGGCTGGTGTATCTGCTTGGAATGGAACTGGCACGCTTCACACTTGATTACTTGTGCAGTCGCATCCTGGAGGGCTGTCGGCCAAAAGAAACCTTGCCGGAACGCCTTGCCGGCAAGTGCTCTTGTGCCAATGTGGTGACCACATATGCCTCAATGTATCTCCGCCAACAGCTCTTGTCCGTCTTCCCGGGGAATACACTTCAATTTCACACCGTTGAGTCTTCTTTTGTACAGTACGTCGTCAACAAACTGGTACATACTTGATTGCCGGGCTACTCTTTCCGCTTCTTCTTGCTCTTTGGGAAGCTCTCCTGTATGAAGGAAACGGACAATCTGCTGTGCCCATGCTGGAGCTTGCGGCTCGACAACAAGGACCAAAGGCACATATGCTGCTGCGGGAACATCAGCTTCTACGGCAAGAACTTGCGGCTCAGCCGGAGCTTGACGTTCCCCGGCAAGCTTGCCAGAGCGAAACTTGTCGGGAGCGTCTGCTTCAACGAAACAAACCCTAGGGCTTGTCGGAGCAGACTGCTCCTCAGCACTCTTGGTGTTGATCTTGGGTACCTTCTTGGCGGCGGCTTCGGGGAGCTCTGCCAGAAAGTAGTCACCAGAAATCAACTTCCTTTTCTTGCTCTGTCCAGTTGATGGTGTCACGGATGGTTGAGTCAGCTTGAGCACAAAGATCCCTGGTTCCACAGGTAACTTTAGTGCGGCGCACTTTGACAGGCCATCGGCAATGTCATTCTGAGCTCTCGGAACATGTTCCATTTGTAGGCCGTCAAAGTGCTCTTCTAACTTCCTCACTTCATCAATGTAAGCCTCCATCAACGGACTCTGATAATTCTTGTTCACTTGGCGGACGACAAGCTGCGAGTTACCCCTGACAATGAGCTTCTTGATCCCAAGGTCTGCCGCGATCCTGAGACCGGCAAGCAAACCTTCATACTCTGCAGTATTGTTTGTTGCTTGCTCCTTGGGAAAGTGCATCTGGACTACGTACTTGAGGTGCTCTCCGGTGGGTGCGACAAGCAGCACGCCCGCACCGGCGCCTTGCAGCGAAAAGGCACCATCAAAGTACATGAGCCACTCTTTACTTGCTTCCTTGACGGGGATGCTCGTCTCCGGAATTTCTTCGTCGGGTGTTGGCGTCCACTCTGCTATAAATTCTGCCAATGCTCGGCTCTGGATAGTTGAAGTGCTTTCAAACTTGAGGCCAAAGCTTGACAGTTCCAGTGCCCACTCGACAATCCTGCCTGTTGCTTCTGGATTCTGCAGTATCCTCTTCAGCGGAAAGCGAGTGACAATTGTGATCTCATGTGCTTGGAAGTAATGACGCAGCTTTCTTGAGGCCATGAGAAGGCCGAAAAGCAACTTTTGCACACCAGAGTACCTCGATCTAGCCCCCTGCAGAAGGGAACTGACAAAGTAAACTGGGCGCTGCACCATTTTCTTCTGCACCTCCTCATGCGCCTGCGCAGATCCACCCTTGTCGGGACCAGAGCTTGTCGGCGAAGCCCCCTGCTTGTCACTGGATGCATCTGCCGTGGTTGCCGGCTCATCATCCGCCTCCCTCTCCGCTACTAACGCAGCACTAACCACTTGATTGGTTGCCGCTATATACAGCAGCAACTTCTCTTGTGGCTTAGGTGCGACAAGTATTGGAGTGGAGGACAGGTATCTCTTCAAGTCCTGCAGCGCAGCCTCCGCTTCCGGAGTCCATTTCATTGGACCTGCCTTTTTCAATATTTTGAAAAATGGCAGGGCGCGCTCAGCAGACTTAGAGATAAACCTGCTGAGAGCAGCCACGCAACCGGCAAGCCTTCGTACATCCTTGACGCGCTTTGGTGCTTCAATCTGCTCAATGGCCTTGATCTTGTCGAGATTGGCTTCAATTCCCCGCTGAGACACGAAGAACCCGAGAAGCTTGCCGGAAGGGACTCCGAACACACACTTCTCGGGGTTAAGCTTGAGGTTGATCTTGCGCAGATTTGCAAAGGTTTCGTCTAAATCTTGAATCAGAGTTGCCTTGTCCTTGCTTTTGACCACTATGTCATCCATGTAGGCTTCTACATTTCTGTGTATTTGTGGCTCAAAAGCGTCATGTACTACTCTTGCAAATGTTGAACCAGCATTCTTCAAACCGAAAGGCATCCGTACGAAACAGTATGTGCCACATGGAGTGATGAATGTGGTCTTCTCCTCATCCTCTTCTGCCATGAAGATCTGATGGTATCCTGAGTATGCATCAAGAAATGAAAGCAGGTCACATCCGGCCGTGGAGTCAACAATCTGGTCAATGTGCGGCAAGGGAAATGGGTCTTTGGGGCAAGCTTTATTAACATCAGTAAAGTCAATACAAAGCCTCCATTTCCCGTTTGCCTTGTGCACGACTACAGGATTGGCCAACCACGTGGGATGGAGCACTCCTCTGACAAGGCCTGCTGCTTCCAACTTCTTGATCTCTTCTGCGATGAACTCTTGGCGCTCCACTGCTTGTTTCCTGACATTCTGCTTGACGGGCTGCGCATGAGGACAAACGGCAAGATGGTGCTCGATTACTTTCCTGGGAACACCGGGGATGTCAGATGGTTGCCACGCAAACACGTCGACGTTCGCCCGCAGGTAAGCAACGAGCGTGCTTTCCTATTTAGGGTCGAGCGTGGCAGTGATGGTGAAGGTACCACCAGTGCCGTCCTCCTTGGCGGACACCTTCTTGGTCTCTGGCGAAGCTGTCATTGTCTTCTTACACTTGCCGGTGGAGCTCGATGGTGCGTCCTCGACGGTAGTGCAGCACTCCGAAGAGGTGCGCTTGCCGGAGTGGGCATCAGAGCTTTTGCCGGACTTGGTCTTCTTCTTCCCCCTGGGAGCTTCAGCGGCAAGTGTCTTGCAATCAACTGCGGCTGCTGCATCCCGGTAAATCTTGTCGGCGCAGATAAGAGCATCTTTCTTGTCGCCAGGGACAGAGATGACGCTTATCGGGCCTGGCATCTTGAGCATGTTGTACGCATAGTGAGAGGCTGCCATGAACTTGGCGAGCGCTGGACGGCCGAGTATGCCATTGTAGGGCAATGGAAAGTCGGCAACGTCAAAAGTGACCCTCTCAGTCCTGAAGTTCAACTCGCTGCCAAATGTTACCGACAAAGTGATCTTTCCCTTCGGCTTGCTCCTTCCCGGGTTGATTCCTTGGAATGTACCAGTCTCTTCGAGCTCGCTGTCAGGGATCTGGAGTTTCTGAAGTACCGCGGAGGAGATCATGTTTAAGTCGGCCCCGCCGTCAACTAGCATCTTTGTGACCTTGAGGTTGCGGATGGTTGGTGAAACCAACATCGGCAAGCACCCGACCGCAGTTATGCAATCAGGGTGGTCCTCAATATCAAAGATGATAGGCGTGCTGGACCATTTCAGAGGCTTGCGTGACTCGACGGGCGGTTCTGCTGCATTGACTTCCCGCACCCACTGCTTGAGTTGGCGATGTGAAGTATGCAGAGAAGCACCGCCGTCAACGCACAAGACCTCTGTGGCTTTCTGGAACTCCTGCTCATCGGCCTCGTCATCATCCATATCTTCGTCTTCGTCTTCATCTTCATCCTTTTCGCGGCCGCGGGGAGGTCTGTCTGCTTGCCGCTGCTTGGCCTTGCCGCGGCGTCCTCCTCGGCCGGGACGCTTCTTGCCGGATCCTCCAGTACCTTCTTGGGCCTTCTCCTTGTCGCGCCACTCGTACTCAGCTTTCTGCTGCTCAACAAGCTGCTCGACCTTCTTGCAGCTCTGGAGATCATGGCCCTTGGTACGGTGGATCTTGCAGTACTACTTGCCGGAGCCGTCCTGCTTGTCGGTGGCCGCCACAGCTTCAGCTTCCTTGGCGCCACCTCCGTTGCCGGACTGCTCAACGACTAGCACATCTTTGCCTTTCTTCTTCCTGTTGTTCCGCCGCCGGTTTTTCCTCGCCGGGGCGGCATCCTCACTGTCAGATCCTCCTGCTCCTGCATTCTCTCCGGGGAGTTTCCTCCCTTCCTCAGCACGTGCACACTTGTCGGCCAGGGCATATAGCTCACTGACGTCCCTGATCTTGCACATCGCCATCTCCTCCCGCATCCTGCGGTTTCGCACGTTCTGATGGAACGGCTGATGACCGCGGCAGGGTGGACATCTGGGATGTTGCGCTGCACTTGGCTGAATCTCTGAATATACTTGCGCAGGGGCTCTCCTTCCTTCTGGGCGAGCAGATGAAGATCACTCTCCTGGCCATGAGGCTTGTGGCCGCCTGTAAAGGCGCCGACAAACTGATGGCACAGATCTGCCCAGGAGGATATGGAGTTGTCCGGCAAGTGCATGAGCCAGGACCTGACATTGGGCTTGAGCACCAGCGGGAAGTAGTTGGCAAGGATCTTGTCGCCGCGCCCCCCAGCAGCTTGCACCGCGATGGTGTAGATGCTGAGGAACTCCGACGGATGCAACTTGCCGTCGTACTTCTCTGGTACATCTGGCTTGAAGTTCTTCGTACCGGGCCACTGGACTTGCCGCAGCTCACGAGTAAACGCAGGGCAACCTACCGCGTACGGCAAGTCACTTGGTTCCCCTGGCGCATGCATGTCGACAGCGGGCCCAGCGCGCTGGTCAGATTGACGTCGCGCTTCTCTTCGACACTCCATGCGGGTGCGAGCGTCTTCTTGCTGTCGTTCGTGAAGAACTTGGCGCTGATCGCGACGAGCTCGAGGATCAGATGATGCAGTGGAGTCGTCGTCGAGGTTGACCCGGCGAGTCGGCGATCTTGGCCTTCGGGGTGGAGAGTGCACGGTGGTTGCACCCCCACCGGTCTTGTCGCCATCGGCTCGCGCCCGGCAATCTTGCCGCGGCTGCGATGTATCCGGCTGCCGTGGAGTGTCACCGTTGGCGAAGCCGATGAGACTCTGAATGGTGGCCCTCCAATCGTCGATCTTGTCTGCCGTTGGAGGGTAATCCAGGAGCAGTTGGGCTCGGGCCAACGCTTCTCCTGGAGTCTTTGGTGGCGGTGGTGAACGGTGCGAGGAGCGGGATATGCTCGGACTCCCAACTGGGTTGGAAGGAGCAGTACCCCGTCCGGGCAACCGTACCTCGCTCGCGCCAGCATGTTGGCGTGCATGCTGGTCTTGAGCACCCCGAGATCCACCAGCTTGGCCTTGTTCCAACGCGCGTATGGTACTGCGAGCACCATGACGCTGTCGGTCCCGCGCCTCCTGAGATGGGCGCGGTGAATATACGGACGCCGAGGTTTGCGGGGCCTTGTCCTTGGACATGGCAGCAGCGTGAGCTCCCTCGTCAGCGCCCGTTCCTCCGCCGGTGTCTACCCCACCACCTGTCTACTCCGGTGGTGGTGGGATCGACGTGGACGGTGCAGCCACCTCTGAAGCCTTCTTCTTCGGTGGCATGTCGATGAAGAAGATGAAGATCTAGCGCGCGTGAACGCCGGATCGGGTTCACACAACCTCGACGCCCCCTACCTGGTGTGCCAAAGATGTCGTGGGAACGAACACCTATGGGGCAAGGGCCCCTTTTCGGTCCGGCGGGGGGCGGAGATCGCACGAAGAGCGGATCGAGGCGAAGCACGCGAGCGGTTTTACCCAGCTTCGGAGCTCTCCGGGGAGATAATACTCCTACTGCTGCTTGTCGGATTGTATTGTGTTCTTGCGCGAGAGCGCTAGTTACTACAGCACACGCCCTCTGCGAGAGAGAGCGCGAGTGTTTTCTGGTTTCGAACCCCCCTCTACGTTGCGCATGGGCCTCCTTTTATACGCTAAAGGGGTCACCGACAGGTGGCAACGCATGCAAGGGTAAAAATGGAAAAGAGGTGCGGTTGGTACACCTACTTGTACAGTGCATCCTACCTAACCCTGACGGCAGGGGACAAAGGCATTAAATGCCCGTTTGAATCGCCCAAACAGTGCAGAAAAGTGACCGTTAGGGGCGCCACCGTTCGCCACGATGGCTATCTCGTCATCTCCGCTTGCCACCTCGCACTGCCGGCTGCACAGCTTCTCGCCACGCGTGCCTGGGAATGTCCCAGGGCGACACGTTGGTGGATGCGCTGGAGCGCGGGTACAGAGTGGTAGCCTGCCGCGGCAAGCGCCTTGCCGCGGTCGTTGTCTTGTCGCGTCCGGAAGCTTGTCGCTTGCCGGGTCTTGTGATGCCTTAGTTGGCTTTCCCGGCAAGCTCCCCTTGCCGGGCGTCCGGAAGCTTGTCGCTTACCAGGCCTTGCCGGGACGCGCGGCGCGTCGCGGCAAGTTCCTTGAGATGCCTCAGTTGGCCTTACCGGCAAGCTCCTCTTGCCGGGGCCTTGTTCTCCTTGACTTAAACACTTCGTTCTTGAATGGCTCCAAAGGAACCACGGAGGACCTTGGCGGTCACCCGGCAAGCCTTGCCGCGGGGTGCTGCGACTGCCCGTGCACAAGTTCGGGATACTAGGGTACCCCTACTCTAGTACACCGCCAATAACTAAATCATACATAAAAGAATTCAGAGAAGATTCAGATATTTCTCATAGATAAACTTGATCATAAACCCACAATTCATCGGATCTCGACAAACACACCGCAAAAAGAGTTTACATCGAATAGATCTCCACAAGAGAGGGGGAGAACATTGTATTGAGATCCAAAAAGAGAGAAGAAACCATCTAGCTAATAACTATGGACCTGAAGGTCTATGGTAAACTACTCACAACTCATCGGAGGGGCTATGGTGTTGATGTAGAAGCCCTCCATGGTCGATTCCCCCTCCGACGGAGCGCCGGCGAAGGCTCCAAGATGGGATATCGCGGATACAGAAGGTTACAGCGGTGGAAATTGCTTTTTGTTGGCTCCCTGGATGTTTTTGGGGTACGTAGGTATATATAGGAGGAAGAAGTACGTCGGTGGCCGCCTGTGGGGCCCAGGAGACAGGGGGCGCGGCAAGGAGGGGTGGGCGCGCCCTCCTATCTCATGGCCACCTCAATTGCTTCTTGACTTGCACTCCAAGTTCTCCGAATCACGTTCGTTCCAAAAATCACGCTCCCGAAGGTTTCATTCCGTTTGGACTCCGTTTGATATTCCTTTTCTTCGAAATACTGAAATAGGCAAAAAACAGCAATACGGGCTGGGCCTCCGGTTAGTAGGTTAGTCCCAAAAATGATATAAATATGTAAAAATAAAGCCCATAAACATCCAAAAAGGGGTAATATAATAGCATGGAACAATAAAAAATTATAGATACATTGGAGATGTATCATGCTTCGCTTATTTACTTTTCCGTTGCTACTGTTACAATTACTACAAAATTGCTATCGTTACTTTTGCCACTGTTACCATTACTATCATACTACTTTGCTACTAAATACTTTGCTGCAGATACTAAGTTATCCAGGTGTGGTTGAATTGACAACTCAACTGCTAATACTTGAGAATATTCTTTGGCTCCCCTTGTGTCGAATCAATAAATTTGGGTTGAATACTCAATCCTCGAAAGCTGTTGCGATCCCCTACACTTGTGGGTTATCAAGACTAATTTCTGGCGCCGTTGCCGGGGAGCATAGCTCTATTCTTTGAGTCACTTGGGATTTCTATCTGCTGATCACTATGAGGAACTTGAAAGACGAAAGAACTAAGATATTTCCCTCAACTACGAGGGGAGGTAAGGAACTGCCATCTAGCTCTGCACTAGATTCTCCTTCTGTTTTGAGTAAGCTTGCCACACCTAAACCTGCTACGACTATGAATTCTGATATGTCGCATGTTATTGATGATGCCACTTCTACTATGCATGATACTTATGATGAAACTACTTCTGTGCGTGATACTACTGTGCCATTAGGTGAATATCTTGATGAACAACTTGCTAGGGTTAGAGAGAATGAAATTATTGATGATAGTGATGATGATGGTTCTCCCCCCTAATTATGAATTGCCTGTTGTTCCCGAGGGTTATGTTATGGATGAAGAAGCTGCTAGAGCTATTTTTGCTTGCAATGATAGATATGATCTTAAGAAGTTAATAGCTAAATGGAAGCAACAATCCCTTAATGCCAGAATGAAACCTGACCCCGCTTTTGCTACTTCACCTATCTGTGTTACTGATAAGGATTATGAATTCTCCTGAAATTATTAATTTGGTTGAATCTGATCCTTTTTATGGCAATGAATCTGAAACTGTTGTGGCACATCTTACCAAGTTAAATGATATAGCCACCCTATTTACTAATGATGAGAAGTCTCGCTATTACTATATCCTTAAGATATTTCCGTTCTCATTAAAGGGTGATGCTAAAACTTGGTTTAATTCTCTTGATCCTGGTTGTGTGCGTAGACCCCAGGATATGATTTATTACTTCTCTGCTAAATATTTCCCTGCTCATAAGAAACAAGATGCCTTGCGAGAAATATATAATTTTGTGCAAATCAAAGAAGAGAGTCTCCCACAAGCTTGGGGGAGGCTTCCCCGATTACTTAATGCTTTGCCGGATCATCCTCTTAAGAAAAATGAAAGACTTGATATCTTTTATAATGGACTAACCGATGCTTTCAAGGACTACTTGGATAGTTGTGCTGGTTGTGTTTTCAGGGAAAGAACAGTCGGCCAAGCTGAATTACTATTGAATAATATGTTGACTAATGAAAATAATTGGACTCTTCCTGAGCCAATTCTTGAGCCAACTCCCGAGCCTATTCCTAAACCAACTGCGAAGAAGAGGGGTGTTCTATTTCTCAGTCCTGAAGATATGCAAGAGGCAAAGAAATCAATGAAAGAAAAAGGTATTAAAGCCGAAGATGTTAAGAATTTACCTCCTATTGAAGAAATACATGGTCTTAATATACCGCCTATTGAAGAACCACATTGTCTTAATAACCTGACACAGGTAGTAAAGGTAAATTCTCTCTATAGATATGATAAAGTTGAAATCCCGTCCACTAAATTTCATAGCCAATGCTTAGATGAATTTGATGACTTTATGGCTAGACAAGAAAGTTTTAATGCTTATGTTGGTAGAGAATTAAAGAATAATGCTTTCGAGATAGGACGCTTGAGTGATTATATGGCTAGAGTTAAAGGTGAACTTAAACTCATTAGAAAATATGCTTCTATGGTTACCACTCAAGCGGAGCAAGTACTTAAAGCTCAAAGTGATTTGCTCGATGAATTAAATAATAAACATGATTTTGCTATTAGAGTGGCTACTAGAACTGGTAGAATGACTCAGGAACCTTTGTACCCTGAAGGCCACCCTAAGAGAATCGAGCAGGATTCTCAGAGAAATAATGTAGATGCACCCAGTCCTTCTAAAAAGAAGAAAAATAAAAACGATAGGACTTTGCATGCTTCTAGTGAACCTGTTGTAGACACACCTGAGAATCCCAATGATATTTCTATTTCTGATGCTAAAACACAATCTGGTGATGAACATGAACCTAGTGATAATGTTAACAATAACGTTCATGTTGATGCTCAACCTAGCAATAATAATGATGTAGAGATTGAACCCGCTGTTGATCTTGATAACCCACAATCAAAGAATCAACGTTATGATAAGAGAGATTTTGTTGCTAGGAAGCACGGTAAAGAAAGAGAACCATGGGTTCAGAAACCCATGCCTTTTCCTCCTAAACCATCCAAGACAAAGGATGATGAGGATTTTGTGCACTTTGCTGAAATGATTAGACCTATCTTCTTACGTATGCGCTTAACTGATGTGCTTAAATTAAAATTAAATCCTTATGCTAAATATATGAAGGATACCATTACAAATAAAACAAAGATACCGGAAGCTGAAATTTCTACCGTGCTTGCTAATTATACTTTTAAGGGTGGAATACCTAAGAAACTGGGAGATCCAGGGGTACCAACTATACCATGCTCCATTAAAAGAAACTATGTTAAAACTGCTTTATGTGATCTTGGAGCCGGTGTTAGTGTTATGGCTCTCTTTATATCGTAGACTTGAATTGAATAAGTTGACACCTACTGAAATATCTATGCAAATGGCTGATAAATCAACTGCCATATCTGTCGGTAATTGTGAGGATGTGCCTGTTGTGGTTGCAAATGTCACTATCTTAACATACTTTGTTATTCTTGATATTCCTGAGGACGATAGTATGTCGAATATCCTTGGTAGACCCTTTTTGAATACTGTAGGGGCTGTTATTGATTGCAACAAAGGCAATGTCACTTTTCATGTTAATGGCAATGATCATACAGTACACTCTCCGAGAAAACAACCTCAAGTTCGTAGCATCAATTCTATTGGAAAAATTCCAACTATCATTATTGGAGGTTTTGAATTTCCTCTTCCTGCTGTCAAGAAAAAGCATGATATTCTTATTGTTGGGGATGTTCATATCCCTGTTGAGGTAACCTAGTGTTACTCGAAATTTCTCCGGTTCCGTGTTATTCGGAATGAGTTTGTTAACAAGGCTTGATCAACCTTGTTAGTGGATTCATTTTGATGATCATGAGATGGATGAAACTAGAAGGCACAACCTTCCGTACCCTCTTTTTATTTTCTGTTATTTAGAATAAATGAAGCAAAAATAGTATCATCTGTCTATTTTCTGAACTATTCGTGCAATAAAAAATATCCCGAAAATAAAAGTGCTCCAAATGCTCTTCAAATATAGTATGACTTTTTATGGAATATTTGAGGATTTTAGGCACTAAGAACACTGCAGGGGGGCAAGCACCTGGCCACGAGGGTGGAGGGCGCGCCCCCTGTCTCATGGGCCCACGATGGCCCCCCTCCACTTATTCCTGCACCCACACACTTCATCTTCCTCCCAAAAAATTCCCCATCCAGCTCAAGCACGAGTTCTAGCTCATTTTGCTGCGATTTTCGATCTCCTTGCTCAAAGCTCCTTTCACAAAACTGCTTTGGGAGATTGTTGCTTGGTATGTGACTCCTCCATTGGTCCAATTAGTTTTTGTTCTAGTGCTTTATTCATTGCAAATTTTTGCTGCATAGGTGACCATGTTCTTGAGCTTGCATGTCAAATTTATGAGGTCCCAAGTAATTCTAATGCATGATATAGGCTCTAGGCACTTGTAGGAGTAGTTGCTATCAATCTTGTCTAGTTTTATTCACTTTTATTTTGAAGTTAGTAAAAATTTCAAAAAATTTCAGAAAATGATAAGGAGATTTTTGAGGGGCTCGTCTAGCCAAGGCTCCAAGGATAAACAAGCTAAAGAGAAGGAAAAGGCCAAGTATAATCTTCCTCGCGTAGCGGAAGTACGGCCGTGTGAATGGCCTTGTGATAATTTCTTGAGAGAAGCCGGGATTTATGAAGACTTTTATTCTTTGGTTGAAAATGCGGGCCTCACCGACTTCCTCCACGTCCGGATCAATCAGTATCTCTTACTCACCAATACTTTTGTGCAAAAATTTTATTACTATCCTAAGAATTCACCTCCTTTAGTATCATTTCATTTGTATGATGAGTTCAAGGAAATGTCATTGCGTAATTTTTGCACTGTATGTAGAATACCCTTTGAGGGCAGCTTAGATGAACCACATCGTAAAGATGTGGATGGTTTTGTTAACACTATTACTGTAGGGGATCCAAAGAAGGGTTCCGATGCGAGAATCACTAGCATACACTTTCCTGTTTTACGCTATTTTGCCACATTTGCTAGTCGATGTTTAATTGGTCGTGGAAACAGTGGAAACTTCAGTGTTCCTGATATTATTATTCTATTCCATGCCTTGTTTGGTGATAACAGTTTTAGTATGGGTGCCGTTATTGCTAAACGGCTAAGCCTGAACCGTACAAAGGGCCCCATCTTTGGAGGTATCTATGCTGCACGCCTTGCTAAACATTTTGAGATACCTATTAGGCATTATGAAAAAGAGGAGACAATGCTGCCTCTTTCCCTTTTAGATCACAGGAGCATGGTAGCGCATGAGTTTATTGTTGACAACAAAGATAAGATGCTTCTATATAACCTGAGACTTAATAAGAAACACAATGAGATTATTACCCTGCCCGCGCCTTTGTTGTTTGATTTAACTGCAGATAATTATCTTGTCTTGCCGGAATTGGTGTACGCTCATCGAGGCCAGACATCCACTCCAGAGCCTGAGCCAGAACCTCCACTGGACCCTTATCGTCCATCATCTTATCAATGGGAACCGAAGGAGATCGCTAGCCAGTGGTATCCTGATGACACTCTTCAGTACACCGGGGAGAGTAGCCGTTATCCATGGCCATAGACAAACTTAGGCCAAAAGCCTAAGCTTGGGGGAGTACGTATTTCTCACTGACTTTACATTCATGTTCACACATTATTCTAGTTGTTGGTGCTCATACTCTTTCACTGTATTATCCATGCTAGTTTAATTTCTTTTTCTAGCTTTCTTCTTGTGTGTTTGATAAACCTTAAGAAAAACCAAAAAAATTAGTTAGTTTAATTTCCATGCTGGTAGTAGTAATTAAAATGAAAAACCCAAAAGATTCTCGTTCTTCTTTTACTTGTTGGGAGCTTTCCCGTGTAAATAGTTTTATTTTATTTTCTTTCCTTTGGGGGTCAAGAGTAGAAGACCATATTGAAGTTGTTTAGTGGCTCTCATATGCATGATTGTTGATTTAACTTAGATCCTATATTACTTTGTCTTCTCTCTTGAATTGAATGCTTGCAGATTCCAGCTTAGTCCGATGCACGTGCACTATTATTATTATACACACCATTCGGTCGTGCAAGTGAAAGGCAGTAATGACGATATATGATGGACTGATTGAGATGAGAGAAGCTGGTATGAACTCGACCTCTTTTGTTTTTTTAAATATGATGAGTTCATCGTTCCTGATTTAGCCTATTATGAAGTAAACATATTTGTAATGACATTTAGAGATTATAGTTGCTTATGCCATGCATAATTAGCTATGAGTTATAATGGTTTACCTTGCGTGTCAACATGCTATTAAAATGATTATGATGTGGTATGATGGGATGGTATCCTCCTTTGAATGAATTGAGTGACTCGATTTGGCACATGTTCACGCCTGTAGTTGAAACTAATCAACATAGCCTTCACGATATTTATGTTCATGGTGGATTATATCCTACTCATGCTCGTACTTGGTGTAAATTAATTTTAATGCATGTTCATGACTGTTGTTGCTCTCTCAGTTGGTCACTTCCCAGTCTTTTGCTAGCCTTCACCTGTACTAAGCAGGAATACTACTTGTGCATCCAAAATCCATAAACCCCAAAGTTATTCCACATGAGTCCACCATACCTTCCTATATGCGGTATCTACCTGCCGTTCCAAGTAAATTTGTATGTGCCAAACTCCAAACCTTCAAATGAAATTCTGTTTTGTTTACTCGAGCAGCTCATGTTTCAACTAGGGTTGTCTGTATCTTCCATGCTAGGTGGGTTATTCTCAAGAGGAGTGGACTCCGCTCCTCATTCACGAGAAAATGGCCGGTAACTGGGATGCCCAGTCCCATGATCAAAAAGATCAAAGCAAATCGAAATAATTAAATAAAACTCCCCCAGGGCTGTTGTTAGTTGGAAGCACTCGTTGTTTCGAGCAAGCCATGGATTGATGCTTGTTGGTGGTGGGGGAGTATAAACTTTTACCATTCTGTTTGGGAACCGCCTATAATGTATGTAGCATGGAAGATATTGCCATCTCATAGTTGTTGCGTTGACAGTGAAAGTATACCGCTCAAAATGTTATTCATCTCTATTTCAAAATCGAGCTCTGGCACCTCTACAAATCCCTGCTTCCCTCTGCAAAGGGCATATCTACTTTTTTGTTGAGTCATCACCTTCTTATCAAAAAGCACCCGCTGGAGAGCACGCTGTCATTTGCATGCATTACTATTAGTTTATATTGGGTATGACTTGACTGGATCTCTTTTATCATGAATTACAATGTTTAGTCAGTCCTTGATCTTTAAAGGTGCTTTGCATTTATGTTTTGCGGTCTCAGAAAGGGCTAGCGAGATACCATCTTGCTATATCATATTATGATTGTTTTGAGAAAGTGTTGTCATCCGAGTTTTATTATTATTGGTCGCAAGCTAATCATGCTATTGACATGAGTAAATATGAGACCTAAGTGTTATTGTGAATATGGTTAGTTTATAATCTTTGCTGAAAACTTGAATGCTGGCTTTACATATTTACAACAACAAGAGCAAATAGAGTTTGTAAAAGTTTTTCTTTATCACTTTCAGTTTATCAACTGAATTGCTTGAGGACAAGCAAAGGTTTAAGCTTGGGGGAGTTGATACGTCTCCAATGTATCTACTTTTCCAAACAGTTTTGCCCTTGTTTTGGACTCTAATTTGCATGATTTGAATGAAACTAACCCGGACTGACGCTGTTTTCAGCAGAACTGCCAAGGTGTTGTTTATTGTGCAGAAAACAAAAGTTCTCGGAATGACCTGAAAATCCACGGAGATAACTTTTGGAAAATATAAAAATACTGGCGAAAGAATCAAGGCCAGGGGGCCCACACCCTGTCCACGAGGGTGGGGGGCGCGCCCCCTCCCCCTGGGCGCGCCCCCTGTCTTGTGGGCCCCCTGATGCTCCACTGACCTCAACTCCAACTCTATATATTCCGTTTTGCGGAGAAAAAAATCAGAGAGAAAGTTTCATCGCGTTTTACGATACAGAGCCACCGACAAGCCCTAATCTCTCTCAAGAGGGCTGGTCTGGAGTCTGTTCGGGGCTCCGGAGAGGGGGATTCGTCGCCATCGTCATCATCAACCATCCTCCATCACTAATTTCATGATGCTCACCGCCGTGCGTGAGTAATTCCATCGTAGGCTTGCTGGACGGTGATGGGTTGGATGAGATTTACCATGTAATCAAGTCAGTTTTGTTAGGGTTTGATCCCTAGTATCCACTATGTTCTGAGATCGATGTTGCTATGACTTTTCTATGCTTAATGCTTGTCACTAGGGCCCGAGTGCCATGGTTTTAGATCTGAACCTATTATGTTTTCATGAATATATGTGAGTTCTTGATCCTATCTTGCAAGTCTATAGTCACCTATTATGTGTTATGATCCGACAACCCCGAAGTGACAATAATCGGGATACTTCTCGGTGATGACCGTAGTTTGAGGAGTTCATGTATTCACTAAGTGCTAATGCTTTGGTCTGGTACTCTATTAAAAGGAGGCCTTAATATCCCTCAGTTTCCACTAGGACCCCGCTGCCACGGGAGGGTAGGACAAAAGATGTCATGCAAGTTCTTTTCCATAAGCACGTATGACTATATTCGGAATACATGCCTACATTACATTGATGAACTGGAGCTAGTTTTGTGTCACCCTATTTTATAGCTATTACACGAGGAATTGCATCCGACATAATTATCCATCACTGATCATATGCCTATGAGCTTTTCACATATTGTGCTTCGCTTATTTACTTTTCCATTGCTACTGTTACAATTACTACAAAACTGCTATCGTTACTTTTGCCACTGTTACCATTACTATCATACTACTTTGCTACTAAATACTTTGCTGCAGATACTAAGTTATCCAGGTGTGGTTGAATTGACAACTCAACTGCTAATACTTGAGAATATTCTTTGGCTTCCCTTGTGTCGAATCAATAAATTTGGGTTGAATACTCTACCCTCGAAAGCTGTTGCGACCCCCTACACTTGTGGGTTATCATACAGCCTCAGGATGGCGCTCCTGAGACCTCGGCCAGCCCCCCCAGACAACGGGGCTCCTGAGGACGAAGCTCCTAAGGCCACAGCTGCCCTGACGGACGACAAGGCTCATGAGGACCCACAGACTCAGGAGGTGCAAGGCCCCACCGATGCCTCCTCCCTCGTCGAGCACCCGGTGTACTTCTTCAGCACGGTGCTACGTGAGGCGCGGGCGCTATCCCATGCCACAAAAGCTCTTGCTCGCGCTCCTCGTCGCCTCGTGGAAGTTGTGTCACTACTTCCAGGGCCACCCCATCAAGGTTGTCTTAGCTTACCCACTGGAGAGGGCGCTCCGGAGCCCCAATGTCACAGGAAGGGTCGCAGAATGGAATATCGAGCTGCAAGCGTTCCAGCTGGAGTTTTGCAATAGCAGCGTCATCAAGGGCACGTCCCTCATAGATTTCATGGTAGAGTGGACTTATGTCCCTAGCCGTGAAGTGTGCGAGGACCATTCTATCCTGCCCGGGGATGAGGCACCAGATGGATGGGTCATGTACTTCGATGGCGCGTTCGCACGCGAGGGCGCGGGGGCTGGAGCAGTGCTCATTTTGCCCACCAATGACAAGCTCTACTACGCCGTGCAACTCTGTTTTCAGCACAGAGAGAAGGTCTCCAACAACATTGCGGAGTATGAGGGCTTGATCGCCAGACTCAAAGCCGTCGTGGCTCTGGGGATTAGGCGCCTCACAATCAAGGGTGACTTGTAGCTCCTCGTCAACTTCTCCAACAAAGAGTACAAGCCGAAAGACAAGCACATGGAGGCATACCTTGAGGAGGTACGCAAAACTGAGAAACGATTCTTGGGCTTAGAATTGCAGCATGTGCCGCGAGGCATAAACAAGGAGCGAGACGACATCGCCAAGAGGGCGTCCCGGCGTCTGCCTCAGGAGCCTGGTGTGACGCCCGAATAATTAAGCTATAGTAATTCCTGGCTAATGATGCCACGTCATCATAAATATTGTTGTTGAACTCGCGTTGGTTTGAAACCGGTTCAAATTTCAAAATCAAATCAAAGTCCAAAATTCAAATTGCCAAACATGAAAACTAAAATGTTCAAAGTGTGGCAAATAATCGCTGGATATTTTTCATGTTGGAACCAACCTATTTTGGATTCCGAAAGTGCCCCTGGAAATTTTTGGTGATCCAACATCGTTTAAAATTGGCCTTTCCAATTTCCATAAATGGTTAGACAACTGCTTTTGGCCTCAAACTTTTTGCGTCTCCTAGAAATTATGTGCTTGATTTATGTGACAAGTCTCGTCTCTAGCAAAACTCTTTTAGTTTTACAATTAAATAGAGGTCAGAAAAGTTTTGAAAAGAAATACAAAATTGAAGAAAAAGGAGAGAAGCCCCACTGCCCCACTGGGCCTCTAGCCCAGCTGGCCACTAAACTGGCCCAGCCGGCCAACCCACTAGCCCAGCCGCCCCCTCACTCCCTTAACCCCTCACCGTGGGAACCCTAGCCCACCAACATGCCCACTTTCCCCCCCGCACGATCCCCTCGATCACCCACCTCTTCCTCTCGCCCACCCGATCTGGATCGGGGGCACCCGAGCCCGCCGCCCCCGTCGTAGCTCGCCTCGTCTGCGTCGCAGCTCGCCGTCGTCCGTGCCCCGTCGACCGTCGCCACCTCGCCGGACCACCGCCTCGTCCCCCACCTCCTCGATGGACGCCGTCCTCGACCTCTTCCCCGACCGGCCTCCACGAGCCCACTGCCGTACCCTACAGCTACCCGTGAGCTCCCCTTCCTCCTCGACCCTCCCTCCCGCGCGCACCGCTCGTCGTAGTCACCACGACCACCGCGCCTCGATTCCGTTCAGTCCGTGCACGTCCACAGCTCGCGGCCCCGCCTGCGAATGGCATCGGCCGCGCCGTTCACCGCCTCCGCTGGTGCCCTGCTGCTGCGGCGGCCCCGTGCTCGCCGCGCTCTAACCGCGGCGATCCTCACTCCGGCCTCGTCCAGGCCAACCCTGGCGCTCTGGCTCTGGCGACCCTGGCCCGTTCCCGGCCGTGCCCCCCTGCTGTTGCCCCGCCGTGGCCTTTGGCCCGCTCGCGCCCGCGCCCCCCTTTGCTCACCGCCGGCCTGCGCGCCCCTGCGCCGCTGTTCGCCGCCGGCCCCGCCCCAAGATGCCGTGCCCGTCGTCGCCCGGGCTCGGCCTCCGCTCGGGCGCCCACACGCCCCAGCGCCCGCTAAGGCCTTCTGGGCCGCTGACCAGAAGGGCCCATGCCCCTGTAAAAAAGGGTTTAAAAATATATATTAATAAAATTAGTTATTTAATTAACTAATTAATTAGTCAGTAATTAATTATTTAACTTAATTAACTCTATTTAACTACCCTAATTAACTAGGTTAACTAATTAGATCTGTTTATTTAAGTTGGGTCAATGACAGGTGGACCCTAGTCAAACTTTTGACCGGTCAACAGTTGATGTTGACTGCTGACTCAGCAGTCAACAGGGCCCACTGCCACCCTTTGGGCTGCTTTGCTGTGTACACTTTGTGTGTGCACGTAGCAATTTACTCTTTATTTTCGTATTAAAATTAATTTCAGAATATTAATAAAACTTTGAAAATTAATAGAAATTAAATCGTAGCTCGGATGAAAAAGTTTCCTACATGAAAGTTGCTCAGAATTTCGAGACGAATCCGGTTTTGCGGTCCGTTCGTCTGCTACACATCCCTAGCATAGTGAACATGCAACCTTTCCCCTTCGGTTCATCGTCTGACAGACGTTCGGAACCGGGAAAACTTCCCGGATGTTTCCCCCTTCGCTAGTATCGCCTAGCACCGCGTTAGAACACCTCTAATCCCGCTTGTTGTCTTGTTATGTTTGTGTTTGCATGTATTTACTGTTTCCCCCCTCTTCTTCTTCGGTAGACCCCGTGATCGATGCTGATGCCCCTGTGATCGACTACGTCGACGACGACTCTCCTTGACTGAGCAACCAGGCAAGCCCCTCCTTTGATCATCCCGATATCGCCCATTCTATACTCTCATGCTTGCATTAGATTTTGCTATTGTTATTGTTTGCTCCTATTCTGATGCATAGCCTGCTTTTGTAACCTGCTCATTGTACTTTACCTGCTTATCCTAAACTGCTTAGTATAGGTTGGTTAGTGATCCATCAGTGACCCCCAGTACTTCTCCTTGTTGCCCCTGCTTCATCATCGACGACTCGATCAGCGTGATCGACGACCAGAGCCTGACCCCTCACATCACATCACGCCCCTTTTGTTGCTCAACTCTGCAGAGCTACTATCGAGTGCCGAGGGTGATCCCTCACAACGCACTCCTGATGATAATTCTGTAGTGTAGCTATTCGGTCGTGGTCATCGAGGGTGATTTCCTCTTTCACCATTCCCGATACGGCTCTGTCGTTCAACACCTCAAGTGTGAACCTCGAGGGTGGTCCCTCTTACGTTCACCTTGATGATTACATTGAGTGGATTCCTCCGTGGGTGATTCCTCGGGTTTTCCCCTTGATGTTTGGACACACGGTTACCTTGACTTTACTTGAGACCTTGGTGAAAGTCGGGCGGGCCCGGAGAGCACCCGCAAGATGGTTACGTGGCACGGCCGGGCATTCTAGGCCCTTGTCGTAAGTCCACGAGACGGGGCGACGGGGTCACTTTCGATCGTGAGTCTCTGCTCGTCTCCGCAAGCTAATAATACACTATGGTTTGGGTATTTGTTCTGAGTTGGCCTCTGGCCTTTACGTACTAACCAGCACGCGAGAATAGATATGGGCCTCGACGTCGCAGTATCAGTCGAAGCTTTGCCAGACGTCCAGTTCAGTAGTGCGGCACGGTCGGAGCGTGCTGGCCATTCGAGGCGGTGCTGGTATTCACCCTACGCGCATCGACCCAGAGTGCTGCGGGCGATGGGCCCAAGACCCCGGAGCGCTTAGGATGTAGACCGGCGGGGACCTCTCTGCTGAGCCTAGGTAGGGCTGCGACGTGTTGATCTTTCGAGTGCGGGCATTGACCCCAGAAAGGTGTCCGGCCAGAGTGATCGAGCGTGTTGGGTAAAGTGGTGCACCCCTGCAGGGAAGCTATATATTCGAATACTGTGTCCACGGTAATGGACGTTCAGACTTATATCCTGATCTTATACAACTACAAATGGATACTTGAGATATGTGGCTCCGGGATTGCTTTTTCGCAGGGAGTCGAGGAAGGATCTCTGGGCATTAATGTTACAACATCTTGTTAATTATAAAATGCTGCTCTTTACTCTTCTACATGCTGCAAGATGCTCGGAGCTGCGTGAAGATGCTAGTCTTCGATAGGCTAGGCCCTCCCCCTCTATTCTGGCATTCTGCATTTCAGTCCACAGATACAAACCTTCCATTTGATACCAATGCATACTTAGTATAGATCTGATGCTTGCGAGTACTTTGGATGAGTACTCACGGTTGCTTTGCTCCCCCTTTTCCTCCTTCTTTCTTCTTTCTGGTTGTTGCAACCAGATGGTGGATCCCTAGAGCCAGATGGCACCGCCGATGGATGCTGCTACGTGAAGACCGCCGACGACCAAGAGTAGTTAGGAGGTCCGAGGAAGGAGGCCTTGCCTCTTCGATCGTTATTGCTTTTGTGCTAGCCTTCTTAAGGCATCCTTGTTTAACTTATGTCTGTACTTAGATATTGTTGCTTCCGCTGACTCTTGTGTATCGAGCTATGTATTCGAGCCCTCGAGGCCCCTGGCTTGTAATATAAAGCTTGTATTATTTTATTTGTGTCTAGAGTTGTGTTGTGATATCTTCCCATGAGTCCCTGATGTTGATCGTACACATTTGCGTGTATGATTAGTGTACGATTGAAATGGGGGCGTCACAAGTTGGTATCAGAGCCGACTGGCTGTAGGATCCCCCTTTCCAAACTCCTTGGCCGAAGTTGAGTCTAGTCACCGAAAATCTATTTTACTAACATGGTTGTGTGGCTTACGGGCCCATGTCGCCATTGGGTGGTATTAGGATCTTTTATTCCTCGTCTATACTCTGGGACTATGATCTCCTATTCGGGTTAAATGGTTTTGCAAACTATAACTCTAGGTTCTCGTAAATACTTCTCCCGGAGAGCCTCTTCATTCCAAATGATGGCCTGCTTCACCAGAAGATTTTGAAGATACTCTCCGATGTTTTACCGAGTCCTTCGTACCCTTCGCCGTTGCGATCCCTGCCATCGATAAATCCTTATGCGTAACTACCTATGTTGTCGTTCATACCTTCATCCCCAGTTGCTCTTGTTATTACAAGATGTCCTGGAATACTCTTCGATGTTCCAAGGATCCTTTATGCTTACTGCCCTGCAGTCCTTGCCGCATGAATACCCCTACGGATAATTACTCGCTCTTATCGAGTATCCATTCATCCCCAGTTATTCTTATGCTTCATAAGATACTTTGTAATACAATCCGAGCTTTCGATGACCTTGTCGCCTATTGCTCTAGAAGGTCTTACCTGCCTACACTCTGGTCAATTCCATATGCCTAGCTGTATCCATTGACGTCCTTTCTCATTATCATTTTGTGTCTTTTGATTTGATATGTTTGTGAGTAGTCACAGTCATTAGTTGACCCTTATAAATTATCATTCCGGCTCAAACTTCTTCCTGAACATGAGCTGGTTCTCGGCCAATCAGATTGCCATCGATTGTGCCCTAAGTCTATTCAACTTATCCATCCTTGGTCAGAGTGTTTGCTTCTGATCCCTTGATTTTGGAAATCCTAATTCCGTTGCATTTAAGCCTTGAGTTAGTCAACTGTTTCTATAGTCTGATATTCTTACATTCTTTCTTCTTCTGGTGAAGCATCGATACTCACATACGATCCTTTGTTGGATTTTATCCGACAACGTCTTCCATTTTCAATAACCTTGTGAGCTTTTCCTCGGATACAAAATGCCTTTGGTAAATGGTATCCCTCGCTCTTGTCAACCATACTCTGCTTCTGGGCTTGAGTTATTTACTCGTGAAGTTTGTGGTATAGGTTCCTAAGATGCCCCTATGGGTTGAACCTACGCCTCCCCTAATCTGTTTGAACCCGAGAGTCTTCATGAGTCTTACTCTTCTGGTGTGTTGCCAGATAAAATATCAACACTACAACTTCTTCAAATGCGAGAAGTGAATGGAAAGTTGTGCATTAGAAAAGTGGGAGTCAACCTTGATCCTTTGTGTTCATGCTCATGGACCGGATGTGGAACTTATCATGGAAGCTACTTGTAATAACATTAATCGCCTTGTGATAAGTTCATCTTGTATCTATGTTTGGTCCTTTGCAACCGTGGTTCCGACCATATTGTTCTCCTTTGATTCCCTTTCTTAGACAAGTTAAAGTACTTGTCTTCTACAGAGCTTTTCATCTGTCCAACCTCTAACTGATTCTACCTTCGAGTATTACCCTCTGGTATCTCGAGAATATCACAGAACAACTTCTTATGAGTTCTTCTTCAACTATTATTTCTCGCCGATTCAAATTTTCCACGGGTTCTGAGTTGTTAGACACTCAAGAACACCGATAACTGATTCGAGTCTACACTTTCCTTTCCATTGTTTTGTTCAACCTTTTCTTGTAACCTATCATACCTGAGAAGTGATAATTTCCTGCTTATGTAAACACCTCGGTGTACATTCTCTGTCAGTAAGACCTTGTTACTTTTGTTGATGACATTCCGGTAGCCACCGATGGACGAGAACTTTGCCTATTGGTCCGCCTCGTGTTAACGAGCAGGAAAATGGTTCTCTTCGTCCCTCGCCCTTGGTACCAATGTTGTTGCCATCATAACTGACAAGTTGTCCTCTGATCTGCCTTGCTATCATGACCGTGCAAATGTTAGCACCCTTCCTGATTTTTTAACCCACATGGTGGGCCCATAACCCACAGTTCCACAGGATCGAAACCTGACTCTCCTGTACATCTATATCTTCCAAAATTGTTCCTCGTGCTTGGTTTCGTATGTAATTCATGGCCACCTTCTTGTCATCTGTTCTGGTATCAGATGCAATACTTATTCTCGATGCTTTGAACCCCCTTCATTGCCTGTTTTATGCATCAGCTGGATGCCTACCTGGTTGAAACTTGTTGAACCTTCTTATAGCACTCTCGCTACGTTTCCCGGCGCTTCTAAATTCTTCTTCCTTGAGATAACTATCGGATGCCGATCTTTTCAGACATCCATCCTTATAGCTTCGTCCCTATTCCACGCCTTAAATCTCGGGACGAGATTTCTTGTACTGGAGGAGAATTGTGACGCCCCGATAATTAAGCTACAGTAATTCCTGGCTAATGATGCCACGTCATCATGACTACTGTTGTTGAACTCGCGTTGGTTTGAAACCGGTTCAAATTTCAAATTCAAATCAAAGTCCAGAATTCAAATTGCCAAACATGAAAACTAAAATGTTCAAAGTGTGGCAAATAATCCCTGGATATTTGTCATGTTGGGACCAACCTATTTTGGATTCTGAAAGTGCCCCTGGAAATTTTTAGTGATCCAACATCGTTTAAAAATGGCCTTTCCAATTTCCATAAATGGTTAGACAACTGCTTTTGGCCTCAAACTTTTTGTGTCTCCTAGAAATGATGTGCTTGATTTATGTGACAAGTCTCGTCTCTAGCAAAACTCTTTTAGTTTTACAATTAAATAGAGGTCAGAAAAGTTTTGAAAAGAAATACAAAATTGGAGAAAAAGGAGAGAAGCCCCACTGCCCCACTGGGCCTCTGGCCCAGCTGGCCACTAAACTGGCCCAGTCGGCCAACCCACTAGCCTAGCCGCCCCCCTCACTCCCTTAATCCCTCACCGGGGGAACCCTAGCCCACCAACACGCCCACTCCCCCCCCCCCCCGCACGATCCCCTCGATCCCCCACCTCTTCCTCTCGCCCACCCGAGCTGGATCGGGGGCACCCGAGCCCTCCGCCCCGTCGCAGCTCGCCTCGTCCGCGTCGCAGCTCGCCTCGTCCGCGTCGCAGCTCGTCGTCGTCCGTGCCTCATCGACCGTCGCCACCTCGCCGGACCACCGCCTCATCCCCCACCTCCTCGATGGACGCCGTCCTCCACCTCTTCCCCGACGGGCCTCCCCGAGCCCACTGCCGTTCCCTATAGCTACCCGTGATCTCCCCTTCCTCCTCGACCCTCCCTCCCGCGTGCACCGCTCGTCGTAGTCACCACGACCACCGCGCCTCAATTCCGTTCGGTCCGTGCACGTCCACGGCTCGCGGCCCCTCCTGCGAATGGCATCGGCCGCGCCGTTCACCGCCTCCGCCGGTGCCCTGCTGCTGCGGTGGCCCTGTGCTCGCCGCGCTCTAACCGCGGCGATCCTCACTCCGGCCTCGTCCAGGCCAACCCCGGCGCTCTGGCTCTAGCGACCCAGGCCCGTCCCCGGTCGCGCCCCCCTGCTGTTGCCCCGCCGTGGCCTTTGGCCCGCTCGCGCCTGCGCCCCCCTTTGCTTACCGCCGGCCTGCGCGCCCCTGCGCCGTTGTGAGCCGCCGGCCCCGCCCCGGGCTGCCGTGCCCGTCGCCGCCTGGGCTCGGCCTCCGCTCGGGCGCCCACACGCCCCAGCGCTCGCCACCCGTTTCGCCCGCTAAGGCCTTCTGGGCCGCTGACCAGAAGGGCCCATGCCCCTGTAAAAAGGGTTTAAAAATATATATTAATAAAATTAGTTATTTAATTAACTAATTAATTAGTCAGTAATTAATTATTTAACTTAATTAACTCTATTTAACTACCCTAATTAACTAGGTTAACTAATTAGATCTGTTTATTTAAGTTGGGTCAATGACAGGTGGACCCTAGTCAAACTTTTGACCGGTCAACAGTTGATGTTGACTGCTGACTCAGCAGTCAACAGGGCCCACTGCCACCCTTTGGGCTGCTCTGCTGTGTACACTTTGTGTGTGCACGTAGCAATTTACTCTTTATTTTCGTATTAAAATTAATTTAAGAATATTAATAAAACTTTGAAAATTAATAGAAATTAAACCATAGCTCGGATGAAAAAGTTTCCTACATGAAAGTTGCTCAGAATTTTGAGACAAATACGGATACGCGGTTCGTTCGTCTGCCGCACGTCCCTAGCATAGCGAACATGCAACCTTTCCCCTCCGGTTCATCGTCTGACAGACGTCCGGAACCGGGAAAACTTCCCGGATGTTTCCCCCTTCGCTAGTATCGCCTAGCACCGCATTAGAACACCTCTAATCCCGCTTGTTGTCTTGTTATGTTTATGTTTGCATGTATTTACTGTTTCTTCCCCCTCTTCTTCTCCGGTAGACCCCGAGACCGATGCTGATGCCCCTGTGATCGACTACGTCGACGACGACTCTCCTTCTTGTCTGAGCAACCAGGCAAGCCCCTCCTTTGATCATCCCGATATCGCCCATTCTATACTCTCATGCTTGCATTAGATTTTGCTACTGTTATTGTTTGCTCCTATTCTGATGCATAGCCTGCTTTTGTAACCTGCTCATTGTACCTTACCTGCTTATCCTAAACTGCTTAGTATAGGTTGGTTAGTGATCCATCAGTAACCCCCAGTACTTGTCCTTGTTGCCCCTGCTTCATCATTGATGACTCGATCAGCGTGATCGACGACCAGAGCCCGACCACTCGCATCACATCACGCCCCTTTTGTTGCTCGACTCTGCAGAGCTACTATCGGGTGCCGAGGGTGATCCCTCATAACGCACTCCTGATGATAATTCTGTAGTGTAGCTATTCGGTCGTGGTCATTGAGGGAGTCGTGGATTAGGGGGTATCCGGACAGCCGGACTGTGTATAACGTCCGTACTATTGAAGCGTGAAGATACAAGACTCAAGACTTCGGCCCGTGTCCGGATGGGACTCTCCTTGGCGTGGAAGGCAAGCTTGGCGATTCGGATATTGTGTTTCCTTCCTTGTAACCGACTCCATGTAAACCCTAGCCCTCTCCGGTGTCTATATAAACCGGAAAGGTTGGTCCTTAGAAGGCCGATCACAATTACAATCATACCATCATAGGCTAGCTCTTAGGGTTTAGCCTCTACGATCTCGTAGTAGATCTACTCTTGTACTACCCATATCTTCAATATTAATCAAGCAGAAAGTAGGGTTTTACCTCCATCGAGAGGGCCCGAACCTGGGTAAACATCTGTGTCCCTGCTTCTTGTTACCATTAGCCTAGACACACAGATCGGGACCCCCTACTCGAGATCCGCCAGTTTTGACACCGACAATCATCGAGGGTGATTTCCTCTCTCACCATTCCCGATACGGCTCTGTTGTTCAACACCTCAATTGTGAACCTCGAAGGTGGTCCCTCTTACGTTCACCTTGATGATTACATTGAGTGGAATCCTTCATGGGTGATTCCTCGAGTTTTCCCCTTGATGTTTGGACAGACGGTTACCTTGATTCCTCGAGTTTTCCCCTTGATGTTTGGACACACGGTTACCCGGAGAGCACCCGCAAGATGATTACATGGCACGGCCGGGCATTCTAGGCCCTTGTTGTAAGTCCACGAGATGGGGCGACGGGGTCACTTTCGATCGTGAGTCTCTGCTCATCTCCGCAAGCTAATAATACACTATGGTTTGGGTATTCGCTCTGAGCTGGCCTCTGGCCTTTACGCACTGACCAACACGCGAGAATAGATATGGGCCTCGACGTTGCAGTATCAGCCGAAGCTTTGTCAGACGTCCAGTTCAGTAGTGCGGCACGGTCGGATCATGCTGGCCATTTGAGGCGGTGCTGGTATTCACCCTACGCGCAATGACACAGAGTGCTGCCGGCGATGGGCCCAAGACCCCGGAGCGCTTAGGATGTAGAACAGCGGGGACCTCTCTGCTGAGCCTAAGTAGGGCTGCGACGTGTTGATCTTCCGAGGGCGGGCATTGACCCCAGAAAGGTGTGTCCGGCCAGAGTGATCGAGCGTGTTGGGTAACATGGTGCACCCCTGCAGGGAAGTTATATATTCGAACACCGTGTCCACGGTAATGGACGTTCAGACTTATATCCTGATCTTATACAACTACAAATGGATACTTCAGATATGTGGCTCCGGGATTGCTTTTTCGCAGGGAGTCGAGGAAGGATCTCTGGGCATTAATGTTACAACATGCTTGTTAATTATAAAATGCTGCTCTTTACTCTTCTACATGTTGCAAGATGCTTGGAGCTGCGTGAAGATGCTAGTCTTTGATAGGCTAGGCCCTCCTCCTCTATTCTGGCATTCTGCAGTTTAGTCCACAGATACAAACCTTCCATTTGATACCAATGCATACTTAGTATAGATCTGATGCTTGCGAGTACTTTGGATGAGTACTCACGGTTGCTTTGCTCCCCCTTTTCTCCCTTCTTTCTTCTTTCTGGTTGTTGCAACTAGATGGTGGATCACTGGAGCCAAATGGCATCGCCTATGGATGCTGCTACGTGAAGACCACCGACGACCAGGAGCAGTTAGGAGGTCCCAGGCAGGAGGCCTTGCCTCTTCGATCGTTGTTGCTTTTGTGCTAGCCTTCTTAATGCATCCTTGTTTAACTTATGTCTCTACTCAGATATTGTTGCTTCCGCTGACTCTTGTGTATCGAGCTATGTATTCGAGCCCTCGAGGCCACTGGCTTGTAATATAAAGCTTGTATTATTTTATTTGTGTCTAGAGTTGTGTTGTGATATCTTCCCGTGAGTCCCTGATGTTGATCGTACGCATTTGCGTGTATGATTAGTGTACGATTGAAACGGGGGCGTCACACCTGGCGTCTTTGAGGAGCGGCTCTTCAAGCCGTCGGGAGCTCCTCCCGCCGTGGAGTCAGCACCACCTCAGGAGGATCTCCCACAGGCTCCCCCGTCGGGCGCCCCAGCTTGTGACCCGACCTTTGGAGCCCGCTTCCTCCTCGCGCTCGAGCCTTAGGAGGGGTACTAGACTGAGGAGTTCAAGGCATACATGCTTCAGGGCATCCTGCCGGAGAATGAGGAAGACGCGGAGCGCGTGGCTCGCCAGGCCACTGGGTACTACATCCAGGACTGTGAGCTCTATCGGAGGCGTCCAAATGACGTTTATTTACAATGCATCTCCAAGGAGCAGGTATGTGAACTACTGGCCGACATACATGGCGGGGACAACGGGCATCACTCCTCATCGCGCAGCCTCGTAGGCAAGGCGTTCCGCAGCGAATTCTATTGGCCCATGACGCTCAACGGTGCCGCAGAGTTGGTAAGGTCCCGTGGAGCCTGTCAATTCCATGCCAAACAAATCCACCAGCCCGCTCAAGGCCTCCAGACTATCCCGCTCTCGTGGCCGTTCACGGTCTGGGGGTTGGACATCTTGGGCCCGTTCGTCGGGCGCCCGGGGGCTACTGCTACCTCTACATCGCCATCGACAATTTCACCAAGTGGGTGGAAGTGGAGGTCGTCCGCACCATCCCAGTCAGATCGGTAGTCAAGTTCATCAAGGGCCTTGTGAGCCAGTTCGGGGTTCCTAATCGCATCATCACCGAAAATGGCTCACAGTTTACCAACAACCTTTTCAAAACATATTGTGCTAACCTTGGAACACAGATATGCTACGCCTCATTGGCACACCCCGGGAGCAATGGACAGACCAAGCGTGGCAATGCGGAGGTCTTGAGAGGCATCAAGGAAAGAACCTTCAAGAAGAAGCTCGAGGCCTGTAGCAGGGACTGGCTCGATGAGCTCCAGTCCGTGCTGTGGTCCATCCGCACCACCGGGACCTGGCCGACGGGCGAGACTCCATTCTTCCTCGTCTACGGAGCTGAAGCAGTTTTCCCTCATGAGGTCAGGCATCGCTCCGCGTGGGTCTTGGCGTTTGACGAGGCACGCCAGGACGCCTCGCGGGGGATGGACCTCATGCCGGGGGAGGAATGCCGCCACCAAGCCTCGCTCTGAGCAGCGAGGTACCAGTAGGCACTGCAGCTGTACCACTGTCGCAGTGTTTGCTCCATGACACTCAAGATGGGTGATCTCGTCCTGAGGTGGGTGCTCTCCATTGAGGGGCCGCATAAGCTCTCTCCCATGTGGGAGGGCCTGTTCAGGATCGACCCTGTCTCTAGGCCTGGCGCTGCACACCTGGAGACGTGGGACGGGATCCCCATCAAGAACGCCTGGAACATCCAGCACCTCCGGAAGTTCTACCCATGAAGAAAGGCCCCGCGCCTGTGAAGGTCTCTGCTCGTGACACTCTCACGTAATAATGAGTTGGGTTGTACACGCCCCGAAGTCTCCTGAGGTCGCCCTTGGGCCTCACAGGGGCTCCCACCCACGTCGTAGTGGAGGCCCCATGCTCCGCGCTCGTGGGAAGACAAGAAGACTAGTCTAGGTGTCAAACGCGCCTGTTCTTTTGCTTGCTTTCTATAGCTGGTTTTCAACTTCTTGAATGAAATTTGGAGCTTTCATGTCTTTCGTTCATCGGGGTTGGAATCTTCTTTCTTCCTGTTTTTGTTCGCCTTTCCAACTTATTTCAGGAAGAGCGGCAGTTGCCCGTCGCTCCTCCACGCGCGTCCCATGTGCGGGGCTAGGTAGGTGTGTACGCCTGGGCTCACCCGCAATCACACCTCACCGAAGCCCTGTTGCCCCAGAGCTTCGGTGTCCTTAATCCTCGCGAGACGCTCTCGAATGAGCTCACGGGCATCAGCACCCTCCTAAGTACGTGCCTCTAGGCATCACGATGTACCAGCTGTAGCCAACCCACGCTTGGGGGCTTGCGCGAGGTAGGACAGGACGCCTCCCGAGGCCTTCTAAAAACTCTGCAACTATTCAACGTCTCCTGAGGCCCGATGGCTTCGGAGCCGTCATGAAGGGAGCTCGGGGAAGATACCTGAAATGGAGGGTGCACCTCCCGTTCAAGCCCCGCGCATGGGCAAACGCCTGCCAGCCACGGGTCAAGGACACGTCCCCTGCAGCGGTGACTTCAACCCCCGCCCATGAGGCCCTGCTACAGCAGCCGTCGGCCTGCAGCCAAAGGCTATCGAGCCCCACGGTCGGTAGCACACCCGCGAAGAAGCGCGAAAGCGGGAGCCAGGTGCTGGCGGGCCTCTCTGACCACACGACAAACTCTGAGAGCGCGTCCGCCGAGTGGAAGCGCGGCCGAGGAGGCTGGGCGACCACAGCATCCCTCTCCTCATCACAAGAGCTGCCCCGTCCACGGCGGCTCCCACCACGAGAATAAGCGCCACCACGGCTGCCTAAGGCGACGCCTGCCCCCGAATTGGTGTGCCCGCGCCCCTGAAGGGCAACAGCCGGGGTTGTGTCATGCTTACGGGGTGACCGCGGCCTCTCTAGGGCGGTTGTGAACCCGACCCCTCCTTGGGGGCCTCCCCCTTTTCCACGGTGGAGAACCTTCTCGTCGGTGCCATGGGTGCTGCAGCAGGAGACAAGGAAGGATAAGGAAGAGCGAGTGGCGAGAAGATGGAGACGAGCAAGGGGGCTCTTCCCCTCCCCTCATTTATAGCCAGAGGGAGCCCATCCGCCGACCTCCATGATCCCTTGTAATGATGGTTTTCCTGCATGCAATAGGCTCTAGTCAAGTCGAACGGTTGCCGAGGCTGTGTGGGGAAGCGGAGACGCCCACGTCCCATCAAGGGCCACATGTCGGCCGGGGCCACAGGCGGTTGGGGCCCGCGGCGCTTCACCCTTGCACTTTGGCTTCGCCTCGAAGCCAAGTCCGAGCGTGCCTTGGGCTCGGGGGCTACTATCGGCGTTCTGGTAACGGGGGTACCCAGACTTGCCTGCCTGCGGCCCGCGGCGTGCGTCCATCGATGTCCTGGTATGGCTCATCTTCAGCACCAACGACACAAGACCCTCGCGAGGGGCCAAGCCTCGCGAGGAGGACGACATCAAGACCTCTGATGTCTACTACGCAACGTCCTTCTTGTAGACGTTGTTGGGCCTCCAAGTGCAGAGGTTTGTAGGACAGTATCAAATTTCCCTCAAGTGGATGACCAAAGGTTTATCAATCCGTGGGAGGCGTAGGATGAAGATGTTCTCTTTCAAACAACCCTACAACCAAATAACAAAGAGTCTCTTGTGTCCTCAACACACCCAATACAATGGTAAATTGTATAGGTGCACTAGTTCGGTGAAGAGATGGTGATACAAGTGCAATATGGATGGTGATATAGGTTTTCGTAATATGAAAATATAAAAACAGCAAGGTAACTAGTAACAAAAGTGAGCGAAAACGGTATTGCAATGCTTCAAAACAAGGCCTAGGGTTCATACTTTCACTAGTGCAAGTTCTCTCAACAATTATAACGTAATTAGGTCATATAACAATCCCTCAATGTGCAACAAAGAGTCATTCCAAAGTCACTAATAGCGGAGAACAAACAAAGAGATTATTGTAGAGTACGAAACCACCTCAAAGTTATTCTTTCCGATCAATCCATTGGGCTATTCCTATAAGTGTCACAAACAACCCTAGAGTTCATAGTAAAATAACACCTTAAGACACACATCAACCAAAACCCTAATGTCACCTAGATACTCCAATGTCACCTCAAGTATCCACGGGTTTGATTATACGATATGCATTACACAATCTCAGATTCATCTATTCAAAAAAACACAAACTACTTCAAGGAGTGCCCCAAAGTTTCTACCGGAGAGTCAAGACGAAAACGTGTGCCAACCCCTATGCATAAGTTCACAAGGTCACTGAACCCGCAAGTTGATCACCAAAACATACATCAAGTAGATCAAGCGAATATCCCATTGTCACCACAGATAAGCACATGCAAGACATACATCAAGTGTTCTCAAATCCTTAAAGACTCAATCCGATAAGATTAACTTCAAAGGGAAAACTCAATCCATTACAAGAAAGTAGAGGGGGAGATGAAGGAAATATGCCCTAGAGGCAATAATAAAGTTATTATTTATTTCCTCATATCATGATAAATGTTTATTATTCATACTAGAATTGTATTATCCGGAAACATGATACATGTGTGAATACAGACAAAACTATAGTCACTAGTATGCCTCTACTTGACTAGCTCATTAATCAAAGATGGTTATGTTTCCTAACCATAGACATGTGTTGTCATTTGATTAGTGGGATCACATCATTAGAAGAATGATGTGATTGACATGACCCATCCCGTTAGCTCAACACTTGATCATTTAGTATACTGCTATTGCTTTCTTCATGACTTATACATGTTCCTGTAACTATGAGAATTATGCAACTCCCGTTTACCGGAGGAACACTTTGGTTACTACCAAACGTCACAACATAACTGGGTGATTATAAAGGAGTACTACAGGTGTCTCCGAAGGTACATGTTGAGTTGGCGTATTTCGAGATTAGGTTTTGTCACTCCGATTGTCGGAGAGGTATCTCTGGGCCCTCTCGGTAATGCACATCACTATAAGCCTTGCAAGCAATGTAGCTAATGAGTTAGTTACGGAATGATGTATTACGTAATGAGTAAAGAGACTTGCCGGTAACGAGATTGAACTAGGTATTGGATACCGACGATCGAATCTCGGGCAAGTAACATACCGATGACAAAGGGAACAACGTATGTTGTTATGCGGTTTGACCGATAAAGATCTTCGTAGAATATGTAGGAACCAATATGGGCATCCAGGTCCCGCTATTGGTTATTGACCGAGAATGGTTCTAGGTCATGTCTACATAGTTCTCGAACCCGTAGGGTCCGCACGCTTAACGTTTCGATGACAGTTTTATTATGAGTTTATAAGTTTTGATGTACCGAAGTTTGTTCGGAGTCCCGGATGTGATCATGGACATGATGAGGAATCTCGAAATGGTCGAGACATAAAGATTGATATATTGGAAGCCTATGTTTGGACATCGGAATAGTTCCGGGTGAAATCGGCATTTTACCGGAGTACCGGGAGGTTACCGGAAGCCCCGGGGAGTTATTGGGCCTACATGGGCCTCGAGGGAGAATAGGGAAGGAGGCAGGAGGGGGCCGCGCGCCCCTCCCCTTCCTAGTCCGAATAGGACAAGGGAAGGGGGGCGGCGCCCCCCCTTTCCTTCGCCTCTTCCTCCTCTTTCCCCCCTTCTCCTACTCCTACTTGGAAAGAGGGAGTCCTACTCCCGGTGGGAGTAGGACTCCCCCCTTGGCGCGCCCTCCTTGGCCGGCGGCCTCCTCCCCCTGTCTCCTTTATATACGGGGGCGGCGGGGGGGGGGGGGGGGCACCCCAAAGACACAAGTTGATATACGGATCGTTCCTTAGCCGTGTGCGGTGCCCCCTTCCACCATATTCCACCTCGGTCATATCATCGCGGAGTTTAGGCGAAGCCCTGCGCCGGTAGAACATCATCATTGTCACCACGCCATCGTGCTGACGGAACTCATCTCCGGAGCTCGGCTGGATCGGAGGCTGGAGATCGTCATCGAGCTGAACGTGTACTGAACTCGGAGGCTCCGTACGTTCGGTGCTTGGATCGGTCGGATCGTGAAGACGTACAACTACATCAACCGCGTTGTGCTAACGCTTCCGCTTACGGTCTACGAGGGTACGTGGACGAACACTCTCCCCTCTTGTTGCTATATCATCACCATGATCTTGTGTGTGCGTAGGAAATTTTTTGAAATTACTACGTTCCCCAAGAGTGGCATCCGAGCCTAGGTTTTATGCGTTGATGTTATATGCACGAGTAGAACACAAGTGAGTTGTGGGCGATACAAGTCATACTGCTTACCAGCATGTCATACTTTGGTTCGGCGGTATTGTGAGATGAAGCGGCCCGGACCGACATTACGCGTACGCTTACGCGAGACTGGTTTCAACGTTACGAGCACTCGTGCTTAAAGGTGGCTGGCGGGTGTTTGTCTCTCTCACTTTAGCTGAATCGAGTGTGGCTACGCCCGGTCCTTGCGAAGGTTAAAACACCACCAACTTGACGAACTATCGTTGTGGTTTTTTGATGCGTAGGTAAGAACGGTTCTTGCTAAGCCCGTAGCAGCCACGTAAAATTTGCAACAACAAAGTAGAGGACGTCTAACTTGTTTTTGCAGGGCATGTTGTGATGTGATATGGTCAAGACGTGATGCTATATTTTATTGTATGAGATGATCATGTTTTGTAACCGAAGTTATCGGCAACTGGCAGGAGCCATATGGTTGTCGCTTTATTGTATGAAATGCAAACGCCCTGTAATTGCTTTACTTTATCACTAAGCGGTAGCGATAGTCGTAGAAGCAATAGATGGCGTAACGACAACGATGCTACGATGGAGATCAAGGTGTCGCGCCGGTGACGATGGTGATCATGACGGTGCTTCGAAGATGGAGATCACAAGCACAAGATGATGATGGCCATATCATATCACTTATATTGATTGCATGTGATGTTTATCCTTTATGCATCTTATCTTGCTTTGATTGACGGTAGCATTCTAAGATGATCTCTCACTAATTATCAAGAAGTGTTCTCCCTGAGTATGCACCGTTGCGAAAGTTCTTCGCGCTGAGACACCACGTGATGATCGGGTGTGATAGGCTCTACGTTCAAATACAACGGGTGCAAAACAGTTGCACACGCGGAATACTCAGGTTATACTTGACGAGCCTAGCATATATAGATATGGCCTCGGAACACGGAGACCGAAAGGTCGAGCGTGAATCATATAGTAGATATGATCAACATAGCGATGTTCACCATTGAAACTACTCCATCTCACATGATGATCGGACATGGTTTAGTTGATTTGGATCACGTGATCACTTAGATGACTAGAGAGATGTCTGTCTAAGTGGGAGTTCTTAAGTAATATGATTAATTGAACTTAAATTTATCATGAACTTAGTACCTAATAGTATTTCGCTTGTCTATGTTTGTTTGTAGATAGATGGCTCGTGCTGTTGTTCCGTTGAATTTTAATGCGTTCCTTGAGAAAGCAAAGTTGAAAGATGATGGTAGCAATTACACGGACTGGGTCCGTAACCTGAGGATTATCCTCATTGCTGCACAGAAAAGTTACGTCCTGGAAGCACCGCTGGGTGCCAGGCCTGCTGCTGATGCAACTGACGACGTTAAGAACGTCTGTCAGAGCAAAGCTGATGACTACTCGATAGTTCAGTGTGCCATGCTTTACGGCTTAGAACCGGGTCTTCAACGATGTTTTGAACGTCATGGAGCATATGAGATGTTCCAGGAGTTGAAGTTAATATTTCAAGCAAATGCCCGGATTGAGAGATATGAAGTCTCCAATAAGTTCTATAGCTGCAAGATGGAGGAGAATAGTTCTGTCAGTGAACACATACTCAAAATGTCTGGGTATACTAATCACTTGATTCAACTGGGAGTTAATCTTCCTGATGATAGTGTCATTGACAGAATTCTCCAATCACTGCCACCAAGCTACAAGAGCTTCGTGATGAACTATAACATGCAAGGGATGAACAAGACTATTCCCGAGCTCTTCGCAATGCTGAAAGCTGCGGAGTTAGAAATCAAGAAGGAGCATCAAGTGTTGATGGTTAACAAAACCACCAGTTTCAAGAAGAAGGGCAAAGGGAAGAAGAAGGGAAACTTCAAAAAGAACGGCATGCAAGTTGCTGCTCAAGAGAAGAAACCCAAGTCTGGACCTAAGCCTGAAACTGAGTGCTTCCACTGCAAGCAGACTGGACACTGGAAGCGGAACTGCCCCAAGTATTTGGCGGATAAGAAGGATGGCAAAGTGAACAAAGGTATATGTGATATACATGTTATTGATGTGTACCTTACTAATGCTCGTGGGTTTATTTGATACTGGTTCTGTTGCTAATATTTGCAACTCGAAACAGGGACTACGGATTAAGCGAAGATTAGCTAAGGACGAGGTGACGATGCGCGTGGGAAATGGTTCCAAAGTCGATGTGATCGCGGTCGGCACGCTACCTCTACATCTACCATCGGGATTAGTATTAGACCTAAATAATTGTTATTTGGTGCCAGCGTTGAGCATGAACATTATATCTGGATCTTGTTTAATGCGAGACGGTTATTCATTTAAATCAGAGAATAATGGTTGTTCTATTTATATGAGTAATATCTTTTATGGTCATGCACCCTTGAAGAATGGTCTGTTTTTATTGAATCTCGATAGTAGTGATACACATATTCATAGTGTAGAAACCAAAAGATGCAGAGTTGATAACGATAGTGCAACTTATTTGTGGCACTGCCGTTTAGGTCATATCGGTGTAAAGCGCATGAAGAAACTCCATACTGATGGGCTTTTGGAATCACTTGATTATGAATCAGTTGGTACTTGCGAACCGTGCCTTATGGGCAAAATGACTAAAACGCCGTTCTCCGGAACTATGGAAAGAGCAACAGATTTGTTGGAAATCATACATACAGATGTATGTGGTCCAATGAATGTTGAGGCTCGTGGCGGATATCGTTATTTTCTCACCTTCACAGATGATTTAAGCAGATATGGGTATATCTACTTAATGAAACACAAGTCTGAAACATTTGAAAAGTTCAAAGAATTTCAGAGTGAAGTGGAAAATTATCGTAACAAGAAAATAAAGTTTCTACGATCTGATCGTGGAGGAGAATATTTGAGTTACGAGTTTGGTCTACACTTGAAACAATGCGGGATAGTCTCGCAACTCACGCCACCTGGAACACCACAATGAAATGGTGTGTCCGAACGTTGTAATCGTACTTTACTTGATATGGTGAGATCTATGATGTCTCTTACCGATTTACCGCTATCATTTTGGGGTTATGCTTTAGAGACGGCCGCATTCACGTTAAATAGGGCACCAACAAAAATCCGTTGAAACGACGCCTTATGAACTGTGGTTTGGCAAGAAACCAAAGTTGTCGTTTCTTAAAGTTTGGCGCTACGATGCTTATGTGAAGAAACTTCAACCAGATAAGCTCGAACCCAAATCGGAGAAATGTGTCTTCATAGGGTACCCAAAGGAGACTATTGGGTACACCTTCTATCACATATCCGAGGGCAAAATTTTTGTTGCTAAAATCGGATCCTTTCTAGAGAAGGAGTTTCTCTCGAAAGAAGTGAGTGGGAGGAAAGTAGAACTTGATGAGATAACTGTATCTACTCCCTTATTGGAAAGTAGTTCATCACAAGAACCGGTTCCTGTGACAACTACACCAATCAGTGAGGAAGCTAATGATATTGATCATGAAACTTCAGATCAAGTTTCTACTGAACCTCTACTGAGGACTCTAGTGCAAGTGGGAGACTGAAGGAAATATGCATTAGAGGCAATAATAAATTTATTATTTATTTCCTCATATCATTATAAATGTTTATTATTCATGCTAGAATTGTATTAACCGGAAACATGATACATGTGTGAATACATAGACAAAACTATAGTCACTAGTATGCCTCTACTTGACTAGCTCATTAATCAAAGATGGTTATGTTTCCTAACCATAGACATGTGTTGTCATTTGATTAGTGGGATCACATCATTAGAAGAATGATGTGATTGACATGACCCATCCCGTTAGCCCAGCACTTGATCGTTTAGTATACTGCTATTGCTTTCTTCATGACTTATACATGTTCCTGTAACTATGAGAATTATGCAACTCCCGTTTACCGAAGGAACACTTTGGTTACTACCAAACGTCACAACATAACTGGGTGATTATAAAGGAGTACTACAGGTGTCTCCGAAGGTACATGTTGAGTTGGCGTATTTCGAGATTAGGTTTTGTCACTCCGATTGTCGGAGAGGTATCTCTGGACCCTCTCGGTAATGCACATCACTATAAGCCTTGCAAGCAATGTAGCTAATGAGTTAGTTACGAAATGATGTATTACGTAACGAGTAAAGAGACTTGCCGGTAACGATATTGAACTAGGTATTGGATACCGACGATCGAATCTCGGGCAAGTAACATACCGATGACAAAGGGAACAGCGTATGTTGTTATGCGGTTTGACCGATAAAGATCTTCGTAGAATATGTAGGAACCAATATGGGCATCCAGGTCCCGCTATTGGTTATTGACCGAGAATGGTTCTAGGTCATGTCTACATAGTTCTCGAACCCGTAGGGTCCGCACGCTTAACGTTTCGATGACAGTTTTATTATGAGTTTATAAGTTTTGATGTACCGAAGTTTGTTCGGAGTTCCAGATGTGATCACGGACATGACGAGGAGTCTCGAAATGGTCGAGACATAAAGATTGATATATTGGAAGCCTATGTTTGGACATCGGAATAGTTCCGGGTGAAATCGGCATTTTACCGGAGTACCGGGAGGTTACCGGAACCCCCCGGGGGGTTATTGGGCCTACATGGGCCTCGAGGGAGAAGAGGGAAGGAGGAAGGAGGGGGCCGCGCGCCCCTCCCCTTCCTAGTCTGAATAGGACAAGGGAAGGGGGGCGGCGCCCCCCCTTTCCTTCCCCTCTTCCTCCTCTTTCCCCCCTTCTCCTACTCCTACTTGGAAAGAGGGAGTCCTACTCCCGGTGGGAGTAGGACTCCCCCCTTGGCGCACCCTCCTTGGCCGGCGGCCTCCTCCCCCTGGCTCCTTTATATACGGGGGCGGGGGGGGGGGGGGGGGGCACCCCAAAGACACAAGTTGATCTACGGATCGTTCCTTAGCCGTGTGCGGTGCCCCCTTCCACCATATTCCACCTCGGTCATATCGTCGCGGAGTTTAGGCAAAGCCCTGCGCCGGTAGAACATCATCATCGTCACCATGCCGTTGTGCCGACGGAACTCATCTCCGGAGCTCGGCTGGATCGGAGGCCGGAGATCGTCATCGAGCTGAACGTGTACTGAACTCGGAGGCTCCGTACGTTCGGTGCTTGGATCGGTCGGATCGTGAAGACGTACGACTACATCAACCGCGTTGTGCTAACGCTTCCGCTTACGGTCTACGAGGGTACGTGGACGAACACTCTCCCCTCTTGTTGCTATATCATCACCATGATCTTGTGTGTGCGTAGGAAATTTTTTGAAATTACTACGTTCCCCAACAGGAGAAACATCATAAGTTCCAATTATAGTAGCAAAGATCGCGGTACATCAAGATCGTGCCATATCAAGAACACAAGAGAGAGAGAGAGAGAGAGAGAGAGAGAGATCAAACACATAGCTACATGTACATACCCTCAGCCCCGAGGGTGAACTACCCCCTCCTCATCATGGAGAGCGTCGGGATGATGAAGATGGCCACCGGTGATGGTTCCCCCCTCCGGCAGGGTGCCAGAACAAGGTCCCGATTGGTTTTTGGTGGCTACAGAGGCTTGTGGTGGCGAAACTCCAGATCTTGGTTTCTTTTCGGGGGTTTCTATATTTATAGGAACTTTTGGCATCGTTTTCACATCAGGGGGGTCTCCGAGTCAGCCACGAGGTAGGGAGGCGTGCCCAGGGGCTCGTTTGGACCCCGTTTGATATTCCTTTTCTGTGAAACTCACAAACAAGGAAAAACAGAAACTGACACTGGGCTCTAGGTTAATAGGTTAGTCCCAAAAATCATATAAAATAGCATATAAAACGCCCAAGATGGATAATATAATAGCATGGAACAATCAAGAATTATAGATACGTTGGAGACGTATCAAGCATCCCCAAGCTTAATTCCTGCTTGTCCTCGAGTAGGTAAATGATAAAAACAAATTTTTTGATGTGGAATGCTACCTAACATATTTATCCATGTAATTTTATTTATTGTGGCACGAATGCTCAGATCCGAAAGATTCAAAACAAAATTTTAATATTGACATAAAACTTCAAGCATACTAATAAAGCAATCATGTCTTCTCAAAATAACATGGCCAAAGCAAGCTATCCCTACAAAATCATATAGTCTGGCTATGCTCTATCTTCATCACACAAAATATTTAAATCATGCACAACCCCGATGACAAGCCAAGCAATTGTTTCATACTTTTGATGTTCTCAAACTTTTTCAACTTTCACGCAATACATGAGCGCGCGCCATGGACATAACACTATAGGTGGAATAGAATATGGTGGTTGTGGGGAAGATAAAAAAGGAGATAGTCTCACATCAACTAGGCGTATCAAAGGGTTATGGAGATGCCCATCAATAGATATCAATGTGGGTGAGTAGGGATTGTCATGCAATGGATGCACTAGAGCTATAAGTTTATGAAAGCTCAAAAAGAAACTAAGTGGGTGTGCATCCAACTCGCTTGCTCACGAAGAACTAGGGCAATTTGAGGAAGCCCATCATTGGAATATACAAGCCAAGTTCTATAATGAAAATTCCCACTAGTATATGGAAGTGACAAAATAGGAGACTCTCTATGATGAAGATCAAGGTGCTACTTTGAAGCACAAGTATGGAAAAAGGATAGTAACATTGCCCCTTCTTTCGTTTTCTCTCTTTTTTTATTTGGGCCTTCTCCTTTTTTTTATGGCCTCTTTGTTTTCCTTTTTTTGTCCGGAGTCTCATCCCGACTTGTGGGGGAATCATAGTCTCCATCATCCTTTCCTCACATGGGACAATGCTCTAATAATGAAGATCATCACACTTTCATTTACTTACAACCCAGGAATTACAATTCAATATTTGGAACAAATTATGACTCTATGTGAATGCCTCCGGTGGTGTACCGGGATGTGCAATGATTCAAGAGTGACATGTATGAAATGATTATGAACGGTGGCTTCGCCACAAATACGATGTCAACTACATGATCATGCAAACCAATATGAAAATGATGGAGCGTGACATAATAAACGGAACCGTGGAAAGTTGCATAGCAATATATCTCGGAATGGCTATGAAAATGCCATAATAGGTAGGTATGGTGGCTGTTTTGAGGAAGGTATATGGTGGGTGTATGGTACCGGCGAAAGTTGTGCGGTACTTGAGAGGCTAGCAGTGGTGGAAGGGTGAGAGAGCGTATAATCCATGGACTCCACATTAGTCATAAAGAACTCACATACTTATTGCAAAAATCTATTAGTCATTGAAACAAAGTACTACACGCATGCTCCTAGTGGAAGGGTTGGTAGGAGTTAACCATCACGCGATCCCGACCTCCACACAAAGGATGACAATCAATAAATAAATCATGCTCCGACTTCATCACATAACGGTTCACCATACGTGCATGCTACGGGAATCACAAACTTTAACGCAAGTATCTCTCAAATTCACAACTACTCCACTAGCATGACTCTAATATCACCATCTTCATATCTCAAAACAATCATAAAGAATCAAACTTCTCATAGTATTCAATGCACTTTATATGAAAGTTTTTATTATATCCCCCTTGGATGCCTATCATATTAGGACTAATTTTATAACCAAAGCAAATTACTGTGTTGTTCTAAAAGACTCTCAAAATAATATAAGTGAAGCATGAGAGTTTATCTATTTCTTCAAAATAAAACCACCGCCGTTCTCCAAAAAGATATAAGTGAAGCACTTGAACACGAGAGAGAGAGAGAGAGATCAAAGACATAGCTACTGGTACATACCCTCAGCCCCGAGGGTGAAATACTCCCTCCTCATCATGGAGAGCGCCGGGATGATGAAGATGGCCACCGGTGATGGTTCCCCCCTCCGGCAGGGCGCTGGAACAGGGTTCCGATTGGTTTTTGGTGGCTACAGTTGCTTGCGGCGGCGAAACTCCCGATCTAGGTTTCTTTTCGGGGGGTTTTGTATTTATAGGAATTTTTGGCGTCGGTTTCACGTCAGGGGGGGTCTCCGAGTCAGCCACGAGGTAGGGGGCGCGCCCAGGGGGTAGGGCGCGCCCTCCACCCTCGTGGATGACTCAGGACTCTTCTGGCCCAACCCTTTTGCTTCAGGGGCTTCTTCTGGTCCAAAAAAATCATCGGGAATTTTCAGCTCGTTTGGACCCCGTCTGATATTCCTTTTGTATAAAACTCAAAAACAAGGAAAAACAGAAACTGGCACTGGGCTCTAGGTTAATAGGTTAGTCCCAAAAATCATATAAAATAGCATATAAAATATCCATGATGGATAATATAATAGCATGGAATAATCAAAAAATTGACATACGTTGGAGACATATCAACCTCCAGAAGGAGCGGCCTCCTCAGGCTGGCTACTGAGGAGCGGAGTTTCCCATGCAAGCACGTTCGGATGACGTGAGATATGATGACCAAGTCCCGGAGGGCGCCAGCGAGCGTAGTACAACAGTTTCCTCGTTGGTGTTAAAGAGGCAAGCACAGGCGCGGAGTCCCGAGGAATCAACCAAAGGATCCATTTCCATGCAATGAGACCAAGATCACCAGGACGGCAGGATGGAGATCATCACCGAGCCCACCACGGCGTCACGACCAGAAGCTTTGCAGGCAAAGACTACCTTTTGTCAGGATAAGATGTACTAGTTGTCCCCCTTCGAATTTGGTCGTTGTGGGATCCCTTCCCGCCTTCATTTGTGAAGAGGACCAAGGACACTATAAATAGTGCCTAGCCACCACCATAGAGGAACACCCTAACCTGACCCGGATCCAGCGGATCCTCACCCTCATCAGCTCACCCAAGCACAAGACCACACATCCTGAGGTTGTTCGCCCATTGTACTGGTTCATCCTTAGCCCATCTCGAGGCTAATCCACCACAAAGGAGTAGGGGTTGACACCGCAAGGTGGCCCGAACCTGGGTAAACTGTTGTGTCCTCTTTCCTTCTAGTTCATCGAGCTAGGCCGTGGGATCATCATGTTGGCAGAATGGGGAGGTTAAGTTCTTCGCACGCACCCCAGAGTTCGAATCTATCCAGGGTTTGAAGAGCACGAAATTCGACAGAGTTGTCAATTCAACCACACCTGAAAGACTTAATATCTGCAGCAAAATATTTAGTAGCAAAGTAGTATGGAAGTAACGGTAATGGTGGCAGAAGTAACAGTAGCGGTTTCGTAGCAATTGTAACAGTGGCAACGGAAAAGTAACTTAGCAAATATCAATATGAAACAAGCTCGTAGGCAATGGATCAATGATGGATAATTATGTCGGATGGCATTCATCATGCAACAGTTATAATATAGGGTGACACAGAACTAGCTCCAATTCATCAATATAATGTAGGCATGTATTCCGGATGTAATCATACGTGCTTAAGGAAAAGAACTTGCATGACATCTTTTGTCTTACCCTCCCGTGGCAGCGGGGTCCTATTGGAAACTAAGGGATATTTAGGCCTCCTTTTAATAGAGAACCGGATCAAAGCATTAGCACTTAATGAATACATGAACTCCTCAAACAATGGTCATCACCGAGAAGTGTCCCGACTATTGTCACTCAGGGGTTGCCAGATCATAACACATAGTAGGTGACTATAACTTGCAAGATAGGATCAAGAACACAAATATATCATGAAAACATAATAGGTTCAGATCTGAAATCATGGCACTCGGGCCCTAGTAACAAGCATTAGGCATAGCAAAGTCATAGCAACATCAATCTTAGAACATGATGGATACCAGGGATCAAACCCTAACAAAACTAACTCGATTACATGGTAAATCTCATCCAACCCATCACCGTCCAGCAATCCTATGATGGGATTACTCATGCACGACTGTGAGCATCATGAAATTGGTGTAGGATGGTTGATGATGACGATGGCGACGATTTCCCCTCTTCGGAGCCCAAAACGGACTCCAGATCTGCCCTCCGGAGGAAGAACAGGAGGTGGCGGCAGCTCCGTATCGTAAAACATGACGAATCCTTCTCTCTAATTTTTCTCTCCCCAAACGTGAATATATGGAGTTGGATTTGAGGTCGGTGGAGGTCTGTGGGACCCACAAGACCAGAGGGTGCGCCCTCCACCCTTGTGGATAGGGTGTGGGTCCCCTCTGGTTGATTCTTTCGCCAGTATTTTTTATTTATTCCAAAAATAATCTCCATGCAGTTTCAGGTCATTCCGAGAACTTTTATTTCTGCACAAAAATAACACCATGGCAATTTTGCTGAAAACAGCCAGTCTGGGTTAGTTCCATTCAAATCATGCAAATTAGAGTCCAAAACAAGGGCAAAAGAGTTTGGAAAAGTTGATAAGATGGAGATGTATCAGCAGGTAGGAGTCGGTCTACTTGACACGGACGTGATGCCTATATTTCATAATCATTGCCTTGGATATCGTCATAACTTTGCACTTTTCTATCAATTGCTCGACAGTAATTTGTTCACCGACCGTATTATTTGCTATCTTGAGAGAAGCCTCTAGTGAAACCTATGGCCCCCGGGTCTATTTTCCATCATATAAGTTTTTGATCTACTATTTTGCCATCTTTTACTTTCTGATCTATAAACCAAAAAACCCCCAAAAATATTACTTTATCTTTTGTTTAGTTTTATCTATCTCTATCATATCTCATTTTTGCAAGTGACCGTGAAGGATTGACAACCCCTTTATCATGTTGGGTGCAAGTTGTTTGGTTGTTTGTGCAGGTATTGGTGATTTGTGTGTTGTCTCCTACTGGATTGATACCTTGGTTCTCAAACTGAGGGAAATACTTATCTCTACTTTGCTACATCACCCTTTCATCTTCAAGGGAAAACCAACGCAAGCTCAAAAAGTAGCATGTTGTTGTTCCCATCCCTCCCTATAGCTGGCAATGTTTGCTGTCTAGTGCCGAGCTTGATGAAGCAACCATCTAGACCTGAAGATATGATCACATTAGTGGTAAATAACATGAATGCAACAATATTAGATATATGTGTTGAATCAGTACCTACAAATGGTCTGCAAATAGGCAGTAGAACATGTACCGTAACCTGGGTGTAGGAGCTATATTTAGTAGATTCACTTTTGTTGTCACCATGCACCTACTGCTAGGGTTAGTATCTAGCACACACTATAGGTCATCCCATATTCTATGACACTGGAGTTTGTGATCTCCTTGCACAATTTCAACTGCTCGCTTAATTGCCCTATAAGCCAAGCTTTTAGGCACATGCACACCAAACTTCTTCTTTGTGTATGTCATAATTGTGTCAACACCAGCTCCAGGGTTGGATCTAACTATATCCTCACAAACCTTGGCCACCCAATTGACTGTAACCTTGGTGCTCTCTTCACTTGCTCCACAAGTGTGACCCAAGTTCATCTTCTTGATGCTGAAAGTTGCCTCATGAGCTATTCTAGAGGAAACTATGTAAAACTCACAACCATACTATTACTCAGAGAACCAAGCAATAACCCTAGTTGGTTCATTTCTGTTATACTCGAAATTCCTAAGAGTCCTAATATGCAAATTTCTAAGTGCTTCTCTGAACTCCACAACATTTTAGAAGCATAAATGCATTGCAAACTGCTCATGTGCATCAGGCAGCGATGGATCATACCATCTCCTCTCCTCCTCCTTCTTCTTCTTCACCCTACTCTTCCTTCTAGAAGGCAACCTTGGAACTTCTTCATCACTAAGGCCAAAATCATCTGGAAAGCAGTATTCATCATGTTCAGCCACATAATCTTCAAACTTGATGTGCTTTGGCTCAATGTGTGACTTGCTAGATGGGCCTGGTTTTCTCACTATCGTAAGCTTCTTTGCTCCTTTTTGAGGTACAACTGAAAGTTCCTCTGCTTATTCATGTTCAGAAAGGATTTGATCTTCCTCCCAAAACTCAGAAGGTTCAGAGTTAGTTCCACAATAGTGCTCTACAATATCTTCCTCTTTCCTCTGCTTATGGCTGTCCCTGTGCCAGCCTCTGTTGTGTGTTAAGGAAGGGCTCATCAGGGATTACTGGTGGCGAACTTGCATTAGAGGCTGGATAGAGGACACCTTGTTGGGAAACATTGTAAAACTGGATCACCAACATGGCTAATGAGAACCTATTCCCACTAGTAGAAAAACTACCTAATGTTCAGCAATTTAGTCCCGGTTTGTAAATCAACCGGCACTAATGGTACCATTAGTCCCGGTTCGAACGGCTATGCATTAGTCCTAGTTCATGTTGAACCTTTAGTACCGGTTCGTGGCACAAACCAGTACTAAAGGGGTGGTGGCAGGATGGCGTCTGGCCGGGGCCCCACGATCCCCTTTAGTCCCGGTTTGTGACATGAACCGGTACTAAAGGTCTAACCTATAGTGCCGGTTTGTGTCACAAACTGGGACAAAAGGGGTCTAACCTTTAGTCCCGGTTGGAGACACAAATCGGGACTCAAGGACAATTTTCAAACTCTACCCCCCTGTATCGCCTTTTCTGTTTTGAAAAAACCCAAAAAAGTGATAAAAACTTCAAAAATTAAAATCCCTCCAAATATAGTTATGTTACTACATCTAGTAGTTAGGGAAATTTAAAAACATAAATTTCGACATGTTTTGCAAAAAAGTGTTAGGAAAAAGTAAAGCGACCATATCTTTTGCATACGATGTCAAAAAAATGCATAATATATCAAAAAAATCAGCACGAAAATTCGCATCCGATTTTCACGGCCATAGGCCTGTTTGAAATTTTTTAGAATCCTCAAATTTCGAAAGGAATAAAAGATATGCTCAAATTTCAGTTTTTTTATTTTTTGTTAAATCTGGTCAAACTATGGTCAAACTATGGTCAAACTACTTATTCAAGAAATATTAGTGTTATTAAATAATTATTTTAGTTTTTTGAATTTTGGTCAAACTATTGTCAAATCTGGTCAAACTGTGGCCAAACTATGGTCAAACTACTTATTCAAGAAATATTAGTGTTACTGAATATTTTTTTAGAATAATAGTTTCAAACTCAAACGGTGAAACATGTGACTTCATGCTCAAGCTAAACTCCTCAGGGTTAATAGGATTGACAGCTTACTATTGTCAGGAAACAACACGTGCAAACTTGGAAACTAGCGGGAATAGAACTCGGAAGTTAAGCGTGCTCAGGCTGGAGTAGTGAGAGGATGGGTGACCGACCGGGAAGTTAGACGATTTGGAATGATGAGGGGTGATTAGAGCAATGATGAGGGGTTATTAGAGCAATGATGAGAGGTGATTAGAGATTAAATCGTCAAATAATTCAGAAATTTGAAAATCAGAAGAAAAAAAACCTTTAGTACCAGGTACTAAAGGTCTCCCAACCCCCAGCGTGGGCTCGTGCCACATGGTGGGCCTTTGTCCCCGGTTCATGTTCAACCGGGACTAAAGGGGGGTACCTTCAGTCCCCACCCTTTAGTGCTGGTTCCAGAACCGGGACTAAAGGTCCTTACGAACCAGTATTAAAGGTCATTTTTCTACTAGTGTCCTCAAGCAAGATGTGATCTATATTAACATCTACTGGGCTAGGATCAGTAGCTTTTCTCACAGTGATGCTCAGGAGCTTCTTGTCAACAAACATGTCAAGCATTTCCACTACTTTCTCCTCATTATCCAGGACCTCCACCCCTCCAAGCCCTCTTTCCCTCTTCCTTAACAGAAGTAAAAAGAAAGCATCCAGTCCATACCTCTCCAACTCAACCCGTGCTAATAAGGTCAAATAACTGATATCTGAAACTGAAAACTTTCTCTCCATATTATCTGTTCCTTGAAAATGTAGCTTCACTTCCCAAACCTCATCATCTAAGCCGCAGGAGATTAAATTGGCAAACAAAGAAGCAGATTAATTATAAGGAACTAAAACTTAAAACAACTGCTTACTATAACTTAAAACACTGACCAAATCAAACATATGTGAAAAAGGTACTAAATACAGTGACCTAACCAAAAATATGCACTGGCATGCCAAAAATTACACTGCTTATTTGCAATACTGCACTATCTTCTAACCCTAATTACAATACTTGTTTCCTAATAAATCACTATCTTCTAACCCTAATTTCCAAATTTGAAGTAAAACTATGAATGGTACTGAAATTTACTTACCTCAGTCCACAAAACAATGACGCCCACCCGTGGCCGCCCTACGGATCCGCGTGAATGCACTTCATCACTGTCCCTAGCCGCGCGGAATGCAGAATCTAGCTGGACCTCAGGCAATGATGGCTGCGGGAACTGCTGCGTCGGGAAACTCGAGCTACTGAGCCATTTCTCAACCTTCGAATGCACACAACCGTCCTCGCCGGTGCGCCTTGGCCCAAAGGCTCGCCGCCGACAACATTTAGTTGCGCCGCCACCATCGCATCTAGGTCTGAGAGCGGGGGTGAGGAGGGAAGAGTGAGAGAGAGGGTGACCCGATCAACTTCTTTGGTTTCGACCAGATCGATCGGTGTAACGGCCGCACCGTGAGCGGGCTGGGCCACGTGACCTGAATGGTGGGCCCAGGCGGTCAGAAAAAGGCTTATTTCGTTAGTTTCACGCGATTTGGGTTTTTTGAAACAGCCAACCCGTGACTTGGTACTTATCAACGAAAAAAATAAAATTGGTAGTTGTTTGGAACCCTTGCTCGAATTGTAGTAGTTTTATGCTATTTATTCCTCCAGAGAGGGAGGCCCGTCACTCAAGCTCCTCGCTCACCCTTACCCTCAGTTGTTCAGACACGATGAGGTTGGCGTCCTCCGATCCCCCGCGTCGGCCACCATTTCACGATTGTCGTACTGTCTCAAGCCTCGTATTACAATTTCCTGTTGTGCCAGTTCAAATGCGAGGACTGGTATTGGACCTCCAAGAGGGTGCTAGTGGACCCGTCGCAGATACCCTTCCCCATGCTGCTCCCTCACAAAGATCTTTGGCGAACCTGTGGCTCTTGTGGTGATCATGTTTAATAAGTAGAGTAGATAGATGTCATGAAGCGCATCATGTAAAAAGGGATCTTATCCTGTACCAAGGGTAATATTTCCTAGATTTTTGTAAAAGAAAACACAATGTTTGCTAGTTTATCACTTTGGCTAGAGAAGGAAGCGATCGTAAAATTAGTACTTCACACTCACAAATAAGTAAATAATAAAATGAAATGAAAAGAAACTCATAAACAATTTTAAGTACAACATGTCACATGAACCTTACAAATATCTTCATTTCAGGACTAATGGTTCAGTTCCTCTCAAATTAAATTGCCTTATTGCCTTATTGCTAGACCACCCATGTGTAGAGATTTTTTTCTAGACATATGGTATCAGCATTCATTTCTAACTAATTTTATTAATAGTTTTGAGACACTGGATATGCTTTTGCTTCACTGCTTGGTATGGATGCGTCCACCAACTGAGGAAGAGGCACTGGGTTGTTTCATTTTTGAAGAAAAATTAATATGGTTTGCTTGATATACTATGAGTTTCCAGCTTTGTTGTCCACACGTCCACTGCTGCCAGCTTGGAAGTTTCCATTGCCAGCCTTTCATGCTTGTGATAAACAGCAAAGATTATAGTACAACCACAATGCATGAACGAGACACGGTGGCGCAGCCTCAAACTGGAAAGCCTTCGGTACAAAGCTTGCTGCCATCTTTCCCTTGATGGATTTCTTAAAATGTTATTTTTTTTTATCAAAGAAGGGCTCTCCCCTTCCGATTTTCATTACTGAAAACCAAACTTACAAAGTTCTCAAAGTACCATCAACATACGACAGGTTCAACATCAAAAGCACAGGAACGAAGTCTCCAGCCACACACACAAGACCAACACAGGCCCACCATAAGTCTCATTGACACAACTAAAGAAAGAAATACTGATAGAACTAGCAACTAGCAGGCCTAAACAGACTTAGAACAGCAGCAGAAAGAAGGTGTTGCAGCCATCATCCAGGGAGCCTTGCCACATTGAGTCGCCATCCCTGCCCTGCTGTGTACACCTCACTTGCTGCCCGTTCTAGCACTCTTGCCCCCAGTTCCAGCATTTTTTTTGGCGGCTCCTTTGTCTGCAAAATAAACCAATCAAGCAACCATCCGACCATTAGTTTGATAATCTGCAAAGGATCATTAATCCTTTTCTTCTCAAAGACAATTGCATTTCTGCTTTTCCAAATAGCCCAGAATAAAGCAGAGACACCAATCATCACCATTTTCTTGTCTTCCTTGTTGAATTTGTTTATACATCCCCCAAAACAATCTTTTACATTTAAAGGACTAGATTTCAAGCCACAAACACAGCTGACCAAGCTCCACAGCAAGGATGCCGCAAAACAATTGAACAACAAGTGATCAACTGATTCATTTTGTCCACAAAAAACACATTCTTTCCCTCCTTTCCACCCTTTTTTGAGTAAAACATCCCTAGTTAAGATGCTTTTTTTATTCACTAGCCACAAGAAGACTCTTATTTTGGCAGGGACTTTGATTTTCCACAGATATTTCTGTGGAAATTTAATCCCAGACGTAATCAGTTCCTTGTATAAAGATTTAACAGAGAATTTCTTATCAGCAGTGAGGGTCCATTCAATTTTGTCTTTTCCCCCATTCATTTTCATCATTTCACATCTACTTTTCAAAGCATTCCACAGATCTAAAGTTTCTCCATGCAAGGTTCTCCTGAATCTGAACCCTTTCCATCCTTTTTGGATGGCCTCATATACAGTTATTTTATGATCAAAGCAAATGTCATATAATCTAGGATAGGCATCTTTCAGGGGCTTATCATCTACCCAAGTGTCCTCCCAGAACCTAATATTCTTCCCCTCCCCAGGTTTTTTCTTAACAAATTTGTAGAAAACATCCTTAATATTCAGAAGACTAGTCCAGAACTGAGAATCTCCTGGCTTTTTTCCATCAGAGCTAGGCATTCATTCTTCCCATATTTTCTTTTCAACACATCTTGCCACATCCCCTCCTCTGTTTCCATTTTCCAGAACCATTTAGCTAATAAGGCTATATTCATGACTTCTAAATTCAGAATTCCTAGCCCCCCTATTTCCCTAGGTAGGCAGCATTCTTTCCAATTGACTAAGTGATATTTTCTAACATTTTCATCCTCTTGCCACACCAGTCTGGCCCTGTAAAAATCAGCTTTTTTAATGATTCCTTTTGGAACAGCATAAAAGGACATCATAAACAATGGGATATTGGTCAAGCAAGCTTGTACCAGGGTAATCCTACCAGCAATAGATCCTAGCAATTTTCCCTGCCAACACCCACATCTTTTCTCAATTTTATCTGTAACACAACTCCAATGAGTGTTTCTTATCCTAGAGTCAGACACAGGCATCCCCAAATATCTAATAGGTAAATCCCCCATTTTGCAAGTTAATATTTCCTGGTAAAGTAATTGTTTCTCTTTAGCTTTACCAAACAGCATCAACTCACTCTTATGGAAGTTTATTTTTAGCCCAGACATCTGCTCAAAAGCCCCCAAAATGAATTTGAGGTTTCTTACACTAGTTTCATCATCTTTAAGCAGAAAATGGTGTCATCAGCATATTGCAACATATTTACACCTTTATTTTCATTATTCCCCAAGACTCCCTTAACAATGTCCATGTTTAGGGCATTATTCATTAAGACTGCTAAAGCATCCGCAGCCACATCAAACAGCAATGGTGACATAGCATCTCCCTGCCTTAAGCCTTTATAGGTTTTAAAGAAAGGTACTGATGGTGATGACATTTGGCATGTTGCTGATGGTGACAAAAAGGTACTTTTAGGATCTCTCAGCAGCCATTCCGTCGACATGTACACGAGCCGTTGGATCTGTGGTGAGAGAAGAATGTATTGTGAGAAAAGAAAACTGGATATTTGGGCCCAAGTTGAAACAAGCAGAACACAAATCGTAACATAATTAAGTACTTCCATCCTCCAAAAAATAGATACATAAGAGTACTTCCACCCTCAGAAAAAAATGTATGTAAATAATAGATTATATTATGAAGTAAAAATAAATAAACCTCATAAACAAATCAACTATGGAAACCAAAAACAAAATTATGTACCACATGTCACATGAACGTTACAAAATAGCTTCATCTCGAACCAAACGATTCCTATCAAATTAAGTTGCCTTATTGCTAGACCACCCATGTGAGAGTTTTTTCTAGTATCGTACCAGCATTCATTTTTGGCTGCTGGTAGCCAATATAGTTTCATGGCAAAGTATATGGTTTTGCTTGATATGGATGCATGCACCAACACAAATTTCAAGAAGAATAAATAGGTTTTTCCAGCTGCTATGCTATCCAGATTTCCAGTGCAGTTTCCATTGCCAGTCTTTCCTGCTTGTGATAAACAACAAGGATTATACAACTACAGTGCATGAACGAGCTAGACATGGTAGTGGAGTCTCAAAGTGGAAAGCCTTCGCCAGAAAGTTAAGTCATCTTTCCCTTGATGGATTTCTCTATATGTGTTTGGGCCTTCCCTTTGGCATGTTATATTACTGATGGTGACAAAAAAGTAATAAGAGTAACTTTTGTAGTCTCTCAGCAGCCATTTAGTCAGGGACTCAGGGGAAGCATGGTGACAGCCGGGGATGACACCCGGCAGGCCGGCAGCCATGAATTGTTGACATATTGACGACAAAGGTGTTTATGATTGTACGCAACTTCTAAGCAGTGTAGTGTAGTAACCGAGTTTTTTTGGTCTGTGTGAGCCGTTGGATCCCTACTGCACTGTACCATCAAAGAATAGGGAAGAAAAACAAAACAGAATTTCAGACATTGGCAAATAAATGTCACTCTCATGCAGACAAATCTCTCATTCAACTTAACCGTAGAGTATATATGACAAGATTACTTGATCAAATGGAATACACATGATGAATTAGACCCAAGATAGGGGCAGTCAGAAACTGGAAAGCCTTTATCAGAAAGATTGTTATCTCTCCTTCAATGGAGTTCTTCAGTCTTTGGAGCTGTCCTTCACATGGTGCCGATGGTCGATGGCGGTAATGGTAACCGCAGGTGAGCATTTACGGCAGCTTATCAACTTCTTGGTCCCCCTAAAAAAAACCTTCCTGACAGCGTAGAATAGGACAAAAAATAAAATGTCTTGCGGATTAAGTGAGTAGTGAATGTAATATTTAGGTCAACACACGCGCCGTTGGATTTTTATCGGACAGTGAAGAAAAGGAAACAGGTTGTTTGACCCCGGGTTGCAAGAACCAAAACACAAATCGTAACATCATTTCGCTGTCAGATTGACTGACACTTGGGAAAATCTCACAACCATGAAGTAGCAACTGCAATATTATTATTCTACCAGAGCATCACTAAAATAGTTCCATGATAATTAAGAAAGAACACATCACTAAGAAACATCAGGTTCATTGCTAGTTGGCTGCACAACCAGACACAAGAACTGAAGAACATTGCTGAATTTTATTCATCGCTCAATTTAGCTGAGATGATGTTGCCATGAAATGGCTAGCTAATTTTAAGCCATGCCCCTGCTCATGCATGGACGCACTTCGTCTCGGGGTAACTAGGGAACGGGCAGAAGGCGACCTCGTAGTCGATGTTGCTGTCGTCGCCGCGGTGGTCGTTGAACGGGCATGTGTGGCGCTTGCCGTCGCCGGCGCGGTGGCTGGCGACGCAGCAGTCGGGGTCGTAGCACGTGAGGAAGCCGCCGTCCCCAAGGGCTCTGCACAAGATCCCCATAGGCACGTTGAACCCGTCGACGAGCGAGATGCTGTAGTTGTAGCTGTCCAGGGCGCTGCCGGAGGAGCCGAGGATGAACTCGGCCTGCGTCACGGGCGGCTTCCCGTAGTCGTCACAGCGCAGTGCGCCGTCGCAGTCGCCGGTTCCGCAGCTACCGCGGCCGGTGGCGGGGTCGAATGTGCAGTTGGTGCGGGCCCATATCCTGACCGAGGAGGTGCCGGCGGGCACCCTGAGGTTCCACGCCTGGCCGATCCCCAGGCCGATCCCCATCTCCGCGCCCCAGCCGACCGGGATGGCCGCCGGGTACACCACGAAAGGGCAAAAGTTCATGACGGTGAAGGTGGCACCCCTGGCGCCAGCGGTGAGCGAGAACGAGAACAGGAGAAGGATAGCCGAGGAGATCGCCGCCGGAGTTGCCATTGTAACTGTTTTGTCTTGTCTTCGTAGAGCGCACCCTCTAGGCAACAGAGTGCGTGCGTATATATAGAGGCCTTCCAGGAGAGAAGCCATCATTTAGGAGAATATAATTCGAAGCACGTAATGGCTTCTCTCACGAGTAGTCCATGGCTTCATCTCCTGCTGCTTCTCGTGGCCATGGGCACGTTCGCGGCAGCCGGTGGCAGCGGGAACCCCACCGCCGGGTTCCAGAAGGTGCAGCTCGCCAATGGCGATTTCCAGGTGCAGAGCCCGTACAACGTGCCGGAGAGCTAGCGGTTCCAATACGGCGACGGTGTGCGGACGTTTTGGGTGCACCGAAACGACAAACCCTTCAACACCGCCACGCACACCAACCCGCGCTCCGAAGTTAGGCTCCGGGTAAGTACATAGCTCATTGTTGAAATTCCAGCGTTCCAAACCGGCCATGGAGTCACATATATGAGCTATGGTCTTCCAGGGCCACGACTACTCGTTGGGGCTGTGGCAGTTCGAGGGCTACGGCTACGTGCCGTCCGGGACCTCCGGCGTGTCAGTGATGCAGATCCATAACGAGGAGGGCGCCGCGCACTCAACGGTGCTGATGTTGCACGTTTACGATGGGGTCCTGCGGTTCTACAGTGGGGTGGCCGTCGAGCCCAACATCTACGACCGGTGGTTCCGCCTCAATGTGATGCACGACGTCAGCGCATCCATAGTGGTTGTATATGTCGACGGCGAGCACAAGTTCGGCACCAGTGTGACCCCAAGCGAGTCCTACTACTTTAAGTTTGGGGTCTATATGCAGCACCATGACCAATCCAGCTGCATGGAGTCACGATTGTTAGAAGGGACAGAGGGATTGGTGTTATGTTCGTTGAATTGCTTGACATGATCATCTTGGAGTACAAGATAAGGTAGAATAATATCCTACGCTATCCTAGCTTTCCTAATAATCACGATATACTCATCATTCCCCCGCAGTCACAACGGTAGCGACGCAGACGGTGAGACCGGAGAAGAATCCGAAGGAAAGCCGACGGACACCCCCCATAGTCGTAACGGTCGACGCATCGCGGAAGTCGTGGCTGGAGTGAAAACCGACGAGGTTGCTCAAGCAAGGCGGTAGCCCTTTGTGCCGTTTGTCGAGGTAGCCGAGAAAGTAGGTGGTGTAGCCGTAGTCGAGGTAGCCGTGCGAAGAACGCCGTGGTCGGTGTCGAGTCGGGGTCGCCGGTGTCGAGGTAGTCGCCGAGGAGCCGTGGAAGAAGAGCAGCGGCGGCGGCGGCCTAAGGAGGAGGAGGCGGCGCTAGAGAAGGAGCGCGGCGTGTAAAAGTATTTGGGAAGCGTAGAACCCTTTGTCTCGGGCCGCATGTATATATATTAGGCAAAGCCTTGGCATACAAGTTACAAGGGGGGATCGATGGAACGATCAGGAGATCGACCAGATAGGTCGTTACAAGAAGATCGGGAACAGAAGAAAGGATAGAACTAGATACAGAATTTAAACAGAGACTTCTATCCCTATACGTATATTCCAACACTCCCCCTCAATCTAAAGCTCAAGGAGCTTTGCCAAGGTTAAGATTGTACTTGAAATCATTCAACCTTCTTTGGGTAAGAGGTTTTGTAAAACCATCTGCGAGCTGATCTCCTGTAGGAATAAACCGAATTTCCAGAAGCTTTCGAGCTACTCTTTCTCTGACAAAATGGAAATCAACTTCAATGTGTTTTGTTCGTGCATGAAAAACAGGATTTGCTGAGAGATATGTTGCACCAATATTATCTCACCACAATCTCGCAGCCTGTGGAGTTTTAACTCCAAGCTCATAAAGTAACGTTTGTATCCACATCACTTCAGCTGTAGCATTAGCCAAGGCCTTATATTCAGCCTCTGTGCTTGACCTAGAAACTGTGGCTTGTTTTCTTGCACTCAATGAAACAAGGTTAGTTCCCATAAATACAGCAAAACCACCTATAGATCTTCTATCATCAGCACACCCTGCCCAGTCAGCATCAGAATATGCAGCAACAAGCATAGAAGAAGACTTGGTAATGTTGAGACCAAGACCTTCTGAGAACTTGAGATACCTTAAAATTCTTTTGACTGCAGTCCAGTGAGTGGTTCTAGGTGCATGTAAGTATTGACATACCTTGTTCACTGAATAAGATATATCAAGAGTGTTAAATATTGCAAGGCACCTACACCACTCCTATAGTTTGTTGCATCCTCTGGTCCAAGAACTTCTCCACCTTCCACTGAAAGCTTTTCAGAGGTAGAAATTGGTGTATTAACTGGCTTGCAATTTTCCAATCCTACTCTCCTGAGAATGTCAGTTGTATATTTTTCCTGTGAGAGAAGTATGCCATCTTTAACTTGCTTTACCTCTATACCAAGGAAATAGTGAAGATCACCCAAGTCCTTAAGAGCAAATTCCAGCTTCAGATCTTTAAGCAAGCAAGTAGTGGCATCTGAACTTGAACTAGCAACAATTATATCATCAACATAAACCAACACAAAGATAGTGACATTGCCTTTATTAAAGAAGAACAATGAGGTATCTGCCTTGGATGGTATGAACCCAAGACGTTGCAACTGCATACTTAGTCTGGAATACCAAGCTCTTGGGGCCTGCTTCAAACCATACAAAGCTTTATCCAACTTAAAGACATGTTGTGGTGTGCTAGGATTCTCATAACCTGGTGGTTGCCGCATGAACACTTCTTCCTCAAGAACACCATGAAGAAACGCGTTCTGAACATCTAGCTGTCTTAGACTCCACCCTCTGGAAACAGCAATAGACAACACAAGGCGAATAGTAGTTGACTTAATAACAGGACTAAAGGTATCTTCATAATCAATTCCAAACCTTTGCTTAAATCCTTTGGCAACTAGTCTAGCTTTATATCTGTCTATGCTTCCATCAGACTTTCTTTTGATCTTATACACCCATTTGCAATCAATAACATTGTTTCCATACTTTGGTGGAACCAAGTGCCAAGTCTTATTTTTCATAAGTGCATTATATTCACTATCCATAGCTTCCTTCCAATTCTTATTAGCAAGCGCATCATCCAAATTGAGTGGTTCACCAGTGGTAGTAAGGAATGCACGTTTGATTTTGTCATACCTTATTGTACCATCATTGTATTGTTTTTCCTTGACAATACCTGACCGAGACCGCGTTTGCCGAGGAGTAGATGCAGGCAGCATAGGAGCAGTAGCTGCCACAGAAGATCCAGCCGGCACGTGATCCGAGGCGGATCCATGCAGAAGGCTAGCCGGTTCAGGCACCTGATCTGATGCGGATCCATGCCGCGCATGCAGCGAATCAGCGCGCACCGAACCCGCCGCCGCAGTACGCCCACGCTCGGAGACAGCTGGTGTGGGGTCGGACCCGCACCCACGGTCGGTTGCGGTGGAAACCTGTGCCGCGTCCGGTTCACTCCCCCCCGCACGAGGGCTGTCAGCGCGTGGGGACACAGCGGGAGACGGCGGGGCGTCATTGGCGCGAGGCGACGTTGCGGGACCGGTGGGCTCCACCCGATCAGCGCGATCGGCCACGAGACCAGGTGAGGCCAGGCGCACGGGAGAATCCTCCTGGGATCGCGCGCCGCCAGTAGGAGTCGTAGGCTGGGCAGGCGAATCGGCCTCGGAACGCCCGCTGTCAGCCGAATCTGCCGCGATTTCCGTGCCCTTCCTGTCTTTTCCTTCACACATAAAATGACAGGGTGATTGTGCACAAATAGCATCAACAGATTCAGAATTTTCATGGGATTTTTGCACGTGATCACATTCGTTTAATTCCCCCCCCCACTATCAGGTAATATTGTAGGATCGGAGAGAAGGGCAATCTCTGCACGAAGCAAGGCGCCCGCATTTGGATGTAATTTGGAAAACGGAAAGAGTGTCTCATCAAAGATAACATCACGAGAAATATAGATGCTTCCGGTAGAAATCTCAAGGCATTTATAACCTTTATGAAGATTACTATAACCAAGAAAAACACACTGTGTGGATCTAAACTCAAGTTTGTGATGATTGTAGGGACGCAAATTTGGGTAACATGCACACCCAAATATCTTTAGATAGTTGTAATCAGGTTTTTGATGATAGAGACGCTCTAATGGGGTAGTGTTTCCAATAACTTTGCTAGGGAGCCTATTGATAAGATAGGTGGCAGTGATAAAAGCTTCATCCCAGTACTTGAGAGGCACTGATGCATGAGCTAACAGAGAAAAGCCAACTTCAACAATGTGGCGATGTTTACGCTCGGCAGAGCCATTCTGTTGATGAGCATGAGGACAAGATACATGATGAGCAATCCCAATGCTACGGAAAAAAGAGTGGAGTTTCTCATACTCCCCTCCCCAGTCACTTTGGACAGCGAGAATTTTCCTATCAAATTGACGCTCAAATAGTTTCTGAAATTCTTGGAAAATAGAAAAAACCTCAGATTTGTATCGAAGCAAATAAATCCAAGTGAACTTGCTATAGTCATCGATAAAACTGACGTAATATTTTTTTCGACCAAAAGAATCTCGGGCATGGCCCCATACATCACTAAAAATAAGCTCTAATGGAGCATGAGACACACTAGTTGACTTGGGATAAGGAAGCTGATGGCTTTTGGCACATTGACAAGCTTCGCAAACAGACTCAGAAACTAGACTAGGAGACAAAGAAAGTTTGTCTTTATTGACTATTTGTTTGACAATGATCAAAGATTGATGCCCTAATCGTTGATGCCACCGTGCCAAGGAGGGCTTGATGACGGAGTAGACGTGACGACGCTTGAGACCTAGTGCTCCGGATGGAATGGGGTAGAGGCCGCCAACGCATCTACCGTGATGAAGTAGTTCCCTCGTTGCCCGATCCTTGATGAAAAAATAACGAGGGTGAGTTTCAAAGAAAACATTATTGTCGGTGGCTAGTCGAGACATGGAAGCAAGGTTTTTGTCAGCTTGAGGGACATGAAGCACATCTCTAAGAACAAGATTATGTTTGAGTGTAGGGGAATTAATTGAACTTTGACCGATATGACAAATATCCATACCTCCACCACTGGCGGTGTGAATCTGGTCGGTGCCATGGTAGCGCTCACGAAGGGCAAGTTGCTCGAGCTCGTTCGTCACATGATCCGTAGCGCCGGAGTCCACGTACCAAACGCCGTCACCACCCTGCTCACGCATGGCAGCCGTAACATGGCGATCAGAGGGCACAAAGTCCTCATCATAGCGATGCCAGCAGTCAATCACCTCGTGACCAGACTTCTTGCAGAGCTGGCATCGGGGGCGCGGACGGGAAGGAGGGCGGCGGCCGTTGTTGTTGTTGAAGCCGCCGCTGTTGCCGCTGGTGTTGTAGCCGCCCCCACCATGGGAGCCAGAGCCCCCACCGGAGCGTGCGCCTTCTCCTGGAGAGGCGCCGCGTCCGCACCCGCCGCCGCGCTGTCCCTGGTGACCGCGCCCACGGCCGCGGCCACGAGAGGCGGAGTTGACGGAGGACTGCCGAAGATCGCCGCCGTGGAGGAGGGTGAGGCGGGCATCAAAACTGAGCAGCTGGCTGTAGAGATCTTGGACGGTGATGGGTTCCACCCTGGCGGCGAGTGCAGAGACCACCGGGTTGTACTCCATATCCAAGCCGGCAAGGATTTTGGAGACGATCTCCGGATCAGATAGGGCCGAAGCCGTGCTTGCGACCTCATCAGTGAGACTTTTGATCTTACCAAGATAATCAGCCATGGACATATTACCTTTCTTGAGGTTGGTGAGCTCGATGCGAGTGTTTATCGCTTGGGCTTGGCTCTGAGCAGCAAACATGGCGTGGATGGTGTTCCACACCTCGGCCGGCGTCTGGAGCGTGGCGACCTGGGCAAGAATCTCATGGGAAAGTGAACCCATTAAGTATCCTTGGAGTTGTTGCTGCTGTGCATACCAGAGGGATCTTGCAAAGTTGACGACTTGTTCATCTTTGCCTTCCTTGGTGATGGTGAGGGTGGCCGGCGGTGGCGGGCTCGCCGCGTCGAGGTGATGCTCCATCTGGGCACCTCTGATCTGCGGGAGCACAATGGCCTTCCAGAGCAGGAAGTTGCCCCGCGTAAGCTTCTCCTGTGGTGGCGATCCGAGGGAGGTGGTGTTGTGGGTGGAGGTGGAAGATGATGCGAAGGTGGAGGATGGGGTGGTGGCGAGCGCACCCATGGTGCTTGGAGTCATGGCCGCGGTGGTGGTGGACATAGTCTCGGTCGCGAAGGTAGCTAGATGCAATCTCTCTCGATTGGATGAGGAAGAGGCTCTAATACCATGTAAAAGTATTTGGGAAGCGTAGAACCCTTTGTCTCGGGCCGCATGTATATATATATTAGGCAAAGCCTTGGCATACGAGTTACAAGGGGGGAACGATGGAACGATCAGGAGATCGACCAGATAGGTTGTTACAAGAAGATCGGGAACAGAAGAAAGGATAGAACTAGATACAGAATTTAAACAGAGACTACTATCCCTATACGTATATTCCAACACGGCGGCGGTGCTCGAAATAGGCGATAATGAACCCGACAGCGTAACGAAGACCGGCGCGGATTGTGACGTTCCCGCGCCAAGGGAGACGGCGCGACGCATATCACGTGGAAGTCAACGCGCGTGGACGGCGGTGGACCGCGGGCCACAGCGTTACGGCCTGAAGGGGCGACGCAACAGCGGCGGGTAGGTCGGGGCGACGACGGGGAAGACCTCAGGGCGGTTGTAGGGATCGCGTGCCACGCTCGCTATGGCCCGACGGGGCGACGCAGCGACAGCGCGAGGATCGGTGCAGCATCAAGGACGGCCAGGAGCGGACGGCCTCGGTGCGGTGGTTGACTGCGGGCCGCGGCACTATGGCCCGAAGGGGCGACGCAGCGGCAGCACGCGAGGTGGTGCAACCACGGGAACGGCCTCGGGACGGCGACGTGGACCGCGTACCACGCTCGCTACGGCCCGACGGGGTGACGCAGCGGCGGCGCGAGGGTCGGTGCAGCCACGGGACGACCTGACGCGACGGCCTCGGGACGGCGGTGGACCGCGAGCCGCAACGCTATAACCCGAAGGGGCGACGCAGCGATGATGCGGGTCTGTGCAACCAGGAGAAGAACGACGGGGCGCCGGCGCTGCTGCCCGATGGGGCGACGCAGTGGCAGCCCGTTGCTCGATCAGTGAGGCGTGTTGAACTCATAGACAGTCTTCAAAGGATCTGTAGAGACGCACGCAAACATACTGATCAGGTCAGTTGCGCGGCGTGGATAGGACAGATCTTGGACGGGCAGGTCATCTCGGTCGGTGATGCAGATGCCCACGCGGTGCATCGTGCAGCCACACCGTGCGCGGCGCGTGCAACCGGGCAGGGACGCGCTTTGCGCAAGAGGCCGACGGCCGCGTCCATGCATCAGCAGCCACAACACACCGCTAGGCACACGTGCAGCCACACCCATGGAGGAACCAAGGTCTGTGAGCACGGAGCAGCGGCGGTTGGCGCGTGAGTAGCCGCTGGACTCGCGTCGTGCGGCTGCCGGATCAGCGCGCTCGCGAGACAGCCGTGAAGCCCGACGCAAAATCCAGCCTGAAGACGATGAAGATGTCGATGAAGCAAACATGCGTTGGATGAAGCAAACATGCGTTGTAGACGGCCAACGGCGACGGGCGACGCAAATCGATCTTAAATCGAAAAACCAAAGAAAAATAACACCGATCAATCGATCGGCGAGAGAGAAAAACCCCAATCAACGGATCGACAAAAAGACTCTCTAGGGCAGCCGATCAACGCGACCGGCAGACGAACCCTAGGCACGGGCGGCGCGGCCCCCGGCAACGGTCATCGAGGCCGACCGCCCCGGGGGCGGCGCGCAGGGCGGAAGCGGCGGACGGCGGCTAGGGTTGGATTGGTTAGGCTGATACCATGTTAAAAGGGAGAGAGGGATTGGTGTTATGTTCGTTGTATTGCTTGACATGATGATCTTGAAGTACAAGATAAGGTAGAATAATATCCTACAATATCCTAGCTTTCCTAATAATCACGATACTCAACAATGACGATGGACCAACGTCACCCTCTATTCTACTAGTAAGCTTGTACGTGCAACGCATGTCTCAATCAATACTATTTTCAATGATACAGCTACTACGACGCAACAAACGATGGTAATTACTATGCAAACAATGGTTGGCATACGATAATGTATTGGACAACCGTGCCCAACCATGTTATGATTATTTGAGTAATTCAAACTTGATTTGTGAGATATCATCTATTCCAAGCCAATAATGCGTAAAATTACATTGGAAAAGGAATATAAAAAAACCAAGCAATACAATTTTCTATTGCTTTACTGAAAAAAAGTTCAATTGTACACACTATCTTGTCTCATTGAAATATCTTCACCGAGATTATGTTCTCTCCTTCCTCTTCATCCAGATTCAGCACTGAAAAGGCATTTAAATTGCTCATTTGTCGACACTCAACATAGGAGATCAATAATACTTTGGCAGCAAATCACTAAAAAGGAAAGACATGTAAGAAAATGACAACAACAAAAAATCCAAGATTACATTCATTATATGGCATGGTATCATACTTTCCAAGGTACTTTCATAAGCTAATGAGCTGAAACTATAGATACTGATTGAAATAAGATGTGCCTAGTTGGCAACCCTAACTTTGGCCAACATCAATTTTCATCATGTATAAAGTTCCAAGCCTAAAGAAAACATAAATGTATATGGACATAGCAGAATAATGGGTGCATGATAGTTGGTTAAATAAGTGAACCATTTCTGCCCAACAAAGATTTGAATTCAATTTATTGTCATGTGAATTGGTGCACAGTTTATCAAGGTGTAACCATGCAAAGAAAGATCTTGCCAGATGAAACATGAGTGAAAACGATGATTCAGGCCCACACTCCTTACTAACAAACGGGAAAGCCTATCATTTATATAAACCAATAGGCAAGTCTCCCATCTTCAACCAAGCAAATTGATAGCAAGTTAGTTGAATGTAAAAAAGGGATAGGGGAAGACATATATGAAAACTAAGTTCATGTAAATAGAATGATAGAGAATCTGCAGGTTTTGAGCACTGCCATCAAAGCCAGGACACAGCTGGCATCCAACTTGAACAAATTGTAATGTTCGCGTACGGAAAAAGCTAATCTTCATTGACAAGAAACAGTAACGTTCAAACATTGAAACCTCCTGAAAAACACGATACAATAATTGTATGTCATCATCTGACTGAAGCCATTAATTAGTAGTGCCGTTACCAAATTTGATTTCAAACAAAAACATGGAAAAGTAAAAAAGTAGAATTTTTGTTGCAATGCTCATTATAATTAGTGTGTTGTTGTGAAATATTTCTGGTTACAGTAGAAAATATAACTTTAAGTTCTGCGAATTTCTCGACTCTCCTATATGAGCTATACATCTTAAATGTCCCCCACTATGTCTGTACAGCAGAAGCATCCTCGAGCAACTGTCAGGCTTCATTTGTTGTTGCTAATAAAAATAGAGACATAGCCGAAATATAAAGTCAAATCACCCATGTAAGAGACATCAGTGAGAGACTAAATTGTGTGATAAAGAGCTTGTCATCAAAGATAAGCATGTGACGGAAGCAGCAAAAAAATTATAAAGTTGCTCCTTCACTTTTTAAATTTCCTTATTCATAGTCCCTCCTTCCCAAAATATAAGGCACGCTTGAGATTGCATGGTCTTTAATGCACAACTCTGCACAGTAATACAAAAAAATTATATGATTATACCATTTATAAATGGTATCATCGTATTTGCAATTTTTTTAATTTGTGTAGACATAATATAAGTGAAAATCAAATTCAAAGTTGTGAATCGAAGACCAAAAAAAGTCAATTGTGCCGTATATATTGGTAAGGAGGGAGTATATAGCATCGGGAGTTCCATGCAAGAACTCAACAAAATTGAAGGTAGCACTCACATTAGTATAACAAAGGAAGTCATCCAGAATTATGACTTATAAATTATAATGAGTAAAATAAAAGTAAGTCGCTAGGAATAGAAACAAACCAGCAACCACCCGCATTGTACCATACATGATCTTGTTGGGAAAGGGAAGTAATTTCTAACTTGACAGACATCCACCGATTGCAGAAATGGAATGTGGGTCTAGGGGCACGCTGGATGCGAGCTGCCAAATATTTGTAATCTGAATGGGAAGTATCACAGATTGCATAAGATTAGAGAATTCAATACAGGACTAAAAATAGAGCTTGCATAAAGTAATGAAGGTAATACCTTTCTTGTACTTACTGAATTCTTTGTACGAACATTTGCTGATTTTTTTTAAATTGGCATTAATCTGGAAAAAGGAAACTATGAGAAGCACCAAACCAAGGTCATTAAATTTAGGCCCTACACCATAGAAATGTCCTCTTTCTCATATTAAGGGCTCATCAACTTGCAACGGAAGGATTCAATTGGTGCCTGGTTGGGGTTCAGAAGCTACACAAACCAGTTTAGGCACTAACATTTACCCATAGAAATGCCAACTCTCTCATGTTATCAGAGTGTACACAATGGCCATCTCAACTGGAAGGTTGTACACCTAGGGTAAATATTTCTTCTATCTTACTAATAAAATGAAAAGGGACCACCAACGGTTAGCACACTGGCCACCTTGTAACAGGAGTGCTATGAGCAAAATACAAAAGACAAGCTTAAAAATACCCACGGGCATTAGTGACAAGGGAGATGCAAAGATATAGAGACAAAAACCATAATATTTGTGTTGGGGAACGTAGTAATTTTAAAAAAATTCCTACGCACACGCAAGATCATGGTGATGGCATAGCAACGAGAGGGGAGAGTATTGTCCACGTACCCTCGTAGACCGAAAGCGGAAGCGTTATGACAACGTGGTTGATGTAGTTGTACGTCTTCACGATCTGACCGATCCAAGTACCGAACGTACGGCACCTCCGAGTTCAGCACACGTTCAGCTCGATGACGATCCCCGGGCTCCGATCCAGCAAAGCGTCGGGGATGAGTTCCGTCAGCACGACGGCATGGTGACGATGATGATGTTCTACCGGCGCAGGGCTTCGCCTAAACTCCGCGACGATATGACCGAGGTGGAATATGGTGGAGGGGGGCATCGCACACGGCTAAGGAACGATCCGTAGATCAACTTGTGTGTCTATGAGGTGCCCCTGCCCCCGTATATAAAGGAGTGGAGGAGGGGGAGGGCCGGCTCTCTCTATGGTGCGCCCTAGGGGAGTCCTACTCCCACCGGGAGTAGGATTCCCCCTTTCCTAGTAGAACTAGGAACCCTTCCATGTAGTAGGAGTAGGAGAGAAGGAAAGGGGAGAGAGAAGGAGAAGGAAGGAAGGGGGCGCCCCCCCTCCCTAGTCTAATTCGGACTAGTCCAAGGGGAGGGGTGCGGCCACCCTTTTGGCCCTTTCTCTCCTTTCCCGTATGGCCCATTGAGGCCCAATACGAATTCCGTAACTCTCCGGTACTCCGAAAAATACCCGAATCACTCGGAACCTTTCCGAACTCCGAATATAGTCGTCCAATATATCGATCTTTACATCTCGACCATTTCGAGACTCCTCGTCATGTCCCCATCTCATCCGGGACTCCGAACTCCTTCGGTAAATCAAAACTCATAAACTCATAATAAAACTGTCATCGAAACCTTAAGCGTGTGGACCCTACGGGTTCGAGAACTATGTAGACATGACCTAGAACTATTCTCGGTCAATAACCAATAGCGGAACCTGGATGCTCATATTGGCTCCTACATATTCTACGAAGATCTTTATCGGTCAAACCGCATAACAACATATGTTGTTCCCTTTGTCATCGGTATGTTACTTGCCCGAGATTCGATCGTCGGTATCTCAATACCAAGTTCAATCTCGTTACCGGCAAGTATCTTTACTCGTTACGTAATGCATCATTCTGTAACTAACTCATTGTTCTCATACATGGATCCCATCTCAGATTTCATGGCCTCAAACCATTTTGCGGAATCTGGGCTCATCATCGCTTCCTCATAGTTCGTATGTTTATCATGGTCTAGTAACATGACTTTCAGAACCGGATTACCGTACCACTCTGGTGCGTACCATACTCTGGAAGACCTACGAGGTTCTGTAGTAACTTGATCAGAAGCTTCATGATCATCATCATTAGCTTCCTCACTAATTGGTGTAGGAATCACTGGAACTGATTTCAGTGATGAACTATTTTCCAATTCAGGATAAGGTACAGTTACCTCATCAAGTTCTACTTTCCTCCCACTCACTTCTTTCGAGAGAAACTCCTTCTCTAAAAAGGATCCATTTTTAGCAACGAATATCTTGCCTTCGGATCTGTGATAGAAGGTGTACCCAACAGTTTCCTTTGGGTATTCTATGAAGATGCACTTCTCCAATTTGGGTTTGAGCTTATCAGGATGAAACTTTTTCACACAAGCATCGCAGCCCCAAACTTTAAGAAACGGCAACTTGGGTTTCTTACTAAACCACAGTTCATATGGTGTCATCTCAATGGATTTAGATGGTGCCCTTTTAACGTGAATGCAGCTGTCTCTAATGCATAACCCCGAAACAATAGTGGTAAATCAATAAGAGACATCATAGATCGCACCATATCCAATAAAGTGCAGTTACGACATTCGGACACACCATAACGTTGGGGTGTTCCAGGTGGCGTGAGCTGTGAAACTATTCCACATTATTTTAATTGAGGACCAAACTCGTAACTCAAATATTCGTCTCCGCGATCAGATCGCAGAAATTTTATTTTCTTGTTACGATGATTTTTCCACTTCACTCTAAAATTCTTCGAACCTTTCAACTATTTCAGACTTATGTTTCGTCAAGTAGATATACCCATATCTGCTCAAATCATCTTGTGAAGGTCAGAAAATTACGATACTTTGCCACGAGCATCAACACTCATTCGATCGCATACATCGGTATGTATTATTTCCAATAAGTCAGTAGCTTGTTCCACTGTTCCGGAGAATGGAGTTTTAGTCATCTTGCCCAAAAGGCACGGTTCGCAAGCATCAAATGATTCATAACCAAGTGATTCCGAAAATCCATCTTTATGGAGTTTCTTCATGCGCTTTACACCAATATGACCCAAACGGCAGTGCCACAAATAAATTGCACTATCATTATTAACTTTGCATCTTTTGGCATCAATATTATGAATATGTGTATCACTACGATCGAGATCCAACAAACTATTTTCATTGGGTGTATGACCATTGAAGGTTTTATTCATGTAAACAGAACAACAATTATTATCTAATTTTAAATGAATAACCGTATTGCAATAAACATGATCAAATCATATTTATGCTCAATGCAAATGCCAAATAACATTTATTTAGGTTTAACACTAATCCCAAAAGTATAGGGAGTGTGCGATGATGATCATATCAATCTTGGAACTACTTCCAACACTCATCGTCACTTCCCCTCAACTAGTCTCTGTTTATTATGTAACTCCTGTTTTGAGTTACTAATCTTAGCAACCGAACAAGTATCAAATACTCAGGGGCTACTATAAACACTAGTAAGGCACACATCAATAACATGTATATCAAATATACCCTTGTTCACTTTGACATCCTTCTTATCCACCAAATATTTAGGGCATTTCCGCTTCCAGTGACCATTTCCTTTGCAGTGTAAACACTCAGTTTCAGGCTTTGGTCCAGCTTTGGTCTTCTTCATGGGAGTGACAACATGTTTGCCATTCTACTTGAAGTTTCCCTTTCTTTCCCTTTGCCCTTTTCTTGAAACTAGTGGTCTTGTCAATCATCAACACTTGATGCTCTTTCTTGATTTCTACCTTCGTCTATTTCAACATCACGAAGATCTCGGGAATCGTTTTCGTCATCCCTTGCATACTATAGTTCATCACAAAGTTCTAGTAACTTAGTGATGGTGACTAGAGAATTCTATCAATCACTATCTTATCTGGAAGATTAACTCCCACTTGATTCAAGCGATTGAAGTACCCAGACAATCTGAGCACATGCTCACTAGTTGAGCGATTCTCCTCCATCTTTTAGCTATAGAACTTGTTGGAGACTTCATATCTCTCAACTCGGGTATTTGCTTGAAATATTAACTTTAGTTCCTGGAACATCTCATATGGTCCATGACGTTCAAAACATCTTTGAAGTCCCGATTCTAAGCCGTTAAGCATGGTGCACTAAACTATCAAGTAGTCATCATATTGAGCTAGCCAAACGTTCATAACGTCTGCATCTGCTCCTGCAATAGGTTTGTCACCTAGCGGTGCATCAAGGACATAATTCTTCTGTGCAGCAATGAGGATAAACCTCAGATCACGGATCGAATCTGCATCATTGCTACTAACATTTTCAACACAATTTTCTCTAGGAACATATCAAAATAAACATATGAAAGAAACAACGCGAGCTATTGATCTACAACATAATTTGCAAAATACTATCAGGTACTAAGTTCATGATAAATTTAAGTTCAATTAATCATATTACTTAAGAACTCCCACTTAGACAGACATCTCTCTAGTCATCTAAGTGATCACGTGATCCAAATCAACTAAACCATGTCCGATCATCACGTGAGATGGAGTAGTTTTCAATGGTGAACATCACTATGTTGATCATATCTACTATATGATTCACGCTCGACCTTTCGGTCTCCGTGTTCCGAGGCCATATCTGTATATGCTAGGCTCGTCAAGTTTAACCTGAGTATTCCGCGTGTGCAACTGTTTTGCACCCGTTGTATTTGAACGTAGATCCTATCACACCCGATCATCACGTGGTGTCTCAGCACGAAGAACTTTCGCAACGGTGCATACTCAGGGAGAACACTTCTTGATAATTAGTGAGAGATCATCTTAAAATGCTACCGTCAATCAAAGCAAGATAAGATGCATAAAGGATAAACATCACATGCAATCAATATAAGTGATATGATATGGCCATCATCATCTTGTGCTTGTGACCTCCATCTTCAAAGCATCATCATGATCACCATCGTCATCGGCGTGACACCTTGATCTCCATCGTAGCATCGTTGTCGTTACGCCATCTATTGCTTCTACGACTATCGCTACTGCTTAGTGATAAAGTAAAGCAATTACAGGGTGTTTGCATTTCATACAATAAAGCGACAACCATATGGCTCCTGCCAGTTGCCGATAACTTCGGTTACAAAATATGATCATCTCATACAATAAAATATAGCATCACGTCTTCACCATATCACATCACAACATGCCCTGCAAAAATAAGTTAGACGTCCTCTACTTTGTTGTTGCAAATTTTACGTGGCTGCTACGGGCTGAGCAAGAACCGTTCTTACCTACGCATCAAAACCACAACGATAGTTCGTCAAGTTAGTGCTGTTTTAACCTTCTCAAGGATCGGGCGTAGCCACACTCGGTTCAACTAAAGTTGGAGAAACTGACACCCGCCAGCCACCTGTGTGCAAAGCACGTCGGTAGAACCAGTCTCGCGTAAGCGTACGCGTAATGTCGGTCCGGGCCGCTTCATCCAACAATACCGCCGAACCAAAGTATGACATGCTGGTAAGCAATATAACTTGTATCGCCCACAACTCACTTGTGTTCTACTCGTGCATATTGAAGGAAATATGCCCTAGAGGCAATAATAAAGTTATTATTTATTTCCTCATATCATGATAAATGTTTATTATTCATGCTAGAATTGTATTAACCGGAAACATGATACATGTGTGAATACATAGACAAAACTATAGTCACTAGTATGCCTCTACTTGACTAGCTCATTAATCAAAGATGGTTATGTTTCCTAACCATAGACATGTGTTGTCATTTGATTAGTGGGATCACGTCATTAGGAGAATGATGTGATTGACATGACCCATTCCGTTAGCCTAGCACTTGATCGTTTAGTATGTTGCTATTGCTTTCTTCATGACTTATACATGTTCCTGTAACTATGAGATTATGCAACTCCCGTTTACCGGAGGAACACTTTGGGTACTACCAAACGTCACAACGTAACTGGGTGATTATAAAGGAGTACTACAGGTGTCTCCGAAGGTACATGTTGAGTTGGCGTATTTCGAGATTAGGTTTTGTCACTCCGATTGTCGGAGAGGTATCTCTGGGCCCTCTCGGTAATGCACATCATTATGAGCCTTGCAAGCAATGTGACCAAATGAGTTGATTACGGGATGATGCATTATGGAACGAGTAAAGAGACTTGCCAGTGACGAGATTAAACTAGGTATTGGATACCGACGAACAAATCTCGGGCAAGTAACATACCGATGACAAAGGGAACAACGTATGTTGTTATGCGGTTTGACCGATAAAGATCTTCGTAGAATATGTAGGAGCCAATATGAGCATCCAGGTTCCGCTATTGGTTATTGACCGAGAATAGTTCTAGGTCATGTCTACATTGTTCTCGAACCCGTAGGGTCCGCACGCTTAAGGTTTCGATGACAGTTATATTATGAGTTTATGAGTTTTGATGTACCGAAGGAGTTCGGAGTCCCGGATGAGATCGGGGACATGACGAGGAGTCTCGAAATGGTCGAGCCGTAAAGATCGATATATTGGACGACTATATTCGGACTTCGGAAAGGTTCCGAGTGATTTAGGTATTTTCGGGGGTACTGGGGAGTTACGGGAATACGAGGAAGAAGCAATGGGCCTCATGGGCCAAGTGGTGGAAGAGAGGAGACAGGGCGCGCGGCCCCCCTAGCCCAAACCGAATTGGACTAGGGGGGCGGCCCCCCTTTCCTCCTTTTCCTCCATCTCCTTCCTTCTCCTTCTCCTTCCCTTCCTTCCCCTCTCCTAGTTGGACTAGGAAAGGAGGTAGTCCTACTCCCGGTGGGAGTAGGACTCCTGCCTGGCGCGCCCTCCCTTGGCCGGCCGCCTCCTCCCCCTTGCTCCTTTATATACGGGGGCAGGGGGGCACCCCATGACACACAAGTTGATCTACGGATCGTTCCTTAGCCGTGTGTGGTGCCCCCCTCCACCATATTCCACCTCGGTCATATCGTGGGGGAGTTTAGGCGAAGCCCTGCGCCGGTATAACATCATCATCGTCACCACGCCGTCGTGCTGACGGAACTCATCTCCGGAGCTCGGCTGGATCGGAGGCCGGAGATCGTCATCGAGCTGAACGTGTGCTGAACTCGGAGGCCCCGTACGTTCGGTGCTTGGATCGGTCGGATCGTGAAGACGTACGACTACATCAACCGCGTTGTGCTAACGCTTCCTCTTATGGTCTACGAGGGTACGTGGACGAACACTCTTCCCTCTCATTGCTATGCCATCACCATGATCTTGCGTGTGCGTAGGAATTTTTTTGAAATTACTACGTTCCCCAATAGTGGTATCAGAGCCTAGGTTTTATGGTTTGATGTTATATGCACAAGTAGAACACAAATGAGTTGTGGGCGATATAAGTCATACTGCTTACCAGCATGTCATACTTTGGTTTGGCGGTATTGTTGGATGAAGCGGCCCGGACTGACATTACGCGTACGCTTACGCGAGACTGGTTTTACCGCCGTGCTTTGCACACAGGTGACTAGCGGGTGTCAGTTTCTCCAACTTTAGTTGAACCGAGTGTGGCTACACCCGGTCCTTGCGAAGGTTAAAACAGCATCAACTTGACAAACTATCGTTGTGGTTTTGATGCGTAGGTGAGATTGGTTCTTGCTTAAAGCCTGTAGCAGCCACGTAAAACTTGCAACAACAAAGTAGAGGACGTCTAACTTGTTTTTGCAGGGCATGTTGTGATGTGACATGGCCAAGACGTGATGCTATATTTTATTGTATGAGATGATCATGTTTTGTAAGCGAAGTTATCGGCAACTGGCAGGAGCCATATGGTTGTCGCTTTATTGTATGAAATGCAAACGCCCTGTAATTGCTTTACTTTATCACTAAGCGGTAGCGATAGTCATAGAATCAATAGATGGCGTAAACGACAACGATGCTACGATGGAGATCAAGGTGTCGCGCCGGTGACGATGGTGATCACGACGGTGCTTCAGAGATGGAGATCACAAGCACAAGATGATGATGGCCATATCATATCACTTATATTGATTGCATGTGATGTTTATCCTTTATGCATCTTATCTTGCTTTGATTGATGGTAGCATTTTAAGATGATCTCTCACTAAAAATTATCAAGAAGTGTTCTCCCTGAGTATGCACCGTTGCCAAAGTTCGTCGTGCCCAGACACCACGTGATGATCGGGTGTGATAAGCTCTACGTCCATCTACAACGGGTGCAAGCCAGTATTGCACACGCAGAATACTCAGGTTAAACTTGACGAGCCTAGCATATACAGATATGGCCTCGGGACACGGAGACCGAAAGGTCGAGCGTGAATCATATAGTAGATATGATCAACATAGTGATGTTCACCATTCAAAACTACTCCATCTCACGTGATGATCGGTCATGGTTTAGTTGATTTGGATCACATGATCACTTAGATGACTAGAGAGATGTCTGTCTAAGTGGGAGTTCTTAAGTAATATGATTAATTGAACTTAAATTTATCATGAACTTAGTCCTAGTAGTATTTTGCAAATTATGTTGTAGATCAATAGCTCGCGTTGTTGCTTTCATATGTTTATTTTGATATGTTCCTAGTGAAAACTGTGTTGAAAAATGTTAGTAGCAATGTTGCGGATTTGATCCGTGATCTGAGGTTAATCCTCATTGCTGCACAGAAAAATTATGTCCTTAATGCACCGCTAGGTGATAGACCTATTGCAAGAGCATATGTAGACGTTATGAACGTTTGGCTAGCTCAATATGATGACTACTTGATAGTTTAGTGCACCATGCTTAACGGCTTAGAATCGGGACTTCAAAGACGTTTTAAACGTCATGGACCATATGAGATGTTCCAGGAATTGAAGTTAATATTTCAAGAAAATACCCGAGTTGAGAGATATGAAGTCTCCAACAAGTTCTATAGCTAAAAGATGGAGGAGAACCGCTCAACTAGTGAGCAAGTGCTCAGATTGTCTGGGTACTACAATCGCTTGAATCAAGTGGGAGTTAATCTTCCAGATAAGATAGTGATTTACAGAATTCTCTAGTCACCATCACTAAGTTACTAGAACTTCGTGATAAACTATAGTATGCAAGGGATGACGAAAACGATTCCCGAGCTCTTCGTGATGTTGAGATCGATGAAGGTAGAAATCAAGAAAGTGCATCAAGTGTTGATGATTGACAGACCACTAGTTTCAAGAAAAGGGCAAAGGGAAAGGAAGGGAACTTCAAGTGGAAAAGACAAGCAAGTTGTCACTCCCGTGAAGAAGACCAAAGCTGGACCAAAGCCTGAAACTTAGTGCTTACACTGCAAAGGAAATGATCACTGGAAGCGGAAATGCCCTGGATATTTGGTGGATAAGAAGGATGGCAAAGTAAAAAAGGGTATATTTGATATACAGATTATTGATGTGTGCCTTACTAGTGTTTATAGTAGCCCCTGAGTATTTGATACTTGTTCGGTTGCTAAGATTAGTTAATCGAAACAGGAGTTACATAATAAAGAGAGACTAGTTGAGGGGAAGTGACGATGAGTGTTGGAAATAGTTCCAAGATTGATATGATCATCATCACGCACTCCCTATATTTTCGAGATTAGTGTTAAAGCTAAATAAATGTTATTTAGCGTTTGCGTTGAGCATGAATATGATTTGATCATGTTTGTTGCGATACGGATATTCATTTGAAGTTAAAGAATAATTGTTATTCTGTTTACATGAATAAGACCTTCGATGGTTATACACCCAATAAAAATAGTTTGTTGGATCTCGATCGTAGTGATACACATATTCATAATATTGATGCCAAAAGATGCAAAGTTAATAATGATAGTGCAACTTATTTGTGGCACTGCCGTTTGGGTCATATCGGTGTAAAGCGCATGAAGAAACTCCATAAAGATGGATTTTTGGAATCACTTGGTTATGAATCATTTGATGCTTGCGAACCGTGCCTTTTGGGCAAGATGACTAAAACTCCGTTCTCCGGAACAATGGAACAAGCTACTAACTTATTGGAAATAATACATACTGATGTATGCGATCCAATGAGTGTTGATGCTCGTGGCAAGTATCGTTATTTTCTGACCTTCACAAGATGATTTGAGCAGATATGGGTATATCTACTTGATGAAACATAAGTCTGAAATAGTTGAAAGGTTCAAAGAATTTCAGAGTGAAGTGGAAAAATCATCGTAACAAGAAAATAAAGTTTCTGCGATCTGATCGCGGAGATGAATATTTGAGTTACGAGTTTGGTCTTTAATTAAAACAATGTGGAATAGTTTCACAGCTCACGCCACCTGGAACACCACAACGTTATGGTGTGTCCAAACATCGTAACCACACTTTATTGGATATAGTGCGATCTATGATGTCTCTTACTAATTTACCACTATTGTTTTGGGGTTATGCATTAGAGACAGCTGCATTCACGTTAAAAGGGCACCATCTAAATCTGTTGAGATGACACCATATGAACTGTGGTTTAGCAGTAAACCTAAGCTGTCGTTTCTTAAATTTTGGGGCTGTGATGCTTATGTGAAAAAGTTTCAAACTGATAAGCTCGAACCCAAATCGGAAAAGTGCGTCTTCATAGAATACCCAAAGGAAACTATTGAGTACACCTTCTATCACAGATCCGAAGGCAAGTTATTCGCTGCTAAGATGGATCCTTTCTAGAGAAGAAGTTTCTCTCGAAAGAAGTGAGTGGGAGGAAAGTAGAGCTTGATAAGGTAATTTGTACCTTCTCCCGAATTGGAAAGTAGTTCATCACAGAAATCTGTTCCTGTGACTAGTGAGGAAGCTAATGATGATGATCATGTAACTTCAGATCAAGTTACTACCGAACCTCGTAGGTAAAACAGAGTGAGATCCGCACCAGAGTAGTACGGTAATCCTGTTCTGGAGGACATGTTACTTGACCATGACAAACCTACGAACTATGAGGAAGCGATGATGAGCCCAGATTCCACAAAATGGCTTAATGCCATGAAATCTGAGATGGGATCCATGTATGAGAACAAAGTCTGGACTTTGGTGGAGTTGCCCGATGATCGGCAAGCCATATTGTATAAATGGATCTTCAAGAGGAAGACGGACGTTGATAGTAGTGTTACTATCTACAAAGTTCGACTTGTCGCAAAAAGGTTTTTTACAAGTTCAAGGTGTTGACTACAATGAGATTTTCTCAACTGTAGCGATGCTTAAGTCTGGCTGAATCATGTTAGCAATTGCCGCATTTTATGAAATCTGGCAAATGGATAGACAAAACTGCATTCCTTAATGGATTTATTTAAGAAGAGTTGTGTATGATGCAACCAGAAGTTTTTGTCAATCCTAAAGGTGTTAACAAAATGTGCAAGCTCCAGCGATCCATCAATGGACTGGTGCAAGCATCTCGGAATTGGAATATACGCTTTGATGAGTTGATCAGAGCATATGGTTTTATACAGACTTTTGGAAAGGCCTGTATTTACAAGAAAGTGAGTGGGAGCACTACAACATTTCTGATAAGTATATGTGAATGACATATTGTTGATCGAAAATAATGTAGAATTATTCTGCAAAACATAAAGGAGTGTTTGAAAGGAGTTTTTAATGAAATACCTCTGTAAAGATACTTACACATTGAGCATCAAGATCTATAGAGATAAATCAAGACGCTTGGTAAGTTTTTTCAATGAGTACATACCTTGACAAGTTTTTGAAGTAGTTCAAAATGTAACAGTCAAAGAAAGAGTTCTTGCCAGTGTTGCAAAGGTGTGAAATTGAGTAAGACTCAAATACCGACCACGGCAGAAAATAGAAAAGAGAATGAAAGTCATTCCCTATGCCTCAGTCATAGGTTCTATAAAGTATGCTATGCTGTGAACCAGACCTATTGTATACCTTGCTCTGAGTTTGACAAAGGAATACAATTTTGATCTAAGAGTAGATCACTGGACAGCGGTCAAGAATATCCTTAGTGAGGACTAATGAGATGTTTCTCAATTATGGAGGTGATAAAAGAACCCGTCGTAAAAATTTACAACGATGCAAGCTTTTACACCAATCCAGATGACTCTAAGTCTCAATCTGGATACATATTGAAAGTGGGAGCAATTAGCTAGAGTAGCTCCGTGCAGAGCATTGTGGACATAGAATATTTGCAAAATACATACGGCTCTGAATGTGACAGACCCGTTGACTAAGCTTCTCTCACGAGCAAAACATGATCACACCTTAGTACCCTTTGGGTGTTGGTCACATGACGATGTGAACTATGGGTGTTAATCATATACAGATATCAATATTGGTGTTAAATCACATGGTGATGTGAACTAGATTATTGACTCTAGTGCAAGTGGGAGACTGAAGGAAATATGCCCTAGAGGCAATAATAAAGTTATTATTTATTTCCTCATATCATGATAAATGTTTATTATTCATGCTAGAATTGTATTAACCGGAAACATGATACATGTGTGAATACATAGACAAAACTATAGTCACTAGTATGCCTCTACTTGACTAGCTCATTAATCAAAGATGGTTATGTTTCCTAACCATAGACATGTGTTGTCATTTGATTAGTGGGATCACATCATTAGGAGAATGATATGATTGACATGACCCATTCCGTTAGCCTAGCACTTGATCGTTTAGTATGTTGCTATTGCTTTCTTCATGACTTATACATGTTCCTGTAACTATGAGATTATGCAACTCCCGTTTACCGAAGGAACACTTTGGGTACTACCAAACGTCACAACGTAACTGGGTGATTATAAAGGAGTACTACAGGTGTCTCTGAAGGTACATGTTGAGTTGGCGTATTTCGAGATTAGGTTTTGTCACTCCGATTGTCGGAGAGGTATCTCTGGGCCCTCTCGATAATGCACATCATTATGAGTCTTGCAAGCAATGTGACCAAATGAGTTGGTTACGGGATGATGCATTATGGAACGAGTAAAGAGACTTGCCGGTGACGAGATTGAACTAGGTATTGGATACCGACGATCAAATCTCGGGCAAGTAACATACCGATGACAAAGGGAATAACGTATGTTGTTATGCGGTTTGACCGATAAAGATCTTCGTAGAATATGTAGGAGCCAATATGAGCATCCAGGTTCCGCTATTGGTTATTGACCGAGAATAGTTCTAGGTCATGTCTACATTGTTCTCGAACTCGTAGGGTCCGCACGCTTAAGGTTTCGATGACAGTTATATTATGAGTTTATGAGTTTTGATGTACCGAAGGAGTTCGGAGTCCCGGATGAGATTGGGGACATGATGAGGAGTCTCGAAATGGTTGAGACGTAAAGATCGATATATTGGACGACTATATTCGGACTTCGGAAAGGTTCCGAGTGATTCGGGTATTTTCGGGGGTACCGGGGAGTTACGGGAATACGAGGAAGAAGCAATGGGCCTCATGGGCCAAGTGGTGGAAGAGAGGAGACAGGGCGCACGGCCCCCCTAGCCCAAACCGAATTGGACTAGGGGGCCGGCCCCCCTTTCCTCCTTTTCCTCCATCTCCTTCCTTCTCCTTCTCCTTCCCTTCCTTCCCCTCTCCTAGTTGGACTAGGAAAGGAGGGAGTCCTACTCCCGGTGGGAGTAGGACTCCTCCCTGGCGCGCCCTCCCTTGGCCGGCCGCCTCCTCCCCCTTGCTCCTTTATATACGGGGGTAGGGGGAACCCCATGACACACAAGTTGATCTACGGATCATTCCTTAGCCGTGTGCGGTGCCCCCTCCACCATATTCCACCTCGGTCATATCGTCGCGGAGTTTAGGCGAAGCCCTGCGCCTGTAGAACATCATCATCGTCACCATGCCGTCGTGCTGACGGAACTCATCTCCGGAGCTCGGCTGGATCGGAGGTCGGAGATCGTCATCGAGCTGAACGTGTGCTGAACTCGGAGGCCCCGTACGTTCGGTGCTTGGATCGGTCGGATCGTGAAGACGTACGACTACATCAACCGCGTTGTGCTAACGCTTCCGCTTACGGTCTACGAGGGTACGTGGACGAACACTCTTCCCTCTCGTTGCTATGCCATCACCATGATCTTGCGTGTGCGTAGGAAATTTTTTGAAATTACTACGTTCCCCAACACATATAGCATCAACGCATAAAACCTAGGCTCGGATGCCACTGTTGGGGAGCGTAGTAATTTCAAAAAAATTCCTACGCACACGCAAGATCATGGTGATGGCATAGCAACGAGAGGGGAGAGTATTGTCCACGTACCCTCGTAGACCGAAAGCGGAAGCGTTATGACAACACGGTTGATGTAGTCATACGTCTTCACGATCTAACCGATCCAAGTACCGAACGTACGGCACCTCCGAGTTCAGCACACGTTCAGCTCGATGACGATCCCCGGGCTCCGATCCAGCAAAGTGTCGGGGATGAGTTCCGTCAGCACGACGGCATGGTGATGATGATGATGTTCTACCGGCGCAGGGCTTCGCCTAAACTCCGCGACGATATGACCGAGGTGGAATTTGGTGGAGGGGGGCACCGCACACGGCTAAGAACGATCCGTAGATCAACTTGTGTGTCTATGAGGTGCCCCCTGCCCCCGTATATAAAGGAGTGGAGGAGGGGGAGGGCCGGCCCTCTCTATGGCGCGCCCTAGGGGAGTCCTACTCCCGGTGAACTAGGAACCCTTCCATGTAGTAGGAGTAGGAGAGAAGGAAAGGGGAGAGAGAAGGAGAAGGAAGGAAGGGGGCGCCCCCCTCCCTAGTCCAATTCGGACTAGTCCAAGGGGAGGGGTGCGGCCACCCTTTTGGCCCTGTCTCTCCCTTCCCGTATGGCCCATTGAGGCCCAATACGAATTCCGTAACTCTCCGGTACTCCGAAAAATACCCGAATCACTCGAAACCTTTCCGAACTCCGAATATAGTCGTCCAATATATCGATCTTTACGTCTCGACCATTTCGAGACTCCTCGTCATGTCCCTGATCTCATCCGGGACTCCGAACTCCTTCGGTACATCAAAACTCATAAACTCATAATAAAACTGTCATCGAAACCTTAAGCGTGCGGACCCTACGGGTTCGAGAACTATGTAGACATGACCCAGAACTATTCTCGGTCAATAACCAATAGCGGAACCTGGATGCTCATATTGGCTCCTACATTTTCTACGAAGATCTTTATCGGTCAAACCGCATAACAACATACGTTGTTCCCTTTGTCATCGGTGTGTTACTTGCCCGAGATTCGATCGTCGGTATGTCAATACCTAGTTCAATCTCGTTACCGGCAAGTCTCTTTACTCGTTACGTAATGCATCATTCTGTAACTAACTCATTAGCTACATTGCTTGCAAGGCTTGTAGTGATGTGCATTACCGAGAGGGCCCAGAGATACCTCTCTGACAATCGGAGTGACAAAACCTAATCTCGAAATACGCCAATCCAACATGTATCTTTGGAGACACCTGTAGTACTCCTTTATAATCACCCAGTTACGTTGTGATGTTTGGTAGCATCCAAAGTGTTCCTCCAGTAAACGGGAGTTGCATAATCTCATAGTTACAGGAACATGTATAAGTCATGAAGAAAGCAATAGCAACATACTAAACGATCAAGTGCTAGGCTAACGGAATGGGTCAAGTCAATCACATCATTCTCCTAATGATGTGACCCCGTTAATCAAATGACAACTCATGTCCATGGCTAGGAAACTTAACCATCTTTGATTCACGAGCTAGTCAAGTAGAGGCATACTAGTGACACTATGTTTGTCTATGTATTCACACATGTATCAAGTTTCCGGTTAATAAAATTCTAGCATGAATAATAAACATTTATCATGAAATAAGGAAATAAATAATAACTTTATTATTGCCTCTAGGGCATATTTCCTTCAATTTGGTCACCTCACCTGTCCGAGAAATCCAGTGGTCCCACTTTCAACCAAAAGAACTTCAGCAACAAGGCAGAGGCGATTCACATGTCTTCTAGCATCCAAGTTATCAAGGCCATTCAAAACTACATTAAATTGCTTGAAAAAGTCTACGTTGAAATGGGCATCCTTAACATTTGCATGGTGTGATTTATATAGATTTTTGGACTAAATTTCAGAATAGCATCCCGAGCAACCTGACAAAATCAATGGTGGAAATATAAGCAGGCATCAATTATGAAAAAAGTCCACAAGATACCTATAACCACCATATGTTCATGTAGAAAATATACTTACATGGGCTTTTGACTGTCCAACATGACTCTTCCGAAATAAAAACTGTCTGTACAGATTGCTGAACACAAGTGTCCAAGTCAGTCTGCATAAGAAAAGCAACAAGATTTTTTTTAGTGTAAGAAAAGCAACAAGATGGAACATTCAGAAGTGCCTCAAGAAAATTGATTGTGTAGCTCTGGTTGCCTGAACAAGGATGACTCCCTGTCTACTTAAACTATTTTGCGTACAAGGTACATCAACCTCAAGGAACTACTCTGAAGAATATCACCTTTCATAATAGTGCACAAAACATGAGCCAACTGGGCTCGCCCTATGCTATGAACAATGAATTCTTTTAGCAAAATAACACACCTTTGTTTGTAACTTTGACACAAGTGACACACTTTGTGACATTGGCAGGTGGCCGCTAACACCACAAGTCAGTGACAATAAGGGTGTGCCATCTTGTCAAACCAAACAAAGGAGTGTTATGAAATTCCTAATGCACAAGCTAAGAAGGCAGTACCAGCGCCCTAAGTTCAATACAATCAAGCAAGCGCAGATGCAGGTAAGTGCAGCCTAGAGGAAAACCTTCGATAGAATAGCGACCCAAGCAGTTTATGCATCTATTTTTCAGCTTCAAGTCAACGCTACCACCATCATAGATCCCGCTACCAACACAGAGGCGTACTGGCCATCCAATGCGCTGCTGCGGACATCAGCTAATGTGCAAAGCTAGATTCGAACTAAACCTAGGCACGGTGTCAACAAAGGGCGCGGAAGCAAGGGGCCATGTAGTAGATAACAACAAACTTACGATGTGGATGTCACTGAAGCCCGAGAGGGCGAGGGTCTTGAAAAGCTCGCACCTGATACCTCCAACCCCGACCATGAGAACCTTCCCCACCTGCGCACAAACCGAACACCGGCACCACCAGACGAACCGAATCAGGTGTTGAAATCCTAGGAACAGGAACGGGGGAAATCACGGGACACGGAGATCCTCACGAGCACCCATGGCGTCGGGAGCATGGGGACGGGGCGAAAGCTGAGGGCTGGCGGTGGGGCCTACGTTGACGGCCTCCTCTAAGGAGGCGGGGCGGGGCGGGCGGAGGCGGGGTCAGGGGGAGGGGGCGCCGGCAGAGTGGAGGATCTACGCGCGATAGCCGAGTGGAGGATCGGCGGGAGGCGGCAACGGAGGAGGATCGACGGGCGGTGGACAGCGGCGTAGGCGGAGGATGGGCGAATGCGGAGGATCGGCGGGCGGAGTCCCGGCCATGCTCTCGTCGTTGGGAGGAGGTGCGGGGCGTGGGATCGTGGTGCGGGGCGGGCGTGGGTTTTCTTTTCGAACGGGTGATAATCAGTGCCTTAATTGCGTGGCTTGCTGGGTTAAACACGGGAGGATTATAGGCCATTAGATTTTGTAGATGGGCGGATATAATTGTTTGGATCTGCCTCTCTCTTTCTTTTATAGGGGTAGTAGATAAGCACTAGACGGTAGATATCCATGTGTCATGGTAATGACTACTAGCATGTCGTATATGTTTAAACTACTCTATGTATATTACATTATTACCACCAGAAGTTGAATAAAGGTTGTTGTTAGGAGTAGTACACGCACATGTGACCCCTAACGTGCCCGTGACTTCTTTCTTAGAGTTATTTTACAAATATACATATTTATGTAGTGATTAGTATGATAAATTTTAAATACCATTAACATTAGTAGACAATATAATGATCATTTGTCTGTTAGGTTAAGAGCTTTTTTATGGTACCCTATACTGCTAAGGAAGGGGCGGAGCAGTATAAAATCATCAACCGTTGATTTTGTGCGGGCAATTTAGTCAGTTTCAGCCCATCAACAATCGGTCTGTTCGTTGTACTTGGAAAAAGAAAAATCGCGAGCCCTGTGCCATCGGCCGTCGCCCTGCTCGCCGCCTACTGCGACATCAGCGAACTCGCCGTCGTATCGTTGTATCCGCGACTGCTCCAGCCACCACCCTCCGCCCGCGCGCGTCGACCTCGCTGCTGCATCGATGCATATCCAGCATCATCTCCCGCCGGGGCACACATTGCCCACACACCGTCACACGCACGGCTTCGTCCTCGTCAGTACAAGCTACTCCCCGTAGACAAAAAGTGTAATGGCTCGGACAACTGTACCATCTCTCGGACGACATGCATCGGCGGCCGCGTGACAGAGGAAGGGGTGGATGCCAGATCTAGGCACCGATGGGCGCGTGCCGGCGTGCGTGCAGCCATGCGGGAAATGGAAGAGGGCGATTTCTCTCCCTCCCTAAGTTACCCTTACAGAACGTGTGCTGCTGCAGGACGAGCGCCCAGTGCCACTGAATACTGCTAGGGATGGTGCTAGTCCAATTGAGCGGTATAGATGGATGACCACCGTTGGATTTCGAGAATGGAGGGTCCATATTGATTACCGGGTAACGTAAAAGAGCTCTAGGTTAAACCATCGAACACTCCTGTTCGAGCCCCAAAGCAAAGAAAAAGGGTGATCCTTATTCCATATGAGCCATTCGTCCTTTACTTGCCGGGCACTTTAATCTTCTCTCCATCCAATAATCGAAACTCGCGTGCTAGTCATGCTTCTTTGCTTCTCTCTTGTCTCACAAAACTATAGTGTGTTGACCTATCATGTGATTAAGTTCCCAGAGATGGGTAGCGGACTTCTGCCGATGCTCTTCGCGAAGGAGAAGGTGCAGGGATGTGGCGGCAGCGAGTACATCTTACCCTTTGATGATATTAGAAAGAAGATTGTGAATACACATACACATGTGTACTATGTATTTATAAAATTTTATGTTACCTCTGTAACTTAATATAAGACATTTATTAAGTTCGGGAGGAAGTAATACTTTTCAAATGGGCCAAAAAAATTGTTGGGCTGATTTTTATCCGTGTAGCCTACAAATCACAATATTTTCACACAAAATCTCACAGGCCGTACTGCACACATATTAATTTACAAGATTTTTTTAGAAAAAAATAAATAAATATGATTTTTGTTATTGTTTTAAATACCAAGCTCCATGAAGCAATACGTTTGCACTCCTGGTGAGGGCCATACGCTGACGTACAGGAAGGAATCTATCCTATTCCGAGTGACATGCACAATGTATCTCCTAAGGTTTCTAAGCTTCTAGGAAATGCACGCTCGTGGTGCCTCATTTCTTTGTGGCAGGTTCACTGCCTGAGGTGTTTGGGTCTATTTCTAAGCACCTAGGAAATGCACGTTCAGGGTGCATTGAGGCTTTGGGAGGCACACATTGGCTTATTTGTATGTGACTGGTTCGCTGCCTGAAGTGTTAGGGACTACTTGAAGCATTTGTATTCAGAGCTCTCATACCATTCTCAAACCTTCGTGTAACCACCCGCATCACAGTTCGGTTTTTTTTTTGTCACCTAACCGGACACCCTAAACTGGGCGTTGCTATGCATCGCCTTTAGCGAGCGCTAGCACACACGTCGCTTGTGCGCCACCTTAAACAGGCCTGGCCCATCTGACGGAGCAAGCAACTGCGAACAAGCGTTGTGGCACCAGTGAGTGAACACCAGCTAGCGTGTGTGTTTTTCTTTCTTTAGTCTCAACAAATATGTTTTCTTCACCGCCGCAAATTCGAATTCTGATCATTTCTGGTAATGAGAAAATTTTAGAAAAAACCCTAATATGTTTGGAAATGTGAAAGTTACATAAAATTCCTCAAACATTTTTTTGAAAACACGACCAAATTTGGAAAAATGGAACATTTTTTTGGAATCCTAAACAAAAAATATGAATTCAGAAAACCATGAAATTCAAATTCTTTATTTGGATAATAGAACAAGTTTCAAATACGGTGAGCATTTTTACAAAGAACATATTGAACAATTATTTAATATATGAAGAACATTTTATATACATAATCAACATTTTTAAATTTACAGTAATTTTTTCACAAAATACACATTAAACAAGTATTTAATATACGATGAATATTGTAATTGTATACATTGAATTAGTTTCTAATATACGACCAACAATTTTCAGTTACACTTATTTTGATATACGGTGAACAATTTTTGAAAATCACAAGCAATTTGGAAATCCCAATTCTTGTTTTAAAAAATGTTAAGTCTTCTTTGAAATTTGTGAACATTTCTTGAAGTTGTGAAAAAAATTCTAAAAAGGAAAAAATGTGAAGATTTCAAAAACATGAATAATTTTCGAAGTTTTGAACATTTTTAAAATTTGTGAAATTTAAGTACTGAGAATAAAAAAGAACAGAAAAAACAAAAAGGATGAAAAACTAAAAAGGAAACAAAAAATCAGTAAAAAGATAAAAAAAAGTCATGAATTTAAAATAAAACAAAAAATAAGAAATGAATAAAAAAGGAGAAAAAGGGCAAAAAACATAGAGAAGAAAAGAAACATTAGAAACTTCCCAAAACCGCTGAGAGTGCTTCCGCTAGGTGGGCCGGGCCGAGTGATCGACGCTGTAATGCTCACAAAGTGCCACATTTATCATTTGCGTCTTAAACTGGCCCATACATCCAGGTTGTCTGGCACCCCCAGATATCCATCTCATACGCCTGGATGTGTCCGTTACGTTGAATCTGGTCCATGCAGGCCCACCCTGGCCCAACATATATGTGTCTATTAATCCCTGACAAAACCTAGCCACTTTTATAGAAGACAGAAGCAGTAGATGCATGGGTCCACCTCGTACGTAAAACACGGAGGGGCGACTGAGGCGATCGCAAGGCGATCGCCTTGAGCGCTAGGGTTAGGGTTTTGCGAGCGGTGGTGGTGTGGATCGCAGTGGCACGGAAGGAGACGACGGCGTCGCCTTACGTGTCTGCACCGGATTGAGGTCCTCTCGCAAGGGAGGGAGTCATGGCGGAGAGGAAAAGGGATGGTGCGGCAACGCCGAAGAGGACGGCGGCTACGAACGAATCTGCAACGGAGACTGGGGCAAAGACACAGACGGAGAAGACCAAACTAAGGGCGGAGGCGGCGAAGAAGTCGCCGGCACCTACGATGGGTACGCCACTGGGCTCCCAGAGCAGAAACGCATCTGTGTCCCCGGGCTTGACGGCTAAATTGGGAGGATTGGTTCTGACAGAGAAGGAGGCAGGTGGGTTTGTCTTCAAGGAATCGGAGCAGGAACAGGCTAGACCGGCTAGATGGTCGGCGATCGGGAAGGCGTTCACGCCTCGGTTGATGAACAAGAGTGCTTTGGAGAAATCGATGTCTAGGGCTTGGGGCTTACATAGAGAAGCACAGTTTAAGATTATTGGGAGGAATCTCTTTACGGTGTCGTTTGGGAGTGAGGGGTCTGGAAACACGCACTAAACAATGGACCGTGGCAATTTGATTTCAATGTGCTGGTGCGTAAGGACTATGATGGAGCAACTAGACCTTCAGAGATGAAGTTTGAATCTGTGGATGTATGGGTAGGATCTTCCTTTAGATAAACGATCAAGGGCTTTCGGGGAAGCGCTCGGGAACTGGCTTGGTAAAAGCGTGAGAGTGGACGTGGAGAAAGATGGTTTTGCGAAGGGGTCTGAATTGAGGTTCAGGGTTAAGCTACCAGTTCTTGAGCCGTTAGTGAGGGGATTCTACCTAAAGAAATCCGAAGATGATCATGAGCAAACATGGTTTGACTTTAAGTATGAAAAGATCCCGCACTTCTGCTTTGAGTGTGGGAGGTTAGTACATGGAGTGGAGGGCTGTGTCCCGGCAGTCGATCCTGATCAGCAATGGGGGGAGTGGCTCCGGGCATCCCCGGGGCGTTCATGGGGCCAGAAGGAAGCATCTAACCGTGGACCGACGGGTAGTGCATCTAGTTTTGGCAGTGTGAGGTCAAGTGAAGGAGAACATCACAAGAGACCGACAGGTTATGTGCGTGATCTTCCGACGAAAAGGAATCTGCAAAAAGATTTCATAACCCCAGAAGCATCCCGCACTGGCGTGGATGACAAAGGGGGTTTTGAAGAAGCTGGTAACCTAAATAAGCAGAAGCAGAGAATGGACACGACTAGAGAGAGGGATCTCCGTGATGATTTGGAGCAGAAAAGGGAGAGAGAGATATGCGGTCCGAGTTGAGACATAGGCAACTGGGAAAGCAAGCTGAGCTTAGGTCCAGGTATAGGCAATTTGATCAATGGGAGCAAGACGGAGCTGCATCCTCGAGCCAGTTCAGGGGGAAGGATCGCAAGCAAGGGTATTATGTGAGGAAACCAAGGCCAGTGGAGTACAGAGAGCGCCGTTCTCCTTCTAGTCCAAGACATGACACTCTGAAGGAGAGGAAGAGGAGACCGAAGCAGTATTGGGTGGCGAAGGATGATCTGGATAGACAGGTTGGGAGTGATACTTTCGTTCGTGATACGAGGCAAAAAACCTCGTCTGTGTTTGATCGTATTGAAGAGAACAATGCTATAGCAGCGGACCCTGCAAGGATGCAGGGCCGCCGAGATCAATGATTATCCTTGCCTGGAACTGTCGGGGGTTGGGGTTGGACCCGACAATAGGCGAGCTTCGGGACCTGCTTAGGTCATACAACCCAGAGGTGGTTTTCTTATCAGAAACAAAAAAAAACTTTAAGTGCAATGGAGAGACTGAAGTGGAGGTTAGGGTTCAAGAATGGGGTTGCTGTCAGTTGCAATGGTAAAAGTGGTGGTTTAGCACTGTGGTGGAGGGAATCGGTGGAGGTGACCGTGAGGCCTTGGTGTCAATACTATGTGGATGCACAGATCGTGTCGGATGGTATTACTTATAGATTCACTGGAATCTATGGGGAACCATGTGTGGAGAAGAGAAAGAAAACATGGGATGTGCTTCCATATCTCAGAAAACAAGATAATCTTCCGTGGCTTTGCACGGGGGGATTTCAATGAAGCGCTATTACAGAAAGAACAGGTTGGGGGCAATCCAAGATGTCTGAGGCAAATGGCTAATTTTTCGGAGTGCTTGTCCGACTGCGGGCTTGCCGATCTTGGGTACTCGGGCTACCCATTCACTTGGGATAATAAACGGGACGGCTGTGACAATATCCAAGTGAGATTGGACAGGGCTACTTGTAATGCTTAATTTGCACAGTTATTCCCTGCGACCGAAGTTATACATGTAATGCCGGAAGAGTCTGACCATCAAGCGTTGGTTATGAGGGTGCAGGCAGCACTGGCTGTGTTGGGGAACGTTGCAGAAAATTAAAAATTTTCCTACGGTTTCACCAAGATCCATCTATGAGTTCATCTAAGCAACGAGTAACGGGAGAGAGTTTGCATCTACATACCACTTGTAGATCGCGTGCGGAAGCTTGCAAGGTGATGATGGAGTCGTACTCGACGTGATTCAGATTACCGATGTCCAAGTGCTGAACGGACAGCACCTCCGCGTTCAACACACGTACGGTACGGGTGACGTCTCCTCCGTCTTGATCCAGCAAGGAGGAAGGAGAGGTTGAGGAAGACAGCTCCACCATCAGCACGACGGCGTGGTGTTGGTGGAGAAGCGGTACTCCGACAGGGCTTCGCCGAGCACACAACGGAGGAGGAGAGGTGTTGGGGAGGGGAGGGTTGCGCCTTGGCTTGTGGTGCGGCTGCCCTCCCCTCACCCCTCTATTTATAGGGGGAAGGGAGAAGGGGGCCGACCCCTCTAGATGCATCTAGAGGGGGGGCGGCGGCCAAGGGGAGGGGGGACTTGCCCCCCAAGCAAGGGGGGCGCCCCCTCTAGGGTTCCCCCCTCAACCCTAGGCGCAAGGGCCCAAGGGAGGGGGTGCGCCCAGCCCACCAGGGGCTGGCCAACTCCCCACGCAGCCCAAGTGGCCCCCCGGGAGGGGTGGCCCCTCCCGGTGGACCTCCGGAACCCTTCCGGTGGCCCCGGTACAATACCGGTGCGCCCCCGAAACTTTCCGGTGTCCTTTTAACAACTTCCCATATATAAATCTTTACCTCCGGACCCTTCCGGAACTCCTCGTGACGTCCGGGATCTCATCCGGGACTCCGAACAACATTCGGTAGTCACATACTAGTCTTCCTAATAACCCTAGCGTCACCAAACCTTAAGTGTGTAGACCCTACGGGTTCGGGAGACACGCAGACATGACCGAGACGATTCTCGGGCAATAACCAACAGCGGGATCTGGATACCCATGTTGGCTCCCACATGCTCCTCGATGATTTCATCGGTTGAACCACGATGTCGAGGATTCGATCAAACCCTGTATGCAATTCCCTTTGTCAATCGGTACGTTACTTGCCCGAGACTCGATCGTCGGTATCCCAATACCTTGTTCAGTCTCGTTACCGGCAAGTCACTTTACTCGTACCGTAATGCATGATCTCGTGGCCAACACCTTGGTCACCTTGAGCTCATTATGATGATGCATTACCGAGTGGGCCCAGAGATACCTCTCCGTCATACGGAGTGACAAATCCCAGTCTCGATCCGTGTCAACCCAACAGATACTTTCGGAGATACCTGTAATGCACCTTTATAGTCACCCAGTTACGTTGTGACGTTTGATACACCCAAGGCACTCCTACGGTATCCGGGAGTTACACGATCTCATGGTCGAAGGAAGAGATACTTGACATTGGCAAAGCTCTAGCAGACGAACTACACGATCTTTATGCTATGCTTAGGATTGGGTCTTGTCCATCACATCATTCTCCTAATGACGTGATCCCGTTATCAACGACATCCAATGTCCATAGTCAGGAAACCATGACTATCTGTTGATCACAACGAGCTAGTCAACTAGAGGCTCACTAGGGACATATTGTGGTCTATGTGTTCACACGTGTATTACGATTTCCGGATAATACAGTTATAACATGAACAAAAGAAAATTATCATGAACAATGAAATATAATAATACTTTTATTATTGCCTCTAGGGCATATTTCCAACAGGCTGCGGTGCGAATGGATGGCCAGCGGTCTTTCAAGTTTGAAGAAGCGTGGACACGTCATGAAGGATATGAGGCAATGATTGCGAGTGCATGGGCCAACGCCCAAATGACCAATCAGGTGCGTGGTGCACTAGGGGTGGCATGTAATTGCCTTAGTCTCACGTCAAAGGCCATGCAAGTGTGGAGCCGGCAAGTGTTTGGATCCATCAAAAAACAGATAATCATCTAAAGGTGCAACTAGTTGATGCAAAGGAGCGTGCGCTGCGAACGGGGTACGGGCAGGAAATTAAAGATCTCGAGGATCAACTACACGAGTTATATGAAAGAGAGGAGATCTACTATAAGCAGAGATCCCGGGTAGATTGGCTCACATACGGGGATCAAAACACAAAGTATTTTCAGAATCGTGCCTCTCGCCGCAAGCGGAAAAATACTGTCAAAGTACTAAAAAGGGACGATGGATCTAGGTGCTCCGACGATGAGGGAATGAGGGCAATGGCAGATCAGTTTTATGCTAAGTTGTTTGAGTCTGAGGGTTCTAGGAATGGGGCAAAGGTACTGCAGCATATAGAGGGTGCCGTCACGCCAGAGATGAATAGTAAGCTGGCTGCACCTTTCACGGACGAGGAGATAGAAGCTGCCCTGTTCCAGATGGGGCCGACGAAATCGCCAGGGCCGGATGGGCTGCCGGCGTTGTTCTATCAGAAGCACTGGCTACTGGTAAAACATGAGGTGTGCTGCGCGGTTCGTGAGTTTCTAGCGGGAACTGCTGCGCCTACAGGTTTCAACAACACAGTTATAGTGATGATCCCGAAAGTAAACTCACCGGAGTTGCTTTCCCAATTCCGACCTATTAGTCTTTGCAACGTTCTGTACAAGATTGCCGCGAAAGCACTGGCCAACTGGCTCAAGGTTATTTTACCCTTTATGATTTCTGAAGAACAGAGCGCGTTTGTACCTGGGAGATTAATAACTGATAATTTTTTGGTGGCGTATGAGTGTGGGCATGCGATCAGAAAGCGGAAGAGGAGGAAACCTCTATGCGGGGTGAAGCTTGATATGATGAAAGCCTATGACAGAGTAGAGTGGGATTTTCTTGAACAAATGCTTTTGAAGTTTGGCTTCTCCAGTCACTGGACGGAGATGATCATGCGGTGTGTTAAAACAACGAGGTTTTCAGTAAAGTTGAATGGAGGGCTTTCTGATGGATTCATACCATCTCGTGGTCTTCGGCAGGGAGACCCTCTTTCCCCACACCTCTTCCTCTTCTGTGTTGAAGGTTTTTCTGCTATGTTAAAGAATGCACAAAGAGAGAAGGAGTTAAAGGGAGTAGCGTTTGGGACAAATGGGCCGACAGTTACCCACCTACTGTTTGCAGATGACAGTGTGGTGTTCCTGGAAGGATCACGTGAAAATTTTGAGGCACTCCGGGTGATTTTGCATGATTATGAAGTAGCTTCGGGGCAGAAGGTCAATTTACAGCAGCTATATTCTTTGGTAAGGGAGGCTCGGAGGAAACAAAAGTGGAAGTGCATCAGGTGAGCGACATTCATGTGGAGTCTTTGGGTGAACGATACCTAGGGCTCCCTACGATTGTTGGGAAGTCGAAGGATGGGACTTTCAAGTATGTGGAGGAAAGTGCGAGAGGGAAAGTGTCGGGATGGAAGGGGCAAGGGTTGTCTAAGACTGCAAGGGAGGTGCTGGTCAAGTCGGGACTCCAGTCAACACCAGTTTTTACCATGAGTTGCTTTCAACTCACAAAGAAAATGTGCGAGAATTTGTCATCTATCTCCTCGAACTTCTGGTGGGGTGAAGCAAATGGTCAAAAGAGAGTGCACTGGATTGCGTGGGATAAAATGTGCAGTAGGAAATGCGAGGGTGGACTGGGATTTCGTGACCCGGAGATTTTTAACCAAGCTATACTTGCTAAACAGGCCTGGAGAATGTTATAGAGACTAGATTCGATGTGTGCACGAATCCTCAAGGCTCGGTATTTCGTAGATGGCTCAATCCTTAATGCTACTTGCCCGAACGGTGGCTCTTTTACTTTCAGAAGTATTTTACATGGGAGGGATCTTTTATTGGATGGACTCATATGGAGAATATGGTCTATGATCAAAGTGCATCATGACAATTGGATACCGAGGAATGGGAGTTTGAGGCCACTGGGCCAAAGATATATACATGGAATATCGAAAGTTGGTGATCTTCTTGACACACAAAAGAAGGCCTGGGACTGAAACAAGGTTTTCTCAATGTTCTCGCCGGATGAGGCAGAACAGATCATGCGCATTCCAGTGGGAGGACCGGCAATGCAAGATTTCTTGGCATGGAATTATACTAAGGATGGGGTATTCACAGTGCGTTTCGGCATATCACATGAGGATGGCGCAGAAAAGGCTATCCGAATGCAGGCCAGGATCCTTCAATGCTATGGCAGATCATAGAGCATGGCTCAGCTTGTGGGACACGATAGCTCCGGGCAAAGTAAGAACACATATGTGGCGTCTGATCAGGAATGGATTGGCGGTTGGCACCGAGCTGAAGCGGAGGAATATAAAGGAGGGAGTGGTTTGTGTGGCTTGTGGAAGAGATGAAACAAATTATCACCGTTTTTGGGGCTGTTCTCATTCCAGGATGTTCTGGAACATAATGCATTCAGAGTTGGGGATGCCGGTGGCGATCCCACCGGAATCAGCAAGCCCTCAGAAGGCATTAGCGAGATGGCTCCTGGATTGGTTTGCGGAAGCAACAGACGACGCGAAGGCGGTCATGGTCCAAGCGGTTTATGCACTTTGGCTGGCTCGGAACAACGCTAGAGACGGGCACCGAATTGAAGCTGCAGATGCGATCGCCAGAAGAGTGTTTACCTTGATGGATGAGTGGCAATCAATCCATGGGAGGAAGAGCAAGCGAGTGGATCCAGCTAGTAAGGAGAAATGGTCGACCCCGGATGATGGTTGGGTGAAAGCCAATGTCAATGGGGCCGTAGCGAAGGCTGGCGAGCTGGGAGGAGTAGGAGTGGTCCTGCGGAATCAGGAAGGTGCTTTCCTGGGTGGCGCCTGTCAGGTGTTTCCTCAATGCACAGAGCCGGCAAGGATCGAACTGTATGCATGCAAAAGGGCAGTCCAACTAGCGGACGAACTAAACATACAAAATCTACATGTTGAAATGGACTGCCGTGAGATCGTTTGCAAGTTACAGAGGCAAGAGAAGGATCTGTGGCTGCTGGGACCGATCATTGAAGAGGTAAAGCAATTGTTGGCGTCAAGGGATAGGTGGAAAGTGACCTGGGTGAGAAGATCTGCGAACAATGCAGCTCATAGGTTAGCTAGGGAATGTGTAGCGAATAATCTCTGTAATGTGTGGCTGTCTGAACCACCTGACTGCATTTTGCACACTGTAGCGGACGAAATTCCCAGTTGGGATGTTTAAATAAAGGTCGTAGTGAGTTTTTAAAAAAAAAAAACCTAGCCACTTTTTTCTTTTGCGGTTGCAAACCTAGCCACTTTACTCCACTTCAATCAGCGCCGCTACGTTTCCAAACTTTCCTCCGACGATTTCCGACATGGCGGACGGTGGATCCAACTCCGAAAATTTCAGATCCGTCGACTCGGACCTCGTAAAAACTACGACGCGAGAATGTCCTGGCACGGCGTACAACGACGTATGCTGTCTATCGGGCATGAACCCTACTCGTGACGTTTCAAGCAGGGTGTCCTCTTCCAGACTTATTCTCTGAATATGAAACCACAGGTCCAAGTGAGCACGCGCAGAGGAAAACGATTGCATGCATATCCAATCGCACCGCTGTGCAACTACGTACGTACTGTATGTGCTTGGGCCGTCTATACCGTGCATCGCAATGCACGTTAGAAAAAGTGAACGCGGGGAGCTTCTTCCGTGATGCATCCACACGCCTCAAACTGGCCGATGGCTATTTAAGCTCGATCTTCTCCCACATCGGTCTGAACCAAGGCAGATTACTAGCTAGCTAGAGATCAGTTAACAGCTGATTGTGGACACCTGCTACGTACGTACACATCCTCACTCACAGGTTGCAAAATGGCTTCTCTCACAAGTAGTCCATGGCTTCATCTCCTACTGCTTCTCGTGGCCATGGGCGGCACGTTCACGGCAGCCGGTGGCAGCGGGAACCCCACCGCCGGATTCCAGAAGGTGCAGCTCGCCGACGGCGATTTCCAGGTGCAGAGCCCGTATAACGTGCCGGAGGGCCAGCGGTTCCAGTACCGCAACGGCGTGCGGACGTTCTGGGTGCACCGAAACAACAAGCCTTTCAACACGGCCACGCACACCAACCCGCGCTCCGAAGTTAGGCTCCGGGTAAGTACATAGCACATTGTTCAAATTCCTACGTTCCAAACCGGCCATGGAGTCACATATATGAGCTATGCTCTTCCAGGGCCACGACTACTCGTCGGGGGTGTGGCAGTTCGAGGGCTATGGCTACGTGCCGTCTGGGACTTCCGGCGTGTCGGTGATGCAGATCCACAATGAGGAGGGCGACGCGCACTCAACGGTGCCGATGTTGCACGTCTAAAACGGAGTCCTGCGGTTCTACAGCGGGGCGGCCGTCGAGCCCAACATCTACGACCGGTGGTTCCGCCTCAACGTGATGCATGACGTCGACGCGTCCACGGTGGCCGTGTATGTCGACGGCGAGCACAAGTTCAGCACCAGCGTGACCCCGAGCAAGTCATACTACTTCAAATTCGGGGTCTACATGCAGCACCACGACCAATCCAGCTGCATGGAGTCACGATGGACCAACGTCACACTCTATACTAAGCACTAGACGGTAGATAGCCATGTGTATTGGTAATATATTGGTAATGCGTACTAGCATGCATTATGTTTACACCACCCTATGCATAACCAAGCCTCTATATCTGGGGAGGTTTTCGCCATGAGATTGTTCCACTTGGATGAAAAAGACGTCTTGATAAATTTGAATGGGGCACGTGTATTTGTTTGGTACACGGGTGTGTAGAAATGCGTTGTGGATTCGGTTTTTTGTTTCAAATTTTCTGAACTGGTGTCGCGGTTCGTTTGGTTGCTTTAGCATTTTCGTACTGCATGTGGGGCAGACTGTCATTATGAAATTTGCGCCCTGACACCTTTTTCTGCTTCGATGCTTCTTCGTATCTCGGTTGGTCGTCGGTTTGCGTCTCGGCCGTTGCTGCCCAATCGATATGTCGCTTTCGGTTCCTGCCGCTGTTGGTGAGACGTTGTGTCGCTTTCGGTTCCGGCCGCTGTTGCCTGCTGGTTATCCTTGGTGCCGCTTTGCCCGTGCTTTCCAGAGTGTGCTGGTGTGTTTGCATCGGTGCCCATTTGGTTATAAATAGGCTGCTTCTTTGTGAGCTCCACCACCCCTCCTCACCTCCGTCCCCCAGCCGCCCCCGTACGTGCCGCCCTGCTGGTGGAGCTCACCTGTGCCGCCATGGATCTCGGCGGTGTTGGAGGCCCGTTCTACAACGTTGGCCTCCCCAAGGTCCTGCTGGTGACCTGGACGCTCGCCGGCGCTGCTCCGGTTCCTCATGCCGGTGTGATTTAAGAACCAACCGGCGGGTGCTCCTATTTTGCGTGTTGTCCGTCCACGCGCGGCGGTGTGGTAGCTAGAGAGAGGAGCGGCGACGAGGTGTGTGTTAAGAAAGCAAGAAAAAAAGGGGGAGAAGGGGGTTAACACCGCGGTCAAATCCCTCGACGACGGCGCGCTCACCGCAGAGGGAGGACGCGCGACCGGCGAGGAGGATGGCCACTGCGCAGAGTTGCCGCGCTCCTCTTCCTCCCTCTCACGCGGAAAAGAAAAAGGAGGACACGACGAGCGCCTCTCTGTCTCTCTCTCTCGCGCGCACGGAAACAGAGATGGGAGGGGGAAGGGGCTGCCTCGCCAGTGCCGCCCTGGCTCGCCCCGCCGGCGGTGGCTCGCGCACCGCAACCGAGCGGGCGGGCGAGAGAGGAATGGACGAGCGAGAGAGGCGCTGGGGGCGGAATGACGTTAGGGTTTCTGATGGATCGATCGGATCAGAGCTTTGATCTGGCGAAAACGGCGCCGAACCGTCGGATTGAAATGGACGGTCGAGATCCTAACCCTAATGCATTGTGGGCCGCTGGGCCGAAAGAAAATGAGGCCAGCTGCGGCAGGGGGCAGCCATGCATGCTGGGCCGCGCTGAGCCAAGGGTGGCTGGGCTGCAGTAGGCCGAGGCCAGCAGCTTTGCGTGCCGGGCCAGCTGCATTTTTTTAAGTTTTTAGTTATTTGTCCAGTTTTTAGGCATATTTCGAATAAGTTTTTCTATACATTTTTTCCAACGAAATAATGTTTTAGAAGCATCTAAATTTTGTTTGGTTCCACATATGCTGATTCCTTTTCTTGTATAAGCGATTTCCTCAATTCCAATTCTGGTTGGTATGCTTTTGATCCTTTGTGCAGTTCCGGAAGGGTCTAAAATTCTTAATTGAAGATGAGAATGGAGAATTCGCCAATCACAAGGAACGTAGTCTATGAAGAAATCGTTCGTCATTTATAGTTTCGTTCTTACATGGTTAGTTCCTTCAAATTTGGTATTGCTTACTGATTTATGCTAGGTTTATTATAGATTTTAAGAATTTTTTTATTGGGTTAAAACTGACATAAAATGTGGAAAGGTGTTAATCTTCTAGGTGCATGGTTACATACTGCACTTCCTACCTATGAATTAACATGTAAACTTTTCTATTGACCAATTTACAGCTTATGGTTCCTCATGTGCACAACGAAAACCAACCTTCGACATTCAAGGAGTGCTTCGTTGTCGTAGATTCCAGCATGACACGTCTGATGCCGTGGGAGGAACCAGTGAAGCCTACGATTGCTAATGCCATCTTGGAGGATTACGCTGAACGGTTAGAGATGTCCAAGCGGACGGACGGAGAAGGGGTGTTAACAATCTGAAGCTTGCCGAAATTAAAATCGATGATGGCGCGGCATCAAGCAAGTCCAACAAGATTGCTTAGACGTTGTCGTTGCATCGAGGAGATCAGGTCGTATTTCGTAGTTTCCCATATGTGTAAAAGTATCTATCTTTGTACTTCTATGTCATGTATGTTGGCTGTGGTCTACTAACTAAGGTCATGTGTGTTTCCTTTTATATGTTTGATTTTGTATTTATTTATTGCCTGTGCAGTTCGATTTCATTTTAATTTTTTGCCGTTGAAAAAAACATGTGCAGCCTTTAGCTATGTACAATTTGTGAAACACCAAGTTCTAATCCGCCGCATATGCAAACGATTTACTGACTATTAAACAATTATTGGTTCACTTTGGTGTGCTATCTATCGGTCATGCTCTTCAAAAGGTATATAATCAAACGATTTACTGACTATTAAACAATTATTGGTTCAACTTGGTGTGCTATCTATCGATCATGCTTTTCAAAAAGTATATAACCGCGAAGGAAAAAAACAACAGATCTATATTGCATAATACCTTTAACATGTGACAATGTCAACAAGCACAAAGAAGAAAAACCATGAAACCGGCAAGATGAGACCACCCAAAGAAGGAATAAAAATAAAAATAAATGAAGGAGAGCAATATGATATCTCCTTGGTAGCGCAGGTAGAACACTACCAAGCATATCTGCCTCCAGTGGCGAAAGGCCAAAAAAATGAAGGAGAGCAATATGATATCTCCTACGTAGCTCAGATAGAGCACTACCAAGCATATTTCCCTCCATTGGCAGGGCCACCAGTGCCTCGGAGAGCCACTGCTCGGGCAGCAACGTCATGGCGATCATCTAGGATCATTGCACACAGAAGCATAAAGAAGCCAAGCAATGCTGCTAGCAACCCAGCTATGAGAACTAGGATCAACTCTGAGATCACGTCCTCCATTGGGGGCCTCCTCTCGATCTTTTTTCACTGGAGGAAAAATGTGAAAATTAGGGAGAAGGAATGAGGCACGTTGTGGGGATGGAGAAAGAGAAGAGAGTCTGTGGTTATTTTTATAGCTCGAACTCGATGTACGATGGGCGAAGTTCACCAGCACCGCTCGCCGCTCGATCGCTGGTGTTCAGGAGGCGAATCTACGAGCAGTGCCGAAAAGGTACTGGTCCGTGAGGTGACTGCTCATTGCATCGGTAGCGAGCACGCCCCACACTACCACGGTACTGCCCTAGATGCTCTACGCGCTAGATGGCACAAGTGGGAGACGTGCGGGAAAAGCGCGCGAGGGAGAAGTAGATGAGACCTGGTGAAGAAGTTCATCGCCCCTTGAAATCTGAAATTTATTTACAATCAGCATTAAAAAGACTTATGCCTGACCCGATTCTTTTCTGAACTTTATTATGTGAGATTGTTATAGCCATTTATACTAAACTTTAATACTTATTTGTATGTATTTTTTCAAATCACGATCATAGATATCATATTGTGGGCAATTCAAATTGTTTTTTGTAATAAAATTTGTTTTTTAAATATACATCTTAAAACATATTTAAACCGAACTCACTTAAATGCGAGAAAATAAGAAACGAGAAAATCCATGTTTACTTGGATTATATGGTGACAGTGCTTTAATGGTGTATTTGTATATGTGTATCCTTCAATATATTGGTATAGATCTGTATAGTATATGGCATACAAAATATCTTCATAGTGGTGTCTTCATAATTATGTATACATAACTAGAAAGATGTAGAGTGTACAAGATGTTTAGGAGGAAGATTCGCTTCAATTTTTAGATCATTTGAACGTCTGAGCAGCTCTCAGCAAAACAAGACAAAATCGAATCAGAACGGTGCATAGTAATAAGTTTTTGGGTGCCTGATCGTCGGTGCTCATAGGAGAATCTGCAAGCATTGCCGAAAATGTGTTAGTCCGTGAGGTGAGTGCTCACTGCACCTAGCACGTCTTGCGCTATCGCGGTACTGCTCTAGATGCTCTATGTGCTACATGCGACGAGTGGGGGACTTGTGGGAAAGTTCGCGAGAGAGAAGTAGATGAGGGCTGGTGAAAACTTGTGCTTGACCCAATTCTTTTATGAATTTTGACATGTGTAATCGTAATAGGTATGTATCTTTCTGATTTATGAATTGATCATCGGAGGGGGCGGTGCGTAGTAATAGGTTTTCCGGTGCTCGATCACCGGTGTTCAGCAGGTGAACCTATGAGAAATGCAGCGAAGACGCCTCGCACTACCGTGGTACTGCCTTAGATGCTCTATGGGTTAGACGCCACAAGTCAGGGGCGTGCCGAAAGCGTGCCACAAAGAAGAGAGATCAGACACGAGAAAGAAGAAGCGACTGACAGTAAGTCTTGGGTTCACCCTATCAGCCCAAAGGAGAGCTGCTCGGTGGAGCGTAGCAACCAAAGATTTAGAACCTGAAAAAAAATCGCTCTTTAGTTACCCTGTGCGATTGCTGCAACCCAAGATTGCTCTCTAATTAACGTATTACAAATGAAGTGAATGCACAAAATAAACCGGGATGTACAATATAAGCTATAGCCGGGCGCGGCGTGCCGCCGCGCAAGGTTCGCTAGTATTACATTATTACCACAAGAAGTTGAATAAGGGTTGTTTCTTGGAGTAGTACACGCACATGTGACCCCTAACATGCCCGTGACTTCTTTTTAAAATGTCTTTTAAAAATGACTTTTAAGAACCGTTAAAAGGAGTAGACATGTAACGATCATTCATTGGTTAGGTTAACCACCGAACACTCCTGCTCGAGCCCCAAGCAAAGAAAAAGGGTGATCTATATGAGCCAGTCGTCCTTTACTTGCCTTTCGGGGACTTTCCTCTTCTGTCCATCCAATGATCCAAACTCGCGTACTAATCCCGCTTGTTATATTTGTGTCGAATATACTATGTATGCAAGGGGTTACGTGGACTTGGAGTTGTAATTGATGTGGTTAGGTACGAGTTGTGTAGGAGTCGGGCACTTGTATCCTAGGCCTCTTATATACGGAGGGGCACCACACGTTGTAACCCAATGACGACTTGATAGCAACAGGTACGCGGGGGAGCCGACGGCTTGTGCCGGCGCCCAGGCGACCGGTGTTGCGGTATCTTGGGGAGGAGCGCCCGTAGTCATGCCCCGGGGATGTAGCCATATCGGTGAACCTCGTTAATAAATATCGTGCCTCGGTGTGTCGTCTATGATCTTGCATTAGCGTTTTATTCTAACAAGTGGTATCATGAGCAAGGTTGCGAGAAGGCTATGCAGAAGATCATCCGGAGGTACGAGGATCATGCTCGACGGGTGCCATGGAACGTCCGATTGGTGCAAGGTGGAGCAAGGCGGCGATCGCGGATGTGGTCGGTGGTGTCGGACACTTCGGGCAGGAGGCCTGGACCGTTCAATGGGCTGCAGTCGGTAAGGATCGGCTAGACGTGGCGATCGGACCGGCGTAGTGGCTGTTGAAGACGTTGCGGAGGCGACGGATTCGGCTCGCGATCAGACCGGCGGCCAGACGTGGGGGACGGCCGGATATATTGGAGTGTGAGAGCATCGAGATCATGCGCTCGGTGTTGTACAAGGGCGACAGCGCGGCACTGCGGACGGATTGTGTTGGCGACGTGGATGGCCAGGGTACGGCATGGCTCGTGCACGGACGATGCGCGAGGTGGCGACTGTTACGGCAGGGTTGGCGTTGGTGATTATGCGCGACGAGGCTGAACAGATTGCTGGCGAGAACCAAGATTAGAGACGGCATTAGCTGTTCGTCGGACTTTGCGGCGAGTTTTTCCGAGGTGAACGGATCGAGAAAAGGAAAGTTACTGTGCTGCGTACGAGAGACGCGCCAGGCACTTGGCTGCGTGCAGCAGCAGGTCTCCGTGGATGGCATGCATCGCGCAAGGAAGGAAATAATCAGCAGTACGTGTTAGGGCAGGAGTCCAGGGGATACATGCATGAGCGGTTCAAAGAACGGAAAGATATGTGTGTGGCCAGGGGACAAGCCTACCTACACGAGAGTTATGATTAAAATTTGGAAGTATGTGCGCTTACGTGTTCGGGTCTGTGCTGGTCTGGTGGACTTGCTTGGACTTTGGAGATTCCTGGTAAACGGTGTAGTTCGGACTTGATTTCCGTATCAGGCAAGGAAAAGTAGCGCCCGGGTGATCCAGCGGAAATAAAAGGCTGGCGGCGGAGGCTAGCAGACACAACAGAAATTGTTTGCGAGTTCAGGAAAAGGTGGAGCGGACGAGTTGCTTTGGGCGGAATTAATCTGCGCGTTGCGGCAAGAGGCTTCAAGTGGTTTTCTGAAGGGCAGACAGGAAGGTTGTGCAGGTCATATTTCTTGGTAGATCGCGGACTGCGGCGTGGCTTCAGACGAGGAATACGGGATCAGTGATCTTTTTCGTGAGGAAGTCGCAGAGGAAAACAAGGGTGGTTAGACCGGCGGCAACAGGTCGGTTAGATCGCGGCTCGGCATGGCGCCGGGGTTCACCAAGTTTGATTTGGAGAAATTCGATGGCACGGGTAACTTCGGTCTATGGCAGACAAGAGTCAAGGATATTCTGGCGCAGCAGGGAATCTTGAAGGGTTTGCAGGAGACGAAGCCAGCCAAGGTTGACAACGATGCATGGGAGGATATGCAAGTGCAGGCGGCCGCTACCATACGGCTTTGTCTTGCGGATCAGGTCATGTATCATGTCATGGACGAAGATACTCCTTAGGGAATTTGGGATAAGTTGGCAAATCGTTATATGTCCAAGTCAGCAACCAATAAGCTGTATTTGAAGCAAAAGTTCTATGGGCTGAAGATGCAGGAGGGGTCGGATCTTGTGGAGCATGTGAATGCCTTTAATCAATTGGGCACGGATCTAGCGCGTCTGGATGTGAAGATTGATGATGAGGATAAGGCACTACTTCTTGTTTCATTGCCACCGTCCTATGAGCAATTGGTCATTACATTGACACATGGAAAGACAACCATCAATAATGAGGAAGTCACTGCAGCGTTACTTGGACATGAGTTGATGAAGCAAAAGAATGCTGCAGAAAGGGAGAGTACTCAAGGTTTGGGGTTGGCAGTTAAAGGTTATCAGCTCAGGAAGGGACAAGAGGCAGAGAAGAAAAAGAAGAAAAAGGTGCAGTGCTACAGGTGCAAGGATTGGGGACATATAAAGAGGGAATGCCCAGAACTGAAGGGTGGGGCAAGTGCTAATGCGGCTACTCATGGTGATGACTCAGACAACAATAGTGATGTTCTCGTAGTATCAAACATGCGGTCAACAAAAGCTGGAGCGTGGATGTTGGATTCAGCTTGCTCTTTTCATGCGACGCCCAACAAGGAGTGGTTCTCTTCGTACAAGTCTGGTGAGTTTGGTTTAGCCTATGTGAGCGATGATACAGGTTATCGTGTTGCTGGAGTAGGTGACATCAAAATCAAGATGTTTGACGGAGTTGAGCGGATGCTTCGGGGAGTCAGGCATGTGCCAGGGCTAAGGAGGAATCTAATTTCGCTTGGTGTTCTTCATGATGGTGGTATGGAATTCCGTTGTGATCGGGATAAGAAGACCATGGAAATCATGGAAGATGGTGTGACTGTGATGATAGGAGAGAGGACGGCTTCGCATCTTTACAAGTTGCAAGGGAGCACTATTGCAGGTGGAGCCATGGAGAGTGGAGCTGCAGGAGTAGCAGTGAAGTCCCACGGTGGCGGCGGGTCTGGCCCGTCGGGTAGCTCTCAGTAAGCTATGAAGGAGACAACCCAAGTCCGGAGTACATGGAGTTTCGAGCATGGACAACTTCTAGGTGATGGAGAATATTCGCCAAGGTGGAGTTTGTTATATTTGTGTCGAATATACTATGTACGCAAGGGGTTACATGGACTTGGAGTTGTAATTGGTGTGGTTAGGTACGAGTTGTGTAGGAGTCGGGCACTTGTATCCTAGGCCTCTTATATACGGAGGGGCACCACACGTTGTAACCCAATGACGACTTGATAGCAACAGGTACGCGGGGGAGCCGACGGCTTGTGCCGGCGCCCGGGCGACCGGTGTTGCGGTATCTTGGGGAGGAGCGCCCGTAGTCATGCCCCGGGGATGTAGCCATATCGATGAACCTCGTTAACAAATATCGTGCCTCGGTGTGTCGTCTATGATCTTGCATTAGCGTTTTATTCTAACACCGCTTCTTTGATTTCCTCTTGTCTCGCAAAATTATGGGGTGTGTTGACCTATCTCGTGATCAAGTTCCTAGAGATGGGTAGTGAACTTTTGCCGATGCTTTTGGCGGTGGAGAAGGCGTCGAGATGTGGTGGCAGCGAGTTTGTCTTACCCTTCAATTTCGATGATTTTTTCACAAACCGCCTTGATTCCCTCGACGTGCCTCCCACGGGTAGACCTTGGCTAGTTCTATAGTCTTGCTTATGCTTTCATCTTTTCCCTGTACACGCACGCAACATTTTGTTAAAGGGATTGATGGCAATCAAATGGGTGTAGATGGACTGAAGCGTAAATGTGCTATTCTTTACGACTGGGCGAGAGGATGAAAGTTTGAGCTTTGGAGAAGAGATAAGTAAAGCTATTTGTAATTTACTCTTACTTCTCTTTGCTTCTTGTTTAGTGAAAATGATGTGGCAGTAGTGAGCTTATCTCCCCCTCAACATCGATGATCTTTTCACAAACCACCATGATTCACCCGATTTTTGCCTCCCATGGGTAGACCTCGGCTAGTTCGATAATCTCGCTTGCTTGTACTTTCATTTTCCCCTTTGCACGCACAAAACATTTTTTCGAAGGGGGTGTTGGTTATCAAATTGATACAGATGGGCTAAAGCCAAAAGGGCACTACTCTTCACGACTGGGTGGGAGGATGCGAGTTCTAGCTTTGGAGAAGATACAAGTAAAGATATTTGTCATTGCTCCCAATTATCTTATTTTTTCTTGTTTAGTGCGGATAATATGGCGTGATGTAAAAGTGATACGTCCATTTTGCATCACTATTTTTTATTATAATTTACACTTTATTAATGATATTTCGCACGTTATTGCTAAATTCTAATGCCCCCCACCCCTCTTCAAATTGCATGTAACACACGAAGAGGGAAATTATATGGAAAATGCGAGACACCTAGAAAATAGTGGCAAAACAAAGGATAGAATAAAAAAAAATTTGTCTGGAGCTTCGAAGGACCTGGAAATTTTACTGACTATTTTCCAAACGAAAGAAGATGGAGGCCAGAAGACAGTCCAAAGGGGGCCCACCATGCGGCAAGGCCACATGCCCCCCTAGGCCGTGTGGGGAGGTCGCATGGAGCCCTTGGCCACAGCATATTGACGCTCGTTGTCTATAAATTCTTATTTGACCTAAAAAGTCTATGGATAATTTTTTGGAATTTTTTGGTGCCATATGCGAGACGAAGAACTTTGCCATTCGGCAGGTTGATTTTGTCGAATATTCATACCTCCCAGAGAGGGAATTCAGAGCCATCATCATCACCAACACTCTGGATCATCATTGGGATCATCATCCGATGGAAATATGCCCTAGAGGCAATAATAAAATGGTTATTATTATATTTCATTAATGATTATAAAGGTTTATTATTCATGATAGAATTGTATTGACCGGAAACTTAAATATATGTATGGATACATAAACAAATACCGTGTCCCTAGTGAGCCTCTACTAGACTAGCTCGTTGATCAAAGATGGTTAAGGTTTCCTAACCATCACTAGTGCAGGATGCTACTAACACGACACTACGATCAAAGACCCTTTGACGAAACTGTGTGCGATGCATTAATCGCAAACGGTGGTGTAAAAAACCGTCAAAAAGGTGCAAAATGTTTGCGATGACGGATGCATCAAACACGGTTCAGATTTTAGTTCCGTGTGTGATGTAGGGCATACGGTTCAGTGCAATTAACCGTTTGCGATAAGGAGCAACAAAAGAAACGGGCAGCCAGATGAAGGTGTGTGCGATAAACAGCATGTGGTTCACTAGGATGAATTGTTTGTGATTAGGCAACACAAAAGAAATGGTCAGTCAGAACAAGAGTGTGTGCGATATATGGCATGCGGTTCACATGGATGAACTGTTTGTGTTGAGACAAGGGAATATAAACGGTTCAATATAAGAAGATTTGTGTGATATGCGGCAAACATGTCTGTAATCAGAAATGTGTGCGAAGACCGATAATAACATAGACGATTGCTGCTAATAAGACGTGTGTGCTTTGCGATGGGATTGCATACAGAACAACAACATATATATACACACTTATAAGGACATGGTTGCATAACCAAATTAAACATCCACTTACATAGGTGGCTACTATAACCATGGCATTTGCACACACCAAAGTAAACTATTACATGCATAATTACATAGGTGGCTACTACACACATGTTGTTTCCACACACCAAAGTAAACTATATATTACATGCATGATTAACTAGCATAAACGATCATATGATCATCATCTAGTGCTTGTGATGCTTGCGCTGCTTGTGGCTCGATCCAGGCTCGTTGATTTGGGTAACTGTCGGGGGTTGGATGCGACATATGCCAACGGGTGGCTTATCATGGTGGGGGCGAGTAGAACGTCGCCGGTGCCTGGAAACGGGATGAGGCGCAGACATGCACGCCGGCGAATCTTACCCAGCTTCGGGGCTCTCCGGGGAGATAACACCCCTACTGCTGCTCTGCGGGATCTCCGCATGATCACTATGGGATGATAATACAAAGGTGCTCCTTGAGCTGTTTCGGGAGGCAGGAGGGAGCAAGGCTGGCTTTCTCCGCTGCTTACTATGTGTCTAAAACCTATTCAAGGCCCAACCCTTTGCATGGGTGCCCCGGGGGGTTTATATAGGCCTACCCCCCGGGGGTACAATAGTAAACTGACTGGGTGTGCCCCCCAGCTGTCTGTCTCTCACGCCGCCGCCCTTCCTGCCGGCTTCTGGGGCCCGCCGACTGGCGGGTCCCACGGACATGCAGAACACTGTGCAGCACTCCTGGTGACGCAGGCTTGGTCATGGGGTCGTGGGAACAGTGCCGCCGTCTGTCAGGCGGTCACTGTCACCACTCCCCGTCCAATCTGGTTTATGGCTCGTGGGGCCCAGATGAGGAGGCGGCCGACTCTGGGGAGGCCGACTCCCACAGGGCCGACTCCAGGCGCTCTGGCCGTCTTCTACTCTCCAACTGACGGAGGGCCCGGCGATCTCTGGGCCGTACAGGCCGCCATCGTGGGCACAGTGCCTCGCGCACTGTAGCTGAGGTCAGGGGAGGCATGGCAACAGTGCCGCGCCTCGCCGGAGATCTTCCAGCGATACGGCTCACTGTAGCCATGCCCACCCCTCGTGGGTCGGAGGGGACGGCCACGTCGGGGCCGTACCCTGCATCGGTCTTCGAGAAAGGTCGCAGGCCGACTCCCATAGTCGGCCCCCCGAAGGTCGCAAACCCAGAGTCGGCTTGCATCAGAGTCGTCGTCTGGGACTCGGCTTCTCCGAAGGTCGCCAGCTGGGACTCGGACTCCCCGAAGGTCGCCAGCTGGGATGCGGTTAGAGGGGCGCGGCTTGCCCCGATGTCTTGAAAGATCCTGGGTCCCGGGTCGGCCTACCCGTGGCCCATTACTCCGACAGTAGTCCCCGAAGCTGGTGAAGCCCGGCGGGCGCCGCCTCGAGGGGCTTCAACAGTTTCAATTCTCCTAGTGCCGACTCTGAGACTCGGCCGCTGTTGCTTTGGGCCGCCTCGCCGAAGTCGGACTCGTTTGCGAGGGGCCGCTGTCCGCACGTCGTGGCGGAAAACGGGCGGCATATCGGTCACGCTTCCCTTCCATTGTCGAGACGGTCCTATCGTGTGGCGCCACGTGGAGGCGATAGCCTGCCTACCCACGCGCGTGACGGGACGGGCCATCAGGTGGGGCCTGCCATTACCCGCCCCGGCCCCCGAGCGGATCCGCTGTGGCCGCGGACGGTTGGCATCCCCTCGTCGTTACTGCGCGCAGTAACTTCGTGGGGGTTAATCGTGGGCGGCGTGGGGTCTTGGGCGCAGTTAATCCCCACGTCGCCCCCTCGGCTTCTCAGCCCGTAGGGCTATAAGTAGGCGGGGAGGAGCGGGCGGCACTGCACGCGCACTCTCTCCCCCGCTCTCCCGCCTTTCTCCTTCCTTCGCCGCGAGCCACGGCATTCTTCTCCGCCGCGAGCCAAGGCGTTCTTCCTCGCCGGCGATGAGTTCTTCTTCCGCCGTACCCCCCACCTCGCGCTCCGGCGTGTGGGATGGCTCGGACGTGGAGGCGGAGGACATCGAGTTCCTTCGCCGGACCCGCCGCCTCCCCAGCGTGGACCTGGTGCACGCCCGTCCCGCGCCGGCGGGAGAGATCCGGCCCGTGCCAGAGGAGGACGAGCGGGTCATCTTCCGCTCGCATCTTATGCGCGGGCTGGGGCTTCCGGCGAGCGGATTCTTCCGCTCGTTTCTCGAGTTCCACAAGCTGGAGCCGCACCACCTCACCCCCAACGCGGTGGTGCTTCTCTCCGCCTTCGCCACTCTGTGCGAAGGCTACATCGGTGTTCTTCCCACCCTCGAGCTGTGGGGGGAGTTCTTCTCTTCAAAACTCGGCACTCAGGCCGCCGGCACGCCGGCTCAGTGCGGCACCTATATCACGGTGCAGCGCACGACGGCCGACAATCCTTTTCCGCCCATCCCACTGGTGAAGTCGGTGAAGATGTGGCAGAAGTCCTACTTCTACGTGAAGAACATCTCCACCGATGGCGACTGGGTCAATCTGCCGCCTTTCGACCCCGAGCCTCTGGCTGGCCGGCTGGCCAGTTGGTCCCATCGGTCAAAATCACTTTCGTCCTCCGGAGCCGGCGCCGTGGCGCGACTCCGAGTCATGCTGCAGTCGGAGGGGCTCATCGCCTCCGATCTTCTGGCCGCCTTCGTGGCGCGCCGGGTTCTTCCGCTCCAGGGCCGGCCTCACCTCATCTGCCAGATGAGCGGCCGCCACGATCCGAGCCGGCTGTGCACCAGGGACATGCCGCGTGGGGAGGTGGCGAACTTGGTGAACCACATCGCCCATTGCGGGTTCACGGAGGAATGGCAGTTCGGCAAAGAGCCGTACTCGCGCGACAACCCCCCTCCAATGGTAAGTCGCATCCGTCTGTAGCTCGATCTTATTTGCGTCTGACTTCAAGCTCTGATCTTCGTTGGCATCTTCTGAGCAGAATCCCCTCACGGCGCCCGCGGCCGACGCCACAAGAGAGCCTCACGACTACGTCCCAGATCGCGAGGCCAGCGACGTCGACGACCCCGACTTGGGGGCCGCGGCGCTGGAGGCCGACGCCGAAGGCGGCGGAGAGGGGGCAGATGGCGGCCTCAGGCCGTCGGCGACCTTCGCCGACTGGCCCGAGGACGACGTCGACGCGGAAGTCGTCCCGCGCCGCCAGCCGAAAGCCGGCCCCTCCAGTCAAGCCGGCGCGAAGAGGCGTCACGCCGGGCCGAGTGTGCCCGGCGGCAAGTCAAAGAAGTTCAAGGGAGCCGCCGCCGCGACCAAGCGGGAGGAGGCGGCCGCGAAGGCCAACCGCTTCCGAAAGGAAGTGAGAAGACCGCCGCTAGTTTCTTCGTGAGTCTTCTTACTCTGTCATTTCTTTGTTGGATCTTATTTGAGTCTTTTCTGATTTTCCCTCCAATCTTCTCCAGAGCTCCCCTCTCTCTTGAGAGAGCCGCCGTCCCCTCCGTCATGGGGTCGGTGGAGACATCTGCCAACACTCGGCGGATTGATCCCGCCGCCGACCTTCGGGAGGCGACGGAACGGAACGCGCGGGAGAAGCGCGAGGAGGAAGAGGCCGACCGCCTGGAGAAGGCAGAGGCCGAGAAGGCGGCCGCCAACGCCCAGCGACACCTGGAAGAGGCCCAGACTGCGGCTGCGGCGAAGCGGCATGCCGAGGAGGTCGCGCGTCACCGATCGGCGATGCTTGTCCCCCCGCTGTCGTCGGCGCCGCCGGCTCCTGAGTTCACGGGGCAGACCGGGGAGGTCGGCACTGCAAACCCTCTCGCGGAGGAGGGCGGCGACGTCTCAGGCTCGGATACTCATGCACCGCCCCCGCCGCCTCCGCCGCCTCCGTCTTCGAGGCCGCATGGCAAACAGCCGGTGGACCCGCAGGATCCTCCGACTGCGGACGCCGTCGACGCGCAACTGCTTCTTCAGGTCGCCGCGCCGGCGCGCCGCCGGCTTGAGAGGACGAGCTCAGCGCCGCAAGCTCGGGAAACCGGCACTGCAAGTTCGGCGAACCTGGACGTCGAGGCCTCAAGTGCCGCGCCCACCGGCTGGCTGCGTGAAGGCGGCACCGGCCCACTGAACCAGGCCCTCCTGGACGTCCAGTCGAAGCTGCGCAAGGAGGGCGACGCCCTCCAACTCTGCACCAGAGCGCATCTGGCCCTGCGGACCTCCGTCCGGGTATGTTTCGTTTCTCCTTTTTTTAGTTTCTGTCTTTTTTCGTGGGGGCGTGCTAGCGCACCCACTGGGTGTAGTCCCCGAGTTCGGGGCCGGCTGCTGAGCAGGCGGCTTGGAACTCCTTCTAATGAGCTCCGAAGACTAACTTTTGCTTGCTGGCTTTGCAGGAATACCACAATCTCCGCGCCACTGCCTTCAACCACAACGTTGAAGAGCTGAAGAAGCGGACCGCTGATCTGACGGAAAGCCGAGGTGAGCTGATTCTTCCTTCTTCGCGGGGGCGCGCTGGCGCACCCGCGGGCTGTAGTCCCCGAGATTCGGGCCGACTGCTGAGCAGTCGGGCCGGATCTCCCCGGCGACCTATCTTCCTTCTTCTCCACGAGGGCGCGCTGGCGCGCCCGCGGGCTATAGTCCCCGAGATTTGGGCCGACTGCTGAGCAGTCGGGCCGGATCTCCCCGGCGACCTTCCTTACTGATAACTTTCTTGTCTTTCGATCTTCAGGCGCCAACGCCGCCCTCCAGGAGCAGCTGGGCGAGGCCAACACCGCACTCCGTGCCAAGGAGGAGGAGTGCGACAAGCTTGTCCAAGAGCGCGACCTGCTGGCGACGCAGCTGGCCGAGCAGAAAGAGCTGCTCCGGAAGGCGCAGGAAGACGCCAAGTCGCGGGAAGACGCCCTCATAGCCGAGTTCGAGGTCGAGCGCTCCGCCTGGACCGACCGGGAGGCGATGCTGACCTCCGGCTACCACGAGCTCGAGGACATCGTCGACGGTAATTCTTTTTTCTCTTCTTTGGTCTTCCGACTCTGTGTCGGGCTGATTTCTGATTTTTCTGACTATCTTCTTTTCTGTCTTGGCAGACTTCTTTCCCGGCCACTCGCAAGCCGTCCCTCTGGCTATCGAGGCGGCTCGGGAGGAGCAAAGGGCGAAGGGCAAAGTGATTGCTGCCAACGCCCCCCGAACCATCGACGAGCAGCTTCTGAGCATCGGGGTTCGTCTTCGTCCTGCTCATCATCTGCTGCGCCGTCTTCAACGCGCCGGTGCCCAAGTGGTTGCCGCCCTGTGGCCGGAGGTGCCGACTCTTCGCACCGCCAGCCGGACGGCCGACTGGCTGGAGGTCGCCGCCGGTCGCTTTGAGGCTTGGAGGGGCTCCTCGGCTCGGGCCGGAGCACGCCGAGCCTTGGAGTTCGTCAAAGGGTGGTATCCAGGGCTGGACCTGGACCGTCTGGCCGCATTCCGGTCAGAGGCCCAGGCCGAGCTGGAGGCCGTAGAAGGCACCCTTGTCGAGCGCGCGGCGGCCACCGCTGAGTACATGGACACCAGTGTCTTCGTGCCCGAGCGGACCGAAGGCGGCGAGGAGGTACCGCCGGAGTGGTTCGGGATGCACCCGGAGTACGAGGAGGACTCGGCAGAGGTGATCGGCTCCAGCGCTGAGGAGGAGGACGAGTCGGAGGACGGAAGCGAGGAGGAGGCGCCAGAGGACGAGGCAGGTGGCCAGCCTCAACCCGATCGCGCCTCCAGCAACGAGCCGCACAAGGACAAAGCGACCGTCGCCGGAGGCGACCAAGCTGAGATCGCTCAACCGACTGCCCCGGCATCCGACACCGCCGTCACCTCCGACCCTCCGGCTCCGGAGGCCGCCCCCTAGAGTGCTTCTGCTTATCTGTCTTTGTTGTTCTTTAAAAAATTTGTCAGGTTCAAACAATTCCACCCACTGGGTGTATTCGGCCAAGGGCCTTATGTAAATATTTATCTAATTTCCGCCTTTCCTTGCTTTTGTTCCTTAGACTTTTTTCCTTTGCCGCCTTCCTTCGGTTGCTGCCTTGCCGTCTGGGCAGCCGCTCTGCGGACTGCCGCCGGGTCAAGTGCTTAGCTACTTTAGGGAGGCAAGTACTTAGTCGTTTAGAATATCTTAGCAAGTTGGCTAGAAACCGACAGGCCGACTATTCGAGAGTCGGCTGTCCTTGATGAAAATCGAGACGGCGAGCCGACTGCTCGTGAGTCGGCTCGGTAAGGGGAGGCTGGTAGCCGGCTTGGGCTATGCATAGCTCTTAAATCCTTAGCCTTTTTTCATGTGTGTGCTCGTTCTTTCCTGTCCCCTGCTTACCGACAGTCGCTCTGCGAGCTGCGGCTTTCGGCAGGAGACGGCTTTGAGCGCAGCACATTACTTGTCTGACTTCAGGGAGCATTTCATAGCGCAAGACGGCGAGTCCCCGGGCCGACTAGTCGGACCCGGTGCCAGACAGTATGATAAAAAGAGAACAACATATTCGGAAGCGTAATCCATATCTTACAGATAACCAAAAAGGCAGTCCCCGAGCTCGTCCCGGGGGGCCTAAGGTCTTAGTATTTTAATACAAAAGAGGGTAGCGCGATACATACTGCATCAACTGTAAAATCTTCGAAGAAGATTCGCGTTCCACGGGCGCTCTGTTTCCTTGCCGGAGTCGTCCCTCTTGCATGCTCGAGGCTTCTGAGCGTCGATCAAATAGTAGGCATCGTTCCCTAGCACCTTGCTGATGATGAAGGGACCTTCCCAAGGCGCCGACAACTTGTGCTGGCCGGCTGTTCTCTGAATCAGCCAGAGCACAAGGTCGCCCTCTTGTAACGATCTTGGCTTGACCTTGCGGTTGTAGTATCGGCGCAGATTCTGCTGGTAGATGCCGGACCGACTGAGTGCCAACAGTCGGCCCTCTTCCAGCAGATCGACGCCGTCTTGTCGTGCTTCTTCAGCCTCCTCCTCGGTGTACATAGAGACTCGTGGAGAATCGAACTCTATATTCGTTGGGATGACGGCTTCGGCACCGTAGACGAGGAAGAAAGGCGTGAAGCCGGTTGACTTGTTTGTGGTTGTGCGCAGACTCCAGAGGACGGCAGGCAGCTCTTCAACCCAACAGCCGGCCGAGCGCTCGAGTGGTTCGACCAGTCGAGGCTTGATGCCGGACAGGATGAGGCCGTTGGTTCGTTCCACCTGGCCGTTTGACTGCGGATGGGCAACGGACGCTAAGTCCAGTCAGATGCCCTGCGTCGCGCAGAAACGAGCCAAGGCGCCCTTGGCGAAGTTGGTGCCGTTGTCTGTGATGATGCTGTGCGGTATGCCGTACCACACTTTGATGTCGGCAATGAAGGTCACTGCTGTAGGCCCATTTAATTTCTTGATGGGCTTTGCTTCCACCCACTTGGTGAACTTGTCCACCGCGACAAGCAAGTGAGTTAGGCCGCCTCGGGCCGTCTTGAATGGTCCCACCATGTCCAAGCCCCAAACTGCGAAGGGCCAGACAATGGGGATTGTCTTCAGCGCGGAAGCCGGCTGAAGGGGCTTGGAGCGGAACACCTGGCACCCCTTGCATTTTTTGACTAGCTCTTTAGCTTCTTCCAGGGCAGTCGGCCAAAAGAAACCATGCCGAAAGGCTTTGGCCACGAGTGCCCTCGAAGCCGCATGGTGGCCGCACTCGCCCTGATGGATATCTCTGAGGATCGCTTGGCCTTGCTCTGACTCTACGCAGCGCTGGTGGACACCAGTGACACTGCGCCTGACTAGCTCTCTGTTCATTATGGTGTACGCTGCTGCTCGGCGTTGCACTTGCCGAGCCAGGGTCTCGTCTGCTGGTAATTCTTTGTTCACTAGGAACTTGAGGATGGGCTGTGCCCATGAAGGTGCTGCTATCTCCTCGACTGCTACCACATCGACTTGGACAAGGGTGGCTGGGCTGGGAGGCGACGGGTTGGAGTCTGCCGCCGCTTGCTGGACTGAGGGAATCTCTGGGCCGACTGGGGCAGCTCCCGGGCCGACTGGCGCAGTCCCCGGGCCGGGCTTGGAAGTCCCCGGGCCGACTGGCGCAGTCCCCGGGCTTCTTTCAAGTGTGGCTTTCTTGAGGTCGCCTGCTGGGGCCTTGGAGTCGGATCCGACTATTTCTGGCGGAGCCGGCACAAAGATGGAGTCGGATTCTGGTGAAGGCTTGATAGACGGCTTGAGGAGGCGCTGAAGGGCGACGCCGGAAGGTATTGCCTGGCGAGTGGAGCCGACTCGTGCCAAGGCGTCTGCTTGATCGTTGTCGTTTCTTGGCACGTGAAGGAATTCGCACCCCTCAAAATATCCGCTGAGTTGCTGCACCAGAAAGCGGTAGCTCGCCATGTTTGCGTCTTTGGCGTCCCAGTCGCCAGATGATTGCTGGACCACCAAGTCGGAGTCGCCATAGCACAGGATCCGGCGGATGCCGAGTTCTTTGGCAAGCCGGAGTCCGTGGATGAGCGCCTCATATTCGGCGACATTGTTGGAGGCGGCGAAGTAGATTTGCAGCACGTACTTGAGCTTGTCGCCCTTGGGGGAGGTGAGGACGACGCCAGCTCCAAGGCCGGTGCGCATCTTGGAGCCGTCGAAGTGCAGCCGCCAATGAGTAGAGTCGGGCGATGGCGGCAGGTACTGGGTCTCGGCCCAGTCGACGAGGAAGTCGGCCAGCGCTTGCGACTTGATGGCGGTGCGAGGTTGGTAGTAGATGGTGTAAGGGGCTAGGTCGATAGCCCACTTGGCCACTCAGCCGGAGGCGTCTCGGCTTCCAATCATCTCGGCGAGTGGAGCGGTGCAAACCACCGTGATCGGATGCTCTTGAAAGTAGGGCTTCAGCTTCTTGGCGGCAAAATGCACGCCGTAGCACATCTTCTGGTAGTGAGGGTAGTTCTGCTTGGAGGTCGACAATACCTCGCTTAGGTAATACACCGGTCTCTAGACCGGAAGCGCCTTGCCTTCCACCTTGCGTTCAACTACAATGACTGTGCTGACTACCCGGCTGGTGGCGGCGATGTACAAGAGCATGGGCTCTTTGGGAGTCGGAGCCGCCAACACAGGGGGAGTCGCCAGCATCTTCTTCAGTTGGAGAAATGCCTCATCTGCCTTGTGGTTCCACTCAAAAAAGGTGGTTTTCTTCATCAGTTGATACAAAGGCAGAGCTTTCTCGCCCAGCCGACTGATGAATCGGCTGATGGATGCCAGGCAGCCGGTGAACTTCTGCACATCCAAAAGTCGGCTGGGTACCTCCATTCTCTCAATGGCCTTGATCTTCACAGGGTTGCACTCTATGCCGCGTTCGGAGACCAAAAAGCCGAGGAGCTGTCCGGCTGGGACTCCGAACACGCACTTCTCAGGGTTGAGCTTGATCTGGAATCGGCGCAAATTTTCAAAGGTCTCTTTGAGGTCTTCCAGTAGCGTCCCACGCTTTTCCGTCTTCACCACCACATCATCCACATAAACGTGGGCGTTTCTGCCGAGTTGCTTGAGGAGGCACTTCTGCATGCAACGCTAAAAGGTGGCGCCGGCATTCCTCAAGCCGAACGTCATCGTCAGGTAGCAGAAGGCTCCAAATGGCGTGATGAATGCGGTCTTCAGTTTGTCTGCTGGATTCAGCTTGATCTGGTGATATCCTGAGTACGCGTCTAGGAAACTCAACAGCTCGCATCCGGCTGTGGAGTCTATCACCTGATCAATCCTTGGCAGAGCAAACGGGTCCTTCGGGCAGGCTTTATTGAGGCTGGTGTAGTCGATACACATCCGCCACTGCTTGTTTTTCTTCAATACCAGTACTGGGTTTGCTAACCACTCCGGAAAAAACACTTCCATGATGAATCCGGCTGCCAGGAGCCGAGCTATCTCTTCTCCAACGACTCTTCTCTTCTCTTCTGACAGGCGGCGCAAGGGCTGCCTGACGGGCTTCACATCCTGCCTGACGTGTAGCTTGTGCTCGGCGAATTCCGTTGGTACACCCGGCATGTCCTTGGGGGACCATGCGAGGATGTCCCGATTCTCACGGAGGAAATCGACGAGCTCGCCTTCCTATTTGCTCTCAAGGCCTGTGCCTATGACAACGTATTTCTCTGGGTGCTCCGGGTCCAAGGGTATCTTCTTGGTTTCTTTATCCGGCTTGAATGATCCTTCTGCTTCCGACTCCTTGGGGTCGGGCGACATCTCCGGCTGCTTCCCAGCCATCGCCATGACACGGTCAAGGAGCCGCTTCTCGGCTGCGATCACCAAAGACTCGGCCAGCCGACTGCTTTCGGCCGCGCAAGCAGACGACTTCTTGTAGTCGCCGACAACAGTCAGGATCCCCTTGGAGCTCGGCATCTTCATCTTGAGGTAGGCGTAGTGGGGAACCGCCATGAACTTGGCCAAGGCAGGCCGGCCAAGCAGGGTGTGGTACGGGCTCTCCAAGTCCACCACCTCGAACTAGACTGGCTCTCGGCGGAAATGGTCTTTGTCTCTGAAGAGGACGTCTATCAGAATCTTGCCGATTGGTGAACATGAGAGGCCGGGTACAATCCCATGGAACACTGTGCGGCTGCTCTGCAGCTGTCTTCGCCTGATTCCGAGCTTCTCCATTGTATCCTTGTACAGGATGTTTATGCTGCTGCCTCCATCTATCAGGACCCGCGAGAAACGGGCAGCCCGCCTATCAGTGGCCAAGGTCGCGCCTAGGACCAGGGCGTAGGAGCCCGGACTCGGCATCACTTCTGGATGATCCGCCCGACTCCAGCTGATAGGCTTCTCGGACCAATGCATGAACTCTGGGACATCCGTTGCTACTGCGTTGACTTCTTGCTATTGTTGGCGCCTGCTGCGCCGGTCATCTGCCATGCTGGTGAACACTACGTAGGCTCCGTGCTCTTCTGGGAACTCGTCTTGGACCGCGCCGACTGGCCGAGCCGCCGGCTGCTGAGGCGGCGGCGGCGGCGGCGGCCCTGCAGGCGGCGGAGGGGCAAGGCCGTCTCCCTTGGCGATCCTGGCGAGCCAGTGGCACTTTCTTGTGGTGTGGTTCGATGGCTTCGCGCCGCTGTGGAACTTGCAAGGTCCATCCAAAGTCTGCTCATAGGAGAAAGCTGGCAACCAGTTAGACTTGCCGCCTTTCTGCCGCTTGGCCGGAGGCTGCCCCTCCGGCTGCTGATCTTCTACTGCTGCGACCTGCCGACTGTTGGAAGTCGGCTGGGGGGCCTTGCGCTTGTTGTCGTTTTGCTGCTGCCGCCGGCTGGCGTCTCCAGCCGGGGTTCTGGGGGCCTGGGGAACCACCTTGCCAGCCACGTTGACTTGAATCTCCGTCTTCATAGAAGAGTCGGCCGTGGCGTACTTGTCTGCTATGACTAGCAGTTCGTCGAGGGTTTCGGGCTCGTCGCAGAGGAGCTTGTGCTTGAGGAGGGTGCCCTCTCGGCACCCGGCCGTGAAGTACTCGATGGCCTGCACCTCGTGCACGCCCTCGCAGGAGTTTCGAAGTTCGCCCCAGCGCGTGAGGTAGTCGCGTGTTGATTCTTTAGGGCCTTGCACGCACAAGGAGAGCTGGCGCGGCTTGGAAGGTCGCTTGTACGTGCTGGTGAAGTTACGAATGAAGGCTTCGGTGAAGTCGACCCAGCTATTGATGCTGCGGGGTTTCAGGCTGTTCAGCCATGTCCGGGCCGTACCCTGGAGCATGAGGGGAACATACTTCACGACGACTCGCTTGTTGCCGTTGGCTATGTTGACGGCTGTGGAGTAGTCTATCAGCCAGTCCTCCGGCATCACGGAGCCGGTGTACTTGGGTGTGTCTCGGGGGAGCGTGAACCCTTTGGGGAAGGGCTCATCTCTGATGCGGGGCCCGAAGCAAGGCGGACCCAACTCATCTTCTTCTTCCAACGCCAGGGATCTGTGGAGTCGGTCGATCCGATGGCGGGCGTCATTCTCTCCGACTCCCTCTCGGTGGCCAAGGCGACCTCCGAGAGTCGGATGCTCAACAGGCGGCGGGGAAACTCGCCGCTCTCTTCGGGGTGGGGGAGGCAGATAATCGTCTCGCCGTTCCACTGCTCTGGGGCGGCCGTTCTGGTCGCGCTCGATGGTGATGCGAGTCCGGCTGTGACTGACAGCCGGCTCCTTCTCTTTCCTTCCGCGAACTCCGCCAATCGGCGTCCGGGAGGTCGCGCCTTGATCTCGGCGAGGGGGTAAGTCGTCGTTCGGCTGCTGCAGCGCATCTGCGTGGCCGCCTTGCGTGTTTTGCGCAGCAACCGCATCGAGGAGCTGCTGGACTCGCTCCGTCATTACACGGCGCTCTTCGCCTTCGAAGTTCTTCAGCTCTTCGGTCGCCGCTTGGGCGGCGCAGATGTTCTCCGTAGGGGTGGCGTACACGGGGCGTTTCGCCCCGAGCAAGTCGGTGATGGCCGCGCCGCGCTCTCGGACCGCACCCAGACGGCTCGGCCCAGTCGGCGCCGGCGAGCCGCCTACAGCGCGATCCACCTCGCGCTGGTATGCTTCTGACAAGCGTCTCATGCTTGCCAACTTCTTGGCGCCGTCGATGATCTGAAGGCGGCGTTCTTCCAGCGTCTCGGCATCCGCATCCTCTGGAATAGGCGCGGTCAGGTCTTGCAGGGCCGCTGGCAGCGGGTCCTGGGCGTCTTCGCCGGAGTGCTCGCCATGGCCGATGACGAGCACCTCCGTGACGGCGCTTCCGCCACTCTCCTCGTACGGAAGCGGCTCGTCGTAGACCACCACATTGGTGGGGAAGATATCGAGCGATACGGCGTCGGAGTCGACCAGCATCGGGTCGGAGGAGCCTACGGACTCCAAATCTACGGCGGGCTCGCCGGCGACGTGGAGTTGGTCAAGGAGGCCCGCGAAAAGGCTCTCGGGGCCACCCGCGTCTGCACTTGGTGCAGGCTAGTCGGAGAGGCGCACCTCGCCGATGAGCTCGGCGAGGCCGCTCGCAGCGCAGGCGGCTTCGGCGCCGCGCAGCGTGTCGATGCAGACTCCATCTGGCGAGCCGGGCTGGCTGCGCTCGCCAGGGAGGAAGAGGGTTCCCGTCCAGAACAGATCTCCGGATGACGGTGCACCTCGCCCCACGGTGGGCGCCAAATGTCGGGGGTTGGATGCGACATATGCCAACGGGTGGCTTATCATGGTGGGGGCGAGTAGAACGTCGCCGGTGCCTGGAAACGGGATGAGGCGCAGACATGCACGCCGGCGAATCTTACCCAGCTTCGGGGCTCTCCGGGGAGATAACACCCCTACTGCTGCTCTGCGGGGTCTCCGCATGATCACTATGGGATGATAATACAAAGGTGCTCCTTGAGCTGTTTCGGGAGGCAGGAGGGAGCAAGGCTGGCTTTCTCCCTGCTTACTATGTGTCTAAAACCTATTCAAGGCCCAACCCTTTGCATGGGTGCCCCGGGGGGTTTATATAGGCCTACCCCCCGGGGGTACAATAGTAAACTGACTGGGTGTGGCCCCCAGCTGTCTGTCTCTCACGCCGCCGCCCTTCCTGCCGGCTTCTGGGGCCCGCCGACTGGCGGGTCCCGCGGACATGCAGAACACTGTGCAGCACTCCTGGTGACGCAGGCTTGGTCATGGGGTCGTGGGAACAGTGCCGCCGTCTGTCAGGCGTTCACTGTCACCACTCCCCGTCCAATCTGGTTTATGGCTCATGGGGCCCAGATGAGGAGGTGGCCGACTCTGGGGAGGCCGACTCCCACAGGGCCGACTCCAGGCGCTCTGGCCGTCTTCTACTCTCCCACTGACGGAGGGCCCGGCGATCTCCGGGCCGTACAGGCCGCCATCATGGGCACAATGCCTCGCGCACTGTAGCTAAGGTCAGAGGAGGCATGGCAATAGTGCCGCGCCTCGCCGGAGATCTTCCAGCGATACGGCTCACTGTAGCCATGCCCACCCCTCGTGGGTCGGAGGGGACAGCCACGTCGGGGCCGTACCCTGCATCGGTCTTCGAGAAAGGTCGCGGGCCGACTCCCATAGTCGGCCCCCCGAAGGTCGCAAACCCAGAGTCGGCTTGCATCAGAGTCGCCGTCTGGGACTCGGCTTCTCCGAAGGTCGCCAGCTGGGACTCGGACTCCCCGAAGGTCGCCAGCTGGGATGCGGTTAGAGGGGCACGGCTTGCCCCGATGTCTTGAAAGATCCTGGGTCCCGGGTCGGCCTACCCGTGGCCCATTACTCCGACAGTAACGAGGCACTTCCTCATGTCAACGATCCGCCTATGGCCGCGAACCTGAGGTGAGCTTCATCCAGTTGCCGCATCCAGGCCCTGTGCCAGGATACATGACTTGTTCTCTAGGCATCCTGCTTCATATTTTTGTAATAGGGGTCGATGATGGCCGAGGAGAGTTCAACCAGGGAGTCCATCTTCATGTTGCCCAAGACCATGTAGTGCTCACGGATTTCGACAAGGTTCTTGCAGGACAAGCACGTAACCCTGAGCGCTTTTACAACGTCGGTAGTTTCCACCATAGCGAACTTATAGTCGGTGCTATTGAAAAACCTGGCGAAACAGACACAAGGCTCTATGGCCATGCAGTAGTGATAGATGAGGACATGATGGCGCACGCACAACTGGGCGACGTCAACCTTCTGATCTTTGCCGGGAAGACTAGTGGTGTACTGGAGGTCGATGTCGACCACCTTGTACTTGTGTCCAGCATGCAACTGCTCAATGGTGTTGATGTAGTCGTCCACCATGGCCGGGTCGATGGTGTACACCACCGAGAGATTCGTCTCCCTCACGTGGGTCTCCACTTTATGCTCGCCGAACTCCATTGGAGCGCCGCTAGACATCCCCTCTCTATGTGTCATCATGGGTGTGCTTGTTGTGTTGTGGGGCACGATCGAAAGGTTGAAGAGACTAAGGTTATAATGGCCGCGGGAATTAAATGGGAGGCCGGACAACCTGGAATATCAGTTGGCACACCTTGATGGCAGTTCTAATTTGCAGTGTGTAACTCAATCGTTCCGCGCGTAACTGCATCGCGTGGCAACGCGCGTGATGCAACCGCATGCATATGGGGCCCCCAACGTGATCGTGCGCAGGCCCAACCACTGGCAGAGCGCACGCGGAGGGACGCGAGCAGAGTGCTCCGCAGTCGTCTCAACGGCGAGCAACCATATATATGTATATAGCAGTTGAACTCGCAAGGAAAAGCTGTCCACAACCCGAGCGCGCCGACGGACGCGAGCAGAGCACGCCGCGGCGCCTAACGGCGAGCAGAGCTTGCCGAGGGACGCGAGCAGATGTCGTCTCTGTGTGTGTTGTGGGAAAACGCTTGCGGGTATATAACCTCAAATTTAACCAACAAAATGTTAATGCGTGTTACAAAAATTATATAACTGGAAACTATGTTCAAGTACGAATCCGACGATATAATCTTTGGCGACATGAATTTGTATTTTATTAATTAAATCCTACTTATAAACCAGGAGAGGTGTATACACTACAAAAAAAGACACATCCGTGATATTTTGGGTCGAACGAAAAAAATATGTCATACTTATGACACTTCTATGACGATAATTGTGACAAAACCCGGTATCATCATAGGTGTGGTGGGCTCCTACTTCTATGACAAAAAATCATGACAGAAAATGGGCTTTCTGTCCTGGGCGGGCCGGAGACGCATCTGCATGACATTCTTTGGGCCGTCCATGACAGAAAAAACTGTGGTAGAAACGAGGGCGAGGAAAATTTCGGGGAGTTCCCGGTTATGGTGGGTGGTCGGGGCCGAGCGATGCGCGTTTCTCTCATACTTTTACGCACGTGTGTGCGAGGCGTTGGGCTGTAACTGAACCCGAGCGAGGCGTTGGGCTCTAACTGAACCCGAGTGATTGCACTAACTACGTTACTGAACCCGAGTGATTCCTTCGCTACTGCTGCTAACTGAAGCCGATCGATGCTGCCTCTGGATGAACAGTGAGTGTTTGCTAGGGGGGTAGATGAACAGTGAGAGTTGCAGGGAGGTTTGGATGAACAGTTCCCGGTGGGGGTGGATGAATAGGACCCCGTGGTGTTGCCTCTGGATGAACATGACCCCGATCGATCGAGCCGGTTGGGGCTGGATGAACAGGACCCCGTGGAGGGCTGGATGAACAGTAGACGGTGGAGGGGTGGATGAACAGTAGCCCATGGAGGGGTGGTTGAACAGGAGCCCGTGGAGAGGGTTGGTTGAACAGTAGCCGGGGGAGTAGCGTGCGGTGGAGGCTGGATGAACAGGAGCCCGTGGATGAATAGTCGCAGGTGGAGGTCGACGGTGGATGAATAGTAGCCCGTGGAGGCTGGAGGAGGTCGACAGTGGAGATGAACAGTATCCCGTGGAGTCCCGTTTTGCGGTACGCCACACCCCTCCTGATGAACAGGACCCTCGTTTCGATCGTAGCGCTCCAACACAAGTCTGTTTCCTCCGTTTTGCGGTATGCCACACCCCTCCCGATCAACAGGACCCCGTTTCGACCGTAGGAGATCCAACACAAGTCCGTTTCGTCCATTTTGCGGTACGCCAGACCCCTCCCGATGAACAGGATCCCGTTTCAAACGTGGTCGGTCGAACACAAGGTCGTTTCCTCCGCTCTGCAGTACGCCAGGCCTCGTTTCCATCGGCTGTTCCGTCCAAGCCCTCTCGATGAACACGACGAAGCATTCCTTTTTGACCTAGCCGGTTGGCTCCCCATGAACACGACAATGACGCAGTTTCTCCGTTCCGACCTAGCTATGTACACGATGAAGGAAATATGCCCTAGAGGCAATAATAAAGTTATTATTTATTTCCTTATATCATGATAAATGTTTATTATTCATGCTAGAATTGTATTAACCAGAAACATAATACATGTGTGAATACATAGACAAACATAATGTCACTAGTATGCCTCTACTTGACTAGCTCATTAATCAAAGATGGTTATGTTTCCTGACCATAGACATGAGTTGTCATTTGATTAACGAGATCACATCATTAGGAGAATGATGTGATTGACTTGACCCATTCCGTTAGCTTAGCACTTGATCGTTTAGTATGTTGCAATTGCTTCTTCATGACTTATACATGCTCCTACAACTATGAGATTATGCAACTCCCGTTTACCGGAGGAACACTTTGTGTGCTACCAAACGTCACAACGTAACTGGGTGATTATAAAGGAGATCTACAGGTGTCTTCAAAGGTACATGTTGAGTTGGCGTATTTCGAGATTTGGTTTTGTCACTCCGATTGTCGAAAGGTGTCTCTGGGCCCTCTCGGTAATGCACATCACTATAAGCCTTGCAAGCAACTAATGAGTTAGTTACGAATGATGCATTACATAACGAGTAAAGAGACTTGCCGGTAACGATATTGAACTAGGTATTGAGATACCGACGATCGAATCTCAGGCAAGTAACATACCGATGACAAAGGGAACAACGTATGCTGTTATGCGGTTTGACCGATAAAGATCTTCATAGAATATTTATGAGCCAATATGAGCATCCAGGTTTCGCTATTGGTTATTGACCGAAGACGTGTCTCGGTCATGTCTACATAGTTCTCGAACCTGTAGGGTCCGCACGCTTAAAGTTAGATGACAGTTATATTATGAGTTCATGTGTTTTGATGTGCCGAAGATAGTTCTGAGTCCTGGATGTGATCACGGACATGACGGGGAGTCTCGAAATGGTCAAGACATGAAGATTGATATATTGGAAGCCTATATTTGGATATCGGAAGTGTTCCGGGTGAAATCGGGATTTTACCGGAGTACCGAGGGGTTACCGGACCCCCCAGGGGCTTAATGGGCCATAGTGGGCCTTAGTGGAGAATAGGAGAGGTGGCTAGGGCAGGACCGCACGCCCCTCCCCCTCTAGTCTGAATAGGACAAGGAGAGGGGGGCGGCACCCCCCCTTTCCTTCCTCTCTCCCTCCTCTTTCCCCCCTTCTCCTAATCCAACAAGGAAGGGAGGGAGTCCTACTCCCGATGCGAGTAGGACTCCTCCGGGCGCGCCTCCTCCTAGCCGGCCGCCCCTTCCCCCTTTCTCCTTTATATACGGGGGCAGGGGGGCACCTCTAGACATAACAACACTAGATCCTTGAGATCTATTAGCCGTGTGCGGTGCCCCCCTCCACTATATTCCCCCTCGATAATATCATAGCGGTGCTTAGGCGAAGCCCTGCATCGGTAGAACATCATCATGCTCACCACGCCGTCGTGGTGACGGAACTCTCCTTCGACACTCGGCTAGATCGGAGTTTGAGGGACGTCATCGAGCTGAACGTGTGCTAGAACTCGGAGGTGTCGTGCTTTCGGTGCTTGATCGGTCGGGCCGTGAAGACGTACGACTACATCAACCACGTTGTGCTAACGCTTCCGCTTTCGGTCTACGAGGGTACGTGGACAACACTCTCCCCTCTCGTTGCTATGCATCACCATGATCTTGCGTGTGCGTATGAATTTTTTTGAAATTTCTATATTCCCCAACAGTGGCATCAGAGCCTAGGTTTTATGCGTTGATGTTATATGCACGAGTAGAACACAAGTGAGTTGTGGGCGATATAAGTCATACTGCTTACCAGCATGTCATACTTTGGTTCGGCGGTATTGTTGGATGAAGCGGCCCGGACCGACATTACGCGTACGCTTATGCGAGACTGGTTCTACCGTCGTGCTTTGCACACAGGTGGCTGGCGGGTGTCAGTTTCTGCAACTTTAGTTGAACCGAGTGTGGCTACACCCAGTCCTTGAGAAGGTTAAAACAACACTAACTTGATGAACTATCGTTGTGGTTTTGATGCGTAGGTAAGAACGGTTCTTGCTCAGCCCGTAGCAACCATGTAAAACTTGCAACAACAAAGTAGAGGACGTCTAACTTGTTTTTGCAGGGCATGTTGTGATGTGATATAATCAAGACGTGATGCTATATTTATTGTATGAGATGATCATGTTTTGTAACCGAGTTATCGGCAACTGGCAGGAGCCATATGGTTGTCGTTTTATTGTATGCAATGCAATCACCCTGTAATTGCTTTACTTTATCACTAAGCGGTAGCGATAGTCGTAGAAGCAATAGGTGGCGAAACGACAACGATGCTACGATGAAAATCAAGGTGTTGCGCCGGTGACGATGGTGATCATGACGGTGCTTCGGAAGATGGTGATCACAAGCACAAGATGATGATGGCCATATCATATCACTTATATTGATTGCATGTGATGTTTATCCTTTATGCATCTTATTTTGCTTTGATTGATGGTAGCATTATAAGATGATCTCTCACTAAATTTCAAGGTAAAAGTGTTCTCGCTGAGTATGCACCATTGAGAAAGTTCTTCGTGCTGAGACACCACGTGATGATCGGGTGTGATAGGCTCTACGTTCAAATACATCGGGTGCAAAACAGTTGCACACGCGGAATACTCAGGTTAAACTTGACGAGCCTAGCATATACAGATATGGCCTCGGAACACTGAGACTGAAAGTTCGAGCGTGAATCATATAGTAGATATGATCAACATAGTGATGTTCACCATTGAAAACTACTCCATCTCACATGATGATCAGACATGGTTTAGTTGATTTGGATCACGTGATCACTTAGATGATTAGAGGGATGTCTATCTAAGTGGGAGTCTTAAGTAATATGATTAATTGAACTTAAATTTATCATGAACTTAGTACCTGATAGTATTTTGCTTGTCTATGTTTGTTGTAGATAGATGGCTCGTGCTGTTGTTCCATTGAATTTAATGCATTCCTTGAGAAAGCTAAGTTGAAAGATGATGGTAGCAATTACACGGACTGGGTCCGTAACTTGAGGATTATCCTCATTGCTGCACAAAAGAATTACGTCCTGGAAGCACCGCTGGGTGCTAGGCCTGCTGCAGATGCAACTGATGACGTTAAGAATGTCTGGCAGAGCAAAGCTGATGACTACTCGATAGTTCAGTGTGCCATGCTTTACAGCTTAGAACCGGGACTTCAACGATGTTTTGAACGTCATGGAGCATATGAGATGTTCCAGGAGTTGAAGTTAATATTTCAAGCAAATTCCCAGATTGAGAGATATGAAGTCTCCAATAAGTTCTATAGTTGCAAGATGGAAGAGAATAGTTCTGTCAGTGAACACATACTCAAAATGTCTGGGTATAATAATCACTTGATTCAACTAGGAGTTAATCTTCCTGATGATAGTGTCATTGACAGAATTCTTCAATCACTGCCACCAAGCTACAAGAGCTTCGTGATGAACTATAATATGCAAGGGATGGACAAGACTATTCCCGAGCTCTTCGCAATGCTAAAAGCTGCGGAGGTAGAAATCAAAAGGGAGCATCAAGTGTTGATGGTCAATAAGACAACCAGTTTCAAGAAAAAGGGTAAAGGGAAGAAGAAGGGGAACTTCAAGAAGAATGGCAAACAAGTTGCTGCTCAAGAGAAGAAACCCAAATCTGGACCTAAGCCTGAGACTGAGTGCTTCTACTGCAAGCAGACTGGTCACTGGAAGCGGAACTGCCCCAAGTATTTGGCGGATAAGAAGGATGGAAAGGTGAACAAAGGTACATGTGATATACATGTTATTGATGTGTACCTTACTAATGCTCGCCGTAGCACCTGGGTATTTGATACTGGTTCTGTTGCTAATATTTGCAACTCGAAACAGGGACTATGAATTAAGCGAAGATTGGCTAAGGACGAGGTGACGATGCGCGTGGGAAATGGTTCCAAAGTCGATGTGATCGCGGTCGGCACGCTACCTCTACATCTACCTTCGGGATTAGTTTTAGACCTAAATAATTGTTATTTGATGCCAACGTTAAGCATGAACATTATATCTAGATCTTGTTTGATGCGAGACGGTTATTCATTTAAATCAGAGAATAATGGTTGTTCTATTTATATGAATAATATCTTTTATGGTCATGCACCCTCGAAGAGTGGTATGTTTTTATTAAATCTCGATAGTAGTGATACACATATTCATAATGTTGAAGCCAAAAGATGCAGAGTTGATAATGATAGTGCAACTTATTTGTGGCACTGTCGTTTGGGTCATATTGGTGTAAAACGCATGAAGAAACTCCATACTGATGGACTTCTGGAATCACTTGATTATGAATCACTTGGTACTTGCGAACCGTGCCTCACGGGCAAGATGACTAAAATGCCGTTCTCCGGAACTATGGAGCGAGCAACAGATTTGTTAGAAATCATACATACTGATGCATGTGGTCCAATGAACATTGAGGCTCGCAGTGGGTATCATTATTTTCTCACCTTCACAGATGATTTAAGCAGATATGGGTATATCTACTTAATGAAACATAAGTCTAAAACATTTGAAAAGTTTAAAGAATTTCAGAGTGAAGTGGAAAATCATCGTAACAAGAAAATAAAGTTTCTACAATCCGGTCGTGGAGGAGAATATTTGAGTTACGAGTTTGGTTTACATTTGAAACAATGCGGAATAGTTTCACTACTCACGCCACCCAGAACACCACAACGTAATGGTGTGTCCGAACGTTGTAATCGTACTTTACTAGATATGGTGCGATCTATGATGTCTCTTACTGATTTACCGCTATCGTTTTGGGGTTATGCTTTAGAGACGACCGCATTCACGTTGAATAGGGCACCATCAAAATCCGTTGAGACGATGCCTTATGAACTGTGGTTTGGCAAGAAACCAAAGTTGTCGTTTCTTAAAGTTTGGGGCTGCGATGCTTATGTGAAGAAACTTCAACCAGATAAGCTCGAACCCAAACCGGAGAAATGTGTCTTCATAGGATACCCAAAGGAAACTATTGGGTACACCTTCTATCACAGATCTGAAGGCAAGACTTTTGTTGCTAAATTCGGATCCTTTCTAGAGAAGGAATTTCTCTCGAAAGAAGTGAGTGGGAGGAAAGTAGAACTTGATGAGGTAACTGTACCTGCTCCCTTATTGGAAAGTAGTTCATCACAGAAACCGGTTCCTGTGACAACTACACCAATCAGTGAGGAAGCTAACGATATTGATCATGAAACTTCAGATCAAGTCACTACCGAACCTTGTAGGTCAACCAGAGTAAGATCCGCACCAGAGTGGTATGGTAATCCTATTCTGGAGGTCATGTTACTTGACCATGGCGAACCTACGAACTATGAGGAAGTGATGATGAGCCCAGATTCCGCAAAATGGCTTGCGGCCATGAAATCTGAGATGGGATCCATGTATCAGAACAAAGTATGGACTTCGGTTGACTTGCCCGATGATCGGCAATCCATCGAGAATAAATGGATCTTCAAAAAGAAGACTGACGCTGATGGTAATGTAACTGTCTACAAAGCTTGACTTGTTGCGAAAGTCTGTCCGAATCATGTTAGCAATTGCCGCATTTTATGATTATGAAATATGGCAAATGGATGTCAAAACTGCATTCCTGAATGGATTTCTGGAAGAAGAGTTGTATATGATGCAACCAGATGGTTTTGTCGATCCAAAAGGTGCTAACAAAGTGTGCAAGCTCCAGCGATCCTTTTATGGACTGGTGCAAGCCTCTCGGAGTTGGAATAAATGCTTTGATAGTGTGATCAAAGCATACGGTTTTATACAGACTTTTGGAGAAGCCTGTATTTACAAGAAAGTGAGTGGGAGCTCTGTAGCATTTCTAATATTATATGTAGACGACATATTGTTAATAGAAAATGATATAGAATTTCTGGATAGCATAAAAGGATACTTGAATAAAAGTTTTTCAATGAAAGACCTCGGTGAAGCTGCTTACATATTAGGCATCAAGACCTATAGAGATAGATCAAGACACTTAATTGGACTTTCACAAAGCACATACCTTGATAAAGTTTTGAAACAGTTCAAAATGGATCAAGCAAAGAAAGGGTTCTTGCCTGTATTACAAGGTGTGAAGTTGAGTCAAACTCAATGCCCGACCACAGCAGAAGATAGAGAGAAAATGAAAGATGTTCCCTATGCTTCAGCCATAGGCTCTATCATGTATGCAATGCTGCGTACCAGACCTGATGTATGCTTAGCAATAAGTTTAGCAGGGAGGTACCAAAGTAATCCAGGAGTGGATCACTGGACAACGGTCAAGAATATCTTGAAATACCTGAAAAGGACTAAGGATATGTTTCCCATTTATGGAGGTGACAAAGAGCTAGTCCTAAATGGTTACGTCAATGCAAGCTTTGACACTGATCCGGACGATTCTAAATCGCAAACCGGATACGTGTTTATATTGAACGGTGGAGCTATCAGTTGGTGAAGTTCTAAACAAAGCGTCGTAGCGGGATCTACATGCGCAGCGGAGTACATAGCTGCTTCGGAAGCAGCAAATGAAGGAGTCTGGATGAAGGAGTTCATATCCGATCAAGGTGTCATACCTAGTGCATCGGGACCAATGAAGATCTTCTGTGACAATACTGGTGCAATTGCCTTGGCAAAGGAATCCAGATTTCACAAGAGGACCAAGCACATCAAGAGACGCTTCAATTCCATCCAGGACCAAGTCCAGGTGGGAGACATAGAGATTTGCAAGATACATACGGATCTGAATGTTGCAGACCCATTGACTATGCCTCTTCCACGAGCAAAACATGATCAGCACCAAGGCTCCATGGGTGTTAGAATCATTACTGTGTAATCTAGATTATTGAATCTAGTGTAAGTGGGAGACTGAAGGAAATATGCCCTAGAGGCAATAATAAAGTTATTATTTATTTCCTTATATCATGATAAATGTTTATTATTCATGCTAGAATTGTATTAACCGGAAACATAATACATGTGTGATTACATAGACAAAGATAATGTCACTAGTATGCCTCTACTTGGCTAGCTCATTAATCAAATATGGTTATGTTACCTGACCATAAACATGAGTTGTCATTTGATTAACGAGATCACATCATTAGGAGAATGATGTGATTGACTTGACCCATTCCGTTAGCTTAGCACTTGATCGTTTAGTATGTTGCTATTGCTTTCTTCATGACTTATACATGTTCCTACAACTATGAGATTATGCAAATCCCATTTACCAGAGGAACACTTTGTGTGCTACCAAACGTCACAAGGTTACTGGTGATTATAAAGGAGATCCACAGGTGTCTCCAAAGGTACATGTTGAGTTGGCGTATTTCAAGATTAGGTTTTGTCACTCCGATTGTCGGAGAGGTATCTCTGGGCCCTCTCGGTAATGCACATCACTATAAGCCTTGCAAGCAATGTAGCTAATGAGTTAGTTACGGAATGATGCATTAAATAACAAGTAAAGAGACTTGCCGGTAACGAGATTGAACTAGGTATTGAGATACCGTCGATCGAATCTCAGGCAAGTAACATTCCGATGACAAAGGGAACAACGTATGTTGTTATGCGGTTTGACCGATAAAGATCTTCATAGAATATGTAGGAGCCAATATGAGCATCCAGGTTCCGCTATTGGTTATTGACCGAAGACGTGTCTCGGTCATGTCGACATAGTTCTCGAACCCGTACGGTCCGCACGCTTAAAGTTAGATGACAGTTATATTATGAGTTCATGTTTTGATGAACCGAAGATAGTTCAGAGTCCCGGATAATATCACGGACATGACGAGGAGTCTCGAAATGGTCGGGACATGAAGATTGATATATTGGAAGCCTATATTTGGATATCGGAAGTGTTCCGGGTGAAATCGGGATTTTACCGGAGTACCGAGGGGTTACCGGAACCCCCCAGGGGCATAATGGGCCATAGTGGGCCTTAAAGGGGAAGAGGAGAGGCGGCTAGGGCAGGGCCGCGCGCCCCTCCCCCTCTAGTCCGAATAGGACAAGGAGAGGGGGGCGATGCCCCCCTTTCCTTCCTCTCTCCCACCTCTTTCCCCCCTTCTCCTAATCCAACAAGGAAGGGAGAGAGTCCTACTCCCGGTGGGAATAGGACTCCTCCTGGCGCGCCTCCTCCTGGCCGGCCGCCCCCTCCCCCCTTGCTCCTTTATATACGGGGGCAGGGGGCAACTCTAGACATAACAACACTTGATCCTTGAGATCTATTAGCCGTATGCGGTGCCCCCCTCCACTATATTCCACCTCGATAATATCGTAGCGGGTGCTTAGGCGAAGCCCTGCATCGGTAGAACATCATCATTGTCACCACGCCGTCGTGCTGACGGAACTCTCCTTCGATACTCGGCTGGATCGGAGTTCGAGGGACGTCATCAAGCTGAACGTGTGCTAGAACTCGGAGGTGTCGTGCTTTCGGTGCTTGATGGGTCCGGCCGTGAAGACGTACGACTACATCAACCACATTGTGCTAACGCTTCCGCTTTCGGTCTATGAGGGTACATGGACAACACTCTCCCCTCTCGTTGCTATGCATCAACATGATCTTGCGTGAGCGTATGAATTTTTTGAAATTTCTACGTTCCCCAACAGTGGCATCAGAGCCTAGGTTTTATGCGTTGATGTTATATGCATGAGTAGAACACAAGTGAGTTGTGGGCGATATAAGTCATACTGCTTACCAGTATGTCATACTTTGGTTCGGCGGTATTGTTGGATGAAGCGGCCCGGACCGACATTACGCGTACGCTTACGCGAGACTGGTTCTACCGACGTGCTTTGCACACAGGTGGCTGGCGGGTGTCAGTTTCTCCAACTTTAGTTGAACCGAGTGTGGCTACGCCTAGTTATTGAGAAGGTTAAAACAACACTAACTTCACGAACTATCGTTGTGGTTTTGATGCGTAGGTAAGAACGGTTCTTGCTCAGCCCGTAGCAGCCACGTAAAACTTGCAACAACAAAGTAGAGGACGTCTAACTTGTTTTTGCAGGGCATGTTGTGATGTGATATAATCAAGACATGATGCTATATTTATTGTATGAGATGATCATGTTTTGTAAACGAGTTATCGGCAACTGGCAGGAGCCATATGGTTGTCGTTTTATTGTATGCAATGCAATCGCCCTGTAATTGCTTTACTTTATCACTAAGCGGTAGCGATAGTTGTAGAAGCAATAGGTGGCGAAACGACAACAATGCTACGATGAAAATCAAGGTGTTGTGCCGGTGACGATGGTGATCTTGACGGTGCTTCGGAAGATGGTGATCACGAGCTCAAGATGATGATGGCCATATCATATCACTTATATTGATTGCTTGTGATGTTTATCCTTTATGCATCTTATTTTTCTTTGATTGACGGTAGCATTGTAAGATGATATCTCACTAAATTTCAAGGTAAAAGTGTTCTCCCTGAGTATGCACCATTGCGAAAGTTCTTCCTGCTGAGACACCACGTGATGATCGGGTGTGATAGGCTCTACGTTCAAATACAACGGGTGCAAAACAGTTGCACACGCGGAATACTCAGGTTAAACTTGACGAGCCTAGCATATACAGATATGGCCTCGGAACACTGAGACCGAAAGGTCGAGCGTGAATCATATAGTAGATATGATCAACATAGTGATGTTCACCATTGAAAACTACTCCATCTCACGTGATGATCGGACATGGTTTAGTTGATTTGGATCACGTGATCACTTAGATGATTAGAGGGATGTCTATCTAAGTGGGAGTCTTAAGTAATATGATTAATTGAACTTAAATTTATCATGAACTTAGTACCTGATAGTATTTTGCTTGTCTATGTTTGTTGTAGATAGATGGCTCGTGCTGTTGTTCCGTTGAATTTTAATGCATTCCTTGAGAAAGCTAAGTTGAAAGATGATGGTAGCAATTACACGGACTGGGTCCGTAACTTGAGGATTATCCTCATTGCTGCACAGAATAATTACGTCCTGGAAGCACCGCTGGGTGCTAGGCCTGTTGCAGATGCAACCGATGACGTTAAGAATGTCTGGCAGAGCAAAGCTGATGACTACTCGATAGTTCAATGTGCCATGCTTTACGGCTTAGAACCGGGACTTCAACGATGTTTTGAACGTCATGGAGCATATGGGATGTTCCAGGAGTTGAAGTTAATATTTCAAGCAAATGCCCGGATTGAGAGATATGAAGTCTCCAATAAGTTCTATAGTTGCAAGATGGAAGAGAATAGTTCTGTCAGTGAACACATACTCAAAATGTCTGGGCATAATAATCACTTGATTCAACTGGGAGTTAATCTTCCTGATGATAGTGTCATTAACAGAATTCTTCAATCACTGCCACCAAGCTACAAGAGCTTCATGATGAACTATAATATACAAGGGATGGACAAGACTATTCTCGAGCTCTTCACAATGCTAAAAGCTGCGGAGGTAGAAATCAAAAAGGAGCATCAAGTGTTGATGGTCAATAAGACCACCAGTTTCAAGAAAAAGGGTAAAGGGAAGAAGAAGGGGAACTTCAAGAAGAACGGCAAACAAGTTGCTGCTCAAGAGAAGAAACCCAAATCTAGACCTAAGCCTAAGACTGAGTGCTTCTACTGCAAGCAGACTGGTCACTGGAAGCGAAACTGCCCCAAGTATTTGGCGGATAAGAAGGATGGCAAGGTGAACAAAGGTATATGTGATATACATGTTATTGATGTGTACCTTACTAATGCTCGCAGTAGCACCTGGGTATTTGATACTGCTTCTATTGCTAATATTTGCAACTCAAAACAGGGACTACAAATTGAGCAAAGATTGGCTAAGGACGAGGTGATGATGCGCGTGGGAAATGGTTCCAAAGTCGATGTGATCGCGGTCGGCACGTTACCTCTACATCTACCTTCGGGATTAGTTTTAGACCTAAATAATTGTTATTTGGTGCCAGCGTTAAGCATGAACATGATATCTAGATCTTGTTTGATGCGAGACAGTTATTCATTTAAATCAAAGAATAATGGTTGTTCTATTTATATGAATAATATCTTTTATGGTCATGCACCCTCGAAGAGTGGTCTGTTTTTATTAAATCTTGATAGTAGTGATACACATATTCATAATGTTGAAGCCAAAAGATGCAGAGTTGATAATGATAGTGCAACTTATTTGTGGCACTGTCGTTTGGGTCATATTGGTGTAAAACACATGAAGAAACTTCATACTGATGGACTTCTGGAATCACTTGATTATGAATCACTTGGTACTTGCGAACCGTGCCTCATGGGCAAGATGACTAAAACGCCAATCTCCGGAACTATGGAGCGAGCAATAGATTTTTTAGAAATCATACATACTGATGCATGTGGTCCAATGAACATTGAGGCTCGCAGTGGGTATCGTTATTTTCTCACCTTCACAGATGATTTAAGCAGATATGGGTATATCTACTTAATGAAACATAAGTCTGAAACATTTGAAAAGTTCAAAGAATTTTAGAGTGAAGTGGAAAATCATCGTAACAAGAAAATAAAGTTTCTACAATCTGATCGTGGAGGAAAATATTTGAGTTACGAGTTTGGTTTACATTTGAAACAATGCGGAATAGTTTCACAACTCACGCCACCCAGAACACCACAACGTAATGGTGTGTCCGAACGTTGTAATCGTACTTTACTAGATATGGTGCGATCTATGATGTCTCTTACTGATTTAGCGCTATCGTTTTGGGGTTATGCTTTAGAGACGGCCGCATTCACGTTAAATAGGGCACCATCAAAATCCGTTGAGATGACGCCTTATGAACTGTGGTTTGGCAAGAAACCGAAGTTGTCGTTTCTTAAAGTTTGGGGTTGCGATGCTTATGTGAAGAAACTTCAACCAGATAAGCTCGAACCCAAACAGGAGAAATGTGTCTTCATAGGATACCCAAAGGAAACTATTGGGTACACCTTCTATCACAGATCTGAAGGCAAGACTTTTGTTGCTAAATTCGGATCCTTTCTAGAGAAGGAATTTCTCTCGAAATAAGTGAGTGGGAGGAAAGTAGAACTTGATGAGGTAACTGTACCTGCTCCCTTATTGGAAAGTAGTTCATCATAGAAACCGGTTCCTGTGACAACTACACCAATCAGTGAGGAAGCTAATGATATTGATCATGAAACTTCAGATCAAGTTACTACCGAACCTCGTAGGTCAACCAGAGTAAGATCCGCACCAGAGTGGTACGGTAATACTATTCTGGAGGTCATGTTACTTGACCATGGCGAACCTACGAACTATGAGGAAGCGATGATGAGCCCAGATTCTGCAAAATGGCTTGAGGCCATGAAATCTGAGATGGGATCCACGTATGAGAACAAAGTATGGACTTCGGTTGACTTGCCCGATGATCGGCAAGCCATCGAGAATAAATGGATCTTCAAAAAGAAGACTGACGCTGATGGTAATGTAACTGTCTACAAAGCTTGACTTGTTGCGAAAGGTTTTCCACAAGTTCAAGGAGTTGACTATGATGAGACTTTCTCACCTGTAGCAATGCTTAAGTCTGTCCGAATCATGTTAGCAATTGCCGCATTTTATGATTATGAAATATGGCAACTGGATGTCAAAACTGCATTCCTGAATGGATTTCTGGAAGAAGAGTTGTATATGATGCAACCATATGGTTTTGTCGATCCAAAAGGTGCTAACAAAGTGTGCAAGCTCCAGCGATCCATTTATGGACTGGTGCAAGCCTCTCGGAGTTGGAATAAACGCTTTGATAGTGTGATCAAAGCATATGGTTTTATACAGACTTTTGGAGAAGCCTGTATTTACAAGAAAGTGAGTGGGAGCTCTGTAGCATTTCTAATATTATATGTAGACGACATATTGTTAATAGGAAATGATATAGAATTTCTGGATAGCATAAAAGGATACTTGAATAAAAGTTTTTCAATGAAAGACCTCGGTGTAGCAGCTTACATATTAGGCATCAAGATCTATAGAGATAGATCAAGACACTTAGTTGGACTTTCACAAAGCACATACCTTGATAAAGTTTTGAAAGAGTTCAAAATGGATCAAGCAAAGAAAGGGCTCTTGCCTGTATTACAAGGTGTGAAGTTGAGTCAGACTCAATGCCCGACCACAGCAGAAGATAGAGAGAAAATGAAAGATGTTCCCTATGCTTCAGCCATAGGCTCTATCATGTATGCAATCTGTGTACCAGACCTGATGTATGCTTAGCAATAAGTTTAGCAGGGAGGTACCAAAGTAATCCAGGAGTGGATCACTGGACAGCGGTCAAGAATATCCTGAAATACCTGAAAAGGACTAAGGATATGTTTCTCGTTTATGGAGGTGACAAAGAGCTAGTCCTAAATGGTTACGTCAATGCAAGCTTTGACACTGATCCGGACGATTCTAAATCGCAAACCGGATACGTGTTTATATTGAACGGTGGAGCTATCAGTTGGTGAAGTTCTAAACAAAGCGTCGTAGCGGGATCTACATGCGCAGCGGAGTACATAGCTGCTTCGGAAGCAGCAAATGAAGGAGTCTGGATGAAGGAGTTCATATCCGATCAAGGTGTCATACCTAGTGCATCGGGACCAATGAAGATCTTCTGTGACAATACTGGTGCAATTGCCTTGGCAAAGGAATCCAGATTTCACAAGAGGACCAAGCACATCAAGAGACGCTTCAATTCCATCCGGGACCAAGTCCAGGTGGGAGACATAGAGATTTGCAAGATACATACGGATCTGAATGTTGCAGACCCGTTGACTAAGCCTTTTCGACGAGCAAAACATGATCAACACCAAGGCTCCATGGGTGTTAGAATGATTACTGTGTAATCTAGATTATTGAATCTAGTGTAAGTGGGAGACTGAAGGAAATATGCCCTAGAGGCAATAATAAAGTTATTATTTATTTCGTTATATCATGATAAATGTTTATTATTCATGCTAGAATTGTATTAACCGGAAACATAATACATGTGTGAATACATAGACAAACATAATGTCACTAGTATGCCTCTACTTGACTAGCTCTTTAATTAAAGATGGTTATGTTTCCTGACCATAAACATGAGTTGTCATTTGATTAATGAGATCACATCATTAGGATAATGATGTGATTGACTTGACCCATTCCGTTAGCTTAGCACTTGATCGTTTAGTATCTTGCTATTGCTTTCTTCATGACTTATACATGTTCCTACAACTATGAGATTATGCAACTCCCGTTTAGGAACACTTTGTGTGCTACCAAACGTCACAACGTAACTGGGTGATTATAAAGGATCTCTACAGGTGTCTCCAAAGGTACATGTTGAGTTGGCGTATTTCAAGATTAGGTTTTGTCACGCCGATTGTCGGAGAGGTATCGCTGGGCCCTCTTGGTAATGCACATCACTATAAGCCTTGCAAGCAATGTAGCTAATGAGTTAGTTACGGAATGATGCATTACATAACAACTAAAGAGACTTGTCGGTAACGAGATTGAACTAGGTATTGACATACCGATGATCGAATCTCAGGCAAGTAACATACCGATGACAAAGGGAACAACGTATGTTGTTATGCAGTTTGACCGATAAAGATCTTCATAGAATATGTAGGAGCCAATATGAGCATCGAGGTTCCGCTATTGGTTATTGACCGGAGACATGTCTCGGTCATGTCGACATAGTTCTCGAACCCATAGGGTCAGCACGCTTATAGTTAGATGACAGTTATATTATGAGTTCATGTGTTTTGATGTACCGAAGATAGTTCGGAGTCCCGGATGTGATCACGGACATGACGAGGAGTCTCGAAATGGTCGAGACATGAAGATTGATATATTGGAAGCCTATATTTGGATATCGTAAGTGTTCCGGGTGAAATCGGGATTTTACCGGAGTACCGAGGGGTTACCGGAACCCCCAGGGGGCTTAATGGGCCATAGTGGGCCTTAGTGGAGAAGAGGAGAGGCGGCTAGGGCAGGGCCGCGCGCCCCTCCCCCTCTAGTCCGAATAGGACAAGGAGAGGGGGGCGATGCCCCCCCTTTCCTTTCTCTCTCCCTCCTCTTTCCCCCCTTCTCCTAATCCAACAAGGAAGGGAGGGAGTCCTACTCCCGGTGGGAGTAGGACTCCTCCTGGCGCGCCTCCTCCTGGCCGGCCACCCCCTCCGCACTTGCTCCTTTATATACGGGGGCAGGGGGGACCTTTAGACACAACAAGACTTGATCCTTGAGATCTAGTAGCCGTGTGCGGTGCCCCCCTCCACTATATTCCACCTCGATAATATCGTAGCGGTGCTTAGGCGAAGCCCTGCATCGGTAGAACATCATCATGCTCACCACGCCGTCGTGCTGACGGAACTCTCCTTCGACACTCGGCTGGATCGGAGTTCGAGGGACGTCATCGAGCTGAACGTGTACTAGAACTCGGAGGTGTCGTGCTTTTGGTGCTTGATCGGTCGGGCCGTGAAGACGTACGACTACATCAACCACGTTGTGCTAACGCTTTCGCTTTCGGTCTACGAGGGTACGTGGACAACACTCTCCCCTCTCGTTGCTATGCATCACCATGATCTTGCGTGTGCGTAGGAAATTTTTGAAATTTCTACATTCCCCAACACACGAGCCCTGGCCATACTTATGCGCGAGTAGGCGTTCGAGATCCCGCCCTTATGTACGTACGTGGCCGTATTTTCTTTCTTGCACATTGGCCGTTGTACATATGTGTACATGCTACGTGCGCGCCTCTACTATGACACGTGTGCGCCTCTACATCGACCAGTATGTACGTACATGTTCGCAACCAGAATGACAACACTATGTATGCTTCGACCAGGTGGGTCCCGACTGTCAGGCACTTCCTTGCGTGTGAAGGTGTAGATGGTGGGTCCCAGCAGTCAGGGGGGTTGTCGGTGTCAAAACCGGCGGATCTCGGGTAGGGGGTCCCGAACTGTGCGTCTAGGCGGATGGTAACAGGAGACGAGGGACACGATGTTTTACCCAGGTTCGGGCCCTCTTGATGGAGGTAAAACCCTACGTCCTGCTTGATTAATATTGATGATATGGGTAGTACAAGAGTGGATCTACCACGAGATCAAGGAGGCTAAACCGTAGAAGCTAGCCTATGGTATGATTGTTGTAATGGATGTTGTGTCCTACGGACTAAAGCCCTCCGGTTTATATAGACATCGGGGAGGGCTAGGGTTACACAGAGTCGGTTACAATGGTAGGAGATCTACATATCCGTCTCGCCAAGCTTGCCTTCCACGCCAAGGAAAGTCCCATCCGGACACGGGACGAAGTCTTCAATCTTGTAACTTCATAGTCTTGGAGTCGGGCGGACGATGATAGTCCGGCTGTCCGGACACCCCCTAGTCCTGGACTCCCTCAGTAGCCCCTGAACCTAGCTTCAATGACGATGAGTCCGGCGCACATAATGTTCGGCATTGCAAGGAAGGTTCCTCCTCCGAATAATCCATAGAAGATTGTGAACACCTGGATAGTGTCCGGCTCTGCAAAATAAATTCCACATTCCACCGTAGAGAGAATAATATATTCACAAGTTCAATCTGCTGACGTATTTCGTGGCATGACGTCACGCCACTACCAAGCCTTTACTTGAATCGTTTTTTATTATACCACCTCAGCGCGTTTAGCTAAGCGGTTTCCTTGGCACGTCTTGTCGAAGCAGAGATCGTGTTCCCCTTATTCCGGGATTCTCATCAATACGGACGTGGGTAACCCAACCGCGCCATTGATGGTGGCGCTTGGGGGATAAGCGAGTTTTACTAGGCCAGTGGGGACGCATAGTCTTCGTCCGCCTATATATAAGGGATAAGGATCCACCTTTTCACCTATGCCTTCTTCCTCCTTTGCTTATCCATCTCCGCGCACTCGAGCTCCAGCGCCCAAGTTTGCGCATCTCGTCTCGACCTTCTCCGACCATGTCCGGAGCGGGAGGCAAGTGGTTGGCCTCCACCGTTAAGGAGGAGCACATCACAAAGCTGCGCAGCGCCGGATACCTTTCCGGCGACATCGCGCACCGGCTGCCCGACAAGGGGCAGCTCGTCCCCACCGCCAGGCCCCATGAGAGGGTCGTTTTCCTTCCCCACTTCCTCCGCGGACTGGGCTTTCCACTTCATCCATTTTTCCGGGGGCTCATGTTCTACTACGGCCTAGATTTCCACGATCTGGCACCGAACTTCATCCTCAACATCTCGGCGTTTATCATCGTGTGCGAGGCCTTCCTCTACATCCAGCCCCACTTCGGCTTGTGGCTCAAGACCTTCAATGTCAAGCCAAAGGTAGTGAAGGGCACTCAAGCAGAGTGCGAAGGCGCCATGTTGGGCAAGATGCCCAACGTCCTTTGGTTCGAAGGGGCCTTTGTGGAGTCCGTCAAGGGGTGGCAATCGCGGTGGTTCTACATCACCAAGCCGCGCGACCCTACCTGGGCGGCGGCCCCCGAGTTCAGATCAGGTATCCCCGTGCAGCTCACCTCCTGGAAAGAGAAGGGCTTGCTATGGGGCAGTTCGGAGGAGCTGACGGGACTCCAAGCCTGTATCCAGAAGCTGGTGAACAAGAAGCTCAGGCTTGTTAACGTGGTCCAAGTCATGCTCGTCCGCCGGATTCTCCCCTGCCAACAACGGGCATTCAACCTGTGGGAGTTCGATCCGGCACAGCACCAGGCGTTGAGTGGGCTCTTCGACACGACATACGAAGGCACCTGGAGGGTGCTGTTCAAGGGCGCCGAAGCTCCCGCATCCGCGACTGAAGATCGTGGATTTCACTCGCAGCATCCAACTGACGAGGTAAGTGATTCTACCCCTTTATGGGACACTTGTTGTTAATAGTTTGACTCTAAGCGGGTTTCAATCTCCCTTTTCCTTTGACAGGACTGGATGAAGAAGGCCGAGCAGCTCGTCTGCCCGGCTCCCATGCCAAAAAACCCAGTAGACGTCCGTCTAGTGGGGCTGCTGGTTCCGGCACCGCATGTGGTGCCGGAGAAGAAGGCCAAGAAGGTGGCCACGGGTACTCAAAAGAGTTCCCGTTTTCAGGTGTCCGACGACTCCGAGGCGGACTCCTCCCCCGAAGGTGAGGAGGAGGAAGAAGACTCTCTCCCAGAGGAGGGAGAGAGGAAGAGGAAGGCTTCCCCAACAGGGGAGGCCAAAGGGTCCAAGAGGGGAAGAACTATTCCCCCGGACAGCTCTGCCAACACCAACGTTGGCGGCGAAGAGTGGCCTTCAAGGGCTAGGCCTCCGGCGAGATCGTAAGTATCCGGATTCCTGAATGATTTATAATTTCTTTTTATGTCACATAGCGTCCTTCTAATGCCGCACACTGCCTACAGTCCGGCCGATGATGATCTCCCCGCTTCGTCGAGCGGGTCGTTGGCTCCGTCGGATGTGGATTCCATCCCGACTGCCTCCACCCCTCGCGCCGCTGAGGACGCCGAGGTGGGGTCCCAGGAAGGGACCCATCAGGAGGAGGCTCCGGAGGCGCCGCAAGGCAGCCTCCCGGACTTTGCGCCGGACTCCACACCGGAACCCACAGTGGTTTCGGAGTCCGGCAGGCGGCCCCTTCACAAGAAGGGCAAGACCGTGACACCGGTGGCCTCCGTCCAACCGGAGGCGCCGGACAACTTGTTGGAGGCGCTCAAATGCGCTTCCATCGAGGAAGAACACCGCACCATTATGAGTGCGGTGATTCAGAAGGTTCAGCTTGCCAAGAGCGGGCTGACCGAAGCCTGCAGTAGCCTTCTAACAGGCTTTGAGGTAAGAAGTTAAAATTATGTAATGTAATACCGCATAGACAGTAGTCCCTGATGCTCGGTTCGGTGTTCGGAAAGAAAAGCCAGACTGAGGATCTAAAAAAGATATACGCAGGGTTGCTAAAAAGTATGTCAATATGGGTTTGCAGGCTGCGCTGCTGACCTCTGCCGCACTAACTGCGGAGGTCGGTGCATTGAAGCAGGATCTCGAGCGGTCCGAGCAAGAGCTCGGCCGTGCCAAGAAGCAGCTTGAGGACAAAGAAGGTGAGTAACACCACTTTGAATAGTTACCTTACAGAAAAGGATTTAGGTTGCAATAAAAGAATAACAAGGATAACATGGGTACTGCAGGGGCCACGAACGAGGTGGCAACCCTGAAGGAGGCTGTGTCCACGGCCGAACGCAATGCGGCTGCGGAACGGGCAGAGCGAGAGAAGCAGGAGGCGCGGGTGGCGGAGGTGCGGCAAGAGCTCCAGGCTCTCATGGAGAAGCATGAGAGTTTGGAGCGCGACTCAAAGACTCGAGAGTCCGAGCTCGCCTCGGCTCTCGAAAGTGCCAAGTCCGCCAAGGCCGAGGCCTGTAAGGCCCTTCAGGAGGTTGAGGATGTGAAGAAAATAGCGGCGGGTAAGGCATTTTTCATGCAAAGCAAGCATGTTAATGTAAACTACCTGACACTTACCCGAATTCGGAGCTCTCCAGGGGCGTTTGCAGATCTGCCTCGCAGTGTGTCCAATGCCGCCGCATTCTACCGTGGCGAGGAGGGGAGCTCAACGGAGAAGGTCTTCTGGTCTCAGTACGCTGAGGCCGGCCATCCGGTGCCCCCTAGCGACCAGCTGAAGCAGCTGGTCGAGCTCCACAAGGTAGCTGAGGAGGCCATGAAGGGCCTCATAGTCCGGCTGTGGCCTGGAGAGGCCATGCCTGGGAGCTACTTTGGCCTCGTGCGGCGGCTGGTGGATGCGTGCCCCTGGGTGGAGGTCATCAAGCGCTCCGCCTGTATTGAAGGTTCTCGTCGGGCCCTTGCCCGCGCAAAGGTGCACTGGGGCAGGCTGGATGCGGAGAGGCTTATTACTGACGCGCCACCAGCGGGCAAGGAGTATCGTACACCCGAGATGTACTATAAGACTGTCCTGAAGGGTGCCCGCAAGATTGCGGATGAGTGCCCCAGAGATGTAATTATTGAGTAAACTCGCTATGTATTATCCTGTGCACTGAAAACTTTGTTCATATGCGCTAAGCAATGCTTGTTTAATTTAAAATATTACCTTCTGTGCGGCCGTTTATAAAATCTGAGAGATGGCAAGTCGTCGGCTTCAGCCCCCATGCCACTAGTGCTGGGGTGTTCGGGATAAACTTGAGCACTCTTGTTCCCATTTTTGGGTCCATCTAGGGAGGCGCTCAACACAACGAACAAGGCAACCGGACTTATAATGCTTGAACACTCTCACTTAGCCATAGAATTCTATAATTTTAAATTTCGGCGAAGCCCCTAGTATTCAGAAGACCGAATTCGAGGCGCTATCCACGCCTTCGTCGGACATTATCCGGTTCTTCGCTCGAAGCGCCATAAGTCTTTAGGGACCCGAAAAGACCTCTCGAACAGCGACCAGTCTCTCGCCTTATCATGCCAGTCAGTTCTAGCTTTCTCCACTGAGGCGCTCGCCCAACTCAACCGGGGCGCAATCGCAGTGGTTCTCCCAGTGCTACCTTAGCCGACGAAACGGAACGTAAGGTACCAAAACATGGGAGCCGGGCAAACCCAACTATTGACCCAAAACATGATTCGGAGCCGATTCATATAATGCTATAAGTTCGGGGTGCCGCACTTGTGAAAGTGTTCGGACTTATCACACCATAATGCGGGGAACATAAGCACATGGTGTATTCGGCCGTACCAAAATATACGGATGCAAGATGTCATTAATGAACATATATGTAAAGTGATGCAATTGTAGGCAAAAAATGCTGCATTATTTATTTAAGGAATTCCGCTATGAGTGCGGAATGATACAAATAGTGCGGTAAGCAAGGTATTGGACTAATTAAACATGTCCCCCTACAGGGGTGGGCTGCGGACTGGTGTTTATAATCAAATTTAATGCTCTTAATGGAGACCACCTGAGTGTTCGTCGCAACCTTTTTCCCTCCCTGGCTGTTGCATCGTGAGTTCGGCGGGTTCACCGCCGGACAGGGCCTCTGGTAAACGGAGTCCTGTATATAAAAAGAAGGAAAATAAAAAATAAGAAGAGTGACACACTTGGGAGCCCCTGGCGTGGTCGAGCCATACTCTGGGTCTGTTGTGGTCGTGCCCCTCCCCCTATGCCCATGGTATCTCCAGAGCGTAATGATGTACGCGGAGAGTTGGTCCTGCAATCATGCGAGGGCCGGAGTTGGGGCCGCATTGCTACGCGTGCTCGGAACATGCTAGGTGGTCTTGATTGATGTTGCTCCGGGCGCGTTTGGCTGTGTCCGGTCGTTTAACGGCCGGACTCGAAAATTGCCTTAGAAGGCTGCTCTGTACTTTTGCCGCGAGAGCCGCTGTATGTTCCTCCGTTCGGAGGGAGCGTTCCGTGTTTCCGTTGACCGTAATGACTCCACGAGGGCCTGGCATCTTGAGCTTGAGGTATGCATAATGCGGCACCGCGTTGAACTTTGCAAACGCGGTTCGTCCGAGCAGAGCGTGATAGCCGCTGCGGAACGGGACTATGTCAAAGATTAACTCCTTGCTCCAGAAATTATCCGGGGATCCGAAGACCACTTCTAGCGTGACTGAGCTTGTAAAATTAGCTTCAACACCTGGTATGACGCCTTTGAAGGTCGTCTTTGTAGGTTTAATCCTTGAGGGGTCTATGCCCATCTTGCGCACTGTATCCTGATAAAGCAGGTTCAGGCTACTACCGCCGTCCATCAGGACTCTCGTGAGGTGAAATCCATCGACGATTAGGTCTAAAACCAATGCGGCGAATCCACCATGGCGGATGCTGGTCGGATGGTCTCTTCGATCGAAAGTGATTGGGCAAGAGGACCATGGATTGAACATCGGGGCGACTGGCTCCATCGCGTATACGTCCCTTAGTGCACGCTTCCGCTCCCTCTTGGGTATATGGGTTGCGTATATCATGTTTACCGTCCGCACTTGTGCGGGGAAACCCTTCTGTCCTCTACTGTTCGGCGGCCGGGTCTCTTCCTCGTCGTCGCTATGCAGCCCCTTGTCATTGTTTTCGGCAATTAACTTGCATGCCTGCTTGAACACCCAACAATCTCTGTTGGTGTGGTTAGCCGGCTTTTCGGGGGTGCCATGTATCTGGCATGAGCGGTCGAGTATTCGGTCCAAATTGGACGGACCCGGAGTGGTTCTTTTAAATGGCTTCTTCCGCTGACCGTGTTTAGAGCCTCGGAATCCGGCGTTGACTGCCGTATCCTCCTTGTCGTCGCCATTGACGCGGCGTTTATTTTTGCTTCGACGCGACCTGCCATTGTGGTCCTTGGTATCCGGACTACCAGAATTTTTACTGAGGTTGTTGCTGCGAGCTAGCCAGCTATCCTCTCCCGCACAGAAGCGGGTCATTAAGGATGTGAGGGCTGCCATGGATTTCGGCTTTTCCTGTCCTAGGTGCCGGGCTAGCCACTCATCGCGGATGTTATGTTTGAAGGCTGCGAGGGCCTCTGCATCTGGATAGTCGACGATTTGATTTTTCTTTGTTAAGAACCGTGTCCAGAACTATCTGGCAGATTCGTCTGGCTGCTGATTTATGTGGCTTAGGTCATCGGCGTCTGGTGGTCGCACATATGTGCCCTGGAAGTTGTCGAGGAATGCGGCTTCCAGGTCCTCCCAACACCCAATTGACTCTGCAGGCAAGCTGTTAAGCCAATGCCGAGCTGGTCCTTTAGGCTTGAGTGGGAGATACTTGATGGCGTGGAGATCGTCGCCGCGGGCCATATGGATGTGAAGGAGATAATCTTCGATCCAAACCGCAGGGTCTGTCGTGCCATCATAGGATTCAATGTTTACGGGTTTAAACCCTTCAGGGATTTGATGATCCATTACTTCGGCTGTGAAGCATAGCGGGTGTGCGGCGCCTCTGTATTGAGCAATATCACGACGTAGCTCAAGGGAGCGTTGTCTGCTGTGTTCGGCCCGGCCGGGGTTGTTGTATCCGGCGCGACGGTATTCGTCGTGGGTCGTGGGGCGCCCACGTGATCCATAGATGGATCTGGATTGCCTTGCTTTGTCCTCCAATATATCCCGCAAGTCTGGCGCGTTCCCCCGTGACTTCGTACTTTTCGAGCGATGCCGGGGCACGGTCTTGATGAAAGGCCTGGATGCCTCCCTATCGCGACCACGGGGTGGTCGGTCGGCCGTATTGTGCGCTGGTGATGAAGGTATGTATGCTTCCTCCTCTAATCAGGGGAGCAACTTGCGTTTTGGGTAGCTCTTGGAGGGGCGTTCGAGTTCATACTCTTCGGCCGCGAGGACCTCGGTCCATCTATCGGCCAGCAGGTCTTGATCAGCTTGTAGCTGCTGCTGCTTTTTATTTAGGCTATTTGCCGTGGCGATAAGCCTGCGTTTAAAACGCTCTTGTTCGACGGGATCCTGAGGCACGACGAATTCGTCGCCGTTGAGGCTTGCCTCGTCTCCGGAGGGAGGTATGTAATTATCATCCTCGACCTCTTCGTCTGTCGCTCTCTCGTGAGGGATTGCTTCTACATCCTCCTGCGCTGAATCTTGCTGGAGGGGATTGTCTTCGGCACTTTCTGGGGGTGTTATTATCTCCTGTGCCGGAATCTCCATTCTTGCTGTGGCGGGATTTAGAGCGGTGCCGCTGACGTCGGCGCTTGGGCTGTTTCTTTAAGGAATCTGCCTCCGCTGCTTCTTCGCCGTCCCCATCTTTTGGGGTGTCCACCATGTATATGTCATATGACGAGGTGGACTTCCAGTGCCCTGTAGGTGCTGGTTCTTGATCGTCTCCGGCATCGTCGTCCATACCGTCGATGTCTTCGGAGTCATAGTCTAGCATGTCGGTTAGATCGTCGACAGTCGCTACAAAGTGGGTGGTGGGTGGGCTTTGAATTTCTTCGTCGTCCGCATCCCAACCATCCTGGCCATAATCCGGCCAGGGCTCTCCGGATAGCGAGAGATGTTTTAGCGAATTTAGGATGTCGCCAAAGGGTGAGTGTTGGAAGATGTCCGTGGCGGTGAACTCCATGATAGGCGCCCAATCAGATTCGATTGGCAGGGGCGCAGGAGGTTCGGATTCCGGCAGGGAGTCCAGCGCCTCGGAGTCACGAGCTTTACAAGGGACAAGGTTAGTGTTCGGCTCCATCGCCGTGGAAGTTGCAGCCCCCGAGGCGGTGTCCAGCCACCGGTCCTCGATCTACGTGATCGGCTCTGGACTATGGGCCGGAGCGGGTTCGTGTGCGGCCACCAAGGCACTGTCCGGCGGCAGAGCTAAATCATGCCCATCGTGACAGCGCGGCACGCTCGGCTGTGGCTCGAGTCCGTCGAAGATCAAGTCCCCGCGGATGTCGGCCGTGAAGTTTAGGCTTCCGAACCTGACCTGATGGCCAGGGGCATAGCTTTCGATCTTCTCCAGATGGCCAAGCGAATTGGCCCGCAGTGTGAAGCCGCCGAACACGAAGATCTGTCCGGGGAGAAAAGTCTCACCTCGGACAGCGTTGTTGTTGATTGAAGAAGCCATCAAGCCTATCGGTGACGACACAGAGGAACTCTCAATGAAAGCACCAATGTCGGTGTCAGAACCGGCGGATCTCGGGTAGGGGGTCCAGAACTGTGCGTCTAGGCGGATGGTAACAGGAGACGAGGGACACGATGTTTTACCCAGGTTCGGGCCCTCTTGATGGAGGTAAAAGCCTACGTCCTGCTTGATTAATATGGATGATATGGGTAGTACAAGAGTGGATCTACCACGAGATCAAGGAGGCTAAACCCTAGAAGCTAGCCTATGGTATGATTGTTGTAATGGATGTTGTGTCCTACGGACTAAAGCCCTCCGATTTATATAGGCACCGGGGAGGGCTAGGGTTACACAGAGTCGGTTACAATGGTAGGAGATCTACATATCCGTATCGCCAAGCTTACCTTCCATGCCAAGGAAAGTCCCATCCGGACACGGGACGAAGTCTTCAATCTTGTATCTTCATAGTCTTGGAGTCCGGCGGACGATGATAGTCCGGCTGTCCGGACACCCCCTAGTCCAGGACTCCCTCAGGGGTGAATCATTTTTTTTCCTGGACACACTTCCTTGCATGCGAAGATGTAGCTGGTGGGTCCCAGCAGTTAGGGGGAAATGTTTTTTTTCGCGAAATAAGGTGGCCCGTCTGGTGGGTCCCTGCTGTCAGGTGGAGGAATAATTATTTTGCGCGTCATAAGGAGGCACTTCCTTGCGGCCGCCGTGGACCCAGCTGTCAGCTTCTCCACGTACAGTACTCTTCCGATGGAAGTCGGTCGTTGCCATGTTGACCATGCCGCGCCGAGAGCACCAGGGCGGTGGACGACGGCGAGGCCTAGGAAGGGGACGACGCGGAGCCGGGGAAGACGCGGCAGTGGAAGCCCGCGCAGAGAGGAGTACGAGGGTTCACTGGTTCGGCTACAGTGTGAGGCTGCCATCGCCACAGAATAACAGGGGGTGTGGGTGAGTAGAGGGATGGCCTGGCCAGCAGTGGGAGTAGTACGGGGTGGTGAGGCCTCTGCGACATCACAGCCGGCCACGGGAGGTAGGAGCACGCGGCACGACCGACGCTACTTTGGGCGCCTGGAGCAAGAAGACCAGAGGTTGAAGAAGCACTACGACCGTTGGATGGACATCGTACGGTCACTGCAGCTAGAATCATTTATATTGACTAAGTTGACAAAGCCCTTGGTACGCATCAACTTAGTAGGCCCACAGGTCAGCCTCCGAAACGGTGCACCTCAGATGTCAGGGGGAGAAATCATTTTTGGGCGGCTGAAGCAAGAATATCCGAGATTGAAGAAGAAGCACGACATCCGTTCGATGGACATCCGACAGCCACACCTGCTAGAACCGTGTTTTGTTGATAAAGCCTTGCATACGCGTCAACTTAGTTTTTTTTCTAGGGGACGCGTCAACTTAGAAGGCCCACAAGTGTGTGGTAGAGAACATATAGCCCATTTGCGATTTGTAAGAATGTACAACCCATTTTTTAATTCTAATGAAATTTATTACAGCCCATTTACACTTTGTTAAAAGTACAACCCAATTCTAGGACAACGATTAATAATTTCAACCAACCGCTCAAAACAGAATTCAAAAAAAATTCCCACATTTTGATGGGATCCGAAATATTTTTATCTGAAATTTCTAGTCAGATTAAATATAATTTCAAAATAAAGTTGTATTACGTTAAAATCCAACGAAATATTTTGTACGCAACAAGTAATGAAATTAAATTTTAAAATTCAAAAATAATATATTTTTTAAACTAATTACGTGTTTGGTGCATTTTTATAGTTACTGCCCAGTTATTACAATTATATCCCATTTATTATTTCTTAAAGTCCATTTTCTTGTTAAGCCTAATGCATACCTCCTAGGAAAGTTTGCAACCCAGCGGGGCGGAGAATAACAAGTTGACCCGGATATTGTGTACAACTATCGGCCGAGTTGCATTGCTGATGTTGAAAAAAAGGCCTGTGTAGTACAGTACAACCTAACATGGCTACTCATCCCACATTCAGCGACGCCGGAAAGGCCCAAACAAGGCTTCTGTACAACTTTTTGAAGTCACTGAGCTCAATTAATAACTTCAGAAAAAAGTTAGATTACAGTGGAACCTAATTATAAGTTGTCACGAGCAAAGAAATAATCCAACAGGTTCCACTTGTGCGTGTGTGCATGTGTGCATGTGTGTGTGTGAGAGAGAGATAGAGAGAGACCCATTGGTTGATGCTCGTAAATACATCTTTCAGCCATATGCATTGCTGATGCTCAGTAAAAACTTATATAGTTGGCACAATCATATAGAACATCATAGCACACTGAACTTGCATACAAAAATTTCATGCAGGCGGCACAATCAGGATGGAAGCAGTGGATCACTACGGGTAGGGATATGTTGAAACCAACAAACTCGTACATAACGGGGAAATATCTTGGATGTTATGCAAAGAAAACAGACAGACAACACAATAAGTTCTGCTAGCACATTAAGTTGACGTACAACCCTTTGTAAAAACAGTCCAGGTACAAAATTAGAACATGTCACAATCAAATGTACTGGCACATCAGTGCTTCACACCCATAGCTCGGATTTAACTAGTATCTGTCAAGATTCAGTTGTTACCTCAAATTAGAGCACATCCAGGCAGCCAGCCCTGCCTCATCTCCCAAAGAAGCAGTGGCCTCCGCCACGCGATGTAGTAGGCCCTGTGCCATCCATCGTTTGAAGCAACACGGGGAAAGTCTAGCGTTAACTCCTGTAATGGACGTTGTCGACGGACCCTGGCACCAGCGGCGGTGGCGGGACTTCGATTGATGGATTGACCACTTCTTCAACATGCACGAACACTCGATACAGGTACATCCCTAACGTGGTCCGCGGCGGCCTTGGTGGTGACTAATAGTACAACCCCTGTTCCTGCACCGGTATCTCAACACCAATCACCTTCAGTATGGTGGACGGCTTCTTCATCCATGCCATAACCGTCGGAGCCCAGCTGTCTGGAGGAACATGTTGGAAATATGCCCTAGAGGCAATAATAAAATGGTTATTATTATATTTCTTTGCTCATGATAATTGTCTATTGTTCATGTTGTATTATCTGGAAATCATAATACATGTGTGAATACATAGACCACAACAAGTCCCTAGTAAGCCTCTAGTTGACTAGCTCGTTGATCAACAGATAGTCATGGTTTCCTGACTATGGACATTGGATGTCATTGATAACAGGATCACATCATTAGGAGAATGATGTGATGGACAAGACCCAATCCTAAGCATAGCACAAAGATCGTGTAGTTCGTTTCGCTAGAGCTTTTCCAAATGTCAAGTATCATTTCCTTAGACCATGAGATTGTGCAACTCCGGATACCATAGGAGTGCTTTGGGTGTGCCAAACGTCACAACGTAACTGGGTGACTATAAAGGTGCACTACGGGTATCTCCGAAAGTGTCTGTTGGATTGGCACGAATCGAGACTGGAATTTGTCACTCCGTATGATGGAGAGGTATCTCTGGGCCCACTCGGTAATGCATCATCAAATGAGCTCAATGTGACCAAGTGTCTGGTCACGGGATCATGCATTACGGTACGAGTAAAGTGACTTGCCGGTAACGAGATTGAACGAGGTATTGGGATACCGACAATCGAGTCACGGGCAAGTAACGTACCGATTGACAAAGGAAATTGTATACGGGATTGATTGAATCCTCGACATCGGGTTCATCCGATGAGATCATCGAGGAGTATGTGGGAGTCAACATGGGTATCCAGATCCCGCTGTTGGTTATTGACCGGAGAGGCATCTCGGTCATGTCTGCATGTCTCCCGAACCCGTAGGGTCTACACACTTAAGGTTCGGTGACGCTAGGGTTGTAGAGATATTAGTATGCAGCAAACCGAAAGTTGTTCGGAGTCCTGGATGAGATCCCGGACGTCACGAGGATTTCCAGAATGGTCCGGAGGTGAAGAATTGTACCTGGACCACCGGAAGGGTCCCGGGGGTCCACCGGGTGGGGAGGGGACCAGCCCCTGGTGGGCTGGTGCGCCCCCCTTGGGCCCCCTGCGCCTAGGGTTGGAAACCCTAGGGTGGGGGGCGCCTCCACTTGCCTTGGGGGGCAAGCCTCCCCCCTGGCCGCCCCCCCCCTTGGAGATCCCATCTCCAGGGCCGGCGCCCCCCATGGGGACCCTATATAATGGGGGGAGGGAGGGCAGCCGCACCCTTGCACTTGGTGCCTCCCTTCCCCCTTGCTACACCTCTCCCTCCCGCAGACGCTTGGCGAAGCCCTGCCGGGATTCTTGCTGCATCCACCACCACGCCGTCGTGCTGTTGGATATTCATCAACCTCTCCTTCCCCCTTGCTGGATCAATAAGGAGGAGACATCACACTGACCGTACGTGTGTTGAACGCGGAGGTGCCGTTCGTTTGGCACTAGGATCTCCGGTGATTTGGATCACGACGAGTACGACTCCCTCAACCCCGTTCTCTTGAACGCTTCCGCTCGCAATCTACAAGGGTATGTAGATGAACTTCTCTCTCTTGTTGCTGGATGAACTCCTAGATTGATCTTGGTGAACGTAGGAAATTTTTTATTTCTTGCAACGTTCCCCAACAGTGGCATCATGAGCTAGGTTTATGCGTAGTTCTCTTTGCACGAGTAGAACACAATTTGTTGTGGGCGTAGATGTTGTCAACTTTCTTGCCACTACTAGTCTTATTTTGCTTCAGCGGTTTTGTGGGATGAAGCGGCCCGGACCGACCTTACACATACGCTTACGTGAGACAGGTTCCACCGACTGACATGCACTAGTTTCATAAGGTGGCTAGCGGGTGTCTGTCTCTCCCACTTTAGTTGGAGCAGATTGGATGAAAAGGGTCCTTATGAAGGGTAAATAGAAGTTGGCAAATCACGTTGTGGCTTTAACGTAGGTAAGAAAACGTTCTTGCTAGATCACCTATAGAAGCCACATAAAAACTTGCAACAACAATTAGAGGACGTCTAACTTGTTTTTGCAGCAAGTGTTTTGTGATGTGATATGGCCAAAGGATGTGATGAATGATATATGTGATGTATGAGATGATCATGTTCTTGTAATAGGAATCACGACTTGCATGTCGATGAGTATGACAACCGGCAGGAGCCATAGGAGTTGTCTTTATTTTTGTATGACCTGCGTGTCATTGAATAATGCCACGTAAATTACTTTACTTTATTGCTAAACGCGTTAGCCATAGAAGTAGAAGTAGTCCTTGGCTTGACAACTTCATGAAGACACGATGATGGAGATCATGATGATGGAGATCATGGTTGAGGGAGTCCTGGACTAGGGGGTGTCCGGATAGCCGAACTATCACCGTTGGCCGGACTCCTAGACTATGATGATACAAGATTGAAGACTTCGTCCCGTGTCCAGATGGGACTTTCCTTGGCGTGGAAGGCAAGTTTGGCGATACGGATATGTAGATCTCCTACCATTGTAACCGACTCTGTGTAACCCTAGCCCTCTCCGATGTCTATATAAACCGGAGGGTTTTAGTCCGTAGGACGAAGAACAATCATACCATAGGCTAGCTTCTAGGGTTTAGCCTCTTTGATCTCGTGGTAGATCTACTCTTGTACTACCCATATCATCAATATCAATCAAGCAGGAGTAGGGTTTTACCTCCACCGAGAGGGCCCGAACCTGGGTAAAAACATCGTGTCCCTTGTCTCCTGTTACCATCCGCCTAGACGCATACTTCGGAACCCCCTATCCGAGATCCACCGGTTTTGACACCGACATTGGTGCTTTCATTGAGAGTTCCTCTGTGCCATCGCCATCAGGAAGGATGCCTCGTCCCGTCTTTAAAGACGGCACCGTTGCTAAAGGAGCTATGGCCATCGGCCAAACTCTCCGGCTAGGCGGTTTTCTTATGACCGGCTGTTCGGCCGCCACGCCGACGATGACTTCTCGGGTCATCAAATGCAATCTTCACGTCAACTCAGAACTTGCCGAGCAGCTAGATCCGATGGAGCTCTCCTCCTTAAACGAGCTCTTGGATCGCATCGAAGCCCTGGGAGTCGCTACAGACTACGATCAGATTGGGCCTAAAACCGATCTGAGAGAGATCAACTCTCCCCAGGCCACTCACCACGTTGTTGCGGTGGAGGAACAGTACGACGACCCTTCTTCTGTATTAAGGACTAGCTATGTCCGGATTCCCGACCCCTCCATGCCGGATTCCCGCGGAGGGACGGCCGTCGATCAAGTCCTGAACCTAAAGTCAGGCAGCGGGCTGGATTCATTGGACAATACCCAAAAACCCAAGCTTCCAAGTTCGGAAACTCTTCGGCCCTTGAGTCTTAGATTGGACGGGATTCCGAATTTAATTCCACCCGCCCACCCAAACATAAGCGATCTATCCCGAATCTGGCAAGAGCCCGCTGAAACAGTACACCATTACTGGGCCAGATTCCTCCTGACTATGGACAGGATAAAGGACTGCCACGAGGAAGACGCAATTTCACTTTTCTGCAATAATTGCACGGACAAGGGAATCCTAAACGCCATAAGTCGTCGTGAAATTACACGCTATGCCGACTTGGCGTCCATAGTACGAAAGTACTGTGTGATGGAGAGCGCCTGGAAAACCGAAACCAAATTTTGGGATAATCCGGCCCGAATACAACCCTAGTCCGAAATAAAAGGGTGCATCATCGCCAGGCACCTGGGTTAAATACCAAAAAGCAAAAAAAACCCTAAAGGGCACAGAACCGTACTGGAGGGATGGCTCAATGGAACCTGCAAAATTCATAGTACAGAGGGCGCCACTCCAACTCATAGCCTTCGAGTATGTTGGATACTACGGCAGGTGGCCAAAAGTGGCGAAGAGCTTCTAGCTCCAGAGAACCAGCCCAGCAATACCAGTAAGGTATTAACAGTCTTTGAGTCTTTCACATCAAATAATATGCGGAAACGAACACTCCGCAGCCTTGCTGAAGTCTACCAAGTAGCAACAATAAATCCATGGAGTGACACGGCTAATACCTTTAACGCCAGTGACGAACCTAAATTCTGAACAGCCCGAGCACCAGCCGCATTGGTCCTCAGTCCAAGAGTGGACGGCTTTTGCCTTACCAAGGTACTCATGGATGGCGGCAGCGGATAAAAACTCATTTACGAGGAAACCCTTCGAAAAATGGAAATAGACTGGAGCCGCATTGAGCGAAGCATCACAACCTTTAGAGGAATAATCCCGAGTCGGGAAGCACGCTGCATAGGAAAAATTACACTGGATGTGGTGTTCGGCTCGCCGGACAATTACAGGTCCGAGGAAGTCACATTCCAAGTGGCCTAGTTCAGCAGCGGATATAACGCTTTATTAGGGCGAGAGGCATGCACAATTTTTCAAGCTATACCCCATTACGAGTACATGAAGCTCAAAATGCCCGGGCCCAATGGAATCATCGCTCTTGCCAGTGATCCGGACATAGCACTCCGCGCCGAAAATAAGACAGCCGCACTAGCCTTCGAGGCACTATCCGAAGCCCTAGTGGCCGAGGAACTCACTGCGCTGCGCTCCACGGTGAACAGGGACGATGTGATACTCGATAAGAGATCCAAGTCCACCTCTTTTAAGCCAGCGGACGAAATAGTCAAATTCCAAGTTCATCCAATCGACCCTACAAAGACGGCATCCATTGGTGCACAGTTAAACCCTGATGTAGACGCCGCACTACGAGAATTCCTACGGGAAAATTGGGACATTTTTGCCTAGCACCCTTCAGACATGCCAGGAATCCCACGCCGGCTGGCCGAGCACAGCCTAAATATCCTAAAAGGATTCAAGCCAGTCAAACAGGCTCTTCGGCGATTTTTCGAACCCAAGAGACAGGCAATGGGAGAGGAGCTAGCCAAACTATTGGAAGCCGGATTCATCAAAGGTATAAAACATCCAGACTGGCTAGCAAACCTGGTGATGGTACCAAAGAAGGATAAATCCTGGCGCCTATGTGTCGACTTCAAGGACCTTAACAAGGCTTGCCCAAAGGATCCCTTCCCCCTGCCCCACATCGGTCAAATTATCGACGCTACCACAGGGCACGATTCATTGTGCTTCCTCGACGCATACTCCGGCTACCACCAAATCAAGATGGCGGAGCCAGACCAAGCCGCAATGGCATTCATCACTCCATACGGCCCATTCTGCTTCAACACAATGCCCTTCGGGCTCAAAAACGCCGGCGCAACATATCAGCGCATGATTCAGACATGTTTGGCAAACCAGATCGGCAAACCAGATCGGCATACGTAGACGATGTGGTCGTCAAATCCAAGCATGTCGAAACTCTAGTAGACGACTTGAGGCTCACATTCGACAATCTCCGAACATACGACATTAAGCTGAATCCGGAAAAATGCTTCTTCGGCGTACCAGCCAGAAAGCTCTTGGGCTTCATTGTATCCGGTAGAGGAATTGAAGCAAACCCAGCCAAGATCCGAGCTCTTTCACAATTGGATATCCCAAAAGACCTCAAACAAATACAAAAATTGACTAGATGCATGGCGGCTCTAAGACGCTTTATCTCCCGTTTGGGAGAAAAGGCATTACCCCTTTATCGCCTCCTCTGGCGCACTGAACACTTCGAGTGGCCGGATGCCGCCACGGCCGGACTCGAAGAAATAAAATCCATATTAGCAACAAATCCGGTCCTAGCCGCACCCAACATGGGCGAACCAATGTTATTATATATCGCAGCAACACATAAAGTTGTAAGCACGGTGCTCGTCGTCGAACGAGAAACGGACGGACACAAGTTCCCCCTTCAAAAACTAGTTTACTACGTGTCCACTGTCCTAACTCCATGCAAATCCCGGTATCCACATTATCAAAAGATAGCATATGCGGTGTTCATGGCATCCCGGAAGCTGCGACACTACTTTCAAGAGTGTTCGATAACAGTAGCCTCCGAAGTACCTCTTAATGACATTATAAACAACCGCGACGCGACTGGCCGGATTGCAAAATGGGCCATCGAGCTCCTCCCATTCGACATAACCTATAAACCACGGCGAGCTATCAAGTCGCAAGTTTTGGCCGACTTCGTCGCTGAATGGACTGAAGCCGAACTCCCTAAAAGAGTACGACGCATATTCCAATTGGATCATGCACTTTGATGGCTCCATAATGTTGGCCGGCTTAGGGGCTGGCGTCGTCCTGACGTCCCCAACCGGAGACACAGTTCAATACGTACTCCAGGTAATGTACACGGACTCCAACAACGCAGCCGAATATGAGGCCCTTTTACATGGTCTCTGGATGGCAGTCTCCATGGGCATTCAACGCCTAGAGGTCCGCGGGGATTCAAACCTCGCGATATCCCAAATAAATGGAGTCTTTGATGCCAAGGATCCAAAAATGGCAGCTTACCGTAACGACGTCCTAAAAATGTCAGCCCAGTTTGAAGGGCTTGAATTTCACCCTATAGCCCGGGATAATAACCAGGCATCGGACGTATTGGCACGCATCGGTGCAAAGCGCGATGCCGTCCCTCCCAACATCTTCCTGGAGCGGCTTTTCAGGCCATCCGTAATATGGGAAGGGGAGTCCGGAAACAACAATCCGGACCCAACCGCACTGCCCAACACCGAACATTCTGACACAATCGGTGGTTCTGCCAATGAAATAACACCTTCAGCCCATGAAATAATGGCAGTCATTGCCCCGTGGACCGAGCCATTCCTAGCCTACTTAACTAGGCAGGAACTTCCGACGACTAAAACGAGGCTCGCTGCATAGTACGGCGATCTGAAGCCTATAAGGTCCATGAGGGAGAGCTTTAGAAGAAAAGCACAACCGGAGTCCTTCAAAGGTGTATCTCCGAATAGGAAGGGCGAAATCTTCTGGCTGAAATTCATGCCGGACTCGATGGGCACCACGCCGCAGCCCGGGCCCTTGTAGGCAAGGCCTTCCGTACAGGATTTTATTGACCGACGGCCCGGGCAGACGCTCAGGACTTAGTCCAACGATGCGTCGGTTGCCAGCTATTTGCTAATCAAAGCCACATGCCACCCACCGCCCTGAAAACTATACCCATCACCTGGCCGTTCGCGGTCTGGGGGCTTGACATGGTTGGACCCCTTAAAGGAGGAACCCACAAGCAAAAATACCTATTGGTCATGGTGGATAAATTCACCAAATGGATAGAGGCCAAGCCAGTTAAGATAGCCGAATCCGGACCCGTGATAGACTTCATATCAGGGGTAGTACACCATTACGGCGTCCCCCATAGCATCATCACCGATAACGGCACAAACTTCACGGCCGACGAGGTTAAACTCTGGTGCAAAAACATGGGCATCAAGCTCGACTACGCTTCAGTCTATCACCCTCAAACTAACGGTCAAGTCGAGCGAGCAAATGGTCTAATCATGAGCGGCATTAAACCCATACTAGTGCGGTCCCTTAAGGAATCTAACATGCACTGGGTAGAGGAGCTCGACTCCGTACTCTGGGGGCTGCGGACCACGCCGAATTGCACTACCGAATTCACACCATTTTTTAGGGTATACGGCGCAGAGGCAGTTTTTCCCTACGACATAATTCATGACTCACCTCGCGTGCGCATGTACGAAGAAAGAGAAGCCAAGCTGGATCAGCAGGACAGTTTGGACGCCTTAGAGGAGGAGCGCGATGTGGCAAAAGCTCGTTCCGCATTCTATCAACAGCAAGCTCGAAGATATCAAAGCAGAGAAGTACGGGCCAAAACTTACAATGTTGGCGAACTAGTTCTACGCCTGCTGGACAAGAAAAAGGACAAACTCAAGCCCAAATGGGAAGGTCCCTTCATCATCGACCAAGTCCTGACTGGCGGAGCGTACCATCTGCGAAACGCATCAGATTACCGACTCGAGCCGAACCCATGGAACGCAGCCCGTCTCCGAAGATTCTATGCCTAGCGCCGGACTCTGAGTTCGTCTCCTTCCTCCGTCTATATTTTATACTTTAACTGTCTTTTATTTCTCTCCTTCTCCCTCCTTTTTTTCTCTGAAGCCGTTGAAGGCTCGTTTGCGCACCGTTCGCACAGACTTGACGCGTTATCCATGCTCAGTATACCTGGGGGCTTCTTTAACAGAAGCTTATTTATACGGGCTTTATGCCCAACACATGTGTTACACTTCCGCATGTACCTTTTATTCACCATTATATGCATCAATATGACTTAAGTTTTGGCCAAGCTGGGTTGCCCGGCTCCTGTGCTTACCCCTATGTTCCCGATTGTTCGGCTAGGTGGTAAAGGGAGCACCTCTGCGATTGTTACTGCCGGGTCAGCCAGACGTGTACCTCAGACTGGGTGAAGCCGAAAGCTAGCGTTCTTAAGGGAATATTCGGTCGGTGAACTAAAAGACGAATTCCTACTTATTCATTTATCTGCCCCCAGATGTTTTTCTGCTTTTTTCGCAGTCCGGACATGCACTTTAGGGCATGCCTCCCAGGGAAAGGAACCCCTAACGGAACTATTCTCCCTGGAAGGTGTTTCTTACTAACCATGTAATATAACATAACTAGTTGGGCACTTGTCTGATAAAGCACTTATGACGCCTACGCCTGGTCTCCACGCATGCCCTGGTTCTTACATAATCGCGAGGGTATTCGGACACACTCCGGACTGTCGGGTCCGAGGTTGAAGCGAAAAGGTCCGCTACGACAAACGATCTACAATCCGGCTAGAAGGCATTTTACATGTCATTCTAAATTACATAGTCAAATTGACTGATTGTATTCCTCTTCAATACCATCTAATAGGCTGTCTAGTTTACAGTCTCCCTGGGAATACTTTGCGGCCAACTCTACTTGGCCGTACACTAAGCTCACAGGGATCTCCTTCCTATCGGGCCTCACAGGTCCGACCTCGGCCATGTTGTTTGGGTCAGCCTTCGTGTACCGCGTCTTCACCATGGCCCAGGCCTCCCTGGCGCCTTGATGGCAGGCTGATATCTTCCATAGCCGGAAGCGCCGCCGTGCTCCCTGAAGCTTCTCTGCAAGCTCTACAAGGCCTTCGGGTAGGGAGATGGATGGCCACAAGGCCTGGGCGACGCCTCTCATCACCTGCCGAACTCGTTCGTGCAGTTGCAGCAGCTCGGGAAGTAGGTCACCCATTGAACTGGGCATTTCCTCTGCAGGACGACCTGTGAGCATACCTATAGACATATTTCTGTTAATTGACTTCCTCGCCGAACTCTTCTTTTCATACGTTCGCTCAAGCACTTACTATAAATGCCGTGGCGAAGCCGCCGATTCTCCTTGACGGAGTCAAACAGCTGTGCATGAACATCTTTTAGTTCCTCGCCCAGCTGGGTGTTGGCATCTTGGAGGTTATTTTTCTCTTGCCGCACCCTTGTAAGCACATTCTCTCTGGCTTTTAACCGACACAGGAGCTGTTGCTTGTCCGGATCTACCCCGGCGCCATCTGCAATGTTATTGTCAGACTTATACACACGCCGCACTTCGCAAACTACTTCTCTTTTAAAGCGTATATTACTAGAGGGGGTCTCTGTGGCTTCCCCTGTCGCGGCTAGTGCGGCCTCAAGTTGGGCCTTGCTATCTTGAAGCTCCTGGGACAGTTGGGTATTCTTTTCTGTAAGATCCTGCATAACAAATGATCCTTAAATCAGTTATTCTAACTATTTTAAGTCTCGGGGGCTACTAGCATATACAACTGTCAAAATTCCTCACCCGTATGTCTTTCACATACTGCTCCGTGGCTCTGGCTAGACCATCTTGAGCGGCACGGAGGTACGCATCTCCCGAATTAAAGGCATTCAATGCCTCTTGGGAGAAACATGCGTCACGAAGAATTGTCCGGCGGCGTCTGTGACTCATGGCACTCTCCACCTCAGATCTGGTGGTGGACAATCTGTCGGCATCCTCCGTTGGAGGAGCATCCGACGCGCGCCTTGTGTTCTTCTCCCCTTCTGGACCTGGCATTGGAGCCTGGCTGGCGGAGGCTCGATTGGCAACCTCTCCGGACACAGTCCGGCGAGCGCTCTTTCTCTTGAAAAAATCACGAGCGTTAGTATGCCTTCCAGGAATCTTTCCTTGAAACACGGTGGTGCACCATACCATTGCGGCGACGTCTCGATCCGCACCGCACTTCTTTTCCACCTGCTGGGCCGAGCTACCCCTTGTTAGCCAGCCACCGCGGGCTCGGCTTCCCGCCTCAAAGGCACCTCCTGCGGAACACCATTGGTATGTGGTGATCAGAAATAAGCACAGATGGGTCATGGTATCAGGACTTTGGTCACAGTTACCTGGGAAGCTGGAAATATTCCGGGGTAGTCGGCCGTAATGGCGACCAAAGCATTGTCGATGCTAAGTTGGTGGAACACCCCATCGATCAGCTCCACCTTTATGTCTAGATCCTCCTCAGAGGCCGGATCGAGGGACCGTTCCGGATCCTCGGGTTGTGGAGGCGGGCTGTGTATATCCTCTACAGCCCGGCGCAGTTCCTGCGTCAAAATCACAAAATGAGATACTTAACCATGGGAATGTGGATTGGATAGGCAAAAAGAAATGTCCGCTTACCCAGCTTCGAGGATTGTTCATAGAAAACCCGTTCAGTAGACTGACATGGAGAAAATCCTCCTTTTCCCCTTTGTACAGGGCGGGCAAGATCTTCACCAGATCGGCGACCGATCCTGGCCCCTTACGGCCATGACGGGTGGCATCATCCTCCCCGTTGAAATCCCACATGGAATGGCCCCTATACTGGAGCGGCTGCACCCCCCGCATAATGCATGTGGCCATGACCCCGATCATGGTCAATCCGGAATGAGCCAATAATCCTATTTGGCTCATCAGGTAAAGGACGTCCCTGTCATTCTCCCGTTGAGGGCTCTGCGGGTGCCAACATAGGCGTTTCTTCAGAGGAGCATTACTGAACTCCGGGAGGCCAATCCGAACTGGATCCGGCAGCGGGACATCTTCCATGTAAAACCATTCCGGAGGCCAGTCTTCGGACGCCTTCCTCGGGGTTCTGGATAGGTATCCGGTCCCGGCAATGCGCCATAGCTCGGCTCCACCCACTTGATATATTGACCCTCATGAGAACGGGGTACGAGGCAGAATAATCTCTTCCACAGCGCAAAATTAGCCTCGACGCCCAAGAACAGTTCGCAAAGGGCCACGAAGCCCGCAATGTGCAGAATGGAGGCAGGCGTAAGATGGTGCAACTAGAGGCCGTAGAACTCCAGGAGCCCCCGGAGAAACGGATGTATTGGAAATCCGAGTCCTATTATCAGATAAGAGACGAAGCATACCCGCTCTCCTTTGGAGGGATCGGGAACGCTCTCCGCCTGTTTTCCGCCCTTGTAGGTGGCGAGTCCGGCTCGAACCGGAACCATGAAGGCTGGGGGAATAAATCCCTTGGTTTGGAGCGCCACTAGCTCGCTGTGCGGGACCGAGCATCTCTCCCAATCTCCAGGCTAAGGGCTGGGAGCACGAGAGGAGGAGCCGCGTCGATTGTCCATGATGGAATGGATTTTGGTCAGAGGCGCTCCGACGAATGCTCGCGGAGGGAGGATGGTGTGATTCGGATCTAGATCCCCGTCCCTTTTATAGGTGGCTCATTTGCGCAGCTAGGGGGGTAAATGAAAAAATACCCTGGCTTTTCACATTCATTCAACACGTGGAAGATGGCCATTATTAAGCGTGGAAGCCGAGGAGCGTGATATTTACAAGAAGCCAGACACTATTCAACATAGAATTTGGAGAAGAACCCGCCTTGCAATGCCGAAGACAATCAACACGCCGGACTCATCATCATGAAGCCTGGTTCGGGGGCTACTGAGGGAGTCCTGGACTAGGGGGTGTCCGGATAGCCGAACTATCACCGTTGGCCGGACTCCTAGACTATGAAGATACAAGATTGAAGACTTCGTCCCGTGTCCGGATGGGACTTTCCTTGGCGTGGAAGGCAAGCTTGGCGATACGGATATGTAGATCTCCTACCATTGTAACCGACTCTATGTAACCCTAGCCCTCTCCGGTGTCTATATAAACCGGAGGGTTTTAGTCCGTAAGACGAACAACAATCATACCATATGCTAGCTTCTAGGGTTTAGCCTCTTTGATCTCGTGGTAGATCTACTCTTGTACTACCCATATCATCAATATCAATCAAGTAGGAGTAGGGTTTTACCTCCACCGAGAGGGCCCGAACCTGGGTAAAAACATCGTGTCCCTTGTCTCCTGTTACCATCCGCCTAGAAGCACAGTTCGGGACCCCCTACCTGAGATCCGCCGGTTTTGACACCGACAATGGTGTCATGCCGGTGACGAAGATGATCATGGCGCCCCAAAGATGGAGATCAAAGGAGCAATATGATATTGGCCGTATCATGTCACTATTTGATTGCATGTGATGTTTATCATGTTTTACATCTTATTTGCTTAGAATGACGGTAGCTTAAATATGATGATCCCTCGAAATAATTTCAAGAAAAGTGTTCCCCCTAAGTGTGCACCGTTGCGAAGGTTCGTTGTTTCGAAGCACCACGTGATGATCGGGTGTGATAGATCCTAACGTTCGAATACAACGGGTGTAAGCCAGATTTACACATGCAATACACTTAGGTTGACTTGACGAGCCTAGCATGTACAGACATGGCCTCGGAACACGGAAGACCGAAAGGTCGAACATGACTCATATAGAAGATACGATCAACATGAAGATGTTCACCGATGATGACTAGTCCGTCTCACGTGATGATCAGACACGGCCAAGTTGACTCGGATCATGGATCACTTTGATGACTAGAGGGATGTCTATGTGAGTGGGAGTTCATTATTTGATTAGATGAACTTAATTATCATGAACTTAGTCTAAAATCTTTGCAATACGTCTTGTAGATCAAATGGCCCACGCTAATGTTGCCCTCAACTTCAATGCGTTCCTAGAGAAAACCAAACTGAAAGACGATGACAGCAACTATACGGACTGGGTCCGGAACTTGAGGATCATCCTCATAGCTGCCAAGAAAGCATATGTCCTAGATGCACCGCTAGGTGAAGCACCCGTTTTCCCAGCAACTCAAGACGTTATGAACGCCTGGCAGTCGTGTAGTGATGATTACTCCCTGGTTCAGTGCGGCATGCTTTACAGCTTAGAACCAGAGCTCCAAAAGCGTTTTGAGCAGCACGGAGCATATGAGATGTTCCAAGAGCTGAGAATGGTTTTCCAAGCTCACGCCCGGGTCGAGAGATATGAAGTCTCCGACAAGTTCTACAGTTGTAAGATGGAGGAGAATGGTTTTGTCAGCGAGCACATACTCAAAATGTCTGGGTTGCACAACCGCTTATCTCAACTGGGAGTTAATCTCCCGGATGACGCGGTGGTCGACAGAATCCTCCAGTCGCTCCCACCAAGCTACAAGAGCTTTGTGATGAACTTCAATATGCAGGGGATGGAAAAGACCATTCCTGAGGTATATTCAATGCTGAAATCAGCGGAGGTAGAGATCAAAAAGGAACGTCAAGTATTGATGGTGAATAAAACCACTAAGTTCAAGAAAGGCAAGGGTAAGAAGAACTTCAAGAAGGAGGGCAAGGGAGTTGTCGCGCCCGGTAAGCCAGTTGCCGGGAAGAAGTCAAGCAATGGACCCAAGCCTGAAACTGAGTGCTTTTATTGCAAGGGAAGCGGACACTGGAAGTGGAACTGCCCGAAGTACTTAGCGGACAAGAAGGCCGGCAAAACCAAAGGTATATGTGATATACATGTAACTGATGTGTACCCTACCAGTGCTTGTAGTAGCTCCTGGGTATTTGATACCGATGCGGTTGCTTACATTTGTAACTCAAAGCAGGAGCTGCGGAATAAGCGGAGACTGGCGAAGGATGAGGTGATGATGCGCATCGAGAATGGTTCCAAGGTCGATGTGATCGCCGTTGGCATGCTACCTCTACATTTACCTACGGGATTAGTTTTAAACCTCAATAATTGTTATTTAGTACCAGCTTTGAGCATGAACATTGTATCAGGATCTCGTTTAATTCGAGATGGCTACTCATTTAAATCCAAGAATAATGGTTGTTCTATTTATATGAGTGATATGTTTTATGGTCATGCCCCACTGGTGAATGGTTTATTCTTAATGAATCTCGAGCGTAATGTTACACATATTCATAGTGTGAATATCAAAAGATGTAAAGTTGATAACGATAGTCCCACATACTTGTGGCACTGCTGCCTTGGTCACATTGGTGTCAAGCGCATGAAGAAGCTCCATGCTGATGGACTTTTGGAGTCTCTAGATTATGAATCGTTTGACACATGTGAACCATGCCTCATGGGCAAAATGACCAAGACTCCGTTCTCTGGAACAATGGAGCGAGCAACTAACTTATTGGAAATCATACATACTGATGTGTGCGGTCCAATGAGCGTTGAGGCTCGCGAAGGATATCGTTATGTTCTCACTCTCATTGATGACTTAAGTAGATATGGGTATGTCTACTTGATGAAACACAAGTCTGAGACCTTTGAAAAGTTCAAGGAATTTCAGAATGAGGTAGAGAATCAACGTGACTGAAAGATAAAGTTCTTGCGATCAGATCATGGAGGAGAATATTTAAGTCACGAATTTGGTACGCACTTAAGGAAATGTGGAATCGTTTCACAACTCATGCCACCTGGAACACCTCAGCTAAATCGTGTGTCCGAACGTCATAATCGCACTCTATTGGATATGGTGCGATCTATGATGTCACTGACCGAATTACCGCTATCATTTTGGGGATACGCTCTAGAGACAACTACATTCACTTTAAATAGGGCACCGTCTAAATCCGTTGAGACAACATCATATGAATTATGGTTTGGGAAGAAACCTAAGCTGTCATTTCTAAAAGTTTGGGGATGCGATGCTTATGTCAAGAAACTTCAACCTGAGAAGCTCGAACCCAAGTCGGAAAAATGCGTCTTCATAGGATACCCTAAGGAAACCATTGGGTATACCTTCTACTTAAGATCTGAGGGCAAGATCTTTGTTGCCAAGAATGGGTCCTTTCTGGAGAAAGAGTTTCTCTCGAAAGAATTAAGTGAGAGGAAAGTAGAGCTTGATGAAGTACTACCTCTTGAAACAGTGAGTAGCGCAACTCAGGAAGATGTTCCTGTGGTGCCTGCACCGACAAGAGAGGAGGTTAATGATGATGATCAAGATACTTCGGATCAAGCTCCTACTGAACTTCGAAGGTCCACAAGGACACGTTCTGCACCAGAGTGGTATGGCAACCCTGTCTTGGAAATCATGTTGTTAGACAACGGTGAACCTTCGAACTATGAAGAAGTGATAGCGGGCCCAGATTCCAACAAGTGGCTTGAAGCCATGCAATCCGAGATAGTATCCATGTATGAAAACAAAGTATGGACTTTGACAGACTTGCCCGATGATCGGCGAGCAATAGAAAACAAATGGATCTTTAAGAATAAGACGGACGCGGATGGTAATGTTACCATATATAAAGCTCGACTTGTCACTAAGGGTAATCGACAAGTTCAAGGGATTGACTATGATGAGACATTCTCTCCCGTAGAGAAGCTGAAGTCCGTTCGAATAATGTTAGCAATTGCCGCATACTATGATGATATGGCAAATGGACATCAAAACGGCATTCCTTAACGGTCACCTTAAGGAAGAACTGTATATGATGCAGCCGGAAGGTTTTGTCGAACCTAAGAATGCTAACAAGGTATGCAAGCTCCAGCGCTCCATCTATGGTCTGGTGCAAGCATCTCGGAGTTGGAACATTCGCTTTAATGAGATGATTAAAGCGTTTGGGTTTATGCAGACTTATGGAGAAGCCTGCGTTTACAAGAAAGTGAGTGGGAGCTATGTAGCATTTCTCATATTATATGTGGATGACATGCTTTTGATGGGAAATGATATAGAACTTTTGGACAGCATAAAGGCTTACTTGAATAAGTGTTTTTCAATTAAGGACCTTGGAGAAGATGCTTACATATTAGGCATCAAAATCTATAGAGATAGATCAAGACGCCTCATAGGTCTTTCACAAAGCACATACCTTGATAAGATATTGAAGAAGTTCAATATGGATCAGTCCAAGAAGGGGTTCTTGCCTGTGTTGCAAGGTGTGAAATTGAGCTCGGCTCAATGCCCGACCACGGCAGAAGATAGAGAAAAGACGAGTGTCGTCCCCTATGCCTCAGCCGTAGGGTCTATCATGTATGCCATGACCTGTACCAGACCTGATATAAACCTTGCCGTAAGTTTGGTAGGAAGGTACCAAAGTAATCCCCGCATGGAACACTGGACAACGGTCAAGAACATCCTTAAGTACCTGAAAAGGACTAAGAATATGTTTCTCGTATATGGAGGTGACGAAGAGCTCGTCGTAAAGGGTTACGTCGACGCTAGCTTCGACACAGATCTGGATGACTCTAAGTCACAAACCAGATACGTGTATATTTTGAATGGTGGGACAGTAAGCTGGTGCAGTTGCAAGCAGAGCGTCGTGGCGGGATCTACATGTGAAGCGGAGTACATGGCAGCCTCGGAGGCAGCGCATGAAGCTATCTGGGTGAAGGAGTTCATCACCGACCTAGGAGTCATACCCAATGCGTCGGGGCTGATCACACTCTTCTGTGACAACACTGGAGCTATTGCACTTGCCAAGGAGCCTAGGTTTCCAAAGAAGACTAGGCACATCAAGCGTCGCTTCAACTCCATTCGTGAAAATGTTCAAGATGGAGACATAGATATTTGTAAAGTACATATGGACTTGAATGTAGCAGATCCGTTGACTAAACCTCTCCCTAGAGCAAAACATGATCAACACCAAGACGCAATGGGTGTTCGATACATCACAATGTAACTAGATTATTGACTCTAGTGCAAGTGGGAGACTGTTGGAAATATGCCCTAGAGGCAATAATAAAATGGTTATTATTATATTTCTTTGCTCATGATAATTGTCTATTGTTCATGCTATAATTGTATTATCCGGAAATCGTAATACATGTGTGAATACATAGACCACAACAAGTCCCTAGTAAGCCTCTAGTTGACTAGCTCGTTGATCAACAGATAGTCATGGTTTCCTGACTATGGACATTGGATGTCATTGATAACGGGATCACATCATTAGGAGAATGATGTGATGGACAAGACCCAATCCTAAGCATAGCACAAAGATCGTGTAGTTCGTTTCGCTAGAGCTTTTCCAAATGTCAAGTATCATTTCCTTAGACCATGAGATTGTGCAACTCCCGGATACCGTAGGAGTGCTTTGGGTGTGCCAAACGTCACAACATAACTGGGTGACTATAAAGGTGCACTACTGGTATCTCTGAAAGTGTCTGTTGGGTTGGCACGAATCGAGACTGGGATTTGTCATTCCGTATGACGGAGAGGTATCTCTGGGCCCACTCGGTAATGCATCATCAAAGCTCAATGTGACCAAGTGTCTGGTCACGGGATCATGCATTACGGTACGAGTAAAGTGACTTGCCGGTAATGAGATTGAATGAGGTATTGGGATACCGATGATCGAGTCTCGGGCAAGTAACGTACCGATTGGCAAAGGGAATTGTATACGGGATTGATTGAATCCTCGACATCGTGGTTCATCCGATGAGATCATCGAGGAGTATGTGGGAGCCAACATGGGTATCCAGATCCCGCTGTTGGTTATTGACCGGAGAGGCGTCTCGGTCATGTCTGCATGTCTCCCGAACCAGTAGGGTCTACACACTTAAGGTTCGGTGACGCTAGGGTTGTAGAGATATTAGTATGCAGCAATCCAAAAGTTGTTCGGAGTCCCGGATGAAATCCTGGACGTCACGAGGAGTTCCGGAATGGTCCAGAGGTGAAGAATTATATATAGGAAGTGCAGTTTTGGCCATCGGGAAAGTTTCAGGGGTCACCGGTATTGTACCGGGACCACCGGAAGGGTCCCGGGGGTCCACCGGGTGGGGCCACCTATCCCGGAGGGCTCCGTGTGCTGAAGTGGGGAGGGGACCAGCCCCTGGTGGGCTGGTGCGCCCCACCTTGGGCCCCCGTGCACCTAGGGTTGGAAACCCTAGGGTGGGGGCGCCTCCACTTGCCTTGGGGGGCAAGCCTCCCCCCTGGCGGCCGCCCCCCCTTGGAGATCCCATCTCCAGGGCCGGCGCCCCCGCACGTGGGGACCCAATATAAAGGGGGGAGGGAGGGCAGCCGCACCCTTGCACTTGGCGCCTCCCTTCCCCCTTGCTACACCTCTCCCTCCCGCAGACGCTTGGCGAAGCCCTGCCGGGATTCCTGCTGCATCCACCACCACGCCCTCGTGCTGCTGGATCTTCATCAACCTCTCCTTCCCCCTTGCTAGATCAAGAAGGAGGATACGTCACACTGACCGTACGTGTGTTGAACGCGTAGGTGCCGTCCGTTCGGTGCTAGGATCTCCAGTGATTTGGATCACGACGAGTACGACTCCCTCAACCCCGTTCTCTTGAACGCTTCCGCTCGCGATCTACAAGGGTATGTAGATGCACTTCTCTCTCTTGTTGCTGGATGAACTCCTAGATTGATCTTGGTGAACGTACGGAAATTTTTATTTCTTGCAACGTTCCCCAACAGAACAAACATACTTATGAGCTCACCTCCAAGGTCGTTGATAAGCGCATTCATGGACTCGTTGTTCCAAGCACGTTGAGGCATGACGTTGATAACCCGCAAGTATATGGGATAGTTGTAGCCTCTTTTGATAAGTAAGAGTGTCGAACCCAACGAGGAGCTAAAGGTAGAACAAATACTCTCTCAAGTCCTATCGGCCACTGATACGACTCTACACATGCTTGACGTTCGCTTTACCTAAAACAATATGAAACTAGAAGTACTTTGCAAGTGTTGTTGGATAGGTTTACAAGATAATAAAGAATGCGTAAATAAAAACTAGGGGCTGTTTAGATAAAGATGCAATAAAGTAAATATTAGTAGAGAGCTTTTTGTTACGAGAAAGTTATTTGTCCAAGGCAATCGATAACTAGACCGGTAATCATTATTGCAATTTTATTTGAGGGTGAGGAATAAGCTAACATACTTTCTCTACTTGGATCATATGCACTTATGATTGGAACTCTAGCAAGCAGTCCGCAACTACTAAAGATTCATTAAGGTAAAACCCAACCATAGCATTAAAGCATCAAGTCCCCTTTATCCCATACGCAACAATCCCCTTACTCGGGTTTAAGCTTCTGTCGCTCTAGCAACCCACTATAAGCGAATCATGAACGTATTGCAACACACTATAGCGGGAATCCCTCACGCTTGCGCGACACGGAGGGCACCATAGGACAGCACCAATAATAAAACATGCAACTCAAACCAATCGCGATCATCAATTAACCCATAGGACAAAACGGATCTACTCAAACATCATAAGATAGCCATACATCATTGGGAAATAATATATAGCGTTGAGCACCATGTTTAAGTAGAGATTACAGCGGGTAAGAGAGGGGTTACACCGCTGCATAGAGGGGGGAAGAGTTGGTGATGAAGGCGGTGAAGTTGTTGGTGAAGATCGCGGTGATGATGATGGCCCCCGGCGGCGTTCCGGTGCCACTGGAAGCAAGGGGGAGAGAGCCCCCCTTCTTCTTCTTCTTCCTTGACCTTCTCCCTAGATGGGAGAAGGGTTTCCTCTCTGGTCCTTGTCTCCCATGGCTTGGGAGGGGCGAGAGCCCCTCCGAGATTGGATCTATCTCTCTGTTTCTGCGTTCTCAGATTCTGCCCCTTCACTGTTTCTTTTATATCTGGAGATCCGTAACTCAGATTGGGGTGAATCTTTCAACCAGATCTTTCACAAAAAATTAGCTTTCTTACGGCAAAAGAAGAGCATCAACCGCCTTACGGGGGGCCCAGGAGAGTCCAGGGCGTGCCTGCCTCCCTGGGGCACGCCCCTATCTCCTGGCCCCCTCGGGAACCGTCTCGCGTTGATTTTACTTCCCAAAAATCATAAATATTCCAAAAAAAATCTCCGTCCATTTTTATTCCATTTGGACTCCGTTTCTTGGGGTTTCTGCGAAACAAAAAACATGCAACAGACAGGAACTAGCACTGGGCACTGGATCAATATGTTAGTCCCAAAAAATAGTATAAAAAGTTGCCAAAAGTATATAAAAGTTGAATAATATTGGCATGGAACAATCAAAGATTATAGATACGACGGAGACGTATCAGCATCCCCAAGCTTAATTCCTGCTCGTCCTCGAGTAGGTAAATGATAAAAAAGATAATTTTTGATGTGGAATGCTACCTAGCATAATCTTGATCATATGTCTCATCATGGCATGAATATTAAAACACGAGTGATTCAAAGCAACAGTCTATCATTTGACATAAAAACAATAATACTTCAAGCATACCAACCAAGCAATTATGTCTTATCGAAATAACATAGCCAAAGAAAACTCATCCCTACAAAATCATATAGTCTGGCTATGCTCCATCTTCATCATACAAAGCATTAAAATCATGCACAACCCCGATGACGAGCCGAGCAATTGGTTCATACTTTTTAACGCTCTTCAGCATTTTCAACTCTTACGCAATACATGAGCGCAAGCCATGGACATAGCACTATGGTGGTATAGAATATGATGGTGGAGGTTTATGTGGAGAAGACAAAAAGGGAGAAAGTCTCACATCGACGCGGCTAATCAACGGGCTATGGAGATGCCCATCAATTGATGTCAATGCGAGGATTAGGGATTGCCATGCAACGGATGCACTAAGAGCTATAAGTGTATGAAAGCTCCAATTGGAAACTAAGTGGGTGTGCATCCAACTGGCTTGCTCATGAAGACCTCGGGCGTTTGAGGAAGCCCATCATCGGAATACACAAGCCAAGTTCTATAATGAAAATTCCCACTAGTATATGAAAGTGATAACTCAAGAGACTCTCTATATGAAGAACATGGTGCTACTCGGAAGCACAAGTGTGGTAAAAGGATAGTAACATTTCCCCTTCTCTCTTTTTCTCTCATTTTTTTCTTCTTTCTTCTTTTTTCTTTTTTTCTTTTTTTCTTTTTGGTGGGCTTCTTTAGCCTCCTTTTTTTTATTTGGGCTTCTTTGGCCTCTTTTATTTTTCATAAAGTCCGGAGTCTCATCCCGACTTGTGGGGGAATCATAGTCTCCATCATCCTTTCCTCACTGGGGCAATGCTATAATAATATGATCATCACACTTTTATTTACTTACAACTCAATATTACAACTCGATATCTCGAACAAAGATATGACTCTATATGAATGCTTCCGGCGGTGTACCGGGATGTGCAATGATCTAGCATAGCAATGACATCAAAAAACGGACAAGCCATGAAAACATCATGCTAGCTATCTTACGATCATGCAAAGCAATATGACAATGAATGCTCAAGTCATATATATGATGATGATGCAAGTTGCATGGCAATATATCTCAGAATGGCTATGGAAATGCCATAATAGGTAGGCATGGTGGCTGTTTTGAGGAAGATATAAGGAGGCTTATGTGTGATAGAACGTATCATATCACGGGGTTTGGATGCACCGGCGAAGTTTGCACCAACTCTCGAGGTGAGAAAGGGCAATGCACGGTACCGTAGAGGCTAGCAAATTGCGGAAAGGTGAGAGTGCGTATAATCCATGGACTCACATTAGTCATAAAGAACTCATATACTTATTGCAAAAGTCTACTTAGCCCTCGAAGCAAAGTACTACTACGCATGCCCCTAGAGGGATAGATTGGTAGGAAAAGACCATCGCTCGTCCCCGACTGCCACTCATAAGGAGCAATCAAAGAACACTTCATGCTCCAACTTCGTTACATAACGGTTCACCATACATGCATGCTACGGGACTTGCAAACCTCAACACAAGTATTTCTCAGTTTCACAATTACTCAACTAGCACGACTCTAATATCACCACCTTTATATCGCAAAACTATTGCAAGGAATCAAACATATCATATTCAGTGATCTACAAGTTTTATGTAGGATTTTATGACTAACCATGTGAATGACCAATTCCTGTCATCTCTCTAAATAGATATAAGTGAATCAAGAGAGTTTAATTCTTTCTACAAAAGATATGCCCATGCTCTAACAATTATAAGTGAAGCAAAAGAGCATTCTACAAATGGCGGTTTTCTATCTGAAGAGAAACAGGCAATCCAGACTTCAAAAGATATAAGTGAAGCACATGAAGCATTCTATAAAGCCATAGTCAAAAGATTTAAGTGAAGTGCAATGAGCATTCTATAAATCAACCAAGGACTATCTCATACCAGCATGGTGCATAAAAGAAAAGTGAAAACTAAATGCAAAAGACGCTCCAAGACTTGCACATATCGCACAAACGAAACGAATACGAAAACATACCGATACTTGTTGAAGAAAGAGGGGATGCCTTCCGGGGCATCCCCAAGCTTAGACGCTTGAGTCTCCTTGAATATTTACTTGGGGTGCCTTGGGCATCCCCAAGATTGATCTATTGCCTCTCTTCCTTTTCCTCATATCGAGACCTCCTCGTTTAGACACTTCATCCACACAAAACTTCAACAGAAAACTCGGTAAGATCCGTTAGTATAATAAAGCAAATCACCACTCTAAGTACTGTTGCAAACCAATTCATATTTTGTTTTTGCATTGTGTCTACTGTAATATAACTTTTCATGGCTTAATCCACTAATATAAATTGATAGATTCATCAAAACAAGCAAACTATGCATCAAAAACAGAATCTGTCAAAAACAGAACAGTCTGTAGCAATCTGAACATTCACCATACTTATAGTACCCCAAAAATTTTACCAAAATTAGAAATGATAAACAAGTTGTACAGAAATACAGTGCAAAAAGAATCAGGACCAATTCACATTCCAGTTAAAAATGTAAAATCGCGCACTACAGCCAAAGTTTCTGTCCTACACCGTACAAACCAACAAGCATTGTAAACATCCTAAAGGCAAACCTTGGCACACTATTTTTATAATACAATGGAATTGTACAAGGGGATAATTATTTTTGATGAAAAGTTTCTGTAGTCAAGATTCACAAAGTTTCCGTGAGCATGAACAAAGTTCAAGGAGCTCTCCCACTTCAACAATGCTTGTCTCTTTCACTTTCACTTTCCTTTTTGAAAAGTTTTTAGGTTCCCCTCTTTATTTTTTTTGTTTTTAAACTATATAAAAGCACTCAACAGAAATAAATGACTCTATAAAACTTCCGGGTTGTCTCCCTGGCAGCGCTTTCTTTAAAGCCATTAAGCTAGGCATATAGTGCTCAAGTAATGGATCCACCCGGATCCCAAGGTATATCAAAGCCAATTCTAATTAACAAAGATTTGTAATTTAGTAGTGAGCACAAAGTAACATATATCATGCAACAACGAAGTCTAACTCTCTTCCTATGCATCGGCATGTCATAAAAGAACAATTCATGCACATAAAGTAAAGGCCAATGCATAGTACAAGCAGTTTCTTGCAATTCTATCGTATTGGAAACATAGAGAGGTGGAGATATAGTTCCTCTCTTATAATAATTGCAAGTAGGAGCAGCAAGCACATGCATATTACATTCATCAAAATCATCATGTTCAATGGTAAAAGGCAACCCATCAATATAATCCTTAATAAGCATAAACTTCTCCGATATAGTGTAGTTTGGAGAATTCAAAAAGATAATAGGATTATCATGCGTGGGTGCAATAGCAACAATTTCATGTTTAACATAAGGAACTATAGCAAGTTCATCTCCATAAGCATAATTCATATTGGCATCTTGGCCACAAGCATAGCAAGCATCATCAAAAAGGGGTATTTCAAGAGAATCAACGGGATCATAGCAATCATCCTTCAGTAAGCACGAAAGGGAATTAAACAATGTATGAGTTGAAGAGTTAATCTCATTAGAAGGTGGGCACGGGTGATCAATCCGCTCTTCCTCCTTTTGTTCTTCGCTCTCCTCATCATCTTTTTCATCCAATGAGCTCACAGTTTCATCAATTTCTTCTTCCCAAGCTTCCTGCAAAATATTAGTCTCTTTGTGGACAGCGGAGAATTTCTCAATATATAGTTTGACTTAGGCATTAGAAGCATAATTATCATAACAATATTCAAGTATGGCAAAATTTTCAGATTTGTAGAGAGTAGCATCATACTTTTCAATCACAGAAGCAATTTCATAAGAACCCTTAAAAGCAACAAATTCTTCAATTCATTGAACATCATAGTAATTATAAACACCCTTAGCATAAGAAGATACGATTCCATTATCAATAAACTCACATTGTTAGGTAAGGTTTTTCTTAGGGTTTTCAGAACAACAAGTAACATCATATATTTCACATAAATGCCAAGCATAGCATTGCAAACGATGAATTTGATCCAGTAAAAGTTTCCCTTTTTCAGATATACGGTGTCGCACATAACAAGCATGCTCATCTAAAGATTTTCCCTAAACTAAGCTAGTTGGGGTTTCAGCACGAGCACATAGGGATCAAAGATGATCCAAGTAAAAGCTTCAATAGTGTGATAGATTTTGAGTGGTTCTTCAACAATTGGTGCAGTAGGTACAACTAATATTTTTGGTATTTTGCGTTTCCTACCCATAACTAAAGATAGAAAACAACTAATAACAACAAATAAAAATTACTTAGTGATAAAGCAAACAAGCACACACGAGAATATTCACCCCAGACTATGACTCCCCGGCAACGGCGCCCGAAAAAGGTCTTGATAACCCGCAAGTATAGGGGATAGTTGTAGCCTCTTTCGATAAGTAAGAGTGTCGAACCCAACGAGGAGATAAAGGTAGAACAAATACTCTCTCAAGTCCTATCGGCCACTGATACGACTCTACGCACGTTTGACGTTCGCTTTACCTAAAACAAGTATGAAACTAGAAGTACTTTGCAAGTGTTGTTGGATAGGTTTACAAGATAATAAAGAGTGCATAAATAAAAACTAGGGGCTGTTTAGATAAAGATGCAATAAAGTAAATATTAGTAGAGAGCTTTTTGTTACGAGAAAGTTATTTGTCCAAGGCAATCGATAACTAGACCGGTAATCACTATTGCAATTTTATTTGAGGGTGAGGCATAAGCTAACATACTTTCTCTACTTGGATCATATGCACTTATGATTGGAACTCTAGCAAGCAGTCCGCAACTACTAAAGATTCATTAAGGTAAAACCCAACCATAGCATTAAAGCATCAAGTCCCCTTTATCCCATACGCAACAATCCCCTTACTCGGGTTTAAGCTTCTGTCACTCTAGCAACCCACTATAAGCGAATCATGAACGTATTGCAACACCCTACAGCGGGAATCCCTCATGCTTGTGTGACACGGAGGGCACCATAGGACAGCACAAATAATAAAACATGCAACTCAAACCAATCACGATCATCAATTAACCCATAGGACAAAACGGATCTACTCAAACATCATAAGATAGCCATACATCATTGGGAAATAATATATAGTGTTGAGCACCATGTTTAAGTAGAGATTACAGCGCTTAAGAGAAGGGTTACACCACTGCATAGAGGGGGGAAGAGTTGGTGATGAAGACGGTGAAGTTGTTGGTGAAGATCGCGGTGATGATGATGGCCCCCGGCGGCGTTTCGGCGCCACCAGAAGCAAGGGGGAGAGAGACCCCCTTCTTCTCCTTCTTCCTTGACCTTCTCCCTAGATGGGAGAAGGGTTTCCCCTCTGGTCCTTGGCTCCCATGGCTTGGGAGGGGCGAGAGCCCCTCCGAGATTGGATCTATCTCTCTGTTTCTGCGTTCTCAGATTCTACCCCTTCACCGTTTCTTTTATATCTGGAGATCCGTAACTCCGATTGGGGTGAATCTTCCGCCCAGATCTTTCTCATAAAACTAGCTTTCTCGCGGCAAAAGAAGAGCGTGAACCACCCTATGGTGGGCCCAGGAGAGTCCAGGGCGCGCCTGCCTCCCTGGGGCGTGCCCCTCTATCTCCTGGCCCCCTCGGCCACCGTCTCGCGTAGATTTTACTTCCCAAAAATCATAAATATTCCAAAAAAAATCTCCGTCCGTTTTTATTCTGTTTGGACTCCGTTTGATATGGGGTTTCTGCGAAACAAAAAACATGCAACAGAAAGGAACTGGCACTGGGCACTGGATCAATATGTTAGTCCAAAAATAGTATAAAAAGTTGCCAAAAGTATATAAAGGTTGAATAATATTGGCATGGAACAATCAAAAATTATAGATACGATGGAGACGTATCAGCTGTGGAAGGTAAGCTTTGTTAAAACTCAAGCTCAGAGGGCACCAAGCCCCATCCTGGGTGCCACCAATCAAAGCTCACCAGCGCGCCATCGCAGAACAAACGCCGGGAAGATTCGAACACACGACTGCAGTCGAAAGTTGTCCGGAACTTGACAAAGAAATCAGCCGGTGGCAGATAGACTTTGACGAGCAAGTCACTTATTTGGATGCTGTACACAATGCCAAGAGCTTTGACAAGGTCGTCCGGTGAGACGGGAGGCCGGTCGCCGTTGATGGTTACCATCAGTACTTTGCCGGCAAACTGGTCGTCAAGCGCCGCCATGCCACTGTTGAGCGACAGCACGCAGCAACCGAAGGCAGGACGGACCTCAGGATCTCTGGCTCGGAGATCCGCGTTGATCGGTGACATGATAGTGCACTTGAGTACAGGGAGTACAGGAGGGGGATTTGGGGGAACTGGAGTAGGAATCGATATTCCAGAGGTGGGGGAGGGGCGGGAGATTTGGGATGAAAAGGTAGCATGAATTTCTAACACGTGCCAATATGCTCTCGGTGCGCAAGCACACAAAAACACCGGTGGCGCCCACATGTCGGCCTAAGAGTCCTTGTTCTTTCTTTTTTGGAGAGCCTGGCCTTTTTTTAGGATCTTTTGAGAGCCCGGCCTGAGAGTCAAAATTGACTTGTTTGGCATTGCGTTACTATTCAGCCCATATTCAACGACACCTCACTGGCCCAAAAAAGTGTACATCATCGAAAAGGCACTAAGCTCAAATTATATAACTTGAAAAAAGGAGATATACTCTGAACACTTGTGACACTCCAAATTTTTGTGGTTTTTGTTTTCAGAAAGAACCTTGTTGGGTTTGATGAAGGTCATTTAAACCCTTCTTAAAAACCCTCTTCTAAGTTTGCCCTCTAAAAACCTTTTCTTGGATTTAGTTTCTTTTAAAAAAAGAAAACCTTTTTGGTTTTGGGCTTTTATTTGGTTTTGATCCATTCTTGTTTTACCATGCCTCTTATGGTTAAAATTCCCCCAAAACCCCTCCTTCCACTTTGGAACAACCCAAACATTCTGTCCAGACTAATAAAATCCATTTTTGGATTTTATTCCATTTATTTCTTTTCCCAAAACAATTATGTCTTTTATTTTGAACCTAGGTGATTTGCAAAGCAAGTACCTAAATGCCTTTGATTTTTGGTCTCAACCCAACTCCTCTGGATGGTCCTTGGTACCCACAACCTAGAACCATCAAGATCTACTCTTTTTCTTTTCAAAATTTCCAAATTTCACCCTCTGCAAGTTTGGACCAGATTTGTCAAATTTGGTGAAATTCATATTTCCACTTCTCCAAATATTCCACCAAAATTCAGGCAACCTCTAGTTGCAATGAGAAACCACTCCACCAAAAACCAGCTCAAGGAAAAATCCCCACATGCCAAAATCATTCTGTCGAACACCTGGCATGCACTGTTACTGTTCATATTTAGAAAAATTCAGATTTCAGTGTCGTTTCTTCGTTAGAGTTTCAGTCACAGGTAAACTATGCACTTCGCACGTTGCTCACAGCCCCTCCTCCTTGTTCGGAGCTCCACACGCGCGCTTGGCTCCTTCCTGGCGTCGGTGGCGCCCTGGCCCGCCTGCGCCGGCATGTCCCGCGGCGGCAGAACCACCGTAACGGCCGACAAGGGGACACACTGCGGCATAACGCCGTTCGGCACCGCCCAAACCTCCTGAGAGCTCCGCGTGGTCATCTCCTTGACAGCGCACGCATGCAGCACCGTCGCCGTGGCCTGGCACGCGCAGAGCGCGTTCTCTTCCGCCGACGTGCCGTGCGGCCGTTCCGTCGAGGACAGGCCGTAATCCTCCCTCCCTTGCTGAGTTGGACACTGGGATGGCACCAGTGCTTCATCTAGATGATGCTCAAGCCCCTAAGCCGACCGTCCACCCACAGCGCCGCCGTAATCGCTCACCGGACTTTTCCGTTCACGGCAACCGCCTCGGACGGCTATAAATAGCACCCCCCCCCCGAGCTTGCTCTCGCCCCCGCACAACTTCACCACCTCACCAGACCCCGCCTAGCCACTAGAAGAGCCTCGAGGGGCCCTTCTTCCTCTACTCCGGCCACCTCCGTCCGCCTCGGGCTTCGGCAACATTCTCTTCGGTGAGAACTCCTCCATCGTCCTACTCTTGCCCGTAGCCTCGTACCACCACCAGGAGGCTAACCCCCACTTCAATTTGACCCCCGCAGCTCTCTCCGGCAAGATCCACGACGACCCGAAGCACCGTCCGCCGGAGAAAGGACCGCCGTCGACACAGTGCTCGCTGGCAACCACCACCACCCACCGACGCGGAAAGGTGCACTGATCACGAAGGTACCACCCGATCACCCAGCCCCGCCGTGGATCGCCGTTGGCGACCACCACACCTCTCGGGCACCGTCGCGCCCTATTTCCCTCGTTTGAATTTTCAAACCTGACGGGTGGAGCCCGCCTGTCAGCCTTTCAGTTTTATCTTTTAAACGAACCGTTTTCTGGTCTTTTCCGCAAAAACCCCTGGAAGTTTTCTGTTTCATTATAGATGGGTCCTTGGACCAAAACTCGTATAACTTTTAAACAGAAAATGGTTTTTGATTGATTCTTTTTCTGTCATCTTTCCTTTCCTGTCTAGTTTTTTGTCATATTTATTTGAAAAATATTTGGAACACTTTTCTGTACACTCGCGGTATTTACGTTGCGTGCGTATTTTTTCTTATACCGTAGATACCAGAGGAGGTGACGGAGCTGCGAACTTCACACAGTTAAACTGCGACTTCTCCGAACCAGGCAAGCATGTTTGAACTCTTGATATGATGAGTGGTTTTTGCATGTTTGCATTTTAGTATAGTCATGGCATGTTTATGAGCATTTCTTTGAATGTTATATTTCATGCACACAAGTGGAAAGTAAGTTTCGGAAAGCATTATGTTGTTGGATACATATTTGCATGGCCATGTGATGGCATGAGGATGGGTAAGATGGCAGTGTTGTGACATACCAGTCTTATGCCAGATTATTTGACTTCCGTGTCATCATGAATCAAATCACATTCCCATTCATTTCCTTCCTGTACTGCCACATGTTTTCCGAAAGGAATATGTCTTAGTAAGTTGCAAATCGTTTTCCTGGTAGACACCAAACAGAGAGGCTGGGATGAGGGTTCCATGGCCCTGGATTAAAGCCCGTCATCCGGTCTGGGGGCATGGGTGTTTCCGGTTGGGACCGAGAGGGGGGAACCCCTTAGAGCGCGCGTATAGAAATTTGATCCCATGCTATTCGAGGTTGTGACCTCCCCATCTCAAAGTTTTTCTTGGACGTTGTCCAGGGTGATTCCTGGCATCGTGAGGTGAAATGGGTGTGTACTAGTTAAAATGTGTTTCTACTAAAATACCGTAAACGGAACTAGTCCTTCGTGACTATGGAAATCCGTTGGCTGTGGTCAGTTAGTACAAACTCTGCAGAGTCTCAAATTCTTTAAATCATCTTGTACTTGTCCAAGTACTGTATTCATCTTATGTTGTCAGATATCAGCCTCAGTGACAAAACTCCGGTGAACTACATGTGTGTAAATCCGGTTAAAAGTTTATTCTTGTGGATGGACTAACCTATTGGTTACTTTTGTTATAAAGCCCTTTCTGTGATGTCGCTCAGACGTCCGACTGTGGCATACTTGTTATTTACTTTTGTTATATAAGCCCTTTCTGTGATGTTGCTCAGACATCCGACTGTGGCATACTTGTTATTTACTTTTGTTATCAAGCCCTGTCTGTGACGTAGCTCAGATGTCCGACTGTGGCATTTCTTTTACAAGCCCTGTCTGTGACGTCGCTCAGATGTCCGACGGTGGCATTTCTTCCATAAGCCCTTTCTGTGACGTCGCTCAGATGTCCGACTGTGGCATTTCTTTTATAAGCCCTTTCTGTGACGTCGCTCAGACGTCCGACTGTGGTATTTCTTTTAAGCCCTTTATGTGGTGTTCCTTAGACGCCCGACTACGGCATGAACTTATTTGTTTACCTTTCGAGGCGTCGCTCCAGACACGCGATCGGTTTTTAGTTATTTATTTTATTTATCAAATAATATTATTGTTGGGATGAACATCATTATTTTTATTCATGACACATTCATGCATACTTTTATTATATCTTTTGTCCGAACTGTCTTGCGAGTACTTTCAAAGTACTCACCTGGCTTGTTGATTTGGCCAGATGTTGATGAAGGCGATCTCATGGATGAAGAGTTTGATAGCGAGTCCGACGCCTATAGGAGTCCCAGTCAGTCCCGTGCGATCCTGTTTTGGTCACTGTATTATCCGCTTCCGCCACCCCAGAATAAATTCATCGAGCCTCACCTCGACGCTCGATGAGCTGCCAGTTAGGAGTCAAGTTATCCACCACCACTTCTATCTCGAGCTAGTAGCATGCCACCACACCCCTGTGTCATAACCGCCCTTATGTAAGATATTGGCGAGTTTGTAATAATTTGTTGAGCAGCCTCAGCTCAACCCTGTAATATATTTAATGCTACTGGTCCTCTGTTTATCAAGTATTCGTCTACTAGTGAGGATGACTTTTCCTATACTGGGATCTAAAGATCGATTTTCTCAATAATTATTTTATTGAAAAACCGGTCGTGACAGACTTGGTACCAGAGCTAGGCTGACTATAGGAATCCACTAGGTGCGATCGCTAATTGGTTATTAGCATGATAGAGTTTATTTATGTTTTTACAAATGTAGTCATTTTTCTGACAGTCAGCATAAAACTTATGATCTGATCGTTCAGAATTTTTGCCTACTTTTGTAGATGGCTGGCAACGACTGTGAGTCGTAGATGTTCACCAACATGCCTGAGGGGTTCGTCAAACTCCTCTCCTTCATCGTTCAGGTCGCGATGGGGCCATCCGTACGCCCAGTCTTCACACTTTATCCACACAAGATCAACGACATTCTGACCATGCACCAGGCCGTGGTGCAATTCAAGGGAGGGCGTGCTGAGATACGCCGCTTCCGTTTCTTGGGGAGAGCCATGCCTACAGAGAGGCATGCTATGCAGATGGCTGCCTGCGAGGCGATAGCTCGTCTTCGGGATGTCCTTCCTGCAATGAAGACCCGTCGCTACCGCTACCTTCCATGCCACGTGCCATACACCTGTCACTACTCTTTCTCTTGCCCCAGAGGAGAGCGAGACGAGGCCTTTGAGATGCTTGTCGAGTACCTCCGAGCCCTGGAGGCAGCCTTTGATAGCATGGTGGACGACCTCGTAGCTGCCCGCATGGACTCAGTCCATGGCGTGCTGCCAACAGGAGGGAACTTCTGCACACCGCTCCACCACTGACTTTTATCTCGTCCTCAGCTTCTCATTCGCCTACCATTCTCGCCTCTGCTCGTCGTTTGCCTACCACTGAGGAATTCAACCAAGCTATTGCACCCACTCCCGTTCGCGCTGCACCACTTATTGCACCCACTCCCATACGTGCTACTCCACCTATTCCGCCCACTCCCATTCAGGTTACTCCGCCTATGGCACCTGCTCCATCAGCTCAGCGTAGCGTTCCTCGTCTAGAACCTATTAGCGAAGAGGAGGTTGATTCCCCAGCGTCTCTGCGTCTCACCCTTGGCAGGCCAAGGGAGATCCTCACCATCTCCGACTGAGTACGCGTAACGCCATGCGATGTACCGACTTGTGTAATATGTTTATTTGTACATAGGTTGTGAGAAGTAGCCTGTTTGCGCATCATGTAGGATGCGGAGAAGTGCACTAGTCTAAATAACATGTTAGGATTATGTGCGCATATCCTGAGTGATGTATTGTATAATTATGCTTGCATGTAAGATATGTAATAGTCCTTCTCCGCGCGCAATCGTGTATTTTCAAAAATATCCTGGAGTTTTAAAATTTTCTTTATGTGTGATTTTATTGACTTTTGCGACTCTCTTTCTTGTCTTAAAGTTTCACAAAATATATCCCCAGAGTGAAAGATGTCTCGTCCTTGCACGCGCTCCATGCCAAATCAGCCAGAGGAAAATTATGGCACACCGCAAAACCACAATTTCACTCAGGGACACACAAGTCAACAGGACAGTGAAACAGCTTTTACACAAGTGTGTCGTCTGTATGAACAGAGTCAGCAACAACACCAGGAAATGATGAACCAATTCAGCAATATGGGAAGTAACCGTGGTCAGCATCAGCAGCAATCCAAATTATCTGAGTTACAAAAGACACGTCCTCCAACATTTTCTCATACTGACAAGCCTCTTGAGGCCGATGACTGGCTTCGAGACATGGAGAGAAAATTAATTATTGCACAGTGTTTAGACCGTGAAGAAGTATTGTATGCACCTCATTATCTCACCGGAGCAGCTACATCGTGGTGGGAAAACTTCCTGCACATGCACCCCAACAAAAATGAAATAACCTGGGAGGATTTCAAAGAAGGTTTTCATGGGGCACACATTCCTAAGAGTGTTATGAAAATCAAGAAGAGAGAATTTGATGACCTCAAGCAAAGGACCATGACAGTGTCAGAATACAACAGCCAATTTACTCTGCTGTCTCGCTACGCCAATGAAGAGCGTATGACCGAGAGCAAGAAGATGGAAAAATTCTTGGAAGGCCTGGCACCCGCACTTAAATGCCAACTGGTTGTGCATACCTTCCCAGATTTTAAAACACTGGTGGATAAGGCCATTACTCTGGAAAATGAGCTACGTAGCCTGGAAGATTTCCGCAAACGCAAAAGGGACCAGACTACTTTTGCTCGCAACCCGAGAAGCAAGACGGAATTTCAGAAGGGTGGAACACACAAAACCCCGACGGATAATTCATGCCCAATCAAGAATTTCCATGCAAGAGACAAGGAGTTCACCTATCGCCCAGGCGTTACTTGTTACGCTTGTGGAGAAGAAGGGCTCTATGCCAAGCAGTGCCCCAAGCCAAGGAACTCAACCCCGAAGCCTAACAATGGTGGCAATAATTCAGCGCCAAAGCAAAACAATTTCAACCCCAATAACAACCACCGGAAAGGTCACCTGAACCACGTGACCCGAGAGGAAGCATAGAACGCCCAAGATATCGTACTCGGTACGTACCCCGTCAACACAATACTTGCCATGGTTTTGTTTGATTCTGGAGCTTCTCACTCATTCATTTCGAAGAGTTTTGCTTTGCAAAATAATTTTTCGATGCTTCCCTTGGAAAAATCAATGATCATCAAGTCCCCTGGAATTAAGCAAGTGACCCAGAGTTACTGTCAAGGTGTGGTTATTGAATTTGAAGGATTGAAGTTTTCGCCAACCTTATTGTATTGGAAAGCAAAGGACTGGATGTCATCCTAGGGATGGATTGGTTAACCACCAACAAAGGTTTTATTGACTGCTTCAACCGGACCGTGATTCTCACACACCATCATGGGAAGAAAATAAAAGTTTCAGCCAAAGAGAGACAAATACCTCGACAACCAAGATTAAACAAGGTAGACGTTTTTGAGCTGAACAAGGTTCCTGTAGTATGTGAATTTCCAGACGTATTTCCAGAAGAACTACCAGGCATGCCACCGGACCAAAAGATATAATTCAGCATTGAACTAGCACCCGGAACCGCTCCTATTTACAAGAAACCATACAGAATGGCACCATCCGAATTGGTAGAATTGAAGAAGCAAATAAAAGAATTATTGGAGAAAGGATACATACGAGCCAGTTCATCACCTTGGGGTTCTCCAATTTTATTTGCCAAGAAAAAGGATGGAACACTGAGATTGTGTATTGACTATCGAGCTCTCAACATGGTCACAATCAAGAACAAATACCCAATGCCCCGAATAAATGATTTATTTGATCAGCTCGCACAGGCCAAAGTCTTCTCAAAAATTGACTTGAGATCAGGATACCACCAATTAAAAGTGCGAACGGAAGATATTCCCAAGACAGCCTTCACTTCCAGATATGGACTATATGAGTTCACAGTGATGCATTCGTGCTAACCAACGCCCCCGCATATTTTGTTCACCTCATGAACAAAGTATTTATGAAGTATATGGACAAGTTTGTTGTGGTATTCATCGATGATATTTTGATATACTCCAAAACACCTGAAGAGCACACCGAGCATCTCAGGATTGTACTAGGAGAACTCAGGAAACATCAACTGTACGCCAAATTCAGCAAATGTGAATTTTGGCTAAGACAGGTGGATTTTCTGGGCCACGTACTCACCCAAGAAGGTATTGCAGTAGACCCGGAAAAGGTCAAGGCCGTACTTGGCTGCAAACCACCAGCTAGCATAACGGACGTACGGAGTTTCTTGGGAATGGCAGGCTATTATCGGAGATTTATTGAAGGATTCTCCACCATAGCAAAGCCAATGACATAGTTGCTCAAGAAAGGCAAGAAGTTTGAATGGACGGAAGCATGTGAGAAAAGCTTCCAAGAGCTAAAAGGCAAATTAACAACGACACCAGTATTAATTGTGCCAGATATACACAAGAATTTTGAGGTATATTGTGACGCATCCCAGAAAGGCCTCGGATGCGTATTGATGCAAGAAGGCAAGGTAGTCGCGTATGTCTCCAGACAACTTCACAAGCATGAGGAGAATTATCCCACTCATGACTTAGAATTGGCAGCGGTCATCCATGCACTTAAGGAATGGAGACACTTCCTACTTGGAAATCGTTGTGAGATATACACAGACCATAAGAGTCTTAAGTATATTTTCACACAGCCGGAACTTAATTTACGGCAACAACGCTGGTTAGAGTTGGTGAAGGATTATGATGTTGGGATCCACTATCATCCCGGGAAGGCAAATGTTGTAGCAGATGCCCTTAGTCGGAATCCCAACACGGACGACGACAGTATACCAAAGTTGAGGCTAGAATTTCAGCAGGAATTTGCCAGACTCAATTTAATAATGGTTACCGAAGGCAGTGTGTCGAATCTAGAAATACAGCCTACCCTGATGGAAAAGATTAAGGAGGCTCAGCGTGGACACCCCAGCATTGATGGCATAAAAAGGAAAGTGAGTTTGGGCAAGGCCTCAGAATTCAACATAGATGAGCAAGGAATATTGTGGTACGGAGAGAGACTATGCGTACCAAATATCAAGGACCTCAAACAGCAGATTCTGTCTGAAAGCCACACTGCTCCGTATTCAATCCATCCTGGAGGGACAAAAATGTACAAAGACCTTCAGTGGAATTTTTGGTAGCACGGTATGAAGAGAGATATAGCCACGTTCATTGCATGCTGTGACTCTTGTCAACGTATCAAGGCCAAGCACCAGAAACCAGCCGGGCTATTACAACCAAACAAGATACCCGAGTGGTTGGAATGGATTTCATTGTTGGACTGCCATGGTCACGACACGGAAACGATGCCATATGGGTCATAACCGACGGATTAACCAAAGTGGCACATTTTATTTCGGTGAAGACAATTCACACCACTCAGAGGCTGGCCAGACTTTATCTTGCCCATATTGTCTGCCTGCATGGAGTCCCAAAGACTATCATATCTGACAGAGGCACACAGTTCGTCTCTAGATTTTGGGATCACCTACAACAGGCACTGGGAACCCAACTAGCATTCAGTACCGCATACCATCCCTAGACTGATGGGCAGACTGAACGCGTAAACCAAATTCTAGAAGACATGCTAAGAGCCTGTGTTCTCACCTACGGAGCTAGTTGGGAAGAAAGTTTGCCATATGCAGAGTTCGCATACAACAACAGTTATCAAGCCAGCTTGCAAATGGCACCCTTTGAAGCTCTGTATGGGAGAAGATGTCGTATCCCGCTAAATTGGTCAGAGACCGGAGACAGCCATATCTTCGGCCCAGATATGCTCAAGGAGGCCGAGGTGAAAGTTAAAACAATTAGAGATCGACTCAAGATAGCTCAAAGTCGGCAAAAAAGTTATTTCGATCGAAAGCATCGGGAAATCAGTTTTGAACCCGGAGAAATTGTATACATAAGAGTTTCTCCTATGAGGGGTCTGCAGCAATTCAGGATTAAGGGAAAACTAGCACCAAGATTCATCGGACCATTCCGTATAGTGGCCCGAAGAGGCACGGTAGCCTACCAGCTAGACCTACCCAGAGATTTATCCGGTATCCACAACGTGTTTCACATCTCACAGTTGAGAAAGTACGTGAGCAACCCAGAGAAGCAAGTATCACATGAAAATATTGACGTGCAACCAGACCTCACCTACCGGGAGCACCCAATAAAAATATTAGAAGAGTCTGAGAGGAGGACCCGACAGAAAACCATCAAGTTTTTCAGAGTTCAGTTGAGCAATCACACCGAGAATGAAGCAACTTGGGAGAGCGAGGATTTTCTTCGGACAGAGCACCCACACCTGTTTAAGGATCAGCTGAAATCTCGCGGACGAGATTTTTCCTAAGGGGGTAGGTGCTGTGACACTCCAAAAATTTTGTGGTTTTTGTTTTCAGAAAGATCCTTGTTTGGTTTGATGAAGGTCATTTAAACCCTTCTTAAAAACCCTCTTCTAAGTTTGCCCTCTAAAAACCTTTTCTTGGATTTAGTTTCTTTTAAAAAAGAAAACCTTTTTGGTTTCGGGCTTTTATTTGGTTTTGATCCATTCTTGTTTTACCATGCCTCTTATGGTAAAACTTCCCCCAAAACCCCTCCTTCCACTTTGGAACAACCCAAACATTCTGTCCAGACTAATAAAATCCATTTTTGGATTTTATTCCATTTATTTCTTTTCCCAAAACAATTCTGTCTTTTATTTTGAACCTAAGTGATTTGCAAAGCAAGTACCTAAATGCCTTTGATTTTTGGTCTCAACCCAACTCCTCTGGATGGTCCTTGGTACCCACAACCTAGAACCATCAAGATCTACTCCTCTTCTTTTCAAAATTTCCAAATTTCACCCTCTGCAAGTTTGGACCAGATTTGTCAAATTTGGTGAAATTCATATTTCCACTTCTCCAAAAATTCCACCAAAATTCAGGCAACCTCTAGTTGCAATGAGAGACCACTCCACCAAAAACCAGCTCAAGGAAAAATCCCCACATGCCAAAATCATTCTGTCGAACACCTGGCATGCACTGTTACTGTTCATATTCAGAAAAATTCAGATTTCAGTGTCGTTTCTTCGTCAGAGTTTCAGTCACAGGTAAACTGTGCACTTCGCACGTTGCTCACAGCCCCTCCTCCTTGTCCGGAGCTCCACACGCGCGCTTGGCTCCTTCCTGGCATCGGTGGCGCCCTGCCCCGCCTGCGCCGGCGTGTCCCGCGGCGGCAGAACCACCATAACGGCCGACAAGGGGACACACTGCGGCATAACGCCGTTCGGCACCGCCAAAACCTCCTGAGAGCTCCGCGTGGCCATCTCCTTGCCAGCACACGCATGCAGCACTGTCGCCGTGGCCTGGCACGTGCAGAGCGCGTTCTCTGCCGCTGACGTGTCGTGCGGCCGTTCCATCGAGGACAGGCCGTAATCCTCCCTCCCTTGCTGAGTTGGACACTGGGATGGCACCAGTGCTTCATCTAGATGATGCTCAAGCCCCTAAGCCGACCGTCCACCCACAGCGCCTCCGTAATCGCTCACCGGACTTTTCCGTTCACGGCAACCGCCTCGGCCGGCTATAAATAGCACCCCCCCAAGCTTGCTCTCGCCCCCGCGTAACTTCACCACCTCACTAGACCCCGCCTAGCCACTAGAAGAGCCTCGAGGGGCCCTTCTTCCTCAACTCCGGCCACCTCCGTCCGCCTCGGGCTCCGGCAACGTTCTCTTCGGTGAGAACTCCTCCATCGTCCTACTCTTGCACGTAGCCACGTACCACCACCAGCAGGCTAACCCCCACTTCAATTTGACCCCCGTAGCTCTCTCCGGCAAGATCCACGACGACCCGAACCACCGTCCGCCGGAGAAAGGGCCACCGTCGACACAGTGCTCGCTGGCGACCACCACCACCACCCACTGACGCGGAAAGGTGCACTGATCACGAAGGTACCACCCGATCACCCAGCCCCACCGTGGATCACCATCGGCGACCACCGCACCTCTCGGGCACCGTCGCGCCCTGTTTCCCTCGTTTGAATTTTCAAACCTGACGGGTGGAGCCCGCCTGTCAGCCTCTCAGTTTTTTCTTTTAAACGAACGATTTTCTGGACTTTTCTGCAAAACCCCCTGGAAGGTTTCTATTTCATTACAGATGGGTCCTTGGACTAAAACTCTTATAACTTTTAAACAGAAAATGGTTTTTGATTGATTCTTTTTTGTCATCTTTCTTTTTTTGTCTAGTTTTTTCATATTTATTTGAAAAATATTTGGAACACTTTTCTGTACACTCGCGGTATTTACGTTGCGTGCGTATTTTTTCTTATACCGTAGATACCGGAGGAGGTGACGGAGCTGCGAACTTCACACAGTTAAACTCCGACTTCTCCGAACCAGGCAAGCATGTTTGAACTCTTGATATGATGAGTGGTTGTTGCATGTTTGCATTTTAGTATGGTCATGGCATGTTTATGAGCATTTCTTTGAATGTTATATTTCATGCACATAAGTGGAAAGTAAGTTTCGGAAAGCATTATGTTGTTGGATTCATATTTGCATGGCCATGTAATGGCATGAGGATGGGTAAGATGGCAGTGTTGTGACATACCAGTCTTATGCCAGATTATTTGACTTCCATGTCATCATGAATCAAATCACATTCCCATTCATTTCCTTCCTGTACTGCCACATGTTTTCTGAAAGGAATATGGCTTAGTAAGTTGCAAATCGTTTTCCTGGTACACACCAAACAGAGAGGCTGGGATGAGGGTTCCATGGCCCTGGATTAAAGCCCGTCATCCGGTCTGGGGGCATGGGTGTTTCCGGTTGGGACCGAGAGGGGGGCACCCCTTAGAGCGCGCGTATAGAAATTTGATCCCATGCTATTCGAGGTTGTGACCACCCCGTCTCAAAGTTTTTCTTGGACGTTGTCCATGGTGATTCCTGGCATCGTGAGGTGAAATGGGTGTGTACTAGTTAAAATGTGTTTCTACTGAAATACCGTAAACGGAACTAGTCCTTTGTGACTACGGAAATCCGTTGGCTGTGGTCAGTTAGTACAAACTCTGCAGAGTCTCAAATTCTTTAAATCATCTTGTACTTGTCCAAGTACTGTATTCATCTTATCTTGTCAGATATCAGCCTCAGTGACAAAACTCCGGTGAACTACATGTGTGTAAATCCGGTTAAAAGTTTATTCTTGCAGATGGACTAACCTGTTGGTTACTTTTGTTATAAAACCCTTTCTGTGATGTCGCTCAGACGTCCGACTGTGGCATACTTGTTATTTACTTTTGTTATATAAGCCCTTTCTGTGATGTCGCTCAGACATCCGACTGTGGCATACTTGTTATTTACTTTTGTTATCAAGCCCTGTCTGTGACGTCGCTCAGATGTCCGACTGTGGCATTTCTTTTACAAGCCCTGTCTGTGACGTCGCTCAGATGTCCGACGGTGGCATTTCTTCCATAAGCCCTTTCTGTGACGTCGCTCAGATGTCCGACTGTGGCATTTCTTTTATAAGCCCTTTCTGTGACGTCGCTCAGACGTCCGACTGTGGTATTTCTTTTAAGCCCTTTATGTGGTGTCGCTTAGACGTCCGACTGCGGCATGAACTTATTTGTTTACCTTTCGAGGCGTCACTCCAGACACCCGATCGGTTTTCAGTTATTTATTTTATTTATCAAATAATCTTATTGTTGGGATGAACATCATTATTTTTATTCATGACACATTCATGCATACTTTTATTATATCTTTTGTCCAAACTGTCTTGTGAGTACTTTCAAAGTACTCACCTGGCTTGTTGATTTGGCCAGATGTTGATGAAGGCGATCTCATGGATGAAGAGTTCGATAGCGAGTCCGACGCCTAGAGGAGTCCCAGTCAGTCCCGTTTGATCATGTTTTGGTCATGTATTATCCGCTTCCGCCACCCCAGAATAAATTCATCAAGCCTCACCTCGACGCTCGATGAGCTGCCAGTTAGGAGTCAAGTTATCCACCACCACTTTTATCTCGAGCTAGTAGCATGCCACCACACCCCTGTGTCATAACCGCCCTTATGTAAGATATTGGCGAGTTTGTAATAATTTGGTGAGCAGCCTCAGCTCAACCCTATAATATATTTAATGCTACTGGTCCTCTGTTTATCAAGTATTCGTCTACCAGTGATGATGACTTTTCCTATACTGGGATCTAAAGATTGATTTTCTCAATAATTATTTTATTAAAAAACCGGTCGTGACAACACTGGAGAATGGTGATGCCCTCATTTAGCCCACCAGTAGTTCGAGACAACAAACAGTTTGAAACAACGATATATACAACATTCGAATACTGAGTTGTGACTACTACTGACATAAACAACAAGACATGATGGTTCATAAGAAGTCTTGCTACACCACCAAACAGAGCAACTATTACATAGTAAGAGTGACATAGACGAGGATGACCAAATGACAAGGAATATGCAACAAAAGAAAGAACTACCCATCCAGAACCATCAGCAAAGACAACAAAGTCATTCGAAGAGATGATCCAACACCATCATTGTCGGAGTAATGGGCCACGGGTAGGCTGACCCGGGACCCTAGATCTTTCAAGACATCGGGGCAGGCCGCGCCCCTTCAGCCGAGTCCCAGCTGGCGACCTCCAGAGAGGCCGAGTCCTAGCTGGCGATCTCCAGAGAGGTCGAGTCCCAGATGACGACTCCAAGGCCAGCCGACTCCAAGCTGGCGACCTCAAGGGAAGCCGACTATGGGAGTCGGCCCATGACACTTCATGAAACCCGGTGCGGGGTACGGTCACGACGTGGCCGTCCCTCCCTGCCTACGAGGGACTGGCATGGCTACAGTGAGCCGTATCGCCGGAAGATCCCCGGCGAGGCGCGACACTGTTGCCATGCCTGCCCTGACCTCAGCCACAGTGCGCGACACACTGTGCCCACGACGCCGGTCTGTACGGCCCGAAGACCGCGGGGCCGCCTGTCAGTGGGTGGACCGAAGGCGGCCGGAGCGCCCGAAGACGGCCCTGTGGGAGTCGGCCTCCCCGGAGTCGGCCGTCTCCCCTCCAGGGCCCCACAAGACATTAACCAGATTGGATGGGGAATGGCGACAGTGATCGCCCGATAGACGGCGGCACTGTTGCCACGACCCGGTGACCAAGCCTGCGTCACCAGGAGTGCCGCACAGTGTCGGGCCTGTCCGCGGGGCCCACCAGTCGGCGGGCCCCAGAAGCCGGCGGGAAGAACGGCGTGCAAGAGACAGACGGCTGGGGCCCGTGCCCAGCCGGATTACCATTGTACCCCCGGGGGGGTAGGCCTATATAAACCCCCCAGGGCACCCATGCAAAGGGTTGGGACCTTGATAGAGTTAGACCGGATAGCCCAGGGAGGAGAGAACTAGCCTTGCTCTCTCCTGCCTCCCGAAACAGCTCTAGGAGCACCATTGTAGCCATTTCACTTGAGTGATCGTGCGGAGACCCCGCAGAGCAGCAGTAGGGGTGTTATCTCCCGGAGAGCCCCGAAGCTGGGTAAGATTCACCGGCGTGCATGTCTACGCCTCATCCCGTTTCCAGGCACCGGCGACGTTCTACTCTCCCCCACCATGATAAGCCATCCTTTGGCATATGTCGCACCCAACCCCCGACATTTGGCACCCACCGTGGGGCTTCGTGCACCGTCGTCCAGAGATCTGTTCTGGACGGGAACCCTCTTCCTCCCTGGCGAGCGCAGCCAGCCAGGCTCGCCAGATGGAGTCTGCATCGATGTGCTGCCCGGCGAGCAGCCTCGCCGAACTTGTTGGTGAGGTGCGCCTCTCCGACGAGCCTGCATCCAACGCAAGCACGGGTGGCCCCGAGAGCCTTCTCGCGGGCCTCCTCGACCAACTTCACGTCGCCGGCGAGCCTGCCGTGGACTTGGAGTCCGTAGGCTCCACCGACCCAATGCTGGTCGACTCCGACGCCGTGTCGCTTGACATTTTCCCCACCAACGTGGTGGTCTACGACGAGCTCCTTCCGTACGAGGAGAGCGGCGGAAGCGCCGTCACAGAGGTGCTCATCATCAGCCACGGCGAGCACTCCGGCGAAGAAGCCCAGGACCCGCTAACCGCGACCCTGCAAGACCTTACCGCGCCCATTCCAGAGGACGCCGACGCCGAGACGCTGGAGACACACCGCCTTCAGATCATCGAAGGCGCCAAGAAGCTGGCAAGCATGAGGCGCTTGTCAGAGGCATACCAGCGCGAGATGGATCGTGCCGTAGGCGGCTCGCGGCTCCGACTGGGCCGAGCCGTCTAGGTGCGGTCCGGCAGCGCGGCCCAGCCATCGCCGACTTACTCGGAGCAAAACGCCCCGTGTACGCCACCCCAGCGGAGAACATCCGCGCCGCCCAAGCGGCGACTGACGAGCTGAAGAACTTCGAGGGCGAAGAACGCCGTGTGATGACGGAGCGAGTCCAGCAGCTCCCTGACGCAGTTGTAGTGCAAAACGTGGCCGGCGGCCGCGCAGATGCGCTGCAGAAGCCGAACGACAACTTGCCTCCCCGCCGAGATCAAGGCGCGACCTCTCGGACGCTGACTGGCGGAGTCCGCGGAAGGAAAGAGAAGGAGCCGGCTGTCAGTCACAGTCGGACTAACATCACCATCGAGCGCGACCAAGACGGCCGCCCGAGAGCAGTAGAACGGCAGGACGACTACCTGCCTCCCCCGCCCAGAAGAGAGCGGCGAGTTTCCCCGCCACCCGTTGAGCATCCGACTCTCGGAGGTCACCTTGGCCGCCGAGAGGGAGTCGGAGAGAACGACGCCCGCCATCGGATCGACCGACTCCACCGATCCCTAGCGCTGGAAGAAGAAGACGAGCTGGGCCCGCCTTGCTTCGGGCCCCACATCAGAGATGAGCCTTTCCCCAAAGGGTTCACGCTCCCCCGAGACACGCCCAAGTATACCGGCTCCGTGAAGCCGGAGGACTGGCTGATAGACTACTCCACAGCCGCCAGCATAGCGAACGGCAACAAGCGAGTTGCCGTGAAGTACGTTCCTCTCATGCTCCAGGGCACGGCCCGGACGTGGTTGAACAGCCTGAAGCCCCGCAGCATCAACAGCTGGGTCGACTTCACTGAAGCCTTCATCCGCAACTTCACGAGCACGTACAAGCGACCTCCAAAGCCGCGCCAGCTCTCCTTGTGCATGCAAGGCCCTGATGAATCAACATGCGACTACCTCACACGCTGGGGCGAGCTTCGGAACTCCTGCGAGGGCGTGCACGAGGTGCAGGCTATCGAATACTTCACTGCCAGGTGCCGAGAGGGCACCCTCCTCAAGCACAAGCTCCTCTGCGACGAGCCAGAAATCCTCGACGAACTGCTAGTCATAGCGGACAAGTACGCCACGGCCGACTCTTCCATGAAGACAGAGATCCAAGTCAGCGCTGCTGGCAAGGTGACCCCTCAAGCTCCCAAAACCCCGGCTGGAGACACCAGTCGGCGACAGCAATAGAATGATAACAAGCGCAAGGCCCAACAGCCGACTTCCAACAGTCGGCAGGTCACAGCAGTTGAAGATCAACAGCCGGAGGGGCAGCCTCTAGCCAAGCGGCAGAAGGGCGGCAAGTCCAATTGGTTGCCGGCTTTCTCCTATGAGCAGACTTTGGATGGTCCTTGCAAGTTCCATAGCGGCGCGAAGCCGTCGAACCACACCACCAGAAAATGCCACTGGCTCACTAGGATCGCCAAGGGAGACGGCCTTGCTCCACCGCCGCCCCAGCAGCCGGCGGCTCGGCCAGTCGGCGCAGTGCAAGACGAGTTCCCAGATGAGCATGGAGCCTACGTGGTGTTCACCAGTGTGGCAGATGACTGGCGCAGCAGGCGCCAGCAGCAACAAGAAGTAAACGCAGTAGCAGCGAATGCCCCAGAGTTCATGCATTGGTCCGAGAGGCCTATCAGTTGGAGTAGAGCGGATCACCCGGAGGTGATGCCGAGTCCGGGCTCTTATGCCCTGGTCCTAAGTGCCACCTTGGCCGCTGATAGGCGGGCCACCCGCTTTTCAAGGATACTGATAGATGGAGGCAGCAGCATCAACATCCTATACAAAGATACCATGGAGAAGCTAGGAATCAAGCAAAGACAGATGCAGAGCAGCCGGACTGTGTTCCATGGAATTGTACCTGGCCTTTCCTGTTCGCCAATCGGCAAGATCCTGATAGACGTCCTCTTCAGAGACAAAGATCATTTCCGATGGGAGCCGGTCTGGTTCGAAGTAGTGGACTTGGAAAGCCCATACCACGCCCTGCTTGGCCGACCCGCTTTGGCCAAGTTCATGGCGGTTCCTCACTACGCCTACCTGAAGATGAAGGTGCCGAGTCCCAAGGGGATTCTGACCATAGCCGGCGACTACAAGAAGACGTCTGCCTGCGCGGCTGAGAGCAGTCGGCTGGCCGAGTCCCTGGTGATCGCAGCCGAGAAGCGACTCCTTGACCGGGTTGTGGCGATGGCAGGGAAGCAGCCCGAGTTGTCGCCCGACCCCAAGGAGTCGGAGGCGGAAGGATCATTCAAGCCGGCCAAAGAGATCAAGAAGATACCCTTGGACCCGGAGCACCTAGAGAGGTACGCTGTCATGGGCACGGGCCTTGACAGCAAATAGGAAGGCGAGCTCGTTGATTTCCTCCGTGAGAATCGCGACATCTTCGCATGGTCCCTCAAAGACATGCCTGGTGTCCCGACGGAATTCGCCGAGCACAAGCTACACGTCAGGCCAGATATGAAACCCGTCAGGCAGCCCTTGCGCCGCCTGTCAGAAGAGAAAAGAAGAGTTGTTGGAGAAGAGATAGCCCGGCTCCTGGCAGCCGGCTTCATCATGGAAGTGTTTTTTCCAGAGTGGTTGGCGAACCCGGTTTTGGTGCTGAAGAAGAACAAGCAATGGCGGATGTGTATCGACTACACAAGCCTCAACAAAGCCTGCCCAAAGGACCTGTTTTCTCTGCCAAGAATTGATCAAGTGATAGACTCCACAGCCGGATGCGAGCTGCTGAGTTTCCTAGACGCATATTCAGGATATCACCAGATCAAGCTGAACCCGGCAGACAAACTGAAGACTGCCTTCATCACACCATTCGGAGCCTTTTGCTACCTGACGATGACGTTCGGCTTGAGGAATGCCGGCGCCACTTTTCAGCATTGCATGCAGAAGTGTCTCCTCAAGCAACTCGGCAGGAATGCCCATGTCTACGTGGATGATGTTGTGGTGAAGACGGAAAAGCGTGGGACGCTGTTGGAGGACCTCAAGGAGACCTTTGAGAATCTGCGCCGGTTCCAGATCAAACTCAACCCTGAGAAGTGCGTTTTCAGAGTACCAACCGGCCAACTCCTTGGCTTCCTGGTCTCCGAGCGCGGCATAGAGTGCAACCCCGTGAAGATCAAGGCCATCGAGAGGATGGAGGTACCCAGCCGACTGTTAGATGTGCAGAAGTTCACCGGTAGTTTGGCATCCATCAGCCGATTCATCAGTCGGCTGGGCGAGAAAGTTCTGCCCTTGTATCAACTGATGAAGAAGACCACCTTTTTTGAGTGGAACCACAAGGCGGATGAGGCATTTCTCCAACTGAAGAACATGCTGACTACTCCCCCTGTGTTGGCGGCTCCGGCTCCCAAAGAGCCCATGCTCTTGTACATCGCCGCCACCAGCCGAGTAGTCAGCACAGTCATCGTAGTCGAGCGCAAGGAGGAAGGCAAGGCGCTCCCTGTCCAGAGACCGGTATATTACCTGAGTGAGGTACTGTCGACCTCCAAGAGAACTACCCTCACTACCAGAAGATGTGCTACGGCGTGCATTTTGCCGCCAAGAAGCTGAAGCCCTACTTTCAAGAGCATCCAATCACTGTGTTTTGCACCGCTCCACTCGCCGAGATCATTGGAAGCCGAGACGCCTCCGGTCGAGTAGCCAAATGGGCTATAGATCTGGCTCCTTACACCATCTACTACCAACCCTGCACCGCCATCAAGTCGCAGGCGCTGGCCGACTTCCTCGTCGACTGGGCCGAGACCCAGTACCTGCCCCCAGCGCCCGACTCCACCCATTGGTGGATGCATTTTGATGGCTCCAAGATGCGCACTGGCCTGGGAACCGGCGTCGTCCTCACCTCCCCTAAGGGCGACAAGCTCAAGTATGTGCTGCAGATCCACTTTGCCGCCTCCAACAACGTCGCCGAATATGAGGCACTCATTCATGGGCTCCGGCTTGCCAAAGAACTCGGCATTCGCCGGATCCTGTGCTATGGCGACTCCGACTTGGTGGTTCAGCAATCATCCGGCGACTGGGACGCCAAAGACGCAAACATGGCGAGCTACCGCTTCCTGGTGCAGCAACTCAGTGGATACTTCGAGGGGTGCGAATTCCTTCACGTGCCAAGAAATGACAATGATCAAGCAGATGCCTTGGCACGAGTCGGCTCCACTCGCCAAGCGATACCTTCCGGCGTCGCCTTACTGCGCCTCCTCAAGCCGTCTATCAAGCCTTCACCAGAGTCAGACTCCATCTTTGTGCCGGCTCCTCCAGAAGTAGCCGGATCCGACTCCAGAGCCCCAGCAGACGGCCTCAAGAAAACAACAATTGAAACCGGCCCGGGGACTTCAGAACCCGGCCCGGGGACTGTGCCAACCGGCCCGGGGACTTCAAAACCTGGCCCGAGGACTGTGCCAGTCGGCCCGGGGACTTCAGAGCCTAGCCCGGGGACAGCGCCAGTCGGCCCAGAGACTCCGTCAATCCAGCAAACGACCGCAGACTCCAGCCCGCCGCCTCCCAGCCCGGCCACCCTTGTCCAAGTCGCTGTGGTTGCAGTTGAAGAGATAGTAGCACCTTCATGGGCGCAGGCCATCCTCAAGTTTCTAGTGAACAGAGAGCTGCCGACAGATGAGATCCTGGCTTGGCAAGTGCAGCGCCGAGCGGTAGCATACACCATAGTCAACAGAGAGCTAGTCAGGTGCAGTGTTACTGGTGTCTACCAGCGCTGCGTAGAATCAGAACAAGGCCAAGCAATTCTCAGAGACATCCATCAGGGCGAGTGTGGCCACCATGCGGCTTCAAGGGCACTCGTCGCCAAAGCCTTTCGGCACGGTTTCTTTTGGCCGACTGCCCTGGAAGAAGCTAAAGAGCTAGTCCAAAAATGCAAGGGGTGCCAGATGTTCCGCTCCAAGCCACCTCAGCCGGCTTCCGCGCTGAAGACAATCCCCATCGCCTGGCCCTTCGCAGTTTGGGGCCTGGACATGGTAGGACCATTCAAGACGGCCTGAGGCGGCCTAACTCATCTGCTTGTCGTGGTGGGCAAGTTCACCAACTGGGTGGAAGCAAAGCCCATCAAGAAGTTGAACGGGCCGACTGCAGTAACCTGCATCGCCGACATTACGGTGCGGTACGGCATACCGCACAGCATCATCACCGACAACGGCACAAACTTTGCCAAGGGCGCCTTGGCCCGTTTCTGCGCGACGCAGGGCATCCGACTGGACTTAGCGTCCGTTGCCCATCCGCAGTCAAACGGCCAGGTGGAACGAGCAAATGGCCTCATCATGTCCGGCATCAAGCCTCGACTGGTCGAACCACTCGAGCGTTCGGCCGGCTGTTGGGTCGAGGAGCTGTCAGCCGTCCTCTGGAGTCTGCGCACGACTCCAAACAAGTCAACCGGCTTCACTCCTTTCTTCCTCGTCTACGGTGCCGAAGCCGTCATCCCGACGGATATAGAGTTCGACTCTCCACGAGTCACCATGTACACCGAAGAGGAAGCCGAAGAAGCACACCAAGACGGCGTTGACCTGCTGGAAGAGGGCCGGCTGTTGGCACTCAGCCGGTCCAGCATCTACCAGCAGAGTCTGCGCCGATACTACAACCGAAAGGTCAAGCCGAGATCGTTCCAAGAGGGCGACCTTGTGCTCCGGCTGATTCAGAGAACAGCCGGCCAGCACAAGTTGTCAGCACCTTGGGAGGGCCCCTTCATCATCAGCAAGGTGCTAGGGAACGACGCTTACTATCTGATTGATGCTCAGAAGCCTCGAGTGCGCAAGAGGGACGACTCCGGCAAAGAAACAGAGCGCCCGTGGAACGCGAATCTTCTTTGAAGATTTTACAGTTGATGCAGTATGTATCGCACTACCCCCTTTGTATTAAAGTACTAAGACCTTAGGATCCCCGAGACGAGCTCGGGGACTGCCTTTTTGTTATCTGTACGATAAGAATCAAGCTTCCGAATATGCTACTCTTTTTTTATCATACCGTCTGGCACCGGGTCCGACTAGTCGGCCCGGGGACTTGCCGTCTTGCGCTATGAAATGCTTCCTGCAGTCGGACGAGTAATGTGTTGCGCTCAAGCCGTATCCTGTCGAAAGCCGCAGCTCGCAGAGCGACTGCTGGTAGGCAGAGAACAAGCAAGAATGAGCGCACACATGAAAAAATGGCTAAGGACCTAAAAGCTTATGCATAACTCAAGCCGGCTACCAGCCTCCCTCCGCAGAGCCGACTCATGAGTAGTCGACTCGCTGTCTTAGCTTTTATCAAAGACGGCCGACTCTTGGATAGTCGGCCTATCGCTTTCTAGCCGACTTGCTAAAGAAACTCTAAACGGCCAAGTACTTTCCTTCCCGAAGTAGCCAAGCACTTGACCTAGCGACAGTCCGCAGAGCGGCTGTCCAGCCGGCAAGGCGGCAACCAAAGGAAGACGACAAAGGAAAAAAGTCTAAGGAGCAATAAGCAAGGAAAGGTGGAAATCGGATAAATATTTACATAGGCCCTTGGCCGAATTTTTCGAATAGAAATTCAGGATACACCCCGCGGGTGGAATTGTTCGAACCTAAGAAATTTTCCAAAGAGTACTAAAGACAGATAAACAGAGGCGGAAAAGAACAGCCTAGGAGGCGGTCTCCGGGGCCGAAGGATCAGAGGAGATGGCGGCGTCGGGTGCCGGGGCAGTCGGCTGGGCGGTCTCAGCTTGGTGGCCTCCGGCGGCAGTCGCCTTGTCTCCGCGTGGCTCGTTGCTGGAGGCGCGATCGGGCTGAGGCTGGCCGCCTGCTCCGTCTTCTGGCGCCTCCTCCTCGCCTCCGTCCTCCGCCTCGTCCTCCTCCTCGGCGCTGGAGTCGATCACGTCCGCCGAGTCTTCGCCATACTCCGGGTTCATCCCGAACCAGTCCGGCGGCACTTCCTCGCCGCCTTCAGCCCGCTCGGGCACAAAGACGTTGGTGTCCGTGTAATCGGCGATGGCCGCCGCGCGCTCAACAAGGGCGCCTTCCACGGCCTCGAGCTCGGCCTGGGCTTCTGACCGGAACGCGGCCAGACGGTCCAGGTCCAGCCCCGGATACCACGCCTTGACGAACTCCAAGGCCCGGCGTGCCTCGGCCTGGGCCGAGGAGCCCTTCCAAGCCTCGAGATGTCAGGCGACGACTTCCAGCCAGTCAGCAGTCCGACTGGTGGTGCACAGAGCCGGCATGTCGGGCCACAGGGCGTCAACTGCCTGGGCGCCGGCACACTGAAGCCGGCGCAGCAGCCGGTGAGCCGGACGAAGACGGGCTTGAATGCTCAGGAGCTGCTCGTCGATGGTTCAGGGGGCATTAGCGGCGATCTCCTCGCCCTTCGCCCTTCGCGCCTCCCGAGCAGCCTCGATGGCCAGAGGGACTGCCTGTGAATGACCAGGAAAGAAGTCTGCCAGGACAAAAGAGAAGAAAGCCGAAAAATCAGAAGCCGGCCTGACACATAGTCAGAAGCCCAAAGAAATGAAAGAGACTTACCATCGACGATGTCCTTAATCTTGTGGTAGCCAGAGGTCAGCATCGCCTCCTTATCAGTCCAGGCGGAGCGCTCGATCTCGAACTCGGCCATGAGAGCGGCCTCCCGCGTCTTGGCCTCGTCCTGCGCCTTCTGGAGCAGCTCCCTCTGCTCGGCCAGCTGCGTCGCCAGCAGGTCACACTCTTTGGCGAGCCTGCCGCACTCCTCCTCCTTGGCATGCCGAGCAGTGTTGGCCTCACCCAGCTGCTCCTGAAGGGCAGCGTTGGCACCTGAAGAATGAATAAAGAGACAAGAAAGTCATCAGTAAAATAGATCGCCAGGGAGATCCGGCCCGACTGCTTAGCTGTCGGCCCGAATCTCGGAGACTACAGCCTGCGGGTGCACCAGCGCGCCCCCGCGAAGAAGGAAGAAAAGAGCTCACCCCGGCTTTCCACCAAGTCGGCGGTCCGCTTATTCAACTCCTCGACATTGTAGTTGAAGGCAGTGGCGCAGAGGTTATGATACTCCTACAAAGAAACCGACAAAGGCAAAGTCAGTGTTCGGAACTCGCTAGAGGGAGTTCCGACCCGCCTGCTCAGCAGCCGGCCCGGAACTCGGGGACTACACCCAGTGGGTGCGCTGGCGCGCCCCCACGGAGTAAAGCAAGAATCAGAAAGAAGGAGAAAACGTACTCAGACGGATGTCCACACGGCCAGATGCGCCCTGGTGCAGAATTGGAGGGCGTCACTTTCCGCGCGCAGCTTCGCCTGGACGTCCAGGAGCGCTTGGTTCAGCGGGCCGGTGCCGCCTCCGCGCAACCACCCGGTGGGCGCGGCACTGGAGGCCTCGACGTCCAGATTCGCCGAGCTGGCGGTGCCGGTTTCCTGAGCTCGCGGCGCCGAGGTCGTCCTCTCAAGCCGGCGGCGCACCGGCTCGGTGACTTGAAGAAGCAGCCGCGCCTCGGCCTCGTCCGTGATCGGCGGGTCCGACTGACCCACCGGCTGTTTGCCGTGCGGCCTCCCAGACGGTGGCGGAGGCGGCGGAGGCAGCGCGAGGGTGTCCGAGCCTGAAGCCTCGCCGCCCTCCTCCACGAGGGGGTTCTCGGTGCCGACCTCTCCGGTCTGCCCCGTGAACTCCGGAGCCGGCGGCGCCGACGACAATGGGGGGACGAGCATCGCCGATCGGCGACGCGCGGCCTCCTCAGCACGCTGTTTCGCCGCAGCAGCGGCTTCGGCGTCCTCCAGCTTCTTCTGGGCGTTGGCGGCCGCCTTCTCGGCCTGCGCCTTCTCCAGGCGGTCGGCCTCCTCCTCGTCGCGCTTCTCCCGCGCGTTTCGCTCCGTCGCCTCCCGGAGGTCGGCGGCGGGATCGACCCGCCGGGTGTTGGCGGATGTCTCTGCCAACCCCATAACAGAGGGGACGGCGACTCTTTCGAGGGAGAGGGGGGCCTTGAAGAGGAGCGGAGGGAAAATCAAAGAAGACTCGGACAAGATCCAACAAAGAAAATAAAGAGCGTAAAGACTTACGCAGAAACTAACGGTGGCCTTCTCACTTCCCTTCAGAAGCGGTTGGCCTTCACGGCCGCCTCCTCCTGTTTGGTCGCGGCGGCCGCCCCCTTGAACTTCTTTGGCTTGCTGCCGGGCGTGCTCGGCCTGGCGTGACACCTCTTTGCGCCGCCTTGGCCGGCCTAGCCGGCCCTCGGCTGGTGGCGCGGGCCGACTTCCCCGTCGGCATCATCTTCAGGCTAGTCGGCAAAGGTGGCCGAGGGCCTAAAGCCGCCGTCTGCCCCTTCTCCGACGCCTTCGGTGTCGGCCTCCAATGCTGCCGCCCCCAAGTCGGGGTCGTCAACGTCGCTGTCCGCACGGTCAGGGACATAGTCGCGGGGCTGTCTCGTGGCGCCGGCTGCGGGCTCCATGAGGGGGTTCTGCCCAAAAGAAACCAACAAGAATTAGAAGCCGGAGTCGGCCGCAAAGAAGACAAAACTACAGAAAGATGCGACTTACCACTGGAGGGGGGGGGGGGCTGTCGCGCGAGTATGGCTCCTTGCCGAACTGCCAGTCCTCTGTGAACTCGCAGTGCGCAATGTGGTTCACCAAGTTCGCCACCTCCCTGTGGGGCATCTCCTTGGTGCACATCCAACTCGGGTCGTGGAGACCGCTCATCTGACAGATTAGGTGAGGCCGGCCTTGGAGCGGGAGGACTCGGCGCGCCACGAAGGCGGCCAGAAGGTCGGATCCGACGAGGCCCTCCGACTGTACTAGGACTCGGAGTCGCGCTACGGCGGCGGCTCTGGAGGGATTCAGCGACTTGGCCCGGTGAGACCAACTGGGGAGCCTCCCAGTTAGGGGGGCGGGGTTGAAGGGCGGCAGGTTGACCCAGTCGCCGTCGGTGGAGAGGTTGTTCACGTAGAAGTAGGAGCGTTGCCACATCTTCACCGACTTTATCAGCGAGATGGGAGGAAAAGGGTTGTCGGCTATCAAGCGCCGCACCGCGATGTAGGTGCCGCACTGAGCCGGCGTGCCGGCGGCCTGCGTGCCGAGCTTCGAAGAGAAAAATTCTCCCCACAACTCGAGGGTGGGGAGAACGCCGAGGAAACCTTCGCACAGAGTGGCGAAGGCGGAGAGCAACACCACCGCACTTGGAGTGAGGTGGTGTGGTTGAAGGTTGTGGAACTCCAGGAACGAGCGGAAGAAACCGCTAGCCGGCAGCCCCAGGCCGCGCATGAGGTGCGAGCGGAAGATGTCCCGCTCGCCCTCCTCCGGCGCGGGCCGGGTCTATCCCGCCGGTGCAGGGCGGGCGCGCACGAGCTCCGCGCTGGGGAGACGGTGGGTCCGGCGGAGGAACTCGATATGTTCCACCTCCACATTCGAACTGTCCCACACGCCGGAGCGCGTGGCGGGGGCCGCGGCAGAGGAAGAGCTCATCGCTGTGGTGTGAGGTGCTCTTGCTCGCGGCGGAGGAAGAAAAGAAGGCAGGAGAGTGGGGGAGAGGATGCGCGTGCGGTGCCACCCCGCTCCTCCCTGCCTATTTATAGCCCTGTGGGCTGAGGAGCCGAGGGGGCAGGCGTGGGATTAACTGCGCATGAAGCCCCACGCCGCCCCATGATTTACCCCACGAAGTTACTGTGCGCAGTAACGACGTGGGGAAGCCAACCGTTCGCGACCACAGCGGATCCATTCGGATGCCAAGGCGCGGTAGTGGCGGGCCCCGCCTGACGGCCCATCCCGTTGCACGCGTCGGTGAGCAGACTATCCTCTCCACGTGGCGCCACGCGATAGGACCGCCTCGATGGCAGCAGGGAAGCGTATCCAATACGCCGCCTGATTTCCCGCCGCGACTTACAAACAGCGGCCCCTCGCTGAACAAATTTGACTTCAGCGAGTCGGCCAAAAAGAAGACGACGGCCGAATCTCAGAGTCTGCGCTGGGAAGTTTGAAACTGTTGAAGCCCCAAGAGGCGGCGTCCGCAGGGCTTCACCAGCTTCGGGGACTACTGTCGGAGTAATGGGCCACGGGTAGGCTGACTCGGGACCCTAGATCTTTCAAGACATCGGGCAGGCCGCGCCCCTTCAGCCGAGTCCCAGATGGCGACCTCCAGAGAGGCCGAGTTCTAGCTGGCGATCTCCGGAGAGGCCGAGTCCCAGATGACGACTCCAAGGCAAGCCGACTCCAAGCTGGCGACCTCCAGGGAAGCCGACTATGGGAGTCGGCCCATGACACTTCACGAAACCCGGTGCGGGGTACGGTCACGACATGGCCGTCCCTCCCTGCCTACGAGGGACTGGCATGGCTACAGTGAGCCGTATCGCCGGAAGATCCCCGGCGAGGCGCGGCACTGTTGCCATGCCTACCCTGACCTCAGCCATTGTGCGCGACGCACTGTGCCCACGACGCCGGCCTGTACGGCCCGAAGACCGCGGGGCCGCCTGTCAGTGGGTGGATCGAAGGCGGCCAGAGCGCCCGAAGACGGCCCTGTGGGAGTCGGCCTCCCCAGAGTCGGCCGTCTCCCCTCCAGGGCCCCACAAGCCATTAACTAGATTGGATGGGGAATGGCGACAGTGATCGCCCGATAGACGGCAGCACTGTTGCCACGACCCGGTGACCAAGCCTGCATCACCAGGAGTGCCGCACAGTGTCGGGCCTATCCGCGGGGCCCACCAGTCGGCGGGCCCCAGAAGCCGGCGAGAAGAACGGTGGTGCGAGAGACAGACGGCTGGGGCCCGTGCCCAGCCGGATTACCATTGTACCCCCGGGGGGTAGGCCTATATAAACCCCCCGGGGCACCCATGCAAAGGGTTGGGACCTTGATAGAGTTAGACCGGATAGCCCAGGGAGGAGAGAACTAGCCTTGCTCTCTCCTGCCTCCTGAAACAGCTCTAGGAGCACCATTGTAGCCATTTCACTTGAGTGATCGTGCGGAGACCCCGCAGAGCAGCAGTAGGGGTGTTATCTCCCCGGAGAGCCCCGAAGCTCGGTAAGATTCGTTGGCGTGCATGTCTATGCCTCATCCCGTTTCCAGGCACCGGCGACGTTCTACTCGCCCCCACCATGATAAGCCATCCTTTGGCATATGTCGCACCCAACCCCCGACAATCATAATTTGCAGCCCCGCTTCAGCGACCAGTGATCCGGAGACACCAGTACTCCACCCTTTCGACGCAACAACCCAATTACCTATCAACATGAAGGCTTCAACCACATCATTGCCTGACGTAATTGAGACATCCAAGGATCAAAGTTAATCCGGATGCCTTTGTCATTCTCACCTTCTTTTGGCTGCAGGCTGTATCATTGACAATCAGGGGAGTTTGCTCCCGAACTCCTAGGGCTCGCCATGTAGACACAATTTTCCATAGCAAACAGAGCCTCTCTGCCATCAAGTTCCTTGCCAATGGTGATCTCCTAGTTAATCGGATAATTGAGTCCGAGAAACAGAGAGTGTGAACCAAGGCTGTTTACCCGCCTCCAACTAAAAAATCCCGAAGGCCCCAAGAAGCCGGTATCCTGCTCATAGACGTAATAGCCACTGTCCAGATACTCACGTATTTCACGGTGCTTGTATACAGTGGGGTTTTTGCAATATAACTTTTCCGGCTCATGTGTCCGAATGATCATCAGTCTTTTGTTGTCGTCTGATCGAGCGAGGAACCAGTTGTGCTTCCCTATTTTTGGCAAAGGTGGTGTGATTACAAAGGGCAGTAACTATAGGGACACTGCATCATATCAAAAAGGACAGACATTGTTAATGTAAGATTAGCATTGTTCAGAGTATGAGTAGGATAGTGCAAGAAACAACATTGATATGTCCCTGTTGGAACTGGGAGGAAAATACAGGGAAATGTATACTGGGTTCGAAAATATAGAAGTGCCATGCATGGTTATACTCATGTTATCTCGTAATCGATTCTTCACAGGAAACTACCATGTCATGCATGTTATGTAATCATGTTTTGTCCTCACAAACAAATTCTTCAAGGTAACTAACAAACCATGCATTGTTTATATGCTTGTGTTCTATGGGCAAAATTTTTGTGAGGATATTATTCTAGCCATTGATTGCTGAAGGGCGAATATAGGTATGTACACATGGTAAGCATTACAGGATTTCACTACTTCCAAATATAGAGTTCTCCATATGCACATTTACTTCCCTAATGTATGGTTAGATGAAACCAACAGTGTGGTGCATGTTTCTACATCATGAAAATGAGGAAACTAACATGGCCATTGATACACACTCATATTTAGTAGTAGTATATAGATTACTGTAAAATAAGGAGAATATCCATATATTCCTAACCGTTTGATTATTCAGGGGTACAAATTGGTTGTAATGACATGGTCACAATCCCATGAATTAACTCATTCCAAATATAGCTGATTTATGGCGTCTCTAATACATTGCCATAGTTCTACTCAAATTCTGCTCAAACAGGGATATGCCAATCATCACAAAAAGTTCAAACAGTGTCATGGCGTCATCATTAACATGAGATGGAAACAACTTACACGCGTCGTCCCAGCAATACGTGGTGCCATCTGCTTTGTCGATCGCGTAGATGATGCCATTGTGTTCAATAGCATCACAGAAGTGTGTATCAGCTTTGACGATGATCCACTGCGAGCTGAGTTGTCTCCAGCTAAAGAAGGCACCGGCATAAAGATAGACGAGTCCACGGTCGAACAAGGCAGTTAGCTTGAAATCTGCGTAATTCGCATGTCGTGTGGGCACTTGGCAGATTACAATCTTCTGTAAAACAAGGTCCGTCCAACTGACGTGGTAATCTAGATGACTTGGACCGTGATGGTAAAACTCTATATAATCCAATGGAGGAAGGATAATCTCATGGGAGGTCTGGAAGTTCACGAGCACCAACTTTTTACCGTCTTCTCTGAAGGCAGCCATCTAGTGGAAGTTAATGCCGACCCAGTACATACCTGCCAAGAAGTTTTGGGCTATGGTGATCGGATCGAAGTCGAGGGAAATGATGTACGGCGACCCACTACATACATGCAAAGAAGTTTCGGCTAATGGAGATCGGATTGAAGTTGAGGGGCATCATGTATGCCTCCATATCATGGTGAGCCAATCTCGCAAGACCAGATAGCAGCAAGCAAGGTGTCTTGAAAAGCTTAGGCCTCGCTTCGACGATGGCCGTGTGCATGTCCCTCGAGCATGTAGCCAGCCGCAGGGCGCTCAACATATCCATACACGAACAACAGAGGTCGAGGATGTCACTGGGGAGATTGCTCCAATCGCGGCTCATATGGATGTTGTGCGGTTCGCGTTCGGACATGTTGGAGTTTGGAAGGTGGGGGTATTTTGGGGTTTGATTTACGGGGAAGAAGGTTGTCGGTGCTGGAGCGGCTAGCGAGGGAATAGTGGTACTGGGGGAGGCGAGCGAGGCGACGGTACACGGGGGCACAGTGAGATGGGGACGGAGACAGAGATGGAGATTGAGATGGAGTGGTGCTATGGGAGGGGGGAGGGAGACGAGGCAAGGCATGCTAATGTGATGTACAACGGCGGTGACAGACTGCACAGTGCATAGGGTGAGGCTGGCTTTGGTAACCCGAACATGCCGCCTGGACTAGTGTCAGGCGCAGGGTGTTGTCACTTCACTGTGAGGACCGGATGAATAGTATTTTGACCATCAAGTGTACCATAGTTGTACTACTACTACTACTACTACTACTACTACTACTACTACTACTACTACTACTACTACTACTACTACTACTACTACTACTACTACTACTACTACTAGGAACATGAGTACTCCTGTACTGTATAGCGGAAGGTCTCCCGTGCTAGCATGCCTGTTCACTTCATCCTCCAGGTATCATCGATATTGCGAGCAGAACCAAATTCTCGTGCATGCAGAAGCGCGAAGATGGGCCTTTGATGAGGATAACCGTGTACTACCTCCGTCTAGGTGAGCGCAACCTAGGTGGATGTAGATTGGACAAGAAAAAGCACCGGGACGACCAAAACTTCCAAGCATGGCATTGTTACAAATGGAAGCAAAATCAGCAATTAATATGTACTTATAAGGATGCCTTTTCAGCTCTCCAAGCAGGCCCAATCAACGCCCTGCCGTGATGCATGCAGTGGTCGTTCTGGTGCATCAAGGACGACATGCAGATCATTCCACACTTGATAAGAGGAAAAATGGAAAGGTAGAACGCGACAGCAGAGTAAGAGAACACTGGCTAACGAGGATGGGAGGGGATCGAGCAGGAAGTTAATGTTCCACGCCTAAAGGTTTTGGGAAAATCTGATTTTCATAAGGTGACTTTACTCACCTAGACGGAGGGTGTATTCCTTAACCTGAGAATGTTGTGTCTCCCAGGCACGCGCCAATATCCATCTGAACCAGCTATGACACATTTTTTTATCTGTTTGCATAGGTCCCACCTATCAGGAAGGATGGGCACATACACAAACAGGTACGACTCCTCAGTCTACCCGCATAGCCTTTTCATTTAGTCTACCCAGCCATCTAATCAACTGCCTGCACTCCACTTCTCCCATTTACTTCTCCATCGGGAACCGATTTTCCTCGGCTTCTTCACCCCCCCTTCGTCTTCATTTGCATCCAAACCCCACTGCGTTCACATTGTTTTAACCTCCTTCAATAATCATCTACTACTTCAGCTAGACTAGCCATCTAATCCTAATTTTCCAAACCATAGCCCTCCGTTCTAGCGGTTCCAAATGGCGAAAGAGATCGAGATGCAGGTTTTTATCATCCAACATATCCTCGTCGAAGGCTCGTTGAGCATAGTTGCCACCATCACCGTCCACCCATGGGTTGTTCGGAAGTGGATCAACGATGTATCCAACTCCCTCAAAAAGGTAGAGACGAGGGTCATCGGTCTCGATGTAGAGTACATGGAGCGTGCCACTGGAAGATCCAACGCGCCGCCGTCCGTCAACTGTGCCTCGAAGATAATGTTTTGGTGTACCACATCATACACGCGCCCTCCATAC